>CM021104.1:650176675-650908265 GCA_007115665.2 Sequoiadendron giganteum | reverse complement strand
AATAGGAGATAGGGATTAGTAAGGTGGAAGGGTGAGAGAAGGAAGGGTGGAGATAGTGAGTGGTAGGGTGAGAGGGATAGAGAGAGAAGGAAATAGGGATTGATAGGGTGGGAGAGAGAGAGAAAAAGAGAGCGATTGGTAGGGTGGGAGGGAGAGAGAAAGGAAAGGAGATATGGATTGGTAAGGTGGGTGGGTAGGTGAGAGAGGGACAGGGAGATAGGGAGTGGTAGGGTGGGAGGGATAGAGAGAGGGATATAGGGATTGACAAGGTGGGAGGGAAAGAAGAATCTAACACAATCGATGACAGATGATGATGGCTTCATGTATCCTACAAGTTTAGTTATTTTTTCCAAAACTTGGTTATGAACGTATATGAATAGAAAGAATGGAATACCTACATTTGAAGACTATGAGAAACACAAAACCATTCTCATGTATTTTTACCTTGCTATAGAAACAAATTTGAAGTTATTGAGACATCATGCCAAACCAAGAACAAAGGAACTATGGAAAATTAGAAGTGTTGATCATGATACGTTACTTGATACTTTGAAGGTAAGAGATGACCCTTTAGGCACACTTGAGTAGTGGATCATCTTTTTATGGGAAAACTATGATATTTTTCATATTATTTGGATTCATTTTATTTCTATAGGTTGGATTAAAAGTACATTAAAATTTTGCATACAAATTAACTGATATGTAAAAATGTAGGTATTTTGGAGAACGGTATATTTTCAAGAGATTCAAATCAAAACATCCATAGTAGATCATGTAGATCAATACATTTTGAAGGTACATATTTGTTAAATTATGTTGCATTGTATGTTTGAGTTTTATACTACTATGTTTTTGTGATGGTAGAAATGAGCCCTTCTTTTATAATAAGATGAAATGATGATAGTTTTTAGTATGCTAAATTCTGGTTGATTTCCATATCAACATATATACATTGAAAGAAGTCTAATTTGTTCAAGATATACATGATCTCCAAGAATTAAAAATTACTGATATTGAAACAAATCTTAGGCAAGAAGTGGCCAAAAAAGTAGATCCAATCCGTTCTTTTGAAGAGAAGGTGCCTCTTTACTACAAAATTCTCATTTTATTTCTCTTTGTTTTATCCTTCTTAAAATTCCTGCATCGTATATTATATCTATAAGAACAAAGAAGTTAGTTATGGGTTCCAAATTTAAGAGGCCTTATTTTCAAAATAGAAAGAAGAGTCAACACATTTTTTGTTGTACCTACTTGCAAAGAGCTAACTTGTACACAGATTAAAAGTACATTAAAATTTTGCATAATAATTAATTGATATGTAAAAATTTAGGTTTTTTTTATAATGATTGTATATTTTCAAAGTCTAATGATTGTGGAATGCTTATTTAGAAAGATAAGATGCCTAGGTATTGATTTTCATATTTGTCTGCTAGAAAGAGCACCAAAAAATTATAGGGTGACTTGGAAAATAAAAAGAGACCTTCCCTAGTATTTGCATGCCTACCTCAATGTGTCCATGTTTCCCATTTGTCAAAAATATTGAAAATTTAATATTTTTTCATTTTTTTCTTTTACAATATTTTCAAGACTACATTAGATTAGTGCACTCCAAAATCATGAGGGGAATTGGGTGATAAAAGGAGGCATTTTTTAGCATTGGACTACCCACCTTGATGTGTTAGTATAATTGGTTTTTCTCCATTATGCACAAAACAAAAAATACTTCTTTCCATTTTTTGTATTGCTTTCTACTAACAATTTTTGCAAGAATGCATTTGACACTAGAAGACACAAAAGGTGTTGAGTTGACCCAAATCGAGAGATTTTTTTTGAAGGGATTCATTATCCACCTATAGGTTTAGACAAAGCATTCTTACATGCCATGAGATCCCAAAATGACTTCGCCAAAGTTTGACAATTTTTTGCTTTTAGGGCTCTTAAGAGACTACCTCAAAAAGAGCACCCTAGAATGATCGAGTGACTTGGGAAATGAAATTATACCTTGCATAGTATTTACTTTCCTACCTTGATATTCCCACACTGTCCATTAATCAAAATTACTAAAAAAACCGTTTTTTCTATTTTTTTCTCTCAAGGCACTTAAGAGACTACCCTGAAAAAGAGCACCCTAGAACAATCAAGTGACTTGGGAAATGAATTCAGACTTTCCATACTATTTACCTACCTACCTTGACATGCCCACACTTCCCATTCATCAAAATTAATAAAAAAACTAACATTGTTTTCTCTCAAGACACTTTAGAGACTACCTCACAAAGAGCACCCCAAAATGATCAAGTGACATGGGAAATGGAAAGAGAACTTCCATAGTATTTACCTACCTAAATCAATGTTTCCACACTACCCATTCGCCAAAAAACCTGAAAACTTAACAACTTTGCATTATTTGCTCATATGACACTTTCAAGACTACCTCAAATTAGTGCACTCTAGAATCACGAGGGGACTTGGGTGTAAAAATGAGGCCTTTTATAGCATTGGAATTCCCACCATGGCATGTTAGTATAGTTGGTTTTTCTCCATTATGCATAAGACAAAAAAATGCTTCTTTCCATTTTTTGTATTGCTTTCTAATAACAATTTTTGCAAGAATATATTTGACATTGGAACAATGGAACACACAAACAGTGTTTAGTTGAACAATACCAAGAGATTTTCATTTGAATGGATTCAATATTCACCTGTAGGTCCAAAAAAAACATTCATACTTGTTGCAAGCTCCCAGAATGACTTCGTCAAAGTTTGGTAATTTTTGGTTTTTAGGGCTCTTAAGAGATTACCTCAGAAAGAGAACCCTAGAATGATCACGTGACTTAGGTAATGAAAAGAGACCTTCTCTAGTATTTACCTACCTACCTCGATGTTCCCACACTGCCCATTTATCAAAATTAATAAAAAATTAACATTTTTTTCTCTTAAGACATTTAAGAGGCCACCCTAGAAAGAGAAACCTATAATGATCAGGTGACTTTGGAAAGGAATTCAGACTTTCCATAGTATATACCTACCTACCTCAACATGTTTATGCCACCCATTCATCAAAATTACTAAAAAAACTAACATTTTTTTCTCTTAATGTACTTTAGAGACTACATCAGAAAGAGCACCCTTGAATTTTCAAGTGACATAAGAAATAAAAATCTTGTCCTTCCCTAGTATTTAACTACCTATCTCGATGTTTCCATTGTTGGAAAAACAAGGGAAAACAACTCAGAGGGTGAATCATTGGTCACATAAATTATAAAACTTATTCTCATATTTGATAATTAAACATGAAAGAAAAACCATCACCATATCAAAAACACACATAACACCATGTTAGATTTTGGCATGGAAATCTTGTTAGGGGAAAAACCACGATGGAGGTTAATCCACAAGATTTTCCTCTATTAAAATTATTTCAAATGGGAATGCACATGCATTCAGGCACACTACCTAGAGCTCACTGATCAAATACAAAAAGGCTTACTACGCAAAGGAAGACACACTATCTTATAGTCATATTCAAATTACATCCATCCGAGAGATTTTGAACTGAGAAGATAGCATATGCTAATGCCTAATTATAGTTTTGGTTAAGCACATGAACACACTTACTTCTGCTCACACTTCTTCACACTTTACTTCTGCCTTCGAAAGATCTAAAATTTATTTGCACACAAAACTCACACATCTCACTTCTTACATATCTCAAATGATATAAACAATCGGTTATATATATCCGCATTTAAGGATAACATCAACTACATGTTGGCCCAATAAAATATAAAATGTGTGAAAAATGTCGGCCCAAATAAATAAACAATTATTAATGTGAATCAACCAATATCGGCCAAAACATAGTAGGGACCCAAAACATTATGTCTCGAACACAAAAAACCTTAAAAAAATTTCCTCGAAGATCCACAACACGCTACAATCACCTTGTCAGCCAAGAACATAAAAAACATGAACACACAAAAGAAAATCACCAATCATGAGCACAAAAATTGATGCAAATGAAAAAAATAGATAAAGCATGATCTAGAAACATCCACAAGCATCATGATACACCACAAAATAATTTAGAACAACTCAGATTACAAGAATCACATCATCTTCTTTCACGAACACCAAATACAACAATAGAACAACTATCAGAACACAAATACTCATAACTCGATCAAATCTTCATGCGAATCTCTGAGAGTTTCAATGTATAAACTAGATAGACTTGTAAACAAACCCTTTAATCTGCAACTTCTCACCATCAATATAATGAACTATCCATCATACTGATCTTCACTACTTCACAGACAATCTGTAACTTATTTTCTTACAATTTTCTCAATATCCTCGACATATACAATCTTAAAGACATTAATGCTAATAGTGTTGACATCAATGACAACCACAGATCAGTAATATCCAACAATCTCCAACAATATCCCCCTTTGGAATTGATGGCAACACATGATGTGAAAAATTCCATCAACGATACTTTTTCTTCGCACTTTCTCCTCTTAGATTTTGACTCTTTTCTTGTTAACTCTTTCATAGATTTTCACATGACTCTTATCCCATATTTTCACATTACTCTTCTCCCCTTTGACATCAACAAAAAAGGTACACATTATCTTTCTCCACACAAATTCTAAACCACATATCTGAACATATGACTACTCTACCTAAGTAGCAGCCACCACAACATCAATCTGAATCACAAGATATGACTATGAAATACACAGATTGATGTAAGTCAATGCATCTTTAGTTCTGATTAGGAGGGGTAATCACCTAAGACCCCTGGCTTCCCTCCAAGATACTCAAAAGTATCCTTAGGCAAGGTATTAGTAAAGATACTTCCAATCTTTTTCTTAGTAGGCACATACTCCAGTCTAACTTCCTTTTCACTCACCTTGTCTCTCAAAAAGTGAAACTTGATAGATATATGCATGATTTTTGAATGCAACACCAAATTCTTAGAAATGTTAATAACACTTGAATTATCACAAAATATGGCAATAGGTTCATCATACACAACTCTGATATCTTTCAACATTTGTTTCATCCACAATACTTGAGTACAATTGTTAGTAGCAATAATGTATTCTGCCTCTATAGTAGATAAAAAAAATGACATTTTGTTTCTTACTTAACCATGAAATCAGCTTCTTTCCCAAGAAAAATGCACCACCACTAGTACTCTTTTTTTCATCCATATCTCCTGCCCAATCAGCATCAATAAAAGCACTCAAAGTAAGGTCATCCTCTTTAGGATACCATAGGCCAAAATCAACTGTTCCCTTCAAATACCTAAAAAATCCTCTTCACAACTATCATATGAGATTCTTTAGGATCAACTTGAAATCTTGCAACAATGCACACACCATTCATGATATCAGGTCTAGTTTGAGTTAAGTAAAACAATCCAACAATCATGGATCTGTATCTAGTCTGATTTTTCTTAGGAGAATCATCATTTTGACTCAAATTACATCCAATCACCATAGGTGCACCAATTGGCTTTGAATTTTCCATACCAAAATTCTTTAGCAATTCTTTCACAAACTTGGATTGAGATATATAGATCCCTTTATCTCTGAGTAATTTGCAATCCCAAAAATAATTTCATTTCTCCAATCATAGACATTTCAAACTCACTTTGCATCTCATCAGCAAACTTCATGCACAAACTATCATCTCCTCCAAAAATGATATCATAAGAAAATACTTCAACAATCAAATATTTATCATGATCAATCTTGAAATACAAGTTACTATCAATGATACCTTTATTAAGTCCAAGTTTCAACAAATACTTGTCCAATCTGGCATACCATGCTCTTGGGGCTTGCTTAAGTCTATACAATTCTTTTGTTAATCGACAAACCATATCTCCCTAATTTGTCAATTGAAATCCGCTAGGTTGCTCAATATACACTTCTTCATCCAGTTCACCATTTAGAAATGCTGACTTGACATCCATATGATAAACCTTAAATTTTTTAGCATAAGAAAGAAATAATAAACAAATTCAATCCTAGCAACAGGAGAAAAGGTTTCTTCAAATTCAATTCCTTCCACCTAAGAATATCCTTTACACACCAGTCTTTCTTTGTTTCTAATAACTTCGCCTTTCTCATTCAGTTTATTCTGAAAGACCCATTTAGTTCCAATTACATTTTTTTTCCTTAGGTCTAAGAACAAGAGTCCATGTATCATTCTTCTAAATTTGAAGCAGTTCTTATTTTATTGCTTCTGTCTAATGTTCATCTTTGCATGTTTCATTGACATTATTAGGCCCATTCTTTGAAATCAAATAGTACGCTTCTGCAATTCTTCTCCTAGTTTGAACACCTTTGTTTTTATCACCTATAATCTGATCTTTTGAATGATTTAGTATTACATACCTTGGAGTCTTAGGCTATTCTTGAACTTTAGGCTCTTGTGATCTTACTTTTGCACTTTCACTAGATTCTTGCTCTTGATTTTCTTGATTCATCGGATTGATTTGAACTTTCTTTCCTTTATCTGAACTATCATTTTGATCATCTGAATAATATACACAAGCTCTATATGGTCTAAATGTGTCTTCATCCAACTTTTACACTTGCTTATGACCAAACCATAGCTCAAAAGGGGTCTTACCAGTATCACCTTTGACATATAACCGATTGAGAGTGTAAATGACAATACTCACAACTTCTCTCCAGTAGATTTGAGGAACATTTCCTTCCAACATCATAGTCCTAGCAACTTCTTGAATTTTTTTGTTCTTCCTTTCCACAACTCCATTTTTTTGAGGGGTTCACGGGGAAGAAAATTGTCTCTTTATCCCATGCTTTTCACAGAAATAATTGAACTCACTGGAAGTGAACTCGCCACCTCTATCTGATCTTAGACATTTAATATTTAGACCTATCTCTATCTCAATAGCCTTGAAAATATTGAATTTCTCTAGAGCTTCATATTTTTATCTTAAGAAAGTAACCCACATCAATCTAGAATAATCATCAATAAGTAACATGAAATACCCATCTCCTTGTAAACTTCTGATTCTAGAAGGACCATACAAGTCAGTATGTGCAAGCTCCAATACTTCATTTGAAAAATATTGTTTACTTCGGAATGAGACTATAGTTTTCTTCCCCAACTGACATTCTTTGCATATAGTATTAGTAGGTTTTATCAACTTACAAAGATCTCTCACTGCCTAGGTAGAACTTATCTTGATAATATTGTCAAAGTTTACATGACACAATCTTCTATGTCACAACCAATGTTCATCAACTTGAGCATTCAAACAACTTTTATTAGCAGTACTCAAGTGAAAGATATTACCCTTTTTTTTTTGTACCGGATGAAATCACATTTCTAGAACCCCAATATTTTACACTTTCCATCGTTGAATTGAAGATTACATCCTTTGTCAACCATCTATCCAACACTTAAAAGGTTATGCTCCAAACCTTCCACATATAAGACATCGTCAGTACTATGCTTACCATCAAAAGAAATGGATCCTCTGTCAGAGATTACACTAGCTTTGTCATCACCAAATCTTACAACAACACCATCATAATTTTCCAAGCTCACAAATTTACTTTTCTCACCTATCATGTGATGAGAGAATCCACTGTTGATCACCCATTCATATTTATCTTCAACTCAGGCAGCTAGAGCTTTCTCCACATTCATGCAACTAGTAGATTCAGTAGGTACAAGATTACTTTCCTCGATAGAAATAAATACAAATTCATCCTCACCTAAATTCCATTTATTAGATTCATCATCTATCACACCTTCATCAACAACAAAATAACACTTTCTTTGGAATCTAGGCTTGTTAGATCTTGGCTTAGGGACTCTTTTAGGACACCTTGAGGAAAAATGACCTATCTTATTGCAAGAAAAAAATTTAAGAGGAAATTCCTCTTTATACTTACCTTCTCCTTTGGCTACTCTCTTGACAAGAAGTGCTTCAAGCTCATATAGATTTCTCTCTTCTTCTTCAATCTCTCCCATTTCTTGCTCATACTTAAATATTTTTCTAGAAGAAATTTCTCTTGGATCATATCTTTGCTTATCTTTCCCGGATACAATAGCTTTGAATGCATATTCTATCTTAGGAAGAGATTCACCAAACTCACTTAACTCAAAAGCAACAAGCTTACCAATTAACATGTCTCTGGTTACATTTGTCATAGTTCGGATCTCCTCAATAGAAACAACTTTTTGTTTGTATGTAGTAGGAAAGGATCTGGGCACTTTAACAACAATATTTGATTCTTCCAATGTTCAACTAGCACATCCGATACTACACACAAGTTCATTCACTCTCTGCATAAAAGAAGTAATGTTCTCATCTTCATGCATTCTCAATGTTTCATATTTACCTTTCAAGCTCTGTAGCTTAGAAATCTTCACATGAATATCACCTTCATACAAGGTTTCCAACTTTTTCCAGATCTCATAAGCAGTCTTTAGCTCCATTACATTTGTCATTTTAGAATAAGTCAAAGCACTTAAAAATGCTTCCTTAATCTCACCTGCAGTAGAAGGACCATTTTGAGGTATGGTATATCTATTCTTTTTAATTGTCTAGTAGGGTTCACCAATGCATCTTAGATGACATTATATTCGAGTTTTCCATCAAATCTCAGACTATCCTTATATGTCGCCATCCTGGATCACCTCAAGTGATCAAGCTTCTCTAGAGGAACCTGCTCCGATACCAATTGTTGGCAACATAAGGGCAGAAAACTGAGGGGGAGTGAATCAATTGTCACATAAATTATAAAAATTATTCTCAAATTTGGTAATTAAACATGAAATAAAAAATATCACCATATCAGAAACACACATAAAACCAAGATTTTTGCATGGAAACCCTGTTAGGGGAAAAACCATGGTGGAGGTTAATCCACAAGATTATACTCTGTTAAAATTATTACAAATGGGAATGCACATGTATTGAGGCATACTGCCTAGAGCTCACTACTCAAATACAAAAAGTCTTACTACCCAAAGGAAGACACACTGTCTTATAGTCACATTCAGATTACATCCATCCAAGAGGTTTTGAACTGAGAAGATAGCATTTGCTAATTCATGATTACAGTTCTGGTTAAGCACATGAACACACTTACTTCTACTCACACTTCTTCACACTTTATTTCTTCCTTCAAAAGATCTGAACTTTATTCGCACACAAAACTCGCACATCTCGCTTCTTATATCTCTCAAATGATATAAAAAAACGGTTATATATTTTCACATCTAAGGATAACATCAACTACATGTCGGCCCAATAAAATATAAAATGTGTGCAAACTGTCAACACAAATCAATAAACAATTATTAATGTCAATAAACCAATTTTGGCCAAAACATTATGTCTTGAACACAAAAAACCTTAAATAATTTTCCTCGAAGATTCACAGCATGCTACAATCATCCTGTTGGCCAAGAACATGAAAACCGTTAACACACAAGAAAATCACCAATCGCGAGCACAAAAATTGATGTGAACCAACAAAAAAATATTAAGAATAATCTAGAAATATCCAAAAGAATCATGAAACACCAAAAAAGCATTCACAACAACTCAGATTCACAAAATTACATCATCTTCTTTTAGGAACACCAACTACGACAAAAAACCAACTATCAAAACACATATACTCATAACTCAATCAAATCTTCATGTGAACCTCTGAGACTTTCATTAGATAAACTAGATATACTTGTAAACAAAGCCTTTAATCTACAAATTTTCACCATCAATATACTGAATCATCCATAATACTGATCTTCACTACTTCATAGATAACTTGTAACTTATTTTATTACAATTTTCTCAATATCCTCGACATATATAGTCTTAAAGAAATTAATGCTAATAGTGTTGACAACAATGATAACCACATATCAGAAATATTTGATAATCTCCAACATCCATGCTCTCCTTTTTTCAAAAATATTGAAAACTTAACAATTTTCATGTTTTACTCTTACAACACTTTCAAGACTACCTCAGATTAGTGCACTCTGAAATCACATGGGGACTTGGGCGACAAAATGAAAAACATTGTAGCATTGGACTACCCACCTTGACATTTTAGTATAGCTGGTTTCACTTTATTACGTAAAAAAAAAAACACTTCTTTGCATTTTTTTGCATTGTTTTCCACTAATAATTTTTGCAAAAATGCATTTGACATTGGAACACACAAATAGTTTCAAGTTGACCCAAACCAAGAGATTTTTTTTTGAAGGTATTTGATATCCACCTGTAGTTCTATATAAATCATTCCTTTTTTCCACAAGCTCCCAGAATGATTGTCAAATTGTGACAATTTTTGGCTTTTAGGGCTCTTAAGAACTACCTTAGAAATGCTGAGTAAATGTATCTCAACCTTGCAATTAAATAAGTTACTATTGATATATAAGGTATTATTCATCTAACGGTGATGGGGGGGTACCCCTTGTAAGGGATCTGGGGGATCATCCCCCCAGCTAGGGTCCAAGGGCAGTGCCTGAAAGGGAAATTTTATTTGTATTTTATTATTATAAATCTGGATCGCTCATCATTATGTCTCATATTTGATGGTCGATATATTTTATTAGCTTGAATTTCCCTAGAAGGAAACCCTATTTTATGAGTGAATTGTATTACAATTGTGTATTGTGATATATTTTGAGAGTCTAATACTGGTCGTGTTGCCTTTGGATCTCTGCTTGGTGATACTCCTGTGAGAATATTTCTTTACAAGTATATTGTAATCTTTGTGATTTCTAAATAATATATTGTGTGGCTTTTGGAGTGTGGAGATTTTCTCCCAAAAGTGTTTTCACCATGTAAATGGTTGTGTTGTGGTATACATGATATTTATCTCTATTTTTTTATAAGTTTCTATAATTAGTAAAGATCTATAAAATATTTGCATTATTCTCCTCTCAAGATTAGTGTAGGAAGTTGTTATGCTACCTTACCTTCCTTACAAGTGGTATTAGAGTCTGATCACCTTTGGTTTCAATTGTGGTTTGTTGGGTTTTTTAAACTAATCCAAATTTGAGTGGGAGCTTGTGCAAAAGACATCTTGTGATTTTGTTGCAAAAAAAAATTAGATGGCAAGTTCATTGGGGAGAATAAAGGTGGATAATTTTTCTGAAAATAGTTTTGAAATGTGGAAGCTGAATATGGAGGATTTGTTGATATATCAATATTTTTTGGATGATTCTGATGAGAATGTTTCAAGGCCTATAGATCCTACTCAAGCTTCTCAATATGATGTTATGGATCGTAAAGCCAAGGGTCTAATTAGATTTTTCCTGGTAGACTCTGCTTTAATCAAAGTCCAGGAAGAGTCCTCTGCACATAAACTATGGAAGAAGCTTGGTGAGATGTATCAAGCTAAATCTTTAGTGAACAAGATTTTCTTGAGGAAGAAATTGTATTCCTTGAGAATGGAAGAGTTTGGACAAATTATAGACCAGTTGGAAGCATTTAATATGTTGGTGGCTCAACTAGCATCAGTTGGTGTCAAAATGGATGAGGAAGAGAAATGTTAGATCTTTCTTTATTATTTGCTTGATTTTTTGGATTATCTTGTTATGGCTATCAAGAGTACTTCTATTATATTGAAGATTGAAAATGTGGTGGGTTATTTTATTTATGAAGAGATGAGGAGGAAGGTATCCATCAGTGCTAAGGAGGCTCTAAATGTTTGTGGAAGACCTAAGGAAAAATGCAAGAATAATGAGAAGCATGAAATTCCAATTCCAAGGGGAGATCTAAGTTTCCTTGAAAGTCAAAAGTTATTAAATTCTAGAATTATGGTAAGCCTGGACATGTTCGTAAGGACTACAAAGAAGAAAATAAGAAGAAAAAGAATAAATTTGATTATGATTCTGAGTCTAAGAATGAAGATGGTGACACATTCATTGTAGCTTTGGAAACTCGTGTAGGTAATGATGTGTGGTTAATTGACTCAGGTGCATCTTTCCATATGACTTTTAATAGAGATTAGTTTTCTAAATTTGGAAAATATGATGAAGGTAAGGTGTACTTGGATGATGATTCTCATTTAGACATTGTTGGCCATGGTAAAGTTAAAATCAAGTTTCCTGATGGTAGAATAAAAAAATATTAATGGTGCGTTTCATATCCCTAGTTTAGCATAAAATTTGTTATCTATGAAAAATCTAATAGATCCATTTGTGCAAGTAGTATTTTTCTAATGTAAGATGAAAGATGGTTAGAGGTGCTATGGTGATTGGTAGAGGTGTTAGATATGACACATTATATAAGCTTGATACATGTACTATTGAGTGTAATAACACTTCTGTGAAAAGCAATTCGGTGGAAGAAGTGAGGGTTTCACCTTCAATAGATGGTCATGGATTTTGGGTACCCAAGGGTGATCTTTCTTCTAAATCAAATTTACCGATAGAGAAAATTGTGTTATGGCACCAAAGACTTGGCCACATAGGAGAAAAGGGTCTAAGGACCTTGAAAAATAAAAACCTTGTTGAAGGTCTATCTGATTGTAATGTTGAATTTGATTTATGTGAGCATTGCATTTATGGAAAACAAAACAACATTCAATTTAACTCAAGTTCTCATAAATCTTGTGGTGTATTGGATCTTATTCATTCTGATGTGTTTGGTCTTATAGACATTCCTTCAATTGGTAAATCCATGCATTATGTTTCATTTATTGATGATTATAGTATAAGGACATGGGTATACTTTCTAAAGAGTAAATATAAAGTTTTTCAGTTGATTTAAATAATTTAAGCAATGGTTGAGTTGTAGACTAGAAAGAAAATAAAATGTTTAAGGATAGATAATGGTGATGATTTTTTTCTCTAATGATTTTGATAGATTATGTAAAGATTGTGGTATTCATAGACAAAAGACAAATTTGTATTCTCCACAACAAAATGAAATTACAGAAAGAATGAATAGGATACTAATGGAGAAGGCTAGGAGTATGTTGAGTGGTGCTAGTGTAGAACAAAGGTTTTGGGATAAAGTTGTTGCCATTGCTTGTTACCTAATTAATAGATCTCCTAGATTAACTCTTCTTGATAAGACACCTATAGAGGCATGGGTAGGCCACAAGACTTCATTAAGACATCTTAGAGTTTTTGGTTGTGATGCATATGTGCATGTGTTAGAGGAGAAGAGAACAAAGTTGGAGAACAAGGATGTGAAATATATCTTCATTGGATACAATTATGGTGTGAAAGGATACAATATTTGATATCCTATTACACAGAAGGTGATACATAGTAGAAGTGTTACTTTTAGACAATCTAAGCCTTCTTTTGTTATATTGCAGCTAGAACAAAGTAAACAGGAAGATGTGATTCAATTTCCTTATACACTTGAGAAAGTTGAATTGAGGCCCATGGATAGACAAGAATTTGAGGAGAGCTCATCCAACTCAAAATCTTTAGAAGAGGAGGAATAACCTCCAACTCATCTTGTTTGTAGGTTTACAAGACATAGACAACCACCTAAAAGGTATTCACCTGATGATTGGAGATGTATTTTTTATTTGAATACTAACATGGAGGAATCCAGATTGGTAGAAGAGGAATTAGGTATGAATGATGCAAAATATTGGAAGAAAGCTATGGATGAAGAAATGGCAGATTTGAAAAAGAATGATACATGGGATCTTCTACCATTTCTTGAAGGAAGAAAACCTATCGGTTGTAAATGGGTATTCAAGAAAAAGATTGGTTCAAATGGAGGTATTGAGAAGTAAAAATCAAGGTTGGTTGCAAAAGGTTACTCTAAAGTTGAGGATGTTGATTATGGTGAGATATTTTCTCCTATTGTAAAAATGGCATCCATTAGATTTTTTCTTTCTATTGTTGTTTATTATGATTTAGAGGTTGAGAAAATGGATGTGAAAATTTATTTCCTTCATGATGACTTGGAGGAGGATATTTATATGAAATATCCAAAACACTACATGGTGAAAGGTAAAAGTAAGTTGGTTTACAAATTGAATAAATCTGTGTATGGATTAAAATAGAGTCCTAGGATGTGGTACCAAAAAATTGATACATGTGTTGAGTTTATGATTTGGGAATTATAAATCAGATCATTGTGTTTATTATAAAACTAATGGTGATCCTTTCCTATGTATTTCATTATATGTTGATGATATGTTATTTATTGGTAAAGGGAAAGGTATTATTTTATAATTAAAATCTCAACTTGTTGCTAAATTTGAAATGAATGGTGCAGCTAAACACATTCTTGGGATGAAATTTAAAAGAGATAGAGTGAACAAAAAGATATGGCTTGGCCAAAGTAAGTATGTCAATTCAATTTTATAGAGGTTTGATATGCAGAAATGTAGACCATTGTGTGTTTTTGTTTTTGGTGGAACAAAGTTATCTATTCAGATTGTTCAACATCCCCATTAGATATGGATGACATGAGAAAAGTGACTTACCAAAGTGAAGTTGGCAGTTTGATGTATGCCATGGTTTGTAATAGACCAGACATTGCCCAAGAAGTGAAAGTTCTTTCCAAATATATGTCTAATCTTGGTAGAGTTCATTGGGATGCAATTAAAAGAGTCTTTAGATATTTGTGTGGTACCTCAGATTATTCCTTGTGTTATCATATTAATATTACTAAAGATGATATTTCCCTTGATATTCATGGTTATGTGGATTCAAACTGGGTAGGTGATGTTGATAGCAGGAATTCCACCAGTGCTTATGTGTTTACTTTATTTTCTTTTGAAATTAGTTGGATGAGTAAGCGATAGACTATGGTTGCTTTGTCCACTACTAAAGCTAAGTATATAGAAGCTACTCATTCTTGTAAAGAATCCATTTGGATTAAGATATTGTGTTCATATATTAGAATAAAACAAGGTGCAATGATAATTTATTGCGACAGTCAAATTTCAACATGTCTAGCCAAGAACCTGATGTTTCATGCCAAGACCAAGCACATTGATGTACAATATCATTTTATTAGAGATATGGTTGAAGATGGCAGGGTTAAGTTAGTTAAGATAGAGACTTTGATGAATGTTTTTGACCCATTAACTAAGCTTGTAAGCACAAAGAAGTTCATATAGTGTTTAGAGACTATGGGCCTTTTGACGCCTAGCAATTAAGAGATGATGTTTTATACCCTATTGGATTGCTTTTGCAAGGTGTTTAACAAGTGGACAATTTTTTTGAGTAAATGTGTCTCAACCTTCCAATTACATAAGCTACTATTGATACATAGGGTATTCTTCATTTGACGATGATGGGGGGTGTGGTGGTCTAGGGGAAGCATGCCCTAGCAAGGGCTCAGGGGAAGTTCCCTCGAAAGGAAAATTTAATTATATTTTATTATTGTAAATCTAGAGCGTTCATCATTATGTCTCATATTTGATAGTCAATATTTTATTAGCTTGACTTTCCCTAGAAGGAAACCCTATATTATGAGGGAATTGTATTACCTGTGTATTGTGATGTATTCTGAGAGTCTCATAGCAACCGTGTTGCCTTTGGATCTATGTTTGGTAATACTCCTATGAGAATATTTCTCTACAAGTATATTGTAATCTATGATTTTTGAATAATATATTGGGAAAATTTTGGAGTGGTTTTTTTATCCTAGAAGGTTTTTCCCTACGTAAATGACTATGTTGTGGTATGCATGATATTTATGTCTATTTTTGGTTTAAGTTTTTGTAACTAGTAAAGTTATATAAAAGATTTGCATTATTCTCCTCTCAAGATTAGAGTAGGAATTTTTTTTCTACCTTATCTTCCTTATAGGAAAGAGCACCCTAGAATAATCAATTGACTTGGACAACAAATAGATACCTTCCCTAGTATTTTCTTGCATACGTCAACATGTCCACATTGCCCCTTTATCAAAATTACTAAAAATATTACATTTTTTGCAATTTCCAATATTCATGCTTAATTTTAGCCATTGTTGAGTCAATAGTAGATTAAAATTTATTTTTCTTAACAATTATTAACAAATGTAGGTCATTTTGGTGGACAATACTATTTCATCAAAAAGTGATTCAAAATAAAGTTATAACATTTTGATTCAACATTGAGGACACATTAAATTGAATTCATAAGGAGGTATCTCATTTATATATATTAATCTCTTAATTTACAATTTTGCATTTGATTTCAAAGAATGACCAGTTTACTTTATTTTTCATGTTGTTTATAATCCATAATTTTCTAATATTTTTGTATAGGAATTTACCAACATAATATTTGAGTAGGATGTGAGGTTAAATGGAAATGCATCCAACATTGGAGTTCATATTGCTTTCATTGTTCAATTACTTTTACACAGTTTTTCTATTTTTTAACAGTTTTATAATATTACAATGCAAATGTCTATGAGAGTAGCAATGATTTGAGATGTGCATTATGGAGTGAGGATACCAAGGGCACATATTAGTTGTGTATCTATTATATCTTGATATAAAGATGCATCGATGTATTTTTACATGAGGACATCAATAAATTTATATGATATTATTAGTTTTATTGATGATTATGATGGTTAAAAAATGATATGAGATGTATTTGTATGTGAGGACATGAAAAATATGATATACAAGAATTATTGGTTATATTGATGGTAGAATGTATGTTTTGTTATGATGATTATGAATATCATGTGTATGTTGAAAAATTTCACATGTTTGTGTAATCATGATCAAGTGTGTCGAACATATGCATTAATGATGATTATGATGAAAAGATGCATGGTCTAATAAATGTTATGCATATGCACCTACCTATGTATGTTCATGAATATCACGTTGTATATATGTTCACACCAAAATCACTTACACATTCCTATGCTGGTTCATGTTGGCACCTACTTAATAGTCAAGCAATGGTGAAGAGTTTGCACTTGTCTTTTAGATTGCAACTCTCTCTCATCAACCCTTATGACAACAATAATTTTTTATTCCTTTTCATGATCTTATGACTTATTTTTCATATCTTTTACTTTAATTTTTAGAGCATTTTCTCCCTCATTAGCCCTTAGGACACAATCATCCATTTTCTTGGATTGTTTTTTCAATGTCTTGAAGACTTATATGTAGCTTTGTAGCAGCATTTTGATCAGTTTTGTGAGTGTCCTTTCAAATTAATTTTTATAATTCCCCATTATTTCCAATCTATTTACATAATATTGGGATATATACTTAGCTATAATATCCCTTTGTATCCTTTCAAACCTTAGCTTGTGCATCATATATATTGTATACTAGACATATTATAAATTTCATAGTTTTATATTGTTTCCTTGCAAACTATATTTTTCTATTTTCTATTTGTGAAACTTATTTTCTTGTCTTACTAAAAGCATGGAAATTAGTGATCTTGTATTAGTGAAAACCTTACAAGGAAGGTCATTTAGCAAATATTTGTTTTCCTAGTTGCATTCATATTATCGAGAGAAAACAATAGAATATTACATTATTGTACATAATTTATTTTCATAACTTTGTTACCGAAATTTTTGGCATCAAAATAACTACAAAATCCAAAAATAGAAAAATATCTCAAATATATAAAAACATAAAATAATATTATTGTGCATCCCTTCCACTTTGATGTGCCTTAGGTATAGACCAAACACAATTCATGATTTATAAGAAGAGGGTATTATCATCCCTACCAAACCCATCCTCTTTTTTGAGCAACTTGGTGTGCTTAGAGAATATTTGTTCCCTCATAAAATTTAAGAGTTCCTTCCCAACCTAGGAATTTAGGTATAGGCACCCTAACATATGCCATTTTTAATGCACTAATTTCAAAAGGAAAACTCAAATTTCAAAATATCCATCATTGCTAAAGGGGAAATCTAGCTTTATTGAAAGGATAAATAGCAAAATGAAACTATACAAAATAAGGATGTTAATGGATCAAGGAATCAAAGGGTAAATGATGTTGCAACTATAGAGACTAACAATAAAGGGATAAAATTTTGTGAAGTTTCCCAAGGAAACCAAATTTAATAGTACTATAACATGAGTGAAAATGATATGTAATTCATAAACTATTGAAGTGCGAGATTGCAAGAAATCAATATCTATATAACATGTTATCCATCATAGCTCAACCATTATAAAGTGATTATACATTTAAATTTAAAGTTTAAAAATAGGAAATCATGCACACAACGAATTAAATATGTCAAATATCGATTTTTATATATAAAAGTGTAAAGTAATTGTGTGTGTACACATACAAATTTGGCGTATATATGTCAACTCAAAAAAATATTTACAAAATGTGACATTCCATCTCATAGTCTATATATAATGCATATGTCAAATGGCTATGCCATGTCAAGAAAATCCTAATCTTGTGGTGGATCACCAAAATGTAGCCTCTTCATGCGACCTAATGATGAGAAGATGCCCACACAAAAACAATTTGAGCCATAAATTAGATTAATTAGCTCTCAAAGGAAGATAACTTAGACTAATAAATGAATAGTTATTTACTATTTTTAATATCTTTCAAAATAATATCTAATCACTATACTAAACTATAAACTGAAGTCTCAAATTTAATTATTCATTACCTCAAGTATTTTTTCTTTGGTTGGCATAATCTCAACAAATGATGGTCCCTTAGTATGCTCATGAGTCATACCATATTCTCTTGGTCTTGGATCCATGGATGTGGATGGAAATATACTCTACAACAATAAAAATAAAAATGACAAAATTAATATATAATTGTTGATAAACAAACATAAACTATCTAACATATATCTACATATATATCTACAAACTTATATATCTACTAGATATAAAAAACCATATACCCAAATTGGTGATGCAATTGAGATAATCAATTACGAACTCATCATGGAAAAAGGTGTCACATCAGGCACATCTGGAGTAGACTACAAAAGTAAAATAAGATCAAGATATAAATTAGTATGTATTTAATTAATCCTGATTTAAATGATATGTGCACGATAAAAAAGTTTTACATGTACAAAAAAAATACCAATGTGTGTAGGAAAAAGTCAATGGCCAAAAGAGTGTCATATTGCACATCTCTAATCTCTTCCTCCATCATCAATTGTTCAGTCCCACTTAGATATGAATTAATAACATGTACTATTTTTTATAATAATTTTAAATAGAATGCACTATGAAATAAATTTAATTTTTACCTATATAAAATATTATTGTTGCTCCTCATCTCCAACAGTGGATGACACTACATATGTTCCTCCCTCATATGTATTCATTACTCTTGTAGTATGCACTAGTGCCTCATCTCCTCCAAGTGACGCATCATGCACCTCATACTCAGATGTGTTTAGAGGAGGCTCATCCATATCTCTCGTAGGGCCTAGACATGTATTCCTACATGTACTACATTGATGAGGCACACAAATATGCTCAAATGATAATGTTGCACTAGTATCAACTAAAGCATGAGGAGCGTCACCCTCTGGTAGCTAGCAAAATGTGATAATTGTGTGCTCAAAATGCTCATGGTTATGATATATCTCATCAATGTTTCTCAGTTTAGTAATATTTATGTCAATTAGATCTTGAATTGAAGGACGTTTGGTGGAGGAGGGTTTGTTGAATCTGTTGGGATTATGGAGCCTTGCAACATGAGAATTAAGTGTGGATGGTTTTTCGTTGTTGTTCCTATGTTGTCATTGACGTCAACATGGTGACAACTATATGGGAAGTCTACTTGGTTTATCAAAAATTTTTCTTTGTTGGTAATGCTCTTTTGTGATGGATCAATGTGTTGGTATTTGAGTTCTAAATTCACCACAAGAACTGATATGACTCTAATATCTTAACCATGTTTTCATGACTCATTTAGATAGATATATTTTGGATCTTGAGACATTTTGGGTTGTGAGCAAAAAGTTATCTTTGATAGAGTTCAACTCTATATTTTACTATTGTTCTTTGCTTGGTATATCTATGTGGGAGACTCTGAATTTTATCATGGAGAACATTCTTATGCTACGGTTCTGTTGGTAGTTTCTATGATGGTGGTATGATGATAAATTGATGTGTTCTTAGATTCAAAAGGTGTTTTATTTGAGGTTTTTTTGTTGGTTTGGAGATTCCATGAATTATGTTCTAGTCTTGGCCAACCTAATGTATGTGATTCATTAAGGAGACTAGTTATGCTTTATGGATGTTAGTCTACTTGGTATAATGCACTACATGGATTAAATGTTTAAATCATATATAGTGCCACAAGAGAGTTTTTATTATTTATTTTTCATCTAATTAGACCAACCTAATTGATGAATAAGATATACTTGTATATATAAGATGATTTGAAGAGTAGAAATGAGAATAAGAAGTGGGTGAGAAAGTGAGAATTGGGTGTGTGAGTGTGGAAGGAAATATCTGAGCCTAAATGCTTTATCACTTGTGGATCAGTGTAAATTACTTGAGAGAATGTTGTGTGAGGCAGTACATCATATTTTGAGCTTCATTGGAACTAAACCCTACACAATGAAGGTGTATTCTATCAGTTCAATATTTTGGTAGTGAGCCATAATCTTTGTATCTTGGCAGTTAGCCATATTTTGTACTCAAGCACTGAGCCTTGTAATATCTTGTATCCAGATATAATATATTGTGAGTTCACCCTCACTATGGTTTTTACCTTTTTGGGTTTTCCATATAAAAATCCTGGTGTTCATGTGAATTCTTTCATTGATTTGTTTCTATGTTCTCTTTTGTTGATCCAGTCAGAATTGTGATAATGGTTAGATGGATTTTATTATGGTTTTATAAAATACTGATTCAACGCCCCTCTCAGTATTCTAGATGTTCAACAATTGGTATAAGAGCTTGGATCCTTAGAAGAAGCCTAACAACTTGACAAAGGTCTTAGAATTTGAGTATAAGAATTTTTTTCCTCTGGAAGTGACCTCCACTAGATATTAAGAAGAAATAGAAGATCTAAAAGACAAGTTGATAAAAGTGAATGAGTATATTGAAAAAATACAAAGTAAAAGTGTTGAAGCATCTATTCTATTGGTTAAGGTAGATGAAATTGTCTCCATCTTTCTACAATAATTGGATGAAAAGAAAAGAACTGAAGAATGCTAGGAAATTAAAATTCAAAGGAAGATGGATGAATGAAGAGAGTTTGAGGAAGAAGTAGAAACATTGAGATCTGATCTAGAAAAGACAAGAAGTTTTGAAGAAAAATTTAGGGCAACCTTGGAAATGCTTGATGAGTTGATTACTTCTCAAAGACTGACAATGGATAAAAGTGGTTTAGGGTTTGAAGAAGGTCAAAGTTATAAAGTGAAGGAACTGGTAAGAAGACTCGGTGCTAAAATGGATGAATCAAGGATTGAGGAAGAAAATTCGAAAGAACTCCTATCAAACAACCTGATGCTAAAAGGTATTTATCTTTCAATGGTGTTTGTTATTCTTGCAAGAATTTTTTCATAAGACAAAGGACTACAAAAGAAAAATGAATGATTCTTTATCATTCTCTTGAAAATGTCTTAAGTGCAAGAAGGTTGGACATAAAGCTTGTCTATGTGAAAATAAGTTGAATAAACAAAAGAATGGAAGTAAGAATTTTATATGTTGTAAGTGCAAAAATCTGGAACATCTTGTTAATAACTAAAGAAGAAGAAATAATTATCCAGTGAATAAGAATGATCAAATAATTGATCTAGAAGAAGCAAGAAAAGAGATGAAAAGGATTTAGAAAAAGGAAGGAGAATTAAAGCAAGTTGAATAGGAATCATCAGTATTATCTGTGCTGACCTTTGGTGCAGATACTCCCATTAATTTCTGAGTCAAGCAGTGGCTAGGGGGGAGAAATTATCAAAACAATTAATAAACCTCCTCATCAATACTTATGTGGTAACGAACTTAAGGAATTTTCTCAGTCGCATGTGTGAAGAATGAAGTTTGCATAATTTGAAAGAATGGAGGCACACATAATTTTCAAGGTAATCTAACTACAAATTGAAGCATTTATTACAAAATCATTCAGAATGAAAGAAATAAATTCAGATAATTCAAGAGGCATATGTATTTCTAGAGAAGTGTGCAAAGGAAGTTTAGAGAGAAATTCAGAGTTTCGGGGTTTGAAGAAGAGATCAAGTGGATTCAAAGTGAGCTTCAAAAGGGTATGTGTAGGATCATGATGGGCCAAAAAGTGGTGACATGTAAGTGATATGATGGCCCATGTAGTTGACGACTATTTTTACCCAAAATTGATGAAACAAAAAGGGTTTTAAAGATGATTCTCAACTTTCCACCAATATAAATTATGCTTTACTTTGAATTTAATAAATAATTATTATTCATTTTCTATTTGAATTATGACTAAAGTCCTGATTGATAGGCTGATTGAAAAACATCTATAGCTTTCAAACGATATCACATTTTTTGAATCCAAAACATGCATCACATTATATGCTTTGCATACTATAGGATTTAAAAACAATTAATTTCATGAAGTTTTGATCAAGTTAAGGTGTTCAGACATACGATTTTTTATATTTTTTGAAATTTGTAATAAAAAATCATAATTAATTACTTACTTGAAAAAAAATATAAAAAAATATGCATCACATCAAGACATGAGTCCTCTACTTATATATAAAATCTTATAAAATAATATTATCATTTTATTGTGCTTAGGGTAGTCAGACAAACACCTACTTCTTATTTTTTCCTTGAAATTTAAGTACTACTGCATTGAAATTTCAAATTTTCACCAATTAGTTTTTTTTTTTTTTTTAAAAACCTAGTAGTTTAGAAACTACATTCAATTTGCTACAGATTCTATCCTTACATATTTTTGAAATACTATAGATAAATTATTTAAATTTTTACGTCAGGTTGCCTAACTTTGATTTTCTAAATTTTCATCGCCACTTAAGGGCCAGTTTTTTCCATGATGATCCTACACATACCTCAAAGTAGGATATCTATACATTTCTTGTTGGCATTTACAAAGGTGTTCTTGTTTGCATAATCTTTCATTTTTATTTTTATGGATAATTCAAAGGTTGTGAATAGTGTGGATAGAGTGAAAGTTAAATTGAAAAGATATTTGAAGTGTGTGAGAGAAGATCTTGTTGGTGCATTCTCTCACATACCTCCAAGAGTGTTTCCCACAGAGGATATCTATGCATTTGTTTATAGTAAGATAGAATAAATGATATCAGTCTAGTTGAGAATTGTATGGAAGAGTGAATTGGAAGAGAACCATGATGCCTATAGAGTGTTAGTTGAGAAGAAGTTGGATGTTTGGTGAAAATTCCCTTTGTTTGAGTTTGAGAGGAAGCATATTCGATTAGTTTTGAGCAGAATTCATGATGAACCTTAATGGATTGATGAAGCACATATTATTACCAGATAAGAAATCAGAGATTCAACTGGTTTATGTTCCTTCAGACTAGATCCCAAATGGAAGGCTATGGATGAGAAAGAGATAATTGAGGTTACTAGTGTAATCTTGAAGGGAAAGAAATTTATTTGAGATTAATTATGGATTTGGTTATTAGATATGCTCCTATAGTCATTGGTCACAAAGTTTGTTTACCTAGCAATGACCTCACAATTTATACTGCTAATGTACATACTTTTGTTGATATGGTTAAAAGAGGTATGGATTATGACTTGTGTGAATTACTCCATATACATATTTTGAAGAATTTAAAGGAAATCAAGAAGAGTAAGAAGAATACTTTCTGGTATGGCAATTTGGTTATTTATCTACTCTTTTACTTTTTTAGAGAATTATCGATAATAAGAAGGATGAAATGGTCAAATACAAATCCCACTGCCCATCAAATCAAGAACTTCGTAATAAATATTGGTAATTCAGATGTACAAGAGACTGTCCTTGTTGCATTCTTTGGATCATTTTAGATGAGGATGAGCAGAAGGTCTAGGATTCTAGTAAGTGTTGTTGAAAGGTACTATGGAAGCATCAATTTTCTTGTGTCTATAGATTCCAGTCACATGGAAGTAGTTGAATCAAGGTTTGTATGTGTAGACATAGAAAATGTACAATTCGGTTCTGTACACTTGATCCTGATTACTAACGAATTTTCCTCCCAAATCATACTCTCAACTTATCATTACCTTTTGTCTCTTAATTAAATAAATCATTATTTATTTGACTAAGTCTTTCTCCTTTGTTGATTAAATTAATCAAATTTAATTTAATTAACCTTATGTCTCTATTTAATTAAATAAATCATTTTATTTGATTAAAGTCTTTTTATTAAATTAAATAAATTAAAACTTATGTAATTTAATCTAACATTTCCCCTTTTAGTTAAATAAATCAAAAACATTTATTTAATTAATCTTTCTTCTCATTTTGATTTAAATCAATCCTACAATCTAAGTCAAAATGGTCAAATCACCTAACCTCTCATTAAGTTAATCAAATCTTGATTAAGTTAATCCCTATCACTAAAATCCTCTATAGAATGCAACTTGCACATGAAAATAGATTTAATTCATTTATTAAATCTCTATTTTCCCTCACATGGCATAAAAAAGGAATATCCCCTCAAGCTTGAATTCAAAAAGTCCAACTTGATGGGTACTTCCAACAAAGCATTCAATTCTCTTACATGTCCTTGTGCATTGAGCCAAGTGGCATTTATTTCATTCTCTTTTCCCTCTCACATGTCATTTCCTCAATTTCAAATTCCACCTAATTGTATTTATTGGCTCTTTGGGAAAAATGTGCACAACCATCAACCATTCACATGGTGACAAGTGGCATTTGACCATTGGGTGAAAGTTAGTCCCACATTGCCCAAATCTTGCTCTCTCTTCCAAATTCAAATCTATAAATAGGAGGCTTCTCTCCTCATTCTTCATCCATAATCTCATGCAAAGTTACTCTCTTGACATTGAGAGCCAATTTTGTGCATTTCATTCCATATGTTCATCATTTCATAATTCCATAGCTAGGTTATGCCAGAATCTCATCAAGGAGATTTGGTTACTTAACAATCATCAAAAGCTTCAAAAAGGAGTTGGGAAAGGGTTGATTTCGACACACCAATTCCCCCATGGGATCACTAGTTTTCTTACTTAATTAGGATTTACTTATTTTGTTCTTCATTTTCCTAGTTTGAGTTTTAGTCAATGGATTTCATGGGGAGTCCTTCATTCTTGCTTGCATATGATCTAATATTGTGATTGTTTGTTGTTTTTGTGCAAGTGCAGGATTAGGGGTTCACATTTCGGTGCTAGGAGGGCATGAACAAATTATAATCACGTTTTCTTGAAAAATTTGCGTTTTAATGTTTCTTTTGTAGGTCCCAGAAAATTTGTGTTGCACACAGGCTCATGGTGCTATATTGCATCACTTCTACAGGCGTGGCGCTATATTGCACCGCTCAGAATCCAAACTGCGCTGCACTTGCTTCCTGCGCTAGCTTTTCTAAATTTTTCAAACTCTGTCGTAGACTTGTCTATCCAAACTTCGCTGCACCCAGTCCCACGGCTTTGTATTGCACCGCTTTCAAAGGCATACCACACTGTACTTTTCCTAAATTGAACCGCACCTGCTTTCCCACTTAACTTTTTTCAAAAAACTCCAACTCTGTCGTGGATTTTGAGTTGCAAACTGTGTTGCGTGCCAAAATCCACCACACCTGTGCTCTTTGTTTCTACAGAGTGCCGAACTCAGTCAAATGTGTGGTGCTATATAGCACCACTTCTATTCCAAACTGCACTACACCCACTAACTGCACCACTGAAAAATAGTCAAAAATTCAAATTACTTTTTTTAAAACATGTGCCTTTTGGGTTTTTAGATTTTTGGATTATAAACTTGTTTGTTGTTCCTGTACTCTCTGATTTTTATCATCTTGCAGGTTAGGACAACGAAGAAAGTGAAATGGAGGGTTACATCATGGCATCATCCCACTCTTATACTAAGTGTTTTTAAACACTATAGTGGTGTTTAACACTTTAGATAATTCCAAACCTCTTTCAGAGGATTTGTTACCTTGCATGCCTTAGAAAACACTAATTTTCTTTTGGGTTTTAAAAAGAACAACACAAATTTCTTTTTCAAAAGTTTTCAAAAGGGCTTAAAAAGAACCTTAGAAAAAATCTACTAGATTTGGTTTAAGGTTTAAAAATTGAACAAGGCAACTTCCACACCTAAATTTGGTGCTCTAAAAAGAATTCATTTTTCTTTGTGGGATTAAAATGAACAAATGCTATTTTTTTTGTAATTATTTATTCAAGTTAATATAATCAAAAGGGCATATGTGCTTCTCTCGCACCTCATAGTGATATTGAGAATCAAAATTTCTTTTGGTGATCTTAAGTTGAATAAAATAATTGCCTCCACATTTCATTTTTGGAATTAAAATTGAACCAAACATGCGAGTGTGAGCATGATATATTGCAAGTGTTCTCCCTTTTTTTTTTAACGAAGGTTGATTAAACTACGAGATATGCTAGCTTTCTATTGTTTATCTTAGAGGGCCTGCCTTGTGGGAAAAAGTACTCACCCAAGGGAATGACCCAACTGGGAACACGCTAAAGCCAAGCGATTTCCAACCGGTATATAAGTGTGGATTCTTGACGAAAGTTCAAGAATCACAAGGATTATTCGAAAGAGAAGGGCAACAATGGTCTCTCGCCACATGGATAGTCCGCCATGAATAGAATACCTGCATTAAAACCCTTGTTTAACAAAGACCAAAATCCTTAACTATTTGTTGGTGCAAAAGGTCATGTCCTTTGATGCCGCCCCACATTATACATGCGCTTTTGTTGTAGAGATGAAAAGTATGCCATGGGAGATTCATGGGTACTGATGCTTGGCTGACCTAAGAAGTGAGTGCACTGTAAGGGGTAGTGTGTGTGTTCAAGCATCTATTCATCCGCACTGAATATGCACAGTTGGATTCATCCAAGTGGGAACCCAACAAATACTATCATTTCAGCCTAGGGTTGTGCATGTTATTGAGACACTTTGCTTGGTTCTAAAACATTGAGAAACAATCATTCAAAAAAGCTTTGAAATTTCAAACCCTTTGGGGAAACAAATATCCTTCAATGAATCTAAGCTCTCTTGCTTTCCCTAGGGATTATATCCTTAGAGGTTTCTAAGTTCTTGGGTTTTATCATCATTTGTTTCACCAAAGTCAACACTAGGAAATTTTTTCCCTAATTTCCTTGATTTCCACATAATGGACCTTGTGGGATGAAAATAAATTAGGACATTAGACATGCAGTTTGAACTATAATCAAGAAAGTGATTTTGGTAAAAATAAATCACTAAGGAAAGATAAAAGACAAAATTGGACCTCACATGTGTTTTCTCAAATGATTTCCTGAAAAAGTCAAAATTCCAAAACCAAGATTCAAAAGGATTAGTCTAAAAGCTCATGAACAATGTCTTGAAATGCTCCTTGAATTCAGAGAAAGATTGGTGTATAATTTCTATAAGAAGGCTTCAAGGAACCACCCAAGTTTGTATGCATTTTATTATCAACAAAATCTTGAGCTTTTTCAAAGTTTTGCTTTCCTCACATAGGAAGTATAACATGCTCTTCAATACCGAGGTTTTGTAAAAAAAAAAAGAATCATGTCTAGGTCAAAGTCTAGGATCAAAGTCTTCACTCTCATCCATCTCTCCATCAATAAAATTTCATCCCACCAACTAAATTTTGGGAACTCTAAAAATTCATTCATGCTACACTTAAAAGCTAAATCAGCATCACTTTGTTTGACTTAATACAACTAGTCAAAATTTCAAACCTCTTGAACAAATTTACCTTTAGGATAACACAACTTCCTAAAGTCTACTAGTTAATGATCACCTTGGTTGGCTTAACACACTTAGCCAATCCATTCTCTTGTGCGATTTTTCCCTAGGATAACACAACTTCCTAGGTTTTACAAGCTCACCATCATTTTGTTTGACTTAATACACCTAGTCAAACTATCAAAATCAATCCAAGCCCTAAAGTTTAGCATTACCCCTAAAAATTTCTTCAAAAGTTTCACTCATTCACCTCATCCATTTATCCCATCCACATCACCACCCCTTTTGATCCTTGGAATCACCTAGTTTTTCTCTTTTTGGCCTAAAGATTAAGATCAAACAATCCATATTTTATGGTCCAAACAAGATCACAACACAAGAGGAACATTTAAAACACCAAAGAAATATCAATTCTAGTGACATAGGTCAAATAACCACCGAAGTAAACCTTGTGGGATCAATAAATCCCCCAAATAGCTCTCCTCTACCATCACAAAATCCTCAAGAGGAAGGGTATGAAGAGGACATAACCAATGATGAATTTTGAATGACATAATTAGAAATGATAGAAATGGTTCAAAATCTAGAGAATCATAAAATTGTCAATGCCATGTTTATATACTTATGCACGTTAATGGAAGGATGGGTCCAGCTCCCTTTTGACCTTGACGTAGGCACTAGTATGGAAATGCCTCTTACAAACATATCCCCAATGTCAACTCCGAATATCACTCAAGAAATGCCCCAAACCATATCGACAATCACATCAACCTCACCAATTCTAAGCAAGGAAAGTGCAATGTTTCATGAATTACAAAAGCATCGCCTTGTAAGCAAAAAAGAGGTAAATTTCAGCACCACAACGGATAAATTTGTCCTGGTGAATCCATCACACCCCTACGTCCTGCTCACTTTTCATAATCACATGGATTCATCTTCATTCCATGCAACACCAGCCTATCCTTTAAACATACAAACTTCTCTATCACAAGGAGAAGGTGGTTTATTCGAAACAACAGAAGTCACTGACCCGTCCTTCCTCTAGGGGAGCATTCCATCTTTCGCTCCATTACTACTCATATTTGCATCACCTCTTGGATTGGGTCTTCCCCCCTACCCATCGCTAGTTTCTCAAATCAAGGCAATTTGAGCATCACATCAAATCCTCTCCTTTTTCTAGCAACATCATAACAACAAGTGGCAACCACTCAAGGAACCATGGTCAATACATCAGTCGGTCCTCAAATCTCTCAAAACATACCTTCTTAAGGACCGAGCATCTCAACCACATCACCAACAACCCAAATCCTGACCACCAACACAACCCTCTCGCCTGTCACAATGGTTAGCACCATTCCCAATCCACTGCCAATCCCACCAAAATCTAATGTGATGAATTCATTCATCACCATGATCTAGGCCATCCAGAAGGCCAATCATCAAAGGGTACTTAAAAAAAACCAACAAGCTGCACAGTAGGCTGGTCAACAAGTACAAGCACAACTATTTGCCCAACAAGCTGCACAAGCCCAACAAGCCATGCAAATAGCCCAACACCAAGCTCAACAAGTGCAAGCACAATTGCAAGCAATTCATCAACAAGAATACCAACAATCCCTACAAGATTTTAGGGCATAGCAACAAGCTAAACAACAAGATTTGTTGGCACAACAACAACTAGACCAAAAAAAAGCATTGTTGGTGCAACAAAACCTAGATCAACAACATGCTTTGTTGGCACAACAACAACTAGACCAAAAACAATATTTTTTGGCGCAACAACAACTAGACCAACAACAAGCTTTATGGAAATAACAACATATGGACCAACAACAAGCTTTGTTGGAACAACAACAACAAGAAGATCAACAACAAGTGTTGTTGGCATAAATGTAGGCCTTGAACACATAGCAAAGGTTGCAAAAAACTACCAGCAATACCCCTCTCATCAATCAAAAACCGCAAACACCCCAAAACACATTCATCCCACCCCCTGATCTGCAAGACGATGTTGCAACACAAATCAAGCTGCTCTCGCAGCAAGTGTTGGACCTCCAATCAAGGAAAACAACCAAAATGTCAAGGAATTTTCTCCCCTATCCCTTTGATAGAAGTCTCAAAATGGTACCATTCCCAAAGGGATTCAAGATCCCCAAATTTGATAAGTATAATGAGATGGGAAACCCTGAAAATCACGTCAGGGAATTTCAAGTGCATTTCATGGAGGTTGCATACGATGACACATATTTAATGTGAATTTTCCCCCGAAGTCTAACTAGTCCTACCATGGAATGGTTTTCTGATCTACCCATAGGCATTAAGACATTCCAAGAAATTGTGGAAGCTTTCCTTAAAAATTACGCATTCAACATGGGTGTAAATGTTAGTTTGGAGGAACTATCAATGCTTAAACAAAGAAAAGGAGAGCTCTTCACATCCTTATTGCAAAGATTGTGATCCATGGACAATCAGAGAAAGTGGACCATGCCAGAAGAACAACAAGTTTGCACAATCATATCCAACCTAGATGAAAACTTGGTGTTCTACTTAAAAATGCAATGAATCACAATGTATGATCAGTTAACACCAAAGGTGTTGAATATCGAAAGAGCCCTTACTACATGAGGAGGCACATCAATGTTTGCTCCACCATAAGATAACCACCCATCCAACAATTATAATGATAAACCTCGAACATTTTTTCTCTCAAAAATCATAAAGAACTTGGGATTATCTGAGGATTCCATTAACAAAAACAAAGGCATCACTATGAGAGCATATGATGATCAAGAAAGAGTGTCTCAAGGAACTATTAAAATCCCAATCCAAGTGGGACCAACAACCATGGAGACTACCTATCAGGTCCTTGACCTTGACTTACCGTACAAAATCCTCCTAGGATGCCCCGTGGATCCATGGAATGAAGGTAGTTGCCTCAACATATCATCAATGCATCAAATTCTTGTACCAAAATGAGGAGGTCACTATACACGGAGATCCCAAACCATTTGCCTTTGTAAAAACTTGGAAGACAAGATTTATAAAATTCCCCAAGTGCTGAAAAATGATGAAGGCCCATCCACTGCATACATAGACCCATCTAACCTCACCTCCACCTCTATGATAGAGACACCCGCCATCCCTAATATATCTGGCATCAAACTCATGATCCAAGACAATGGATGTGGAGACTACAAAATGAAGATGAGTGTGTTTTTTGTAGGAGAGTTACCACAATTTTGTAGGTCACATGGGCAACCTTGATCAACCGAAACACCTATCCACACCCTCAGGGAAGACCCCTCTGGTTTCCACCATTGGGGAGATCTAAGTCAAGAAAATATTAATGAGGAAGATATTTCAAGCATGATATATCTTGATGAAGGACCCACACCCACACTACCCATGGATGAGGCCAACAGAGGGCTACAAATAATGCTTGGTATGGGCTACAACAAAAATGAAATCCTTGGAAGGAACAGTGATGGACGACTGGAGCCCATCATTATAGAAAGAAGAATGAGAAACCTTGGCCTTGGATGTACTCTCCTGAGTATAACCATACGTGGAAGAGGTACTCCTAGTAGGGAAGTCATGTCCCTTTCCCAAGTATCGACAACCACCCTTAGACCACCCATATGCATAGGTATCCCATTGGATAATTTCACTTTTGATGTGACTGATGTCTATGCCATTAGTGATGATGATGATACCATAGCTGGCCTATGATCGCTTTTTGAGGATTCCTCTTTACTAATGACTAGTGCCTTGCCTATTGAGTCAAACCAATGAACACGCAAAATCAACTTAGTATACCCTCAACTCATCGACCATTACCAACGAGGACCTCCAATTCTAGACTCATTCGAGAATGATGAGGCGCTCTCAGAATTCATGGGACTAAGGGATGCAGTTCCATACGAGGATCACAAGGTTGGTTTCAACATCACATTAGACACTTAGGCATATTATGGGGAGATGATTGAGACCTTTAGTCACAAAAGAAAAAGAACGAGAATAAACTCAGAGTTATTGAATTAAAACCACACTATGGCACTCTCTAACCAAAAAATAGTAAAAATAAAGAATACATCCAATGGTGAAAACCTTTTTGAGGCATCAGAGGATGAAGGATTCAATCTCCCCCCTACTGCATTGCATCAAGAGAAATCAAAAGTCCTTGTAGAACAATGTAATCCTATCAACTTGGGAACATAAGCAACACCACAAATCACTTTCTATGCTGAGTTGCTTCTGACAGAAGAATAAGAACTATTAGTAGCATTTCTAAAGGAAAGGAAGGTAAATTTTTCATGGACCTATGTTGAAATGTCGGGTTTGGATCCAAAATTTGTGGTTCATCATTTGGTTGTTTACCCTAGAGCGAAGCCGCTAAGACAAAAATTAAGAAATATGTATCCCCAAACAGCCTTACTAGTTAAGGTAGAATTGCAGAAGCTCCTGGATGTCGGCTTCATACACCCAATTGACTATCTAGAATTGGTATCCAATCTTGTACCAGATTCAAAACCAAATGAGGGCATCTGTATTTGCACAAACTTCAAAGACCTCAACAAAGCATGTTCTAAGGACGATTTTCCACTACCTAACATTAATATGACAGTGGAAATGCCAACCAGACATGAGATGCTATCACTGATGGATGGATTCTCGAGGTATAACCAGATAGTGATTGCAAAAGAAGACCAACATAAGACAACATGTACCTGTCCACTGGGCACCTACTACTGGAATATGATGCCATTTGGACTAAAAAATGTAGGGGCTACATATTAGAGGGCCATGACACTAATATTCCATGACATGATACACAAAACCATCAAAGATTATGTAGATGATATACTGGCTAAATCAAAGAAGAGACAAAACCACATAGCAACCCTAAGTGACATTTTTGACAAACTGGAGAAGTACAAGGTCAGGCTCAACCCCAAGAAATGTGTCTTTGGGGTACAATTAAATAAACTTTTGGGATACATAGTATCGATGAGGGGAATAGAGGTGGACCCCGTAGAGGTTAAGGCAATCCTCGACATGGAAGAACCAAGGACACTAAAACAACTCAAAGGCTTGCAAGACAAACTTCAATCCATTCAAAGGTTCATAGCACAACTGGCAGATAAACAAATTGCATATTCACATCTACTCCACAAGGGAGTAGCATATAAATGGGATGACAAGTGCAAAAAATAATTTAGAAAAATTAAATAACATCTGCTCATGCCACCAATATTAATGCCACCCATTGTAGGAAAACCACTGATCTTATACATCTCAACAACAACAGTAGCCCTGGGTGCTCTTTTAGTTTAGCATGATGAAAATGGGAAAAAAAGGGCCATCTATTACATCAGCAGAAAAATGGTTGGCCATGAGTTAAACTACTCATTCATTGAAAAATTATGTCTAGCAGTAGTGTTTGCTTCACAAAAATTTTGACATTACATGCTGGCACACAAAATCAAACTCATCACCAAAATAGATCCCTTAAAGTATCTATTGTCAAAAGCTATGCTCACAGGAAGGATGGCTAAGTGGGTCATGATACTATTAGAATATGACATTGAATATATGGAGCAAAGGGAAATCAAAGGAAAAGTCATTGCAGACCAACTGGTAGAAACTCCCATCTATGCAGAGAATCCACTCATATCAAAATTTCTAGACGAGTTCATCTTTAATCTCAGCATAGCTGATTATTGGAAACTCTACTTTGATGGTTCCCACACACAACAAGGATTAGGAGCTGATGTTTTGTTCATCACCCCATTGGGGGATTGTATACCTAGATCTTACAAATTGGCATTCCCCTCTACCAGCAACATTACGGAGTATGAGGCTTTGACCATAGGTCTCAAAATTGCAGCACAGTGGCGAATCATGGCATTAAAGGTTTATGGGGATTCACAGTTTAGTATCAACCAAGTCAACGGTGAATACCAAACTAAGGATGATAAGCACACACCATACAAGAAGTTAGTAGAAAGCCTCAAAGAATCATTTATTGATATCTCCTTTGAGCAGATACCGAGGGCTAACAACAAAGTAGTTGATGCCATGGCAACAATTGGATCCTTACTAGATATCCCTTGCAATGTCTCAAAACATGAACTCTTGATAGAGCAGCTTCTCATACCCACTTTTGAGGTACCAGAGTCAGAATATGCGTGCAAACTCATTGGTCTCGATGATCTTTGGTATCATGATATCTACACCTACCTAAGAATAGGAGTCCTCTTAGTAGACATTCCCCTGAACCTCAAATGAACCTTTGTCAAAAGGTCCTTACATTTTGTCATCCTAGGGGAAACCCTCTTTTGTAGGAGCATTGATGGAACCCTACCTATTACATTTTTTAAAACCTAAGGAAGACCTGACTTCTCTGACTAAGGTACATAATGGCACTTGCGGTTCACACTCGAGCGGTATGACCTTGGCCAAGAAGTTATTAAGAACTGGGTACTACTAGCCAACAATGGAAAGAGAGGCACATGACTTTGTCAGAAGGTGTCTACAGTGCCAACAGCATGGAGACCTTATTCATGCACCAACTTGGAAATTCATCCTATTGTTACACCATGGCCCTTTTCACAATGGGGGCTCAATCTCATAGGAAAAATCACACCCACCTGATCCAACGACCACAAGCTCATCATCACCGCCATGAAGTATTTCATAAAGTGGGTTGAAGAAATTCCCATGACCTACATCATTGGAAAGTAGATATCTAAGTTCATTTTGAACTATCTCATTTTCTAATATGGTGTCCCCCAATCCATTATCTCTGCTAATGTGACACCTTTCAAGAATCAAGATGTCTGTGACTTATACAAAAAATTTAAAATCCAACATTGCTTTTCCACTCCATACTACCCCCAAGGCAATGGCCAAGCAGAAGCTACTAACGAAACCATTATGAAAATCCTTAAGAAAACAGTCAATGACTCTGGTCGTAACTGGCATCTACAGTTCAATCCCAAATTATGGGCCTACTGCACCAGCATCCGCATACCAACATGCATCACCCCATTCTCCCTAGTCTACGGACCAGAAGCCATCCTCCCAATCGATATCAAGCTCCCATCACTGAGAATATCCTTGGAAAACCTCATCACAGATGAAGGATATGTTAGAAACCAAGATCAGACATGTAAACCAAAAGGCCTTTCTAGGGTTTTTGGGCGTCCTGAATGCGATGGCGATGTCCGTTTGGCCAAGAAATACATAGAAAAAATTCCTACCCCCAGATGCACACAAAATCATCTTGGCTTGAAACCCTTGCACATAAAAATATTTTGTGAGAGAATATCTTCAAATCACGAATAGGCAGCTACAGGTTTGGAGCCTTGATACCATGTATCTTTGTGATGGATGGTGTCCTTGGGGGGTCCTATGGAATCCTCCATCTTTCATCACTTAGTTTCTCTTTGCATTTTATTTTGGAGAGGAGTTTTGTTCCCACTGGGTTTTCTCCTTTACTCTAGTTAGTTTAGTTTGCATTGCTTTTGTACTTGGGTACCTAATCAGGCCTTTGTTGTCATGACCCATCTTTGCTTTCATGCATAGTAAATCTAGTACCAAGGGCATCCCTAGTAGCATAAAAGGTAGAAACAAAAATTGAATAATTTGGTCCAAGCTTAGAAATAATGGACAATATCAACTGAGAGTCTTCCTTCTGAACACCACACTATGACAACTGCAATCTAAGAGACTTGAGTTTGGTGAAAAACTCCTGGATGCTATCAAAATCCCTAGGATTTAAGCCAATAAGCTCATTCTCTAACTAAAACCCTCTCATAGTATCCTACTTCCCAAACAAAGACTACAAAGTAGTCCAGACCTCATGGGGTGTAGTGCAAGACTCAATATGAAAAAGAAGGTTAGAAGAAAGAGAAAGAAATAATGTACCATAAGCTTCATCACATCTATTAAACCACTTTCTCTTTTCAGCAGCACTTGTAGGCTCAATTTTTGTACCCATGGTTACCCTGTACAACCCTTTGTGTTTCAAATGAATCTCCATTTGTTTTTTCCAACCAAAATAGTTGAATGGAGTAAGAGGTGAAATATTATGTGTATCCATGATAGAAACAACAATATATACTCTCAAATAAATTAAAAATGCTCTTTGATCTCAAAAAAATAGCTTGATTGCATGCTTCCCAAAAAAATAACTAAAAAGAGAAAGGCTGAGATCAAAAAAGAATATCAGATACCTGGTAATTTGTTTTGAAAAAACAAGTCTTAGATCTATGTAGAGCACTGAATCAGCTTTCCGATGCCTTTCATTTTGTCGATTTCGAAATCAGGAGTAGAAAAGGCAATTTTTATTTTTTTTTGTTTGGGAGGTTGTACGACCTCCAAAACCTTGTTTGTACTGCACGAATTTTTAAAAAAATTCAAATAATCCAAAAATAACCTGCTTTTTTTGCAAGGCCCGTGCAAAAGAACCCACTACCCTAGACCCACCCGGCGGCTACCCACACGCCACCCACCACCGGCAACCACCTCCCACCCACCACCGTCGCTCCACTACTGGTCTAGCCCTTGCGGGCTTAATTGTAAACCCCCGGTCCCTTCAGCGACCAGGCGCTTACTGTCAGGTTGACAGCCCTCTAGCACCGAGTGCACAGTCACATTCATGACCAGAAGCCAGAAGATACAACCCCCAAGTGCCGACGGTCGGTCACGTGTAGAATCGAGGGCCAGGGCCAAAGGAGCTTATTTTTTTGCACCTAATTAGCATTCAAAGTGCCTTTTATAGGCATTTTTTTCGTTTTCTCATAACTTTTGGAAATAGAGGCCTTTTTTTGAAATGAGATATTTTCGGAAAGCTGGTTCGACGAAATTCATAGTGGTTGAGGTTAGAATTTTTTATTTTTCTGTTTTGGTGCCTTTTTCGCCTGTCAAAGCCATAAGTTGTTGTCTTCAGTCTAGGAGGTATAACTTTTGTGTCCAGACTCTGTTTTGCGAAAACAAATAGGCATCATAAATCTGATTAAGTGCTCTACACAGATCTCAGACCTTTTTTTTCAATTTTTTTTACCAAGTATCTGATATTCTTCTTTGATTTCAGCCTTTACCTTTTCAGTTATTTTCTTGGGAAGCGTGCAATCAAGCTATTTTTTTGAGATCAGCGAGCATTGTTTTTATATTTGAGAGTATATATTGTTGTTTTTGTCATGGATACACATAATATTGCACCCCTTACCCCATTCAACTATTTTGGTTGGAAAAATCAATGGAGATTCATTTGAAACACAAAGGGTTGTACAGGGTAACCATGGGTACATAAATTGAACCTACAGGTGCTGCTGAAAAGAGAGAGTGATTTAATAGATGTGATGAAGCTTATGGTACATTATGTCTTTCTCTTTCTTTTGACTTTATTTTTCATATTGAGTCTTGCACTACACCCCATGAGGTCTGGACTACTTTGTAGTCTTTGTTTGGGAAGCAAGATACTATGAGAGGGTTTTAGTTAGAGAATGAGCTTATTGGCTTAAATCCTAGGGATTTTGACAACATCCAAGAGTTTTTCACCAAACTCAAGTCTCTTAGATTGCAGTTTTCATAGTGTGGTGTTCAAAAGGAAGACTCTTAGTTGATATTGTCCATTCTTTCTAAGCTTGGACCAAATTATTCAGTTTTTGTTTCTACCTTTTATGCTACTAGGGATGCACTTGGTACTATATTTAGTATGCCTTCTTTTGATGATTTTTCATCTTCTCTCACTCGAGAGCAGGCCAAGTTGGCCAATATGGGAAATTTGAAGCCCTCTTCATCACAGGCACTCATTGCATCACATGAGCCTAGAGATCAGAAGGCTTCTATAGGCAAAGGAAATAAACATAAAAAAAAGGATTCCAAATCTCATGAGTAGTAGAAGGAGTCCTCAGATTCATTATCCTATTCTAAGGGGAAATCATCCAGGAAGGAGAAGGGCCCATGTGCATATTGCAAGAGAGAAGGACATAAATAACATAATTTCTAAAATAAGGACATTGATGAGCTGAATAATCTTCTTCAGAAATATCAGATTGATTTGCCTTCTAGGATTTTTGCATCATCTCCTTCCCCCCCTCCTCCTCCTTCTTCTTCTTCAGTACAACATGCCAGGGGCATAGCTGGTTTACATACTTCATGAGAAAGAAAGCGGCATGCTCTTTGTGCTTCTTCGAGTCTTGGATAAGGGAGATGGCTTCTAGATTCAGGATCATCTCATCATATGGCTTCTACACAATCTATTTTCACTTCCTTTGAGTCTCACACTATGTCTCCTATTTTGATGGGAAACAGTACATACATGAGTGTTACAAGGAAGGGATCTATTTGTTCTGGGGACAACACTTTTCATGATGTCCTGTGAGTTCCTCATTTGATGAACAACCTTCTTTCTATATATCAGATCACACATGGAGGCAATGGGAGGTCTATGGAGTTCACACCTAATTTAGTTATCATCAGAGACTTGGAGAGTAGAGCGGTTATTTCTACTGGGGTGGTGGATCACTCATCTCAGTTGTATTCCTTTGCAGATTTTTCTACTGATGGTGCTTTTGTTCCTACAGTTGTTCATCACACTTCTAGTATGAATGATCATTCATAGGAGAAATTTCGCTTCTTGAACATTGGAGTTCTCACTTTAGATCCTATTCTTGAGCCATCCATTCCATCTCCTCCACCTACTGTTGTAGTTGTTGATACTTCTATGACTACAAATGTGGTTTCTTCCATTTCAGTGTAGCAAGATCCAGTGGATCATCCATATTTGGAGGGTTCTATTCAATCTTCACCTACTTTGACTTCTTCATTTGTTGAGGTCCCACCTACTTCTGTGGAGACATCTTGGGCTGCACCTACTTCACCTTCAGATATTTCATTCATTCAGCCTCTTCCTTCTCAGTTCTTTCAAGAGATGTAGTTTCTTAAGTCCTTTTGGAGCTACTTCATTATGGGGGGGCTATGTGGTCTATTTATTCCTCTCTTCTGGGGGGGTTCTTTCATGTATCTTTGTGATGGATGGTGTCCTTGGGGGGTCCTATGGAGTCCTCCATCTTTCATCACTTATTTTCTCTTTGCATTCTATTTGGGGAGGAGTTTTGTTCCCACTGGGTTTTCTCCTTTACCCCGGTTAGTTTAGTTTGCATTGCATTTGTACTTGGGTACCTGATCAGGCCTTTGTTTCTGGGACCCATCTTTTTTCTAGTGTTTTAGCTACTCCCTAAGTTCATCTTAAGGAGGGGTGTTAGAGTAATAAGTTATTCCACTTAATTAATTTAATCATATTGGTTAATTAATTAAGTAACTTATTCCTTTAGGTTGGTTAAGCTAAACTTAGGCACATTGATAATTATTTATTAATTTTTAAGTGTGCACACTAGGGTTTTCTTGATCTCCTCATAAGGATTGATCAGATTGTAATTATCATATTATTCAATAATCATATTTTGGTTTTAGCTTGCACATATTTTCTATGAGGGTTTACAGAACATCTCTTGTTGGTTGTTTTGAATATCTGTTGCATGTGACAAGTGATTCTTGGGGACTGTGAGGTTGAGATTTATCAACTTCTGTAGAATACAGGGTCTCATGATTGAATGAGCTGAAGTTATTAGATGAAAAATGTATGGATGCCTTCAATCATCTACAAGTCTATTAGAACCGCCTGGAGCACAACTACAACAAGAAGATCAAGGGACGCACCTTCCAAGCCGGTGAACTTGTGCTGAAATAAAAATAGAAGAACATACCAAATCCAGAAAGCAAAGGCAAGTTTGAGCCCAACTGGTTGGGACCTTTCATCATAACAACAAGCTATAAATTAGGAGCCTATCAACTGTCAACACTAGAAAGTGAGCCTCTGTAGGATCCAATGAACAACTGTCATCTCAAAAAAATTTATGCCTTAAAACTTATAAGGTATAGAACTGAAAAATACAAAAAATTAAAAAAATTCTTGAAAAAGCAGTTACCTTGATGAAAACCTGGCAAATAGGCATCTTGGAAACAACAACAAAAAATACAAAAATACAAAAATCCAAAAAAAAATTAGAAAAAAGGATTGATAATAGTAAATAAAAAAATCGTCCTCTAGTGAAAACCACTTCGGTGGCGCTTTGGACAAGTACCTTGGTGAAAACCAAGCAAATAGAAGTCAAGTGTAAATAAAGCACTCCCCATCCACGAAGATCTGCATAACTCACTCATTCATTCCATCACATTTCATTAATCCTCCATCCACCCATCCGCTCCCATCCATACCATAGCCTAAGTTGGTGACCATATCATATTCCACTATAGTACTACTTGGTACATTCCTAAGGTCAGTTTGTCCTACCTTTATTGAAGTAGTCTATTACTTAACACTGGGGGAATTTCCTTGAAACTGGCACTGGATCGAATTTGTGTATATTTTTTTGCTCTTCCCAAGACATCAGAAAATCCAAAAATATTCAGAAAATTCATCAAAAAATCCAAAAACATCGTTAAAAATCTCAGAATATCTTAAAAAAAAATTAATTTCATTGAGTCTTGTCAGTTTTCCACCTTTTTCAAACTACGTCATCTTTGAGCTTGAACATAGGCAAGGTTGATCTTTGATCATCCCCCAAGACAGTTTAGGTCAATCCTTTAGGTGTCCATTGCAATAAAATGGCAATCTATTTCATCATTGAGTCAAGTTTGTTGTTAGTCGAACTACGTGGTCTCTATGTGTATAACCTAGATAAGGCTAATCTATGGATCAACTCCTGAGACTCCTAGGATAGGTCTCTAGGTTGGTCTCTTCATCGTAAATCTCAAAAATACCAAAAGCAGCCTCAAAATATCTGAAAAATCCAAAATGTTGCTTTCATCTCATCTCGCTTTCACCCATGATTATCACCACTCATAATAAAATCAGCCATCACCATCATCCTTTGGTAAGTTAGTCGAAAGCAAGTCTAGTAGGTTCCAAAGTGAACACCTAATCATCAAAATCTAAAATTCTAAATCAGTAAGCAAATAGGTTAGTCAACTCAGAGTATCAATAGCTTATCATCCAATCAGTCTCATCAAAACCCTAATCAGAACATGTCCTAGGATGAATCCTTCCCATGATGGACATAAGCATTAGGTACCCCACAAAATTTTAGCCTTGGCTACTGGTATGAAGAACATTAGCTTGTTTGTTTACTTTATTTGGTCTTTTCTTGGCTTATCTTATTTTGTGCTCATTCCAAGGACCTCTCGATGATGCCCAAACAAAATAGGTTTAGAGAGAAAGTAATGGGGCAAAGATCTCTTTTATCTACTATGCTTGTGGAATACACTTGTAAAATAACAGCCATGTGTATTTTGTTTGGTTTGTGGAGATGATGTTTTAGATATCTTGTTTTCTTTCCTATGTTTTGGCCCGAGATGTTTAGAATATTTGAACTAAATCCTGAATGAAGTATACATGCTAAGGGTGAACAAGAATACTCCTATATGATTTTCAAGTCAAATTCCATCACCCTGGGTACAATGTCATCTTGGTTCTTTATACCTTGATGCATCGTACCTAGGTGTGTTATCAAACATAACATAATTGACCCTTTGAAAATCCTGACTCTTGGTAAGAAAATCACCATCATCCTAACTAACTCTTTGATTCTAAGTTAGTCTATCTTCGCTCCATACTAACATGGTATCATGAAAATTTAATTAGAACATCGTTAATGCATACATCATGCATCCACTAGATCATTAGCAAAAAAGACATATTATATCATATCACTATCTTAAGTTATGAGGATTAATATTAAAAAAATATTCTAAGCATCTTAAGAAATCATTATATCATACATAATCATTAGCATCCATTTGCACATCAATACGCCGTTATTAGCATACATCACATTCATAGGATCATCATTAAAAATGCATGAAAAATATCCAAAAAGAAGCACGTCCATTAGAAACATACATCATATCAAATGAGCATAAGAAATATAAACATCTCATAGCATATAGGAAATTAAGAAATGCATATCATACATTGCAAAACTTTTCATAAAGGAAAATAATCTCATATATATCATCAAGGAACATACTGTCATGATACAAAATTGGATCAAGTGTACAATCAATGTATATTATACAAAAAGGGGCAAGTAATTGAGGCCCATAAATCAAAAAATGGTAACTATCTATGATCAAAGGGCGAGCCCTACTGGTTGGTGCCCTCTCCCACCTACCTCTCACTATGATCCTTTAGCGGCCTCATCCCTATTTGTTGAGAGAAGTCTGGAACCTAGCCTGGCATTGAAACTTCTTGTCTATAATGTTGTCAGTAGTACTTGGCCTCCCTAACAACCTCTTTGTAAGCGTGTAGAGAAACTGACTGGCCCCAGGATGAGGAATTTGTGCTCTCTAGCTACCTTCATCGACCAATCTCTTGATCCCTCTCAGATCATGCTTGGTCCCTCTCAATGGTAATCATTGTAACCTATTGTCAATCTTGATCTCTCTCTACTGTCAAGACCTAAACCTGACCCTACAACTGCTCGATCTGCGCATCTTTGTGGTCTGGCTATGCTGCTGGCTATTGTTGAGGGACTTCTCTGCCTCCATCCCTCGACTAACCATTTTGCTCCCCTACTCGGGGAGGCGACTTCTTTGTTGGATCCCTAGGAGGTGTCTAATGAGGAGGTGGTCCACCTCCTCCTCTGCCCTATCCTCTGCCCCTACTAGCTGATCTACCTCTCGGCCTCCATCATGGAAGTGTTTCCCTAGGAACTGTCAACCTCAAGGGAGGCCAGAACTAGGCTATGTATGCTAGAGTCAACCCTAAATTTTCTAGCCCATGATCATACAGCCATGGTCGAGCCAAAAAATGTCTGAAAGAGGAAACTACCTCAACTGCCACAATGGGTTGGCCCCATGTTATCTCTCTAGTCATACGGGAAAAGATTGCCACATAGTGGTCATCTAATCTATCCTACATCTCTCCAAATTGTTGGGTCACCCTACCTAGAAGATATCTCTCAATCATAGTGTGCTCCCAACCCTGCATCCATCTGTCATGTTGGGTATAAAAAAACTATTGAACATCATCATACCATGGGCCTACGCCCATCCAGGGTCTCCAGAAAAACTCTCATGTCATCAAGCACTCATCACTAGTGTGCAAGACCACCTGTGTTAGTGTGAGTGAAGCAGATCTATGCCCCGCCGTATCGCCAAATAATAGGGTCCCTAGTATCAAGAACAACTAGTGTGACATCTGGGTAAAGCACTAGGATCCGCTCCCATGCCCAGACATGTAATAGAGTAACTCCGGCCCCGAGGGACCTGCTATCCAAGTACGCAAACTCATGAATATCCCTGTATAAAGAGGCCAACATCATTGGCCCCTAGATAAAGAACTCTCTACAGATGACCATTCGATCCCATGCTAGTCCCCAGCCTGGACTAAAGTATTGACCCCGCTGATTGGGTGCCACAAGGCCTCAAATGATAGCAACAACGATCAACTTATACCCTACCACGGTATCTCTCCAATTTGATTTTCCCATTAGAGAAGTGAAACTCATCAAGCTCCATAACACCATAGCAAGCATCCTTGTTGACATCTGGATCATAGATGAATCTGGCCCCATGGATAGGTAATTAGAGGATGCACTAGACATCCCCGAGGGAAATGGTAGCCTCATCGGTAGGAAGATGGAAAGAAGAAGTCTCATTGTGCCACCACTCGGCCAAGGCTGTCATCATGCCTAAATGCGCCCGAACAGGAGGGACATACGCAACATACCAAAGACCAAGGGAACCAAGCTACAACTAAACCAACTCATGCATACCCTACAATCTACTAAGCACCGACCATCTATTCTCCTGTGAGTGAATTACATCAAGACCCTCCTGTAAAAGGGAAGCCATCGCATCAAGGTCCCGTAAAAAATAAATAAAAAATCTACCTCTCACACTAAATTTTTGCATTTAAAATAGAAAATACAACGAAGTTTGGAAAGTTCCAAATTGCACCACCGTGATAGCGTTTGCAAAATTCTAAATTCCAAAATGGGTCATGCAGTGCTATTTGGATATGCGGTCGACTTTGGAATGGAACCCTAGACCCCTAATGGTGCCGTGTGGTTGAATTATCATATGCGGCAAAGTTTGACCAGAAAACCCTAATTTTCAAATTGAGATGTGCGACGCTATTTGCATATGCAGCCCAATATAGGACCGTGCGGTGCCAACGAAACATTTCTAGTGGCGCTATATAGTGTCTCCCAACCTAAAAATGACTTCAACACTATTTAATGCATGTAAAACAAAAAAATTGAAGGTTGGGATAGGGGTACATACAATAGGTCTTGCGTCGGCTGGCCACTGGTGCACTCGTACCCTATCCACCATGTGCCTAGGAAGTTGTCATTGTGCCATTTCAACCAGGACTCAGAGCTCCAAAGTGTGAAATTTTCAAAAGGGCTAAGTATGCAAATGTATTGAAAGTGACCTCTTAAGGTCTATTTAAGCCTGAAAATTAGGGTTTTTTGACCTAATTTGGCCATCTAACTAGGGTTTTGGTCCCCCGATCCCATTTTTCTCCAATCGAGGGCCATTTTGCATCTTTTTTGACATTTTAACATGTTTTTGGCATTTTGGGGCATTTTTAACCTATCAGGCAGCTTGTCGTCCTTTTTTCACGAGATCATCCAAAAAATAAAAAAAATTGTCCGATCTCTCGAGGGTGCAGTATACTAGCATAATCCTTCTCATTGGGGCAGCAGTGGGGCATCTGAAAAAATCAAGAAATTTTGAACTTTGATCACAACAATGTATTCTTTGAATCAATGCAACAAGTACATTGCTTCAAAGAGGGGTAAAATGTAGACATAGAAAATGTACAATTCAATTCAGCACATTTGATCCTGATTACTAATGGCATTTCCTCCCAAATCATACTCTCATCTTATCATTACCTTCTGTCTCTTAATTAAATAAATAATTATTTATTTGATTAAGTCTTTCTCCTCTATTGATTAAATTAATCAATTTAATTTAATCAACCTTATGTATTTGTTTTATTAAATAAATCATTCTATTTGATTAAAGTCTCTAAAGTCTTCTTATTAAATTAAATAAATTAAACCTTATGTAATTTAATCTAAGATTTTCCCTTTTAGTTAAATAAATCAAAAACAATTATTTAATTAATCTTTCTTCTCATTTTGATTTAAATCAATCCTAAAATCTAAGTCAAAATGGTAAAATCACTCAACCTCTCATTAAGTTAATCAAATATTGATTAAGTTAATCCCTATCACTAAAATCCTCTAGAAAATGCAACTTGCATATGAAAATAGATTTAATTTATTTATTAAATCTCTATATTCCCTCACATGGCATAAAAAGGGAATATTCCCTCAAGTTTAAATTCAAAAAGTCCAAGTGGATGGGTACTTTCAACAAAGAATTCACTCCTCTTACATGTCCTTGTGCATTGAGCCAAGTGGCATTTATTTCATTATCTTTTCCCTCTCACATGTCATTTCCTCAATTTTAAATTCCACCTAAGTGCATTTATTGGCACTTTGGCCAAAATGTGCACAACCATCAACCATTCACATGGTGACAAGTGACATTTGACCATTGGGTGAAAGTTAGTCCCACATTGCCCAAATCTTTCTCTCTCTTCAAAATTCAAATCTATAAATAGGAGGTTTCTCTCCTCATTCTTCATCCACAATCTCATGCAAAGTTACTCTCTTGACATTGAGAGCCAATTTTGTGCATTTCATTCCATATGTTCATCATTTCACAATTCCATAGCTAGGTTATGCCAAAATATCATTAAGGAGATTTGATTACTCAACAATCATCAAAAGCTTACAAAAGGAGTTGGGAAAGGGCTGATTTCGACACACCAATTTCCCCATGGGATCACTAGTTTTCTTACTTAATTAGGATTTACTTATTTTGTTCTTCATTTTTCTAGTTTGAGTTCTAGTAAATGGATTTCATGGGGAATCCTTCATTCTTTCTTGCATATGATCTAATATTGTGATTATTTGTTTTTTTTGTGCAAGTGCAGGATTAGGGGTTCACAATATGGATATCTGAGTTAGATTATGAAGTGTCATAGGTTATTGAAAGGTACTTCGGAAGCATCAATTTTCTTGTGTCTACAGATTTTTATCACATGGAAGTAGTTGAATCAAGGTTGGTATGGATATCTGAGTTATATTATGAAGTGTCATAGGCTGCAATTGATTATTATATAAAAATTCTTTTGGAAATCCCTAAGAATCTCAATGTAGAAGGTACCTCTAGTAGCGCAACTAGACTAGGGAAGAAAAGGAAGAGTGTTGTTAAACAAGAAGTTACTAAAGGAATTGAGTTTGAGAGAGCTCAACATGAGCATGAAAGAATAAAAATTCAAAGAGATTTGGAAGAATTGCAAAAGGTTATTCCCAGTGCTAATTTTGATTCATCTATTTTTGTTGTGGATAATCTTATATGCATGATTGATTATTTCAAGGTCTACGTCTTTGGACTTGAAGTGCATGCTTAGATTAGGTCTGATGAAGGAAATTTGGAAGATATCAAAGAAAAATGTACAAATGCACACAGTCGAGCATTGAAGGAATTTGAGAGTGTACAAGTTTGTGAAGAAGAGGCACAAGAACTACTTTCTTTTTGCCTAAATTGGCTTGGTAGTATACTGAGCATAAGAGATGAGATAAGGAAAAGTGGGTCTTAGATGAGCACTCGGGAAGATACATATAGATTGAAAGAAGATAGATATAATCAGAGGTGGTCCTACATTGTGCAGCTTTAGGATAAATTATTTTCTTTGCAGGATCAAAGGACATAAGTTATTAAGAAGTTTGTGGCACTCAGAGACATGATTAAACTCAGGCAGATTCTTGTTTCTAGTGCTCCTAACAATATTGGTGAATTATCATAATTTAATCTTGGCCCCAATACTTTATCAAATGGTATAGAGTCCTTAACTAAGCTTGAGATATTGCACAAGACTCTTATAAGTGCAAAAGGTTCATGGGATAAGGAAAAGCTTCATGGAAGGTCATCCTGGAGAGTCTCAAAGGTTCTTCCTCTTTAGGTTAATTCAATTTTGTGTTTATATCTTTCTGGTTACATTTTGATGCATTTATATATATACTAGACCCTATCCTTTGCCATTGATGTCAAAGGGGGAGAGATGAAGGTTGACAGAGGTACACCATTTTTGTGAAGAATAGTTTTGATAGGGGTAGTATTCAGTTGTAGTATATTGAAAATGAAAAATGTTTTTGTCATGCATGTTGCCATCAATGCCAAATAGGGGAGATTTTTGGGATTTTGGAGCCTTGCAACATATGCATGAAGTATGGATGTTTTGTGTTGGTTGTTCCTATGTTGTCATTGATGTCAACATGGTGACAACTATATGGGAATTATACTTGGTTTATCAGAAGTTTTTCTCTTCTATTAATGCTCTTTTGTGATGGATTAGTGTGTTGGTATTTGAGCATGGAATTCATTGCAAGAACTGATATGACTCTAATCTCTTAACCATGTTTTTAGGAATCATTCATATATCTATATCCTAGATCTTGAGATGTTTTGGGTTGTAAGATTTTTGTTTATCTCTAATAGAGTTCAATTATGTATTTTACTATTGTTCTTTGCTTGGTATATCTGTGTGGGAGACTCCACATTTCCTTATGGAGAACATTCTTATGTTGTGGTTTTTTTGGTCGTCTCTATGATGGTGGTATGATGAGAAATTGATGTGTTCTTAAATCCAGAAGGTGTTTTCTTTGAGGTTTGTTTGTTGGTTTGGAGATTCTATGAATTATGTTCTAGACTTGGATGACCTAACATATGCGATTCATTAAGGAGACTAGTTATGCTTTATGGATGTTAGCCGGCTTGGTATAATGCACATGGATAAATTTTTTAAATAATATATGGTACTGATAAGAGATTTTTGATTATTTTATTTTTATCTAATTAGGTTGACCTAATTGATGAATAATATATACTTGCAATATATAAGATGATTTGAAGAGTAGAAGTGAGAGAGTAAGAAGTGGGCGAGCAAGAGAGAAGTGGGTATGCGACTGTGGAAGGAAAGATCTAAGCCTAAAAGATTTATCAATTTAGGATCAATACAAATTAGTTGAGATACTATTGTGTGAGGCAACACATCATATTTTGAGCTTCATTGGAATTGAACCCTACATAGTGAAGGTGTATTCTATCAGTTCAATCTTTTGGCAACGAGCCATAATCTTTTTATATTGGCAATTAGCCATCTTTTGTACTCAGGTAGTGAGCCTTTTAAGGATAGTTGGTCCTAGCAGTGACCCCTGCAATATCTTGTATCTGGATATAATCTATTGTGAGTTGACCCTCATCATTGTTTTTCCATGTAAAAATCTTGTTGTTCATGTGTATGGTTGCATTGATTTATTTCTATGTTCTCTTTTTCTGATTCAGTTAGAATTATAATAATGGTTAGATGGATTTTATTATGGATTTATGGAATACTGATTCACCCCCCTCTCAATGTTCTAGATGTTCAACAAAATCTTGTTCCATTTAAACCCTATTATAAATTATAATTTTTGAAATTAACATAATTTTCACCTAATTCCTAAAATCTCTACAAAAACCCTAATATATTTGTTAAAAAATATAAAAAGCTTAAAATAATCCAAAAAACATATTATAACATACCTCTTTGATTTTTTTTATTGATAAATTCAAAAAACAAAAAAGGGAATTTATTTTGGAGGTGAAAAATGGATATCAGTTATGTTAGATATCCATTTCACCCTTCTTTGCCCATGCACAATTGATTTTTTTGATTAAATAAGTAGGGATTTTGAAAGGGATCTGACCCTTTTGCATTAAGAAATATTTATAAATAAGTACCACTAGATGGGAACAACTATAAGACAAAATAACAACAAGAAACAACTCTCATTGCCAGCAAAAGAGAAAGGAAGAATAAGAAACATCGCTAGTAGGGTAGGCCAAAAGGTCACTAAGAAAGCCACAAATCAACATTCAACAACAACCACCTCAAGGGTTGAAAAACTAGACAAACATAAAACCATTACAAGCAGGTATAAATGGGTCCAAAATCCAATCAACCTTCAGCATAGGCCTCAAGGCCAACATACAAGAAAACAAACCACCCATCAAATGGTAAACATAGCAACCCAACATCCACTCCAAGGGTGGGAAAGACATTTGCCATCATCCTTCAAGACAGGATTGATAGCCAACAAAATAGTCCACATGGGACCTAAAACAAGATCACACGACCAACAAAACAAGCCAATAGTCCACCTACAAAGCAACAATAAAAAGAGAGAAAATTTGAGCCCATCAACGCTCCTTGAGACAACAATCCTAAAACAAACATATCGCTTTGAGAGACATAATCAGTGGTGGTATTGAAGGTATATCAAACAACTTGCCTCTCCACCTCTATAGGAGACAACATATCTAAATAATGGTACCACCCCAACAACAACAACTTTAAAACACCAACCCCTCTCAAAGCACCACCCTAACCAAACCACCAACTAAAACTCCACCTCAATAGGAGAGATCTCCCCTCTAAAAGAGAGGGTGAAGTGAGAACCAATACTACAAGTGCCACCAATCTCCTTCACATATAAGATCCACCTCAAAAGGAATCTATAGAAGGAAAGGGAGCTTCGTACCATCACTATAGAAAATAACTCCACCTCAAAAGGAGTAGTATCCACCTTAATAGATGAATACAATTGTAGAACCCAATAGGAATTTGACACAACAATACAAAAATTTGTCACTTCACTGCTTGGCAGCTCGAGAAACTAGTACAAGAAGGAAACAAATGAAATCACTTTAGCCAAAATTCAAGAAAATAGACTTCCTTGAGCCATCAAAAAGAGCCTTTGGAGTAGAAAAACCATCAAATATGAGGCCATAACATGAGTAGAAATAGCCTCCAGGGATATAGCTAACCCAAGCAACAACTTCTGTATTCAAAGCTTACACAAAAGAAACTTAAATAAAGCAACTAACCAGCCAAAAAAAAATATAGCCCAAGACACAAAAATTGGACACAACCCAATTAACAATGGGGGCATGAAAAGAGAAAAAAAACTAGGGTACCACCAACCAAGCTCCAACAAGACAATAGAAGAAAGCAACACCAAAGCAAGGAAGAAAATTCCCATAAATTCCCACTAAAGTAGAGAAACATAGAACCCCAACCATCCACAAACCACCACTTTACCAATTCCACCAACCAAGATTTGGAGAGCATGAAAGAGGGGTTGTAAAACTAAATAGGGGCTCAACCTTCCAACTCTAAGAAAGAGTAAGGCCAAGGAAACCACAAGTTGGGAAAACTGAACAACTGAGAAGAGGCCTAGGAAAAGAAAAACCAAAGGACCCAAAAACAACTCCCTAACCTAGAAACAATCAACAAACACAAGGTGAAAACTAACACACCCAAAGGAAGAAAATAGACAAATAGGGGAGGCCAACGCAAAGCTAAGAGCCTACAACTAGGAAATCCAAAGCAACCAAGCACAAAACAATTCCTATTCCTATTGGCAAAGAACCATACAAACAAAAGAAGTGCTAAGACAACTCCCATAGCTTGGAAGAACTCCCTAAAGAATTAAAGGGGACACACCAAATCACCCATTACCAGGAAGACACAAATACTAGACTTGCACCTAAAGGAAGAAGTAGGCCATGCCAAGCCACCCACAATCTAAGAAAAAAGAAAACTAGAAGGGAATACTTCCAAAAGGAACACAAATAGAGCCTCAAAACCACCAGACGGTTCCCTACTCATAGACCCCACATAGGGCAAGAGGATGAGCTAGAAACAAGGCTCCCAAAAGAAACAAAAAAGAAATAGCATTGTAAAAGGAACACTAAATAGACGCAAAAGGAAGAAAAGAGGAAACACTTCAACAACAAAATGCAAAAACCACCCTCTATCTCTTCACCACAAACTTCTCTGCTCCAAAAGAGGACCCAAACTTACACGAGCCAATCCAAGCAACAACCCAAATGGATAGAAAGACACACAAGGAAGCAAAGGATCACCATCTTCATCCTCAGATTTGGCCTCTCCACCATCAGTCAATTTCAAAACTCCCCCACCACACCTATTCCCGCTCTTTGTCATGCCTATTGCCAGCCCCTTGCTATTAGATATTTATGTTTGTTTATGCACAATCGATGTTAAAATGATAAAAATATGCCCTTTTTTATCAGTGATAATATTGATTTTATTATAATAATAAAAATTCTTACAAACATCTAGCACTACAGTAACAATAAAATTAAACATGGTTTGATAAACCAACAGAGATAAAATTTCAGATGAAGCCAACATAACCCAACTACCTACTACCCCCTCTAAATATGCTCGCATATCAAAAAGTGCATAGCACCCATAAAACTATGATAACCCCTAGAATTCAAAAACTATAGATACAAAATTTTCATTAAAATTTTGACAATATTCATACTCCTGGCGCCTGTGAGAAGGTACCTTCTTCCAGCGGAATTAATTCCTGCACTAGTCTCGACCTCTTTCTAGGATGCATCCCCAGTTTCTCCCTCTTTTCTTCTCACATAGTCTCCAAAAAATTCTTCAAGGATTCCTCCACCTCCATCCACTCTACACAAACCTTGAAAGCCATCCAACCATGCTCCACTACTTTCTACCACCACTCCTTTGTCCTTCGGGCCATCTGATGAAGAGATGTTTTAATTCCACCATCTTTGGACCACCTCTTATCGCTCCTTCAACCTTCACCAATCCCACTCCAGGGACTGCTCATTCTAGTATGTTGTCCAACCCACCAAGAAAATCAGCATGCACCAGATCCCTCATCACTTTCCTCACCACCTCTTTCTTTTCACCAAGGTCTAACCCCCCATGCCATGATTATGGAGTATATATCCATATTTGTACGGTAATGATGGGTTAAACAATCAAAACCTTCCTCCAACATCATATGCACAACTTGTGAAAATTTTACTTCTCTAAACATGAACGTACCCCACAACCTCTTCATTGTCACCTTTCCTACAAAAGGGTCAAGTTTTTTGCTAGAAATTAATGAAAATCCAACTTCCATTTTTTAATAGTTTTCACCACCCACCACGACATACCTTTCATCACCAACCTTCCTACTAGACTAAAACACCTCAATATGTTGCTTGATGAAAGGATGTGAGGTATTAAAAACCACATCATTCCAACCTTCCTCATTAATTTTGGACGTATGCCCATCTTCGAAAAACACGTTCAACCAAGAACCAATTTTCTCAGGGAGAATGCCACCAACTTGGCACTTAACACATTCCATTCTAATCAAATAAATGTTGGCTCGTACCTTCCTCCAAATCAACTCCTCTGAAATATTTGATAACGGCTAGCTCTACCTTGACCAAGGTAATCACCCAGTTTGACAAGACATCAACCTCCACATTCCCCATCCTCTTGACATGACTAGCATTGAAATCCTCGAAGTGCAATAAATCCTCCTTTATTTTACTAATTGTTCAATGAAAATTCTATGTGTTAATGCCACCTTTTGCAATTGCTTGGATTATAATCAGAGAATCTCCCTCCAGATGGATTTTCCTTCCCCCTAAATTTTTTGCCATCCTAACCGCCAACATTACTGCTTCTGCTTCAGCTACATTATTTGTGTCCTCTTTTAAGCACATAGCACCAACTACTAAAACATTTCCGTTCTAGTCCTGAAGTATGTTGCCTACCCATGACGGACTCAGATTATCTTTAGACGCACTATCAAAGTTCAACTTCCACCATCCTTCATCTGGTTTCTCCCATTTAACCACCTCTTGAGAAGAAAAAGTTGGATCAACCCAACTCAAGGCCTTAATGGGCCAAAAATATGCCCTTTTTATTTATACACAAAAATAGATATCCATTTTTGAGATCGTTGTTAAGCTCTCCAAAATAGATATCCATTTTGGATAACACCTTTTATTTACAATATGACATTATTTTTAATCTTAATATATTAATATTATTAATATATACATTTATATATACAAATATAATACATTATATATTAATATTAAAAAAATTTTATATATAACATTATATAATATGATTTCAGCCCAAGTACTTTGAGCAACATTCCACCCATGATGAGTGGGAATGGAGGAGTTTTGAATTTTGACCCAACTGGGGAAGAAGATGAGGCCGATGATGATGACAATGGTCGTTGGTTCCCTATTGTTGACTGTTGTTGTCCTATTGCTGGAGCGAGCTTGGGTGTTATTTTTGGTGTCAGTGACATCCTTGTTTCTTTTCTTCATGTAGTTCTTTCTTCCAACTTCGGTGACTCTGTTGGGGCTGTGTTTGGTCTCAATGGTGGCTTGGCTCTCCTTGCCTCTTCGTGGACCCTAGATTGTCGCTTGCCTGCTACCTTTAACCTGCGGATGGGTGGGGTTTTTTTGTTGTTTGGTGGTGAGGGATGGTCTATTTGGCCTCCTTGTTGCCTTTCCTATGATGGTCCCACGCCTGTTGTTCTGGGACACACTGATTTTGCATCTTGTTCCCCTACTTTAGGGTGTGATGTTCTATGCTAGAGTTTGGAGGCTTGGGGGTCATCCTTTTTGTCTCTTGCTAGTGTGTTTGATGGGTTGGGAACCCTTATTTTGGGTGCTTGCCTTCAGTGGTCGGTTGGGATCCCTTCTTGGCTCTATGTAGGCTACTTACGTAGCTCTGTGGTTTTCTTAGGGTGTGGATTGGGTGTGAGGTGGACCCTATCTCCGTTGTTTCCTCTATCTCATTGGGGCTGATTGTTAGGCTCTGGTTTCTTCTTACCAGTCATTGTGTTGCTAGGTTTGGATACTTCCTTGGTGATCTCTTGTGTCTTGGGTCTCATTGGGCCCCGTTATGTGTTGGAGGTGTCTTCCTCTCACAAGGCCTTCCTTGGTTGTGGTATCTCAAAGCTCTAGGGAAGCTCTGGAGTGGGTTCTATCACTACTTGTGTGGTGATAGGGTTTTATGTCTACTGGTACAACTTGGTTATGTTGTTGACATCAAGTGTGGTGTGTGTGGCTATGATTTGTGGCTTCCTAAGGATGAGGGATTGGATCTCAAGAGTGGTATTGAGTTTGGTGATGCAAGGTTATTTTCTGCTGTCACTGGTGAAGTCTGTGTGGTTGTTACTGATGGTGGTTTTGTGTTGTCTCATGGCCTCCACTGCTCATCGACCCCCTCAGGGTCTCTGCTAGTTGTGGTGTGGGTGAGGATAGTTCTTCCTCCTCACCCTATGTTGGTGTCCCACAGATACTATTCTACTTTTGGCTTGTGGCTGCATGGTGGTTTAGAAGGCTTTTTTTTCTTAGAAAGTGTCCTTCTATGGACCGTGGCTATGGGTTTAGCCTTGGTTTGTTGGTTGGCCCTGGTGGTAAATGATGTGGTTTCTGAGGAAAGAGTTGATGTTTATGCTTTGTTGTGGACGGATTATGGTATTGGTCGGGAGGTCTTTTTTGTCCTTCTTGTTGCTCTGTCAGTTTGGATGCCCTAGGAGGAGGTGGTTTCCTGTGTTGTTGGAGCCCTTGCTTGCTACCTTTGTCTACAATCACTATTTTCTATTGAGGTGATTCCTGCTCCTATTAAGGTGGAGCCCTCTCCTAGAGAGGTGGAGCTAGTGATTGTAGAATTGTTGGGAAGTGTTTCTCTCCTTGGCTGGTCCCTATTGAGGTGGTGTGTACTTGCTCTAGAGAGTGGTTATGTTGGTGGTTCTGGTACCCATCTCTTCCTCTCCTATAGAGGGGAGCCTTTTCCTTTTGAGGTGAATTTGTGGTTGGTATCTAGTTGGTTGGTTTTTTTGAAGAACATGCCTCAACAACATTTGGTGTTGTTTTGAATAAGTTGTATGAAAGGTCAACTGTAGTCTAGCTACTCTAGGTGGCTAGTTGTTTGGTTGTCTTTGGCTATCATTTTGGAACTATTGTGTTATGGGTTGTTTTTGGGCTCATGGCCTCTACTATTTTTAACATAGGACTATTGTTTGTCCTAAGGGTTCAGTCGATCCTAGGTTTGGTGCCCAGAATGAGGCTTTTAGTTGGTTTTGGACTTAGGACTGTTGTTGGTTCTAAGTGTGTTGTCACTCCTAGTCATCTGATGACCAGGTGTTGTTAGGTTCTGTTGTGTTTCTGTGGTATTTTTTTTGGTGTTGTCTTAGTTTTGTAAAAGGTTCTTGGTCCTTTCAAAACCTTGCTTGTCCTTTTTGTCCCTTGTGGCTCATTGTGTTAAGGGTACGACGCCTTGTAAATGTTGCTTATCTTTTCAAAAACATTATATAATATATAATAATATATTATTAAAATATGTAATAATATAATAACATATTATATTATTATATTATATACATGTACTCAATCTAAAAAAATTGTAAGTTTCTTATAATAGATATCGATTTTAGTTTGGTCATTACAAAATTAATATAGCAATTATTTTATTTTACAAGGCATTTAAAAAAATCTCTTTGGAGGTGTTACCCTTGAACCACTGCTAAGGGGTTACAAAATTTGTGGCCATCCCATAGACCCCCCAATGAAAAAAGTAGGGTAAACCTGCCATACACCCTCATCAAGAACTAATATCTAAACAAAATTGAAAAATCCTTTAAATCAAGGATGTAGTAAATCTCCATTACTAGCACTACCTCCCTATCTCTCTCTATCTTTATCTCTCTTGTGACCTCTCTTTATCTCTCTACCTATTTCTTTTCCCTTTATCTTTATCTCTACATCTATCCTTCACTCTTTTCCTCTATCTCTAGATACCTCTCCCTCTCTCCTCCCTCTCCCTATTTCTGTATATCTATATCTCTAATATCCTCTCTCGATCTCCCCCTATCTCTATCTATCCATATTTATCCTTCTATATCTTCTTGTCTTTATCTCTATCTCCCTATGTCTCCATCTCTCTCCCTCTACCTTTCCCATGTTATATCTATCTCTATATATCCCTCCCTCTCTCCATATTCCCCCTCTTTCTATATCTCTCTACTTCTCTCTCATCTCTCTATTTCTCTCCCTCCCTCTCCCTCTATTTATGTATATATATACCTCTCTATATATCCACATATCTCTCTCACATTCCATCTTTCTCCCTCCCTATCTATATCTCTCTATATCTCCCCCTCTCTTTATATATCTCTCTCCCTCTCTATCTATTTATCTCTCCCCCTTTCTATTTATTTGTCTCTCTTCATCTCCCCCTCTCCTTCTCTCCCTTTCTCTAAATCTATATCTCTACCTCCACTCTCTTTATAGTTATATCTTACTTTATCCCTATCCTTCTATCTCTCCCTATCTACCTATCTCTCTCCCTTTCCCTCTCTCTACATATCTCTCTCCCTATCTCTCTCTAGTTCTCTTCCCCCTCTATCTTTCCCAAGATATCTATCTCTAGATATCCCTCCCTCTCCCTATCACTTCATCTTTCTATATCTCTCTACTTGTCTCTCCTCTCTTTATTTATCTCCCTCCCTCTCCCTTTATTTATATATCTCTATCCCTTTTTATCTCTATCTCCATATCTCTCTCGCTCATACACACATATACTCCCTATTTATCTCTCCCCATCTCCCCCTATCTTTCTATACCTCTCTATCTATTTAGATATCTCTCCCTCTCTCTCCCTCTCCTATCCCTCTCTAACTATCTCTTTCCATTTATCTACCTCTATATATTTATCTCCTCCTCTCCCTCCCTATTGCCCCTCTCTATCTCTCTCTCTCTTACTATACCTCTCTTCCTCTCTTCCTCTCTCCCTCCCTCTCTCTCCTCTATATTTATCCATCTCTCCCTCTCTCCCTTTATTTATCTCTCCCTCTCTCCCTTTATTTATCTCTCCCTCTCTACCTATATCTCTCCCCTTCTCTTCCCATTCTATCTTTTCCTTGAAGTTATATCTATCTTTGGATATCTCTCCCTCTCTCTACTTTTCCTATCACCTCTCTCTATTTCTCCCCATCTCTCTATCTATTTACGTATATCTATCCCTATTTATCTCTATCTCCATATCTATCTCACTTAAATACACACACTAATTGTTTCTCCCTTTATCTCTATCTTTCTCTCTTTCCACCTCTCTCTCCCTCTATCTCTCTATACCTTTCTCTCTATTAATTTTCTCTGTGACTTCCCTTCTCTCTCACTCTTTCCCATATTGTCTATATCTCCATCTATATATATATATATATGAATATCTACCTCTCTCTTTTATTAATTACATATCTCTTTATATATATATATATATATATTTCTCTTTCTCTCTTTTTATATCCCTCTCACTCCTCTCTATCTTTTTCTAGCCATATCTTTCTCTACCTCTATCTCCTTATCTCTTTATCTCTCCATATCCCTCTCTATATCTATCTCTATTTATCTCTCTCCCTTTATCCCTCTCCCTCTATATATTGAGCTAGGTCTCCCTCTCTCCCTCTCTTATCTCTCTCCCTCTTTACCTATATCTCTCCCTTTCTCTACCTCTATCTCTCTATCTCCCCCACTCTCTATCTCTCCCCATCTCTCTAAATATACCTCTTTCTTTCTTTATCTTCTATCTCTCCCTTTCCATATATACATGTATATATATCTCTCTCTCTATATATATGTGAAATTATGAAAATAGGTGTTCTATGTTTTGGGAGATAGAACTAAAGGGGGATTAGGGTTCCTCACCTTATTTCCTTTAAATTTCATTCAAGGAAACCTTCGAGATTTCAATATAGGGATGAAATTATGGAAAGAGATCTACAATAAGGTTTTATAGGGGTGTGATTAAAGACAAAAGGGGGTTCACCACTAGGAAAAGGATTGGAAAGATAAGTAATGAAAGTAACATGAAAAACCTAATACTATGACCTATAAAATGAACTCAAATCATAATAAAAAATTGGAGATAAATAGAGGTGCACCTAGAAGGCTGAAGATGCTTGAAAAAAGGTCTAAATTCCTAAAAATATGGTTATTAATGCACACTGGGACTCATGCCAATAGGGGTGATTTAGTGCCAGTTTAGGGTTTTGGACTAAATCCCACATCTGGAACTACTAAACCAGGATTTATAGAAAATTCTTGAAATATGGTGTATTGGGACTCATATGCCACAAGTGGTGATTTAGTCCCAGTATCAAGGTTGATCTGAAACTCTGATATCCTCTAGTTTTCTTTTGTAGCTTCTCTCCTATCAAATCTTTGAACCTGGAACTCTAAATTTTACTTCATAGATGAATTTTCATGGTCTTGCAATGTAGATGACAACTTTGACCCAATATTGCAGTTCAATGGATATTCAACCTAAATCTACAAATCACACAAAAAGAATGGGAAGAATGTTGTTTTGTTAGTGGATAGGGGTTTTCCTTGGTAAAACCCCATTTTGGTAATCAAACCTTGAAATATAATAGAAAATAATGAAGGAATTATGAATGAAGAAATAAGCTATGTTGCAACTCACCAAACCCTTGAACAAAAGGATGCAATATTGTAAGTAATGGCTAGCATGAATGTAGATCTTGACTCTTGATTGAATGTTATGGATCTTGACTTGAATTCTTGCTTGAATCATAAGAACCTACATCATAAATGTTAGCTCAAAAACAAACATGATACATGATGACTTTGATGTGATGCTTGAATCTTGAATGATAATCCAAAATTATTGATAATCACTCTTGAATGCTCTTGAATGATCTTAAATTATCTTGATCACAAATTTTCTATAAGAATGCTCTCTTCAACTTGCTAGGAGAAAATATGTGAAATAACCATGTATGTACACCTGTTTATGCCAAATTTCCTAAGATTACAACACTACAAGACAAAATCAGATCTAGGAGAATAAAATCTTGCCAAGAATTTGAATTTAAAATAGGTCCAAGCTAAGCAGGAAGTGGCATATGAGTCCCAATAGGATAATCTCATGACACAAATTTCAATAAATTTTTATGTTTAATGCAAAATTTAGGTTTAGGTACTGAAACTTAGGTGGGACTCATACACCCAAGGTGGCGTATGAGTCCTCGATCACTAAATTTGGGCCATACAAGCCAAAAACATTAAATTATGATTGGTCATTTATGTGTTGGGATTATCCTCAGAAAGATGCATTAAATAAGGCTTGTGGATGCAAAATAGGACCAAATAAGGCATAAAGAAGCCCAATTTTAGTAGGGAGGGCCCAAAAAAGTGTGAAAATGTAAGGGGATACATTTTCCTATTCTAAATTTAGCCCCCACTTTAGTGAGAGTAACTTGTTTCAAACTCCCACTAAAGTAGAAAAACTCACATCAAGAGGGGTCCAAATGTACCAACGCTAGTAAGATAGGATGAAAATGATCAAGAGGTTTGTACAAGCCACAAATATCAAGATCATATGGAAAAAAAATATAAGCACAAAATAAAACACAAGAAAATGATGTAAGGAGCAACAAGGCACAAGCACACACTGCCAAAGACAAAGACAAAGAGAACAAAAACAAAAGGGGTGGATCAAGCTTTGATCATTTGTCCTGCATGTTGTGGATCAGATATAAGATGTTTGTCCAAGAAATTTTATAATTTGAACACGATGTACACTATGAAAACCAAACACATGCTCACAAGGGCTAGTGGAACCTCAAAGCATCCACTAGGTGAGTCCCTAGTGAGACACATACAGATACAACTTGTATGTGTTCACACAGACAAGCAAGTGGCTATGGGAAATTTATGCCTAAGTTTGGCTCCCATATGTACAACCATACCAAAGATATACTTCCTGATAAATTTGATAAGGTTCCACACAACACGATCCATCACAAATTCATAAGGAAAGAAAAACTTTGTATGCTTGACACCCATGAATATTCAAGATGACTCCACAAGAAAGCAAAGTGTGTTATGAAAGGCGGCCATATAATCGATATTGTAAATGCAAAATAGTGTAAGGTATGTTTAGAGGATTTTTTCTTATTTCATGTAAGTTAGGGAACATTGTTCCTAATGTCTCCAAGAGTGTACCAATTGAATAATAGAAGATTCACAACTTAGGGGATGCAGCGTGTCACATCATGCCATTAAGAGGAATGTAATATACAAGAGAGATCATGTTCTTGAAGGACATCACACCCAATTTCACCACAAAGAGAAAGATGCATAACATGGAGTAAGAAGAATACATAATGAAACTTGAGTTGTAAGAGAATGATGCCAATAAATGCCCCCACTTTAGACAAATTTCTAAACACCATGTTGTGAGAAGTTACTTTAAAGTAGAAGATGATAAATGCTAACAAGAAGAGGAAATGAGAACTTATTTAGAAAGCCCTTGCCAAGTCATATGTTTCCAAATAAAGCTACGTCATGAAAAGGGGTTTCCCCCAAAATGAAATCCCACCACATAAGGGACATCGATTCAGGTTCAATATGTATTTGCTTTAATATTTTTGTAGAGCTCAGAACTGCCATCATTCCCCAAGTACTCATAGAAAAAGAAGAATAACACAAGAATATTGAAAGTAAAGAAAAACCTGTTGGGTCAACATGGAAGAGACCTAAATTTTTGGATGCTTTGTATCATCCCAAAAAGGAAAAAATAGGACAAATGAAATAGATAAAGGAAAATATTCTGAGTCAACATGGAAGAGCTCTAAATGTCTCAATGCCTTACATCATACCCAAAAGGAAAAAACACAAGACAAAGAAAAGATAATTTTTTTATGACATAGAGAAGAATATAGGTACAAATAGAGGAATGGCACAAAGAGAGGTAAAATAGAATAGTACGAGGAGATTATATTACACACATGCAATCATATACATAAAATGAAAATGAAAATAATGCAAAAGACTAGTAAGGAACATACAAGTCAACCTATAGCTATTCAACCACATCCCAATCTTATTCATCATATACACAAAGTAGACAACTAGCCAAAGGGACAATAGTGAGTGCAGTACCAAGGAAAGGCTATCGAATTCTTTCCCCACTATGTGCAATAAAATAATGAGCCAAGGTAAGTGATGAGAAGGAGCTCCTTGAATTTTGAAATGATCTACAATGAATGTAAAACATGTAATAGTGAGAATATTGTGATCCCACAACTATTACATGGCAAGGAGTGGAAGGACATACTTTTAAAGGACTATTTATATGATATCAAACTTCTTAAAGATTTTTTTTAAAGCACGACAATCATCAGTACTATGTCCAAAAATTATATGGTATTTACAATGTGATGTGTTTGTGTTCTTAGGATTTGGAAATTGATATTCTCGCATGGGTAGTAATGTAATAATTGCTTGACTTAGAAGTATGTGTAAAGTTATTTTAGTTGTAGATAGCAGACAAGGGAATTGTAGTTTCTTTAGTTTGTAAGGCCTTCGTTTCATGCTAGATTCACCAATTTCTTGAGCTAGATGTTGAGGAGGAATACCTAAGACGATCCTGTCATCCTTATCATTGTTATGAGACATTCATTATTCTTTAGGAATGAGGATACTTATTTTAGGAGGAGGATCTTTATATCCTATCCCTTTAGTATTTTCAATTGGTATTTTCTCTAGGAGTTGATGAATTCATGTTCATTTGTTGTATCACATCCTTGTTTGCTTAAGATCGTGAATCCTTTTCCATATGTATCTTCTAGGTTGTTTGATGTGTTGGTTACTTTGTTAACATAAGATGGTTGAATGTTTTATTGATCAGAGGAACTAGGTTCACCTATTGTAGGGAACTCAGGTTCATTTTTTGCTTCAATTTCAGGATGTAAAGTACCAAACATCTCAAGTTGTGTTGGTTGTTTCATACAAAGATAAAAATATGCATTAGTCTTGAGATTGTTAAGGCAATCATTTATAAAAAAATTCATGATTTCATCATCTTCTCCAATTATTTCAACATCACAAGGAGGACATGCATTAGGAGTTGATTGAGCATGAGTGAGTTTAATTTCATTAGGGTTATTTCCAAAAGCATAACTTGAAACATCCACTAATGATTTCAAGGACATTCAAAGCTTACCAAAGCACATGTACATGATTAAATGGGTAATGTGCAAGATCATGATGGGCCAAAAAGTGGCGATATGTAAGTGATATGATGGCCCATGTGGCTTATGACTTTTTTTATACCCAAAATTGATGAAACGAAAAGGGTTTATAAAGGAGATTCTTAGTTTTCCACCAATATAAATTATGATTTACTTTGAATTTAGTAAATAACTATTATTCATTTTCTATTTGAATTATGACTAAAGTCTTGATTGATAAGTTGATTGAAAAATATCTATAGCTTTCAAATGATATCACATTTTTTGAATCTAAAACATGTGTCACATTCTATGCTTCGCATACTATAGGATTAAAAAAATAATGAATATCATGAAGTTTTGACCAGGTTAAGGTGGTCAAACATACAAGTTTTTATATTTTTAAAAATTTGTAATAAAAAAATTATGATCAATTATTATTTGGAAAACAATTACAAAAGAATATGCATCACATCAAGACATGAGTCCTCTACTTATATCTAAAGTCTTATAAAAAAAATATTATCATTTTATTGTGGTTAGGGTGGTTAGACAGAAACCTACTTCTTATTTTTTCCCTGAAATTTAAATATTATGCATTGAAATTTAAAATTTTCACCAAATAGTTTAAAAAATAAAAAACCTAGTATTTTAGAAACTACATTCAATTTTCCGAAGATTCTATTCTTACATATTTTTGAAATAATATAGATAACTTATTCAAATTTTTCCATCAAGTTTCCTAACTCTGATTTTTTGAATTTTCATCACCACTTCACAGTCTATTTTTTCCATGATGATCCTGCACATACCCAAATGCAATGTACTAACATAGAATGAAAATGTGTAAATACAATTTTGAAATTCAGTAATGCATGAAATGAACTAAATTAAGCTAGATGCAATAAAATGAATGTAACATAAACTTAATAAACTGAAATGGAAATCTAACAACAACAAACTGAAACATAGAAATAGGTTTTTTAATGCTGAAAAATGCAAATTCAAATCTAATATGGGACTAAGTCACCCAAAGGGGCATATGAGTCCCAATCAAGGTTTTTTAGGGATTCAAATTTTGCAAAATAGTCCACATAGAATACCCAAAAATTAGGTAAAACAACGTGTACTATGACTAAATCGCCCATAGGGGTGTATGAGTCCCAAATTAGGGTTTTTGCACTAATTTCAACAATTTTTGAGTGAATGTTAGGTTTTCTAGTCTGAATGTTGTCTAGACTAAGTGTAATTATAGATTTTAAATAAAATTCAATGATGGAGGATGCAAAAATTCAACCTATATGCACTTTCACTAATGCAATTTTTAGAAACCCCAGATGCAAATTAACTAATGCAAAGTTAATATAAGATATATCTAGGACTATGATGCACTCCAAATTAGAAATAAGGTGTTCTAAAGGCTAGGTTCACCAAAATGAAATGATGGAAATAGGGTTTCCACATTTTAGGAAATGAAACATACAAAAGGGATTGTAGGACCTTTCCACCTATTTCCTTCAAATTTCATTCAAGGAAACCTTAGAGATCTCAATCTAGGGATGGAACTAGGGAAAGAGATATGTAATAAGGTGTCCCAGGGGTGTGATTAAAGAAAAAATGGGGTTCAACACCAAGCAAAGCCTTCGAAAGACAAGTAATGAAAGTAACATGCAAAACCTAATAATATGACCTAGAAAATGAATTCAAATTAGAATAAAAAATTGGAGATAAATAGAGGTGCACTTGGAAGGTTGAAGATGCTTGAAACAAGTTTTGAATTCCTTAAAATCTGAATTTTAATGCACATTGGGACTCATACACCAATAGGGGCATTTTAGTCTAAGTTTAGGGTTTCGAGGTGAATCCAAAATCTGGAATTGCTAAACTAGAATCTATAGAAAATGCTTGAAATTCGGTATACTGGAATTCATACACCTCAAGTGGTGATTTAGTCCCAATATCAGGGTTGATCTAAAACTTTGATATCCTCTAGTGTTATCCTATAGCATCTCTCCTATCGAATCTATGAATTTGAAACTCTAAATTTTGCTTCTTAGATGACTTTCCATGATCTTGCAATGGAGATGACAACTTTGACCTAATATTGCTCTTCAATGGATCTTTGACCTAAATCTTTGAATCACACATAAAACAGAGGGAATTTTTTTGTTTTGTTAGTGGATAAGGGTTTTTCTTGGTCAAACCTTGAAATGGAATAGAAAAGAATGAAGGAATGCTGAATGAACAAATAAGCTATGTTGCAACTCACCAAAACCTTAAAAAAAAGGATACAATCTTGTAACTAATAGCTAGCATGAATGTAGAATTTGAATCCTAATTGAACTCTATGGATTTTGACTTGAATGCTTGCTTGAATCATAAGAATGCACAACACAAATGTTAGCTCAAAAACAAATATGATGCATGATGACTTTGACATAATGCTTGAATCTTGAATGAAACTCCAAAAATTTTCATAATCACACTTGAATTCTCTTGATAAAATTCTTTCTATAAGAATGCTCTCTTCAACTTGCTAGGAGAAAATATGTGAAATAACCTTGTATTTGTACTTGTTTATGCCAAATTTCTTGAAATTACAACACTACAAGACAACATCAAATCTAGGAGAATAAAATCCTACCAAGAATTTGAATTTAAAATAGGTCTGAGCTAATTGGGAGTGATACACAAGTTGGGGCGTATGAATCCCAGTAGGCTAAGCTCGAGACACAAATTTCAAGAAATTTTTATGTTTAATGTCAAATTTAGGTTTAGGCCCCAAAACTTAGGTGAGACTCATACACCCAAGGTGGAATATGAGTCCCAAATCACAAAATCTAGGCCATACAAACAAAAAACATTAATTTATGATTGGTAATTTGATGTGTGTCGAGATTATCCTCAGAAATATGCATTGAATAGAGCTTGTGGATGAAAAATAGAACCAAATAAGGCATAAATAAGCCCAATTTTAGCAAGGAGGGACCAAACGTGTGAAAATGTAAGGGGGTAAATTTTCCTACACTATAATATACATACACACACACACACACACACTCATGTATCTATCTCTTAGTCACTCTATCTATTTTTCTCCCTCTCCCCTATCTTCCTCTTTCTCTTTTTATCTCTAGGTATGCCTCCCTCTTTGTCCATCCCTCTCTCCAACTCCCTTCCTAGAATTTTATATATATTTTCCTCTCTATCTCTCCCCCTATCTTTATCTCTCTCTATCCCTATATCTCCCCATATCTCTATCTTTATCTTTCTATCTCTCCATATATCCCTCTCTATAACCCCCCCTCTCTCTCCCCTCTCCCTTAACATTTCCATCTCCATCTCTTTCCTTTTTGTTAATAGAGCTTGATTACCTTCCTAATTTAGAGGTTTTGTTTCAACTATTTTAATATTAGTTCCTAACAAGGGGTGTTGGGGGTTTTTCCCCCATGATTATCATGGGGGGCTAGGGATGGAATTTGTTTTGTAGCCCCCTTGGTATGGGTTTGGGTGAAACACCTTGAAACATTTTTTTTTAAAATTGCCTTGTAAAATTTAATAATGGCTATGTAAAATTGATATAGAGAGTGAGAAAAGGGAGAGATAAAGAGGAAGAGATAGAGAGATATAAAGGAAGAGGGAGAGTGACTAATAGGGTGAGATATAGAGGGAAAAATAGAATAATGGCTTTGCATTCTTTTATTTATGATAGGTAGAACATGAGCAAATTAAAATGTACTTAGATTTTGGTTTGGTAGTGACCAAGCCTAGGCTTAGTAACTACCAAGCCATAACATGAGTGCATTATAATGTGAGTGTTATATAATGTGAGCACTTTATAAAATTCCTATGTTATGGCCTAGATTGATAAAAAAAAGTGGTTGTGGCCACTTTTTTGTCCCCCATCTTTCTACACATGCTCTTTTATGGGTTGGGGTTTGGATAGATATATCAGTAGAGAAAAATCCACAGGAGGTGAGAGTGAAAATTTGCACAAGAGTTAATTCCAATAGTAAATATTGAAATCACAACCTAAAGGCTAGGGCTTTGGATTACACACTAGAAGGGAGACACAAAAATTGGTCATCTAGGAAGGTGAGGATATACATAGGATTTTAAGACGTGAATTTTTTTTAGAAAGGACTAGAGATAGTATTTCAAGTAAATGGTGGAAAAGAATAGAACTCAAAAACCACTACTATTCTTACCACCCCTTTGGAAAATTGAATTTTTTTTCACAAAGAGGTAAGTGTGAAACAAAATTGAGCACAAGCTCACACAATTGATTGAGAATACTTGTTTTAAAAAAAAATGATATCACACTCTCAAATTCAAGCACCCCTATAAAAATCTCCTTAATATCATTGAGTATTACAGATGATAATTACCCATACCCTACTAGGTAAATATTAAATTATTTTTTATTGAGTCTCTTTTTAAATGGATCCAATCATGAACATGCAAAGAGAGCCACAAAGAGACAAAAAAAATGTTTTGCAATAGGAAAAATGGAAAATTAAGGTTGAATCCTTATTAAACCTCCATTAGCCTAATTGATTGACTAAAAGGTGTTGGGTGAGTTTATTTATTGCATTCACTAACCTCCCAAAATTCCTTTAAGAAAAATTCATATACTTAATTATGTTTAGTTCAAAGCTTATACTTTACATCTTACCTTTTCTTTTATTGCTCTCTTTATGATGTACCAAACCAGCTTGCCATCATGGTCCCCATTTCACCACCAAATAATGTCGTTTTCCCAATAACTAATGTCTAGAGGGTCATTCTAAATTTATGTACCATCATAGCAATGAATTTTGCAGGAATCTAAGCTGAATTTCTTAGATATGATGTTGATTCCCTTGTCTCCCCTTTGGCAAAGCTTGTCAATGTAATTTTTTGTTCAAGATTTCCTCAATCTTGATCTTGATATATAATTCATCTTATTCATAGGTCTAGGGTTCTCTCTAGTCTAAAATATTACATGGTTATCATGACTATGTATGCATTTTCCAAAAATTATGCCACAATGTTAGACATGTAGTTTTCTAATTACCAGAGAAAGGTAATATTTGAACTCATGACTGAGTCATCTTCAAGTGAGATTATCAAACCATTGACCACACATTTACACTCCAAGCTATTATTCAAGAGGTTTTACACCACTCTTCCATAATATTTTTTTATTTCATAAACTTCAAGAAGGCCTTTGAATCAACTTTAAGACACTTTATTTCCTACAAATTTATGATAATTATGAGCCTTTGAATCAATATAGTACTATTTCTTGGAGGATTTATGAGAAAATTATTGGCAAAATTCATACCTCTCATGGTCTCTCCAATTTTGTGAGTACAATTAAGGTCAAATAATGGCATCCTCTATCTCCAACCATCTTTAGCATCTACATTGTGAGTTAGAGGAGTTTATTTAACTACATACTCATATGAATGATGGTCATGCTTTACATGAGGTGGTTATTTCAATTCTATTTTTTTCTATTACGTTGTTCTCTTTTATTTTGTCTAAGGGTTACAATGAAGCCTTGATTCCATTGCTCATTTTTGTTAAATTTTCCAACTTTTGGTTAAACTGAGTACAAATAAGGTCATGATTTTCAACATCTCCAAATGTCTTCTTTCTAAATTTTAGTTGTTTTACAAGGGGAAATTTTAAAGATTGTGTCCACTTAAACTTACTTTGGAGCTGATTTTTTGGTCCCTCCTTCAATATGAAACCTAAATCAAATTGACACCACTACAAGGGATATATATCTCTATCTTGGAATTTTTGTTCTTTGTTCCTCCTTGTTTTGGTTTGTCCTTGTTGCCAAAAGACACATGATGATGTTTGTCCTTGTTTCTCAGAGCATATCCCATGATACATGATGTTGGTCCTTGTTTTGGTTTTTCCTTGTTTCCAAAAGATACATGATGTTGTTTGTCCTTGTTGCTCAAAGCATATCCCATGATACATGATTTCACTCTTCAAGAATTTTTTCTACTCTGATATGTTTGGTATATTCTTCATTAGTGATGCTTAGATTCAATGGTTAGTTTGGCTTGGCACTCTTTCAAGTGATATACTCTTGGCATGTATCTGTGGTATATTTTTGGTGGTTTGGTGCTATTATTGTTTAATCACAAAGGTGGTGGTAATTGACATATATATATGGGCTTATGATTCTATATTTCACTCCTACAATTGGTTTATACAATGCAATGATCAATATAAAATAAGAGATTTTATATTGATCTTGGCAATATGTCATTTTTATTAATCGATTCAAGCATGAAAGTGTTTTGGCTTCACAAGGTATAATTGCTTTACAATATGGTTTCTCGGCAAAGTCAACAATGAGCAACATACATTTCTTTGATACTTTTGTTTCATTTTGTTATACATGTGAAAGACCTCAAGCCTATGGTGTTGGTCTTCATCATTATGTTGATTATTTATTAAAAAAATATATTATGTCTTGTTTCTTAACTAAGACCATAGCACTATGCATAAAGTGGACATTATTTTGAATTAAAGGTTATCGAGCTCTTGATTTCATTTGTTTCAAATGAGATAAAACACATATTATTTTCAGCCCACTTAAAGTGGTGAACCCGATCAACAAGTATCGAGATCTTGAATCAGGTAAATGGTATTATTTGGTGTAAAGGTTTACCATACCTTTTAGGACTAATTAGTTAAATAGGGTAAGGATGTATAATGTGGGAAACAAAGGAAACATCAGATATATTGCAAATTTTGATGTTGGTAAATAAGGCAACGAAATTAGGGTTTGAGGAATGATGATAATATTGGAAATAATGTGAAATGGTTAGGGATTTGCAAAGATATAACCTTTAGGTAGTTACTAGCCAGTAGTAGAAATGGTTTCAAAGGAATATCATAGTGATGGTAATCTTGTGTTCGAATGCATTCAGATGATATCCATTTTTCTTGTTTAATTTGATAAATTAAACAATATTTTTGTTAATTCAAAAATTTGTGGTTTATCTGATCTAAATGTTAAAGAAAATTAAAGTTGTTTGAGCATTGGTATTATGGGTTAGAGTTTGGTACAATTTTAACAATTTGAAGAGAATTCTTTGACCCATATGCAAATATGGTTAACACTGTTCATGGCAGTTTTAAAATTGATTTCAAGGGCTTTCAACAGTTGTTTTAATAGATTATTTTGATGATAAATGGTGGAATTGTATACATTATTGATTGTTTATTTAAATAGTAGTTTATCACTATTTGATGTTTGATGCTTTTCATAGATTTATCATGTTGAATGTATAAACAAAATTTTGTAAAGAATTTTTGCAAGAAATGTGCAAAACAGATCAAGTAACTAGTACATTTGATATTTTAAAGATTCAAGTAAATGAATCTTTAGTATACCAAGTGTATTGGATTGAAAGTGAAATTTGATTTATAGTGAAACAAAGTGATCCTATGTAGTTGAATTATTCTTTATTGAGAAATGTATAGTTAAGTTAAAATGATCAAGTCAGTAAGACAAATTGATCATTGCCAGTGATGCACATTTAATGCCAGTGAAACAAATTACTAGTGAGGCATTGATTTATTGCTAGTGAGGTTCTTTGATCAGTGGGGCCATTTTTTCTAGTAAGGAACTCTATAACTAGTGAGGTTCATGAAACCAATGAGTCAATTTTGTGAGTGGTTTTTCTACCCCAAGAGGGTTTTCCACTCAGGAAATTCACTATGTTATGGTTTTTTTTTTGGTTTCATTTATGATCTTACTATTTTATAGTTATACATTTCTACACTTACATTTATGTACTTAAGAATCAAAATTTCAAATTGGTACACATGTTAGCTCTTGAAACATAATTAATATTGTTCTCAAAGGTTTTAAAAAGGGTTTTTAAATGTCAGCAAATTGAATTAATTTGTTTAGAAATCTATTCACCCCCCTCTCAGTGTCTCATGTACTCGAACAATTGGTATCAGAGCCAAACCCTTGTCTAGAGTTAAACTAGGGGATTTCTAGTGGAGTATTGGTTGTCATGGGAAAGAGGAATAGGAATAAGAAAGAAAAATCAGAACCTACAAAAGTAGAAATGCCTAAAGAGAATCAACAATCTGTAGAAGAAAAGATGTCTAATATAGAACTTGATGAATTTGTGGTGGACATGAATGATTCAGATATTGAAGGAGAAATTTATTTTGAGGAAGAACTTATTTCCATACTTGATGAGATTAAGAGTCTTAGAAAGGTGAACAAGGAAGTAAGATTTCAGTTAGAGAAAAAGGAAGAAGATTGCAAAAAGTTAGAAACTGAAATTATCTCTTTGAAAGAAAAACTTGAAAAATCAAATGAGTCAACTATTTTTCTAAAAGTATAAAATAAAGAAAGTAAGAGAATAGCCCAAGTGACTAGGTCCGATTTATAAGCCAAAACAGTTGAGTGCCAAAATTTATAAAGTGAAATAGTTGTTCTAAGGAAATATCTTGAAACTGTAAAGATTCAATTACAAAAAATCATAATTTTGATCAAAGTATCAACAAGATAAATGAGATGTTGGATAAGAAAAAAAATCACAAATATATTTTTGGTTTAGAGTATGAAATAGGACAAAACTTTGTAGTTCAAGATGATTTGAAACACTAAATAGTGTTTGCAAAAAAAGATGGAAAAAGTTTCAATGTTAAAATGACTCCAAGAAAGAATATAGACTTGAATTATCACTTTGATTCCCCTAAGATTGAAACTAAGAAGAAAGAAAAAGACAATGTTGTTGATATTACAAGAAAAAGATTAAACAGGTTCTCAAAGCAATATTATTTGAAAAGGTTATTGCTATTTATGTGTTGCTTATGGTCATGGAGCAAGAGATTGTACAACAAATTATAGGAACTATGGAAGATATGATCATAGAAATTTTTTAATTTCAAGAAGATATGTTCCTTTATGTTGGAAAATGTGCCTTAATGCTTACTGACATTGAACTCCTGAAAGAGAAATATCAGTGAGACCTTTGGAATGTCTTGTCGATGAGAAGCTAATCAGATCATTGTGACCTTGGATCTGTCTTGGCGATGAGAACCATCAGGGTGACATGATCTATCAGAGTGATTTTCCAAACTCACTCCTACAATAGAAGTCTTGGCAACATCGGTGTGACCTAGTGGTTGTCTCAGAGATATTGGTGTGACCAGAACAGTCGAGGTGACATCTTTAGCTCACTTTGATGGCAGGTGTCTGAGTGAGAAAGATTATCAGGGAGAGTCTTAGCGATGAACGCATTGGGGAGACTTGTGTTGTCGGCATAACCTCCTGATCTCTTATCGATGGTGTTTCTCTCGTTGATGGATCTTGCTCTTGGTGAATGATCGACATGACTCTTTTCAATATGCACATTCTTAGTGTTTGTTGGGTCATCGGGGAGACATGAATTTTTGGTGTGACTTCCCAATGTGTTGGCGCTAGTGATTTTATTTTAGATGATCTTGAAATTAGGGAGACTTCACCAAAGTATGAGAAATAGGAGCTGATGCCATGTGGATAGTATGACATCGATTCGACACATTCTGTTGTCTCACCATTGAGAGATAAAGGTGAAATTGTTTGACCAAGCGTTTGTCCTATGTGTTATGTCTTGGACCAATGAGCGATATAGAATGTGCACCGATTGGGTAGTTCAACTGTTGTGACTATTTTCTTGTGGGAAATGAACAAATAGCTTGAGCAAGTGATGAAAAGTTCGGTCATGGGTTTGGTCTGGGGGGTTAGTTGAATGATCAATGATTGAATTCCATTGTATGTTGAATGAATGCATTGTAATAGTGTAATTCAATACAAGGTTGATTAGGGAAATGTTGTTGCTATAGAATTGTCATCTGAAAAGAAGAGACTGTAACTTGTATGTAATTTGATTATTGTAATACAAGTGATCTTTCTTTGGTGTGGTGGGTTTTTCTCCAATAAGGGTTTTCCCACGTAAATCTGGTTTCAATTGTTTTATGTATTTATTTCTCAATTTTTTTTATTTCTTTCATGTGTGTCTTAATGAACAGTAATTGTAAACATTAAAAGACATATCTCTTTTCTACTCTGAGACTTGGCATTAGGAAAATTTGTTCCGCTATTGAATTTTTTACTAAAAGGTGGTATCAAAGCCTGACCAGTTGTGTTATCTTTGTGGGTAGATTGGTTTTTTGTGTCAATTTCTATTCAGTGGGAGATTTGTAGAAGTCTTGAATTTTTCTAATTACAAATTAAGATGGCAATGACAAGTATGTTTGGAAGGATTGAAATTGAGAAATTCAACGGCAACAATTTTGAGTTGTGGAAACTTAAAATGGAAGACCTATTGGTAGATCATGATCTTTTGATTGTTGTTTCTAGAACGAAACCTGCAACCATGAAGCAAGAAGATTGGGATCTCAAGATCAAAAAATAAAAAGGGTTGATAAGACTCTGTTTGGAAAAATTTGATCTCTTGAACGTTCATGAAGAGGACCTCCTCTACATTGTGGAAAAGACTGGGAGGTATTTATCAGGGCAAGTCCTTGGTAAACAAGTTGTTCTTGAGGAAGAATTTATAATCTTTGAAGATGGAGGGAGGAACGTCTATTGCTGATCACTTTAATACCTTTAACATGTTGATTGCTCAGTTAACATCTATAGGTGTGAATATTGAAGAAAAATATCAGTATATACCCTTGTTATGCTCTTTGCTTGATTCTTGGGATCACTTGGTGATGGCGATTGGGAGCATGACAAACACTTTCGAAATGGAGAATGTGTTTGCTTCTTTGTTATCAGAAGAATGAAAATGTTCCTATTGGAGAAAATTCCTTGGAAGTGAAACTTTCAGCAAAAAATACTATGCTTTGGCATTAGAGGCTTGACCACATTGGTGAAAAAGGTTTGAAAGCCTTGAAGAATAAAAACCCAGTTGAGGGGCTTGAGGATTGTAATCTCGATTTTGAATTCTATGAACATTGTATATATGGGAAAAACACCATGTTTTATTCTACTCTAGTCCTTATAAATCTTCTGGTGTTTTGGATTATATTCATTTTTATGTGTGTGGTCCAGTGGATGTTCCTTCATTATCGAATTCTAAATATTATGTTTCTTTTATTGATGATTATTCAAGAAGGGAATTTGTCTATTTTTTAAAAAGTAAATCAAAATTGTTCAGTTGTTTTAAGGAATTTAAAAACCACGTGGAAAATCAAACTGGAAGAAAAATAAAGTATCTAAGGACTAAAAATGGTGGAGATTTTTTTTCTGATTACTTTGAAATGTATTGCAAAGACCATGGGATTAAGAGGCATAAAACAACACCTTACACTCCACAACAAAATGGAGTTGATGAAAGATTGAGAAGGACATTGACGGAGAAGGCAAGAAGTATGTTAAGAAATGTTGGTTTGGATCAGAATTGGTATGGTAATAAGTGTTTACTTCTTCTATGGAATTTTTCCTTGATGTCAAAATTGCCCTGGGCTGGTGCCTTGGCAATTCACAGTTTGCTCTTATTATGGAATTTGATTGGCATACTTCTTCGACATTATGATGTTATCTTTTTGGATGTACTGATTATTTGGTTCCATGTGCAGCAATCTTGGTTATGTTTGAAGGGTTGAAGGTTGTTTCAAGTGATATCATTGTTGTATTCTTAAAGCTTCTCCCATCGAGGTATACACATACAAAATTGACATTGTTTTTGGCATATGTATATCTGCAAAGTGTTTTTGAGGTTTGACATTATATGTCATTGGCATACAAGTTTCACTTTGACATTCACAGGTGATAGAAACCGTTTTATGTAAAGTGAATGACACTTGGTGATATGGGTTCAAAGTGGTTCTTTATGATTTGTTCACATAGATTCAAAAGTGAGAACTTGCATCATGTTGGTTTACATGGAATTCTCTTGGTTTTCACTTTAGTGTTAAATCATACACAAGGGGACATATTGTGTTTGTCTTTGGTAATCATTGAGATCTTTATATTGGACATGGCTTTGTTATTAGATCTTTTTAAAGGCATTGGTGTTTTGTGTCACTTAGCAAAGATATACTTTATTAAGGAAATTAGGCTCTTATGGTTTCAAATAGCAAATGAAGTCACATAAATTGGACTTCAAGGACTTATGGTTAATCTTTAAAACTTACACATATCGGCCTTTATTTAGTGATCAAATTATAAGCCATTTCAATGGCTATTGGTTATCACTGACATCTTTATCTTTTTGTTTACTGAAGTCATCGACAATGTTTGCACTAGGCCAATAGCAGGTAAGGTTATGACGATTTAAAAATTGTCACCATGGAAGTGACTTTGCCTTGGCTACTTGGGAACATAAAGTATTATGAATTTTACACTTCACTTGAAATAATGCTTGGAATTATTGTGTCAGAAATTTACTTGGCATTTAGTAAATGATTTGTGTTTTTGCTTCAGTCGACATGTTTATCTTTGGACTGGTCGTGGATTTCAAACATCATTATGAGTTTCCTTTAGATTATTATGACTGTCCTTTCAGAATTCAAACTGCATCTCATTTTTCTAAAGGAATTCATGTGGAAAGTAGGGGAAATCGTTATGCTTCATTGTTTGAGGGTCTCGAACCCTACTCTGGCCACCACCATGGAATCATTCCTTTGGCCGTTTAATTGCTATCTCTGGTGTTTTGATCTTGGAAAACGTATGAGCGAGGTGAGAAGACCATCACTATGGTAATTTGGTGTGTCTTCTTCTCATCGACTGGTGATGGGGCTAGTTTGGAAGGTATTGTGGCCGTTTCTTCCTTTGCAGGACTGGTAAACTCCTTGTGACAGAAACCTCATTATTATTGTCAGGTATTCATCTTAGACTGGTTTGCAGATCCGTTACTTTACAGTCAAGGTTATTACGAGCTAAGTTTTTCTCTCCTATGCAAAATGAAAAATGAAAAACGTCTATTCCTTTGAAGAGAAAATTCTGAAATTTTTATTGTGACTGCAGTTCTTTCAAAGTTCATCATATCAGTTTTCTGATACAGATTTTTGGGTAGTGGGTATTTGTGAAACCTAAAGAATCTTCTCAATTCCTTCTGGGAGTCATTGGTAACTGTTATTAAATGCATGATTACTTGTTTTCAATTAAATTTTTGTTACATTCATGGTAAAATGGATAGTATTCATGTATTTAAAAGATGTGTTTTTACTATTTTGAGTAAGCATTGCTTGTGCCAACCGCCTATGAAGATAAGAAGATCAGTTACACCTTTTTGAAATCTGCATTTTTTCTTCTTGTTAGAAAGAAAATTCTATCCCTCATGATCATGGTAACATCTGGAACTGTTACTTGATAGTAGTATTGTAACCAGAAAATTATCTTTGTATACTTCTTTGAAAGTGAAAAATGAGCAACAGTTGCAATACTTCTTGGAATGTAATGATGTAAACTATAAATGGTTGAAAATAGAGAGATTAGGGTTTTATCATTACAGAAAAAACCTAAAAACAAACAGGGCAGTTCTTTCATGTGATGAGTTAGGGTAATTATTCTTTTATCCTAAAAAAATGGAAAACACAGTGTGCTGTCTATTCCGTAATTCTGTATCATGAAATATTGAAAAACAAAGAGTGAGAAAAAGAAAGAAAGATCATATCAATGTAATGAAATTTGATGATAAGTTGTATTGACACTGCAACTAGATTATTTTCCTCAAGTTGTATCAAGATTTGATAATGAATGGAACTCTGAAGAGTCATTCTTAACTCTTGAGAATTCTATGCATTGTCTGTCAAGAGGCTCTTGACATAAATAAGAGAAAAAGAGAGATCTTCTATATCTATATGTTCTATTGAAAAACAAAAAAGGGGTTGGTGCTCCTTGAGTTGGTGCTCAAAAATCTGCCATTGACGCATTGTCAAAACAATTGTTGAAATGAAAGCTTGAAAAAGGCAACAGGTTCAGGAGTGGTTTTTCTACCCCGGGAGGGTTTTCCACTTGGCATATCTTGTGTCTATTTATGTTTCTATGATTCATTTTTTTCAGTGCTTTACTACTTTAAAATGCAATGTTTCACTACTCATTTCAGTTTATATGATTGCATTTGAATACATGAATGATTCTATCATTGATAAATGAGAACATATGTATGGTTCTTTTCAGTTTCAAATTTATTTTTTAAAGAAGTTATAAACACTGATTCATCGCCCCCTCGCAGTGTATTTTCACTCCAACAATTAGTATTAGAGCCTAGGGTCCTCTTATAGGTCTTTCCAACCTAGGATTGATTCTGGACTTGGAGTCTATTCAAAATGTATCAAGCTCATGAAGGTACTTCCATGACTACAACTCCATTACTTCATGGAACTGAATATGTATTCTAGAATATCAGAATGGAGACTTATTTAACTTCTATTGACCTTGATGTCTAGAGCATAGTATTGTCTAGGTACACTGTACCAGCTACTTTGCCAACTACTTCTGATGAAAAGAAAATATATGAAACCAATGCAAGAGCAAAGAATTCTCTTTTATGTGCTCTGACTAAAGATGTCTTCATCAAAGTCATGCACTGTAGTTCTGCTAGTGAAATATGGACTAAACTTGAAACTATCTATCAGGGAAATGAAAAGGTAAAATAGTCTAAAGTCTTCACTCTAAACACTAGTTTGAAGAACTAAAAATGAGGGATGATGAAAAATTAGCTGACTAATTTTTGAGAGTTGATGAAATAGTAAATGCAATAAAGGGTCTAGGAGAAGAAGTCAAGGAATTTGATGTTGTAACCAAGGTCATCAAAACCTTACCAACAAAATTTGAAGCTAAGATAGCTACTCTAGAAGAAAAGAAACACTTTACCTAGCTTACCCTCGATAGCCTACAAGCCACTTTGACTGCCTATGAAATGAGGATTAGTAAAACAACACCACTACAAAAGAAGCAACATTTAATGCTGAAAGGAAAGAAAGGGATGAGTTCACTGAATCAGAATTTTATGATTCTAAAGAATCCCACTTTGTGAGGAAACTCAAAAAGGGTTTTGGAAAGTATAAGGTAAAAATTCCCTTCAAATGCTTTAACTATGGAAAAATAGGCCACTTTGTTGCAAAGTGCCCCTATGGTGACACAAATAGTGATAACAAAAAAATCTAAGAAATTTGTCAAGAAAAAGGCTTATAGACCCAAACAAAAATTCAATTTCAAAATGAAGAAAATCTTGTTCGGCAAAAATGAAACAGACTCTGAATTTGAAGCTTCTTTAGATGAAGAGGATGAAAATATATTCATGGCTGAAATCATTCAACAAGATGAAAATAACAACAATGATGTTGAAGAAGGCGAAGTGGATTATGAAGGAGAGCTGAAATGTGCTCTAAAAGAGTTGAGGAAACTTAAAAACATATGCGTGCTCAAGAACAAGATACTGCTCAAGAAAGTTCACAAGAGCAACTCATAAATCTTGAGATAATTTCATTAAAAACTCAGCTTGAATAATCCAAGAGAGTTGAAGATTGTCTTCGCATAGGCATAAGTTTTAAAGACCAAGAAATTCAAAAACTTGAACATGAGATTGTAGATCTCAGGAAGACTATTGAGAAATATGAAAGCACTCTTAAACTGAATGACATGCTCAGTAAACAGAAACTGAACAATGATAAAACTGGAATTGGTTTTGTGAAAGGTGAATGTTCAAATAGCAGTGCAAAGGACAATGTTGTGGCTGGAAACAAAAGTCTCGAACTCAAACATCTTGATTTTGACAAGGATCATATTCATCCTTTTAGGAGCAAAAAAATGGTTTATAACTCCTACCCTCTCTTTTATGGGTATTGTTACTTCTGCAATAAATTTGGTCACAAAGTGAACTCTTGTAGATTTATGAATTCTAGAACTCCTAGATTTGGCTTTAGGCAGAATCATGGTTTTGCAAGACAAATTAGATGTTTCACATGCAATTATTTGGGTCATTCTGCTAAGCAATGCAATGTTGATCAGTAGCATAAACAACTGAAAACTATCAAAGTCTAGAAACCCAAAGCTGTTAACAACATTAAACAAACTATGCTTGTTCAAACCGCTTTCCACTCCAAGAAAAAGAACTTATGGGTCTTGGACAGTGGCTGTTCAAACCACATGACTGGTGATAAAGAAAAATTCCCTAATCTTGAAGATTATGTAGGTGGTTATGTGAAGTTTGGAGATAATTCAAGTATAAAAATCAGAGGTAGAGGTTCACTTTTTTCTAAATGAAGACACTCCTATTTACAATGTGTATTATGTAGAAGGATTAAAATACAACCTTCTGAGTGTCAGTCAAATATGTGATAGTGGCTTTCAGGTCTTGTTCACTCCACAGGGATGTGAGATTAAAAATAAGCTTGGAAAAGCTATTTTTGTAGGAAGAATGACTAAGGGAAATGTCTACAATCTCCTTGACACATCTGGAAATGAAAACAATCATGTGAGAAATGTCAAGAGAGGTTCATACAATGTGACCAAAAGAAATTCTTCTCTCTATGGTCTAGACAACTCTATTATATGTTATAGGTGTAATAGGCTTGGACACAAAGCACAGTGGTGTAAGAAAAGATTGATAAAGCCTTCTAGGGACTACATGTTCAAACAAAAGGAAAATAATACTGTAAGTAAGGAGAAGACAAAGCCTATACAAGTATGGAGAAGAAAGCAAGAAAATAAAAATGAAGAACTAAATCTTGTGTATGTTGCACAAGAATCATCTTTGAGCATGTGAAAGGTTGTATGAAGATAGGGGGAGATGATTAATTCTCTTTGAACAAACCCCTTTTATATCAAATAAAAGGTAGTAGAATCTTGTTGTTTCATAACCCATTTACCATCAAAATGCAAGACACAGATTTGTTTTATTACCTATGCTGGAAATAATAGTGACAGTGAGTTGATTATAACTGTCTTAATGCAATGATCCATCTATATCATCATTAAGTTAGAAGATTATTTCTCATATGACTATTGGTGTTGCAGCAGTTGATACTTTTTGTGTTTTTGGGAGTGTCCACAGTAAAAGATACAGGTGAAAAAATTACACTGTCCACCACTGGTGAACAAATTATGATTAACCTTACTTTGTTGTAATGTATTGGTTGGGCTAGAAGGATCAATATCTTTTCTTTTTACTTATCAGAATAGGTGATGGCTTGTGTTACTCAAAGAGTTTCATGAGGTTAATATTCTTGAACAGTCAAGCAATGCTTTTTTTGTCTTTGTCATCAAATCTTGCTATATTGTCTCATCTTTATTCAATACTTTGAAACAATATATAACAAAAACTTGATAAAAATCAGTGCCTTGATCTGTAAATGATGTTTCAGCAACAAATCACGTTAAGACAGTGAATTGGTTGAGGTCTTAATTGAAAAAATGACAGAGGCAGTTAGTTGAAAAACTTTAAACTGTACATGTTGAGTTCTGCAATGTTGTGCTTGGAAACTATGAACAACATACTAAGTTGTTGCTATGAATTCATTTTTCTGGAATGGTGGTTGATAATGAAACATTTTTCACTTTGATTATGTTGGTATTGTATACGTGTACTTGAGGACAGAAAAAAACCTTGATAGAAGTTTGGATATTCTTGGATGATGAAGTTCTCAATATGCATCAAATGATCAATATTTTCCCTTGAAAATTGATTATTTCTTGATACTAATTGCTTAGTGTCTTGAGACTTATGCAGTGGATTGCATGTTACAAATTTGGTTGTTTTGTGTTATTCTAGTAAAAGATGTCATTCTGGAGAACAAGTAAGTTATTGGATCAAAGATTCACTATTTGAAGAATTTGCACATTTTCAATAAGTTTGAGAAAAGAAATGGTGTCTTATAGATCATAAAAGAATTTTTGTGAAGCTTCCTTGTTGGGGGAGCTTGGTTCTAAGGTTTATCTCCTATAGCTTTCCTATCATTGTTTGCCACTTCAAGTGTATTTGTAGTTGGTTTCACTGGCTGTATTGGATTTCAAATGTTTATAGTGGTTGCTTATCTTTGGTAACTATACTGGCTTTGATGACACACTTACATAATCTAGGTGGTACATACTATGAACAATTGGTTCTTGGTTCACATGTTTAATGGCATGCTCTTAGTTTTTATATGATGGTACTGATGTTTTCCACATGCTCGTTACAACAGGATATGCACTTGTGCATGGTTTATTCATACTGGTAATTGTGTGCTTATAGTTGAAAATGAAGGATGTAGTTTAATATGATCAAAAGGAGGAACAGTTAGCCTTGATCTATAGTTTTGATTATGGATCTTTTGTCAGGTTGCTTGGATAGTGGTTGTACAATGATATTCAAAATTTGCAGCCTTATGATGTTGTTGGTTTTTTCAGTCATTTTGGTTTGCTCTTGATGTCAAACCTGAGATTGATACTTTTGTTTAAATTCATGAAATTAAGGTTGTATCCATTGGAATTCATGGTGTGGCAACTTACAGAACTTATTTATCAAGATATTCATGTTTCTCCTTCGCAGATGCTTATGTTTTTGGATAGTTTATGTAGAGCTATTGGACTGATAGTGAGAACTATGCTACAAGTTGTTCAGGATCATGAATTTAGTTTATGTTACAGGTCACAGTTTTGCATGGGCATGTATTTGTTTTAGGTATGAATGGGTATAACAAGTGACCACGGTATTAGCTCTTAAAAAGAGGATTCCTCTACATTCGCATCAAAACAAAGGTGCTTGAAAGTATCGGTTCATTGTTTTCTATTCAGTATTTTGGTGATCATTATGGCACATATTCTTACCTTCACCAAGCACCATAATTTTTTTTCAATTCACTTGGCTTATGGTATTGAGTCTGAATTTTCTTTTTTGTTGCATTCTTGTTATATCTGCAGCTGGGTATTGATTAGTTGTTGTATTTCATGGAGAAAATGGGGAGAAATTGGTTTTTGTATATCACAAGATTCCTCCTTTGTCCTTGTGACAAAAAGGGGGAGAAAATGGTGGTTCAAATGGATCAGTTTTTTCCATTAAGGACAAAGGGGGAGTTTGTTGACTTCTTCTATGGCATTTGTCCTTGATGTCAAAACTACCCTGGGTTGGTGCCTTGGCAATTCACAGTTTGGTCTTATTATGGCATTTGATTGGCATACTTCTTCGGCGTTATGATGTTATCTTTTTGGATGTAATGATTATTTGGCTCCATGTGCTACAATCTTGCTTATATCTGAAGGGTTGAAGGTCATTTCAGGTGATATCATTGTGGTATTCTTAAAGCTTCTCCCATCGAGGTATACACATACAAAATTGACATTGTTTTTGGCATATATATATCTGCAAAGTGTTTTTGAGGTTTGAAATTTTATGTCATTGGCATACAAGTTTATTTTGGAATTCACAGGTGATAGAAATCGGTTTATGTAAATTGAATGACACTTGGTGATAAGGGTTCAAAGTGGTTCTTTATGATTTGTTCACATACATTCAAAAGTGAACACTTGCATCATGTTGGTTTACGTGGAATTCTCTTGGTTTTCACTTTAGTGTTAAATCATACACAAGAGGACATATTGCATTTGTCTTTGGTAATCATCAAGATCTTTATATTTGACATGGCTTTGTTATGAGATCTTTTTAAAGGCATTTGTGTTTTGTGTCACTTAGCAAAGATATGCTTTATTAAGGAAATCAGGCTCCTATGGTTTGAAATGGCAAATGAAGTCACATGAATCAGACTTCAAGTAATTATGGTTAAGCTTTAAAAATTACACATATCAGCCTTTCTTTAGTGATTAAATTATAAGCCACTTAAATGGCTATTGGTTATCACCAGCATCTTTAGCTTTTTGTTTACTGAAGTCATCGACATTTTTTGCACTAAGCCAACAACAGGTAAGGTTATGATGATTTAAAAATTGTCACCATGGAAGTGACTTTGCCTTGGCTACTTGGGAACATCAAGTCTTATGGATTTGACACTTCACTTTAAATAATGCTTGGAATTATTGTGTCGGAAATTTACTTGGCATTTAGTAAATGATTTATGTTTTTGCTTCAGTCAACATCTTTATCTTTGGACTGGCCATGGATTTCAAACATCGTTATGAGTTTCCTTTGGATTATTATGACTCTCTTTTCAGATTTCAAACTGCATCTCATTTTTCTAAAGGAATTCATGTGGAAAGTAGCGGAAATCATTATGCTTCATTGTTTGAGGGTCTCGAACCCTACTCTAGCCGCCACCATGGAATCATTCCTTTGGATATTTCAGTGTTATCTCTGGTGTTTTGATCTTGGATAGCGTATGGGGGAGGTGAGAAGACCATCACTATGGTCATTTGGTGTGTTTGCTTCTCGTCGACTGGTGATGGGGCTAGTTTGGAAGGTATTGTGGCCATTTCTTCCTTTGTAGGACTAGTAAACTCCTTGTGACAGAAACCTCATTATTATTGTCAGGTATTCATCTTAGACTGGTTTGCAGATCCATTACTTTATAGTCAAGGTTATTACAAGCTAGGTTTTTCTCTCCTATGCAAAATGAAAAATGAAAAACGTCTATTCCTTTGAAGAGAAAATTCTGAAATTTTTATTGTGACTGCAATTCTTTTAAAGTTCATCATATAAGTTTTTTGATTTGGATTTTTGGGTAGTGGGTATTTGTGAAACCTAAAGAATCTTCTCAATTCCTTCTGGGAGTCACTGGTAACTACTATTAAATGCACGATTACTTGTTTTCAGTTACATTTTTGTTACATTCATGGTAAAATGGATAGTATTCATCAATTTAAAAGATGTGTTTTTACTATTTTGAGTAAGCACTGTCTGTGCAAGCCGCCTGTGACGAAAAGAAGATCACTTACACCTCCATTTTTTAAATTTACATTTCTATTCTTGTTAGAAAGAAAATTCTATCCCTCATGATCATGGTAACATCTGGAACTATTACTTGACAATAGTATTGTAACCTGAAAATTATCTTTGTATACTTATTTAAGAGTGAAAAACGAGCAACAGTTGCAATACTTCTTGGAATGTAATGATGTAAACTATAAATGGTTGAAAATAGAGATTAGGGTTTTGTAATTACAAAAAAAACTAAAAAAAAATAGGGAAGTTCTTTCATGTGATGAGTTAGGGTAATTATTCTTTTATGCTGAAAATTTGGAAAACGCAGTGTGTTGTCTATTCTGTAATTCAGTATCATGAAAGATTGAAAGAGAAAGAGTGAGAAAAAGAAAGAAAGGTCATATCAATGTAATGCATTTTGATGAGAATTTGTATTAACACTGTAACTAGATTATTTTCCTCAAGTTGTATCAATATTTGATAATGAATGGAACTCTGAAGAGTCATTCTTGACTCTTGAGAATTTTATGCATAGTCTTTCAAGAGGCACTTGACAGAAATAAGAGAAATAGAGAGATCCTTTGTATCATTGTATGTTCTTTTGAAAAATAGAAAAGGGTTTGGTGCACCTTGAGATTGGTGTCTCTAAATAGAGGGGTTGGTGCTCCTTGAGTCAGTGCTCAAAAAACTTCCATTGAGGCATTATCAAAACAATTATTGAAATGAAAGCCTGAAAAAGGCAGCAGGTTCAAGAGTGGTTTTTCTACCCCAGGAGGGTTTTCCACTTAGAATATCTTGTTTCTATTTGTGTTTCTGTGATTCATTTTTTTCAATTCTTTACTGCTTTAAAATGCAATGTTATACTACTCATTTCAGTTTATATGATTGCATTCGAATACATGAATGATAGATAATGAAAACATATGTATGGTTATTTTCAGTTTCAATTAAATTTGTTAAAGAAGTTATAAACACTGATTCACCCCCCCCCCTCTCAATGTATTTTCACTCCAACAAGAAGGCCTCTCTCAGAAATATTCGTGTCTTTGGCTATGAAGAATTTGTTTACGTGTCGGATGTGAAAAGATCTAAATTGGACAACAAAGCTAAAAAATATATTTTCATTGGGTATGGCCTTAGTGTGAAAGGATACAAGCTTTGAAATCTTGTGTCTTAGAAAGTATTGTACAGTAGAAGTGTTATCTTCCAGGAACTAAAACCTTCTTCAGTAGATCTACAGTCAGGGATGAAAGAAGAGGAAAAGAAGAATGATGTTGTTGAGATACCTCTAACTCCAAGAAAAGAGGAACAACACATTGAAAGTGTACCTGAAACTGAGGAGAGTTCGAGAAGCTCTGAGAGTTATGAATAAGAAAAAGAACCACAACATTAGCCTCAACCTATGAGGAGGTCTACATGTGAGAAGAAACAACCAGATAGGTATGTATTCTCTATGATAGATTCTAGTTGTGCCTATGCATAATGCCCCGCCAAGTAACCTTAAAAGGAAGTTGCAATTAACATCATAAGCGAACCAATTTTTTTTTTTTTATAAAGTGCATTTAACATACACATTCACTTACTAGTTAACAACCTCTAAGGCTACAAGGTTAGGATTACTTAAACCCACACATACATATTACATATAACCATAGCATTATGAACTTTATGATATAAACATCATACATCATAAGAATACCACATAACATAATAAGATAATCAACCAAGATACAATCTCATAAACATTAACTTAATCCAAAAGTTACATCACTTATTCCCAGAATGAGACACTAGTACAAATGTATTACAATTACAAAATTCCACCTCATAAACATAAGAGGGATAAAATAACTTATACAAGTTAAAATATTACAATGCAAGAAATTACAATAAGAACCGCGAGCTTTCCATCTGGATGTCTCGCCACCAAGTACTGAAGATCGATGGGACCCAACGGTTTTGGTGCATGTTCCACCCTACCAATGTGGTACCCGAAGGCCCACCCCCCATGCTAGGAGATAGTAACAAAGTAACATGGACAAAGATTCTACTACCTCTAACCAAAGGCAAACTCAAACTGACTCATATTGTTATAACCAACCAAATGAATTAACAAGTACAACTCATTCACCATACAAGTACAAATCAAGTACAATTCAAGTACAACATAAGTACAAATCAAGTATGAAACAAGTACAATACAAGTATAACTCCAACATCACTGACATAGGTCACATTGCTTCCAGACATAAAGTAGATCAAGTATGTTCACAGAACCATACATATAAAATAATTAACAATAGTTGTTATAGATAGAGTGTCATCGCATAGTTTGTCATGAGATCTCCTCTGGGCATTCTTCATAGGCTCCAGCACAAGTAATCCTGGTGACCTCAACCGAATCCCGACACTCATACTCACTCATGCGGAATCAACTACCTCTCGCAAGAATAAGATAGTTGATCTTGCCATTCCAAGCCTTCCCACTCATCCCAAGTCTAAACAAGCCCTTGTGTCTATGAGTGAGGTAAAATTATCTTGATTAGTGAGAAGTTAGTCCTAATTTTCTAAGTACATTATTTTAATTATCACTTGTTTAAATCACTCCTTAAGGTTATCCAGTTTACTTTTTTGGGCTCTGGCGCCTAACAGAAGCCACTCTTCTAATCGATAACACACTCACAACCAATCACCAAGGGAAACACAAGTGCATACAAACAAGGCATCATAACCACTCCAACACAAGGAGGATACAAATAATAGAAACTCACTCCAAAAATCTTGGAGGCAACAATCACATAGTCCACTCCTTTCAAGGAGACACAGATCCCATAATCCGCTCCTAAACCAAGGAGGTGCAAACATCCCCATTCATGAAAACTGGGTAAAACTTAAAAGATGCCATGCACTACCTAAGGGAAAACAACTGGATGGCATAAAGATTCAACAACCCTTATCCTCTAAGTTCTTCTACAAGACTAATAATTTAGGACTAACACTAAATCCCAAAACCAACAATGCAACTTGATGACATAGCAACAAAACATTCAAGTCATCAATCAAATCTAATATTTGAATTTCCTAAATCCATACTCATTCAATGGGTAGTGTTGAAAAAGTCAAAGACATGATAAGTAGATCATCTAAAATAATCATAACCCCTATTTCCCTTTTCATTATTGGAAATCTAAAACAATTAAACTTACTTCCCTTTACTGAATACAAAAAATTAAATCTTTTAAGATAAGCATGAGGAAGATACTACTTTTGGATATACTAAATCCATATCTCTTTCATAATCCAATCACAATGATTCAATTAATCTAAATAGAAATTAATAAATAGCATAATTGATTGATTCATCAATAAAACTTCTTAATTTACTTTTAAATCGACACAAATCCATGCAAGTAAACTCTTTCCATTTCCTAACCAAATTTTACATCTCATTCAATTTTCTATTTAAAACATTCAATCACTTTAATATAATAACATATTGTTTCTCTATCCATTTTTCATACATACTAATCAATCCAATTTTAAGTCTATATTCAAAAATATATTGCATTTTTTAAATCAAATATTTAACTCTTTCAATTAAACTTTAACAAGCCATTTTTAAAATAACAATAATTTCCCATATGTTTATAATTTTAATTCCACTAATCTAATATACAAATTTTATTTAAAATAATATAAATAAATATAATACTTTAGTATTATAAATTATAATATAAAATATTATTAAATAATATTTTAATATTATAATAACAATACATAAAATATTAGTATTTATAAATATCAATTTATTATTATTTTATTTTTAGAACAGCCATGAGAAAATAACTTAACAACAGTCTCATGTTTCAAGCATAACTCAAAAACTACGATCTGGGTATTTGAGATTTTTGGACAGGGGTAAGAAAATTTCAAAATGCAAAAACCCTTTAAATTTCTTGAAAACCCAATTTGTAAAAGTGAAGTTATAGGCGACGCAATCAGACCATTTTACCATGAAAATATAACTATACTGCAGATTTTAAAATCCGTTTTTTTGATAATAAACATAAAGTTTCATTTTCTAAAAAACATTCTAAATGCATTGTTCAATCTCTATGTTTGATTTCAATAACAGTAAAATCAATTTCTCCAAATAATTTAAATTCAACTAAGGTTTTCACAATTTTCACTCAAGAATTTTCACAAATAAAGGCTGTAAATTTATTTAATTTTTTTCTTCTAATATCAAGTTTGTTTTCTAAAACAGATTTAACAAATAAATCTTTAATCACTACTATTTTTAAAAAAAAATCAAGAACAATAAAATACAAAGAGGAGAACCTGGTACAAGAAGCTACAGGAAGAGATTAATTTTTTATGCAAGCCTCCTCCAAAGATTTCCTGGATTTTTTTCAATCCTCCAATGAATCCAATCCAAAATCAAACAAATGCAAACAATCTTTCCTTCAATCAATTCCACAATCAAACTGTCTTCAAACCCTTATGCCAATTTTCCAAAATTTCTTTCCTGCTGTAAAAATGTATTTTCCTAAAGACTCTTTCTGCCCTAAAATTAAAACATATATTCTTATAAATCAAAAATACCTAATTCAACCCTAATTCACATTACATGCAAATTAGATATTTCAATTTCAATTTCAATTTTCAATTTCAATTTTCAATTTCAATTTCAATTTCACTTTCAATTTCAAATTTCAATTTAAATTTCAATTTCACTTTTCAAAAACCCACTTTCAATTTAAAATGCAATTTCAAATAATAAATTAATTTTCAAAGTTGCAACCAATTTCCCAAATAAACATTTAATTACAATTTCTAATTTAATTCCCACACGTTGGAATTAAATTCCAAAATTAATTCTAATTCTTTTATTTCCTTTCATTCTCTTGCATCACGTTTAATTAATTAATTTAATTATTTAATAACTAAATTCAACCCCTTTGATCAAATTTAATTAATTAAATAAACTAAATATAATTAATTAATTTAAGTATAAACTTTTATCCGCATTGCATTATTTAAATTAAATAACCATCAACATGATTTAAATGCAATTATTCTAAATATCTATTTCCAAATCAAGAATGCTTCAAAATTAAATAACATCAAAGCAAGACAGACAATGACTCGACACACACACCTGACGACACACTAAGGCTAGGGTATAGACTTGATACATGTTACCTAGCTACTATCTCCCGTTCAACTTAACCGTTGGATCGACATGCTCAAACCTGTGAAACCAGGTGGAGTCGATGTCATGTACCTGCAATCCTGCAACCAAGTAAACAACATCATACAATATATCCAGCATATAATACACACCGTGAAGAAGGAATTCTGGATTCGCAGGGTGCTCACAAGCGAGTGATGCGAACTCGTCCTCTTCACCAATACACTCATCGAAACTGACACTTCCATCATAATCCAGTAATCTCATAATAACATCTCATGTTAACTCTACAACAACATTAATCTATAATGTATGTGAAACAATAATCAGATAACTACATCCCACAATAATATTTGTCACTCGATAGTAACGATCAAAACATCATAACAAAATGTATCCAGTATCAAAGTAACTGCAACCAAATATAGCATAAAGCAACTTAAACAAGAAGCAAAACGGAGGGGTATTACATGATTACTAACACAGATGAGCCCAGGACTATAAAAGAGGCAACTGAAATGTCTGAATCAGATTCTTGGTTGGAAGCCATGAATGAAGAAATGGCATTATTAATGAAAAATGATACTTGGGATATGGTCCCATTGCCTATAGGTAGAAAGCATGTGGATTGCAAGTGGATGTTTAAAAATAAATTTGGTCTGGATGGTTGTGTTGAAAAGTATAAAGCAAGACTGGTTGGAAAGGGTTATTCCCAGGTAGAGGGAATTATTTATGGGGAGCTTTTTCTCCTATAGCAAAGTTGACATCTATCAAATTTATTGTATCTCTTGTTGCAGCATATGATTTGGAGATTGAGCAGATGGGTGTGAAGACAATGTTTCTTCATGGTGATCTTGAAGAAGAAATCTATATGTCCTAGCCTGAGCACTTTGTGAGAAAAGGTAAAGAAAATCTAGTTTGCAAGTTAAAAAATCTATGTATGGTTTGAAGCAATCACCTAGGATGTGGTACCAGAAATTTGACACATTTGTTTTATAGATTTGGGATTTGTAAGATCAAAATCAAATCATTATGTGTACTACAAGACAAAATGATCGGATTCTTATTATTGCCCTTTATGTTGATGATATGATGTTCATAGGAAATAACAAGTTAATGATTTTTGATCTAAAATCTTAGTTGTCTGCAAAGTTTGAAATGAAAGATCTTGGTGTAGCTAGGTATATTCTAGGGATGGAAATAACCAGGGACAAAAAGGGCATAAAGATTTGGCTTATCCAGAGTAAGTATATTAATATTGTTCTATAGATATTTGGTATGAATGATCACAAGCAGCTAGTTGTTCCAGTTTTGTAGGGAACAAAGCTAACTATTGAAGATTGTCCAAAATATTCTACTGAGATGGAGAACATGGCTAGAGTGCCTTATGCTAGTTTATTTGGTAGTTTAATGTATGCAATGGTCTGTACAAGGCCAAACATTACCCAAGCAGTGGGAGTTCTTAGTCGATTTATGGAAAATCCAGGAAGGACACATTGGGCTGTTGTGAAAAGAGTGTTTAGATATATGAGGGGAACTTCAAACTATGCTCTATGTTACCATGGACATTTGGTTGGATCACAAAGGACTCTCAACATTCATGGATATGTGGATTCTGATTGGGCAAGGGACATTAACAATAGAAGGTCCACCAATGAATATACTTTCATGTTGAATGGTGGTGCAATTAGTTGGATGAGCAAGCGACAAGTTGTAGTAGCTTTGTCTACTATGAAAGCTGAGTAAATGGCAGCAACTCATGCCTGTAAAGAAGCAATTTGGTTAAAAAAATTGTGTTCTAACATTGGGTTTGATGCAGGAAAAATTATAATTTATTGTGATAGTGAGAGTGCTATTTGTTTGGAAAAGAATCTTACTTTCCATGATAGGACGAAACATATTGATGTGCAGTATCACTTGTATGAGATATGGTGGAGGATGGAGAGGTCTCTTTAGAAAAGGTGGATACTCTAGAAAATGTTGTAGATTCATTGATGAAACTAGTGAGCACAAACAAGTACAGGTGGTGTACCCATTCGATGGGCCTTGGTGCCCATAAAACTCAATAGTTTTTTTATGCTCTAGAGGTTTCTGTAAGATCTTCGTCAAGTGGGAGATTGTTGGAAAAAGTGCTTCAATGCTTATTGACATTGAACTCTTGAAAGAGAAATATCGGTGAGACCTTTGCAATGTCTTGAAAATGAGTAGCTGATCAGATCGTTGTGACCTTGGATATGTCTTGGCGATGAGAACCATCAAGGTGATATGATCTATCGAAGTTAGTTTCCAAACTCACTCTGACAACAGAAGTCTTGGCGACGTCAATGTGACCTAGTGGTTGTCTCAATGATATCGATGTGACTAGAATAGTCAGGATGGCATCTTCAACTCACTTTGATGGTATGTGTCTAGGTGACGAAGATCATCGAGGAGACTTGTGGTGTCGACATAACCTCTTGATCTCCTTCTGATGGATTTTCTCTTGGTGAATGATCGAGCTGACTCTTTTTGATATGTACATTCTTAGTGTTCATTGGGTCATTGAGGAGACATGAATGTTCGGTGTGACTTCCTAGTGTGTTGGCGATAGCGATTGTCTTGTCGATGGTCTTGAGATCGGGGATACTTCACCGAAGTCTGAATGATAGGAGTTGGTGTCATGTGCGATAGCCTATGGATAGTTTGACATCAATTTGAAACATTTTTTTATCTCACCAATGAGCAATAAAGTTGAAATCAGTTGACCAAGTGTTTTTCCTATGTGTTTTGTCTTGGACCAATGAGCGATACAAAATGTGAACCAATTGGGTAGTTGAATTGTTGTGACCATTTTCTTGTGGGAAACAAACAGACAACTTGAGCAAGTGATGAACAGTTTGGTCATGGGTCTAGTCTGGGGGTTAGTCAAATGATCAGTGAGTGAATTCCATTGTATGTTGAATGAATGCATTGTAACAGTGCAATTCGATACAAGGTTGATCAGGTAAATGTTGCTGCTATAGAATTGTCATATGAAAAGAAGAGACTATAACTTTTATGTAATTTGATTACTGTAATACAAGTGATCTTTCTTTGGTGTGGTGGGTTATTCTCCCGTAAGAGTTTTCCCACATAAATCTTGTGTCAATTGTGTTATTTGTTTATTTATCATTTTTGTTATTTCTTTCATGTGTGTCTTAATGAATTGTAATTGTAAACATTAAAAGACATATCTCTTTTATCCTCTGAGACTTGGCATTAGGAAATTTTGTTCCGCTATTGAATGTTTTCCTAACACTTTACTCCTCTAACTAGAAATAATGTCGCATGATTTAAGTGTCATAACCTTGGGCATAATGCACAACAATGTAGGAGTAAGTTGAAAGCATCTTCTAGAACAAAAGTGTAGATGCATTAAGCAAGAAAAAGAAAGGGCTCATACAGGTTTGGAGAAGAAAACAAGACCTAAGAAATGAAAATCCTAAACTAGTGCTTGTTGCATAAAAGGCATCACCAACTGCATAAGAAGTAGTCTAAGGTTAGGGGGCGTTGAATATAGCAAATTATTTAACCCTTTGAAAATTCTAGGAGGAATAAGGTCTCTAGAGCATTGAGTGCCTAGTTTTCATCTTAACTAGAAGAAGTAGTATTGTACATGTGAGTTATGCACTTTCTTTTGGTTTCTAGATGATCTTATGGCTTCATCAGTAGTCTTTGCATGATGATATCTTATCAAGTTAATGCAGGCATTTCTTGACAGTTTCCTTGGAAGAATTCTTTGGCTTTTTTTTATTTTCCAGATCAAATCTCCTTGGGTTATGGTGACAACCATGTTTTTCTCTGATGATAGCAAATTTTTTAGAAAATTGGTGATAGTACTTTCTTTTCTTGACATTGAATTCTTGGCATAACTTGTAGGGATAATTGTTACCTATTTTTAGCTATAGCTCAAAAAATGTAGAGTTGAATTGCATTTTTAAGCTAAAAGGTACATTTTAAATCTTTCCTTCATTACATTCAATTGCATAAATGAAATAATCCAAAAGATTACATTTTACAAATTACAGCATCCATACAAGTGCATGTAACAGTAGAAATATTTAAATCTTTTCTGAAAAAATAGAGTAATCTTTATTGAGTGTTAAAATGTACATTATCTCACACAAGTCGTGAGATTGAATTTTCTTATTCAATACAAATAAAGAAAAGCATATACATATATAATTAAGTAATGAAATGTGCATGTAAGGAAGGAAACCCGTCATTGTCAGAGAAAGACTAGTTTAGATATGTCATCTTGTTCTGTTGTTGTCCTGAGTTTCTTCTGTCTTTCCTTGCTCCATGATTTCTCCTAGTTCCTACATTTTACATAAGCAATAGTGTTAGATCAATGCTCTAAGCAATGAAAAGTCTTCAACCTTACATGAAAAAGCACCTATGCATAAATAAACTGATCTCCAAATGCCTTAAATAAGAAATGTATACTGGTATGTGCATGATCATCATGGAAAAAATAGACCCTTAAGTGGCGATGAAAATTTAGAAAATCAGAGTTAGGCAACTTGACGTAAAAATTTGAATAAGTTATATATATTATTTCAAAAATATGTAAGAATAGAATCTGTAGAAAATTGAATGTAGTTTCTAAACTACTAGGTTTTTTTTTTTTTTTAAAATCTATTTGGTGAAAATTTGAAATTTCAATGCAGTAGTACTTAAATTTCAGGGAAAAAATAAGAAGTATGTGTTTGTCTGACCACCCTAACCACAACGAAATGATAATATTTTTTTATAATATTTTAGACATAAGTAGAGGACTCATGTCCCGATGTGATGCATATGTTTTTGTAATTTTTTTCCAAGTAAATAATTAATTATGATTTTTTTATTGCAAATTTTTAAAAATAAAAACTTGAATGTTTGACCACCTTAACTTGGTCAAAACTTCATGAAATTCAATTCTTTTTTTTTAATCTTATACTATGTGAAGCATAGAATGTGGCACATGTTTCATATTCAAAAAAAATGATACCGCTTGAAAGCTATAGATGATTTTCAATCAACCTATCAATCAGGACTTTAGTTGTAATTTAAATAGAAAATGAATAATAATAATTTATTAAATTCAAAATAAAGCATAATTTACATTGGTGGAAATCTGAGAATCTCCTCTAAAAACCCTTTTCGTTTCATCAATTTTGGGTAAAAAAAAGTTGTCAGCCACAGGGGTCATCATATCACTTACATATTGCCACTTTTGGGCCCATCATGATCCTACACATACCCTACTTTAGGTGTCTAAGAAAACCATCAAAGTCATCAAACACACCTATGTTCTTTTAACTTGTTTTTTTCATGTGCAGGTATAGGAAAATTATTTTTTTTGTTTTAATTCATCTAATTTCAGCACGTGGGGTAAATGTGGCTCCCACAAGGGTTGAGCCTAGCATACTACCCTTAATTGTTAAGAGGGATGAAGTGAAAAATAATCACATTTATCAACTTGGAACAATTATATCATTATTTATGATATTAAGTTTTCTCATTACCATAAATAACAACATAATTGTTCAAATGGAACATAATACTGTCATGGTCATGAAAAAGATAGTAACAGTTACAAGAGGATCTTAAAGAGATAATCTTATTAGAGATCATAGAAAAGATGGAATAAGAGTGCAAGCCAAATTAGAGATGGAAGTCACAGTAAAAGGAGAAAAAATTCATGCCAAGGTAATCATATGCTCACAAATATAGTCAACCATAAATGACTCATGAAGCCTTATGATAGCAATGATATCAGAGTATGACAATGGTTTTAATGCACAAAGAGATAAACTACTAAAGGATAGAATCTCAATGATTATGTATTAGTAACCTGAGTTATGAGATTTTCATAGGGTGTTTGGGGTGTAGGTGGGTTTGTGCCATTACTTCTCATGGTAAAGTTGATAAGGATAAGTAGAATTCTTAAAGAGCACTTGCATCAGGAGGGCAGAAAAGTTAGTGACAAATCCATTTAGAGTTTTACTCTAGAGGTATCTCATGATTGATGATGAAAATCATAGTGTGATGAGAGTTAATTGTATGATCTAAGAGAATAATCATGACAGTATAAAGGCCAGTGAGAAATCCTATGAGATAATATGGGGATGCATTAGCAATACAAATGATGAAATGGACATGAAAAGTGCAGATCCAGATTGTGGCAATGGAATAGTTTTGCAAAGCCCAACAATAATTTATTATTCATTGAACAGTCTACAAAGCTCATAGAAGGAATAGTCATCATTGCAAGTGCTCATAGCATAATACAAACAGTAGGCTACCAAAATAGAGAAAGGGAGTAACACAATGCAAATTAATTGCTTAAGTACATTCTTATTCATCTTTTCCTCTTTTATTTATTAAAGCCATATGACATGATGGAAATTTGTAAATCACATCTCTATACTATCACTTATCACTATTTCAATGGCAAGCTTCAAATCATGAAAACGGAGGAGCAAAGCTTCAGAGATCAATGTATGATGCCTGATTAAATATGCATAGAAAAGCTCATATTTAAACTAGAATGATACAGATAGCTTGTATTTGGATAATAATTTCAATCAAAACTCATGAAAAGTGCTTGAGAATGGAGACCTTAAGTAACATGTTTCAAAAAAATGTATCTTTTCTCTGTTTACATTGATATAGTCAAGAATCACAAAGGGAAATTTTCAGCCTTGTTTGGTTGGAGAGTCAATATCTATGATAATAAATAGACAATGAATAAAATATGTAGTCACGACAAATTCCATAAGCCTAGAAAGGAATGAATGAAATGAAAACCAAGGAAATGAGAATCCAGTAAAGTTAAATTGAATCTCAAAAGTCTAGAGGTTGAGTCACATAGCTCGAAGGAAGCTTACATTTTCTTGAAGGAAGCATCAAGCCATAAAAACAAACTTAAAACCTAGAGAATGAAAATAAAACTTTAGAAAATGCATGTATGGTTGTGGCCATAGAGACAATATGATCTCTACAAGAGAAATATATGAAACTACGGAGTGTCTGAAAGCTAGAACAAGAAAATCCCTCGTGGATTTTATGTGAGAAAACTAAATCAAATAGAGAATGTCTTCAACTTTTTTCCAGAAATATTCATGGTCGTGGCTCAAGAGATCTGGGTAGTAAAATGCATTAAAATTCCATAAATCTACAAGGGAAATACATGAGAGTTTCAACCATGATACGAGAAGCTATGGAAGAGCCATGTCTAATAAAGGTTTCTTTCTTATTTTGAAACCCTCATGGACCTGTGGCCTAAGAAAATGGAGAAATCACATAAATTAAATGTTGAAATGATTATAGAACGTGAAAATCACAGTATTTGAATCATGAGCAGAAATTTTGGCTCGGGTTTTGAGTTATTTATCTCAGCTAGGATATAGTAACAACAAAGTAATTTTAAAATGATGCTTACCAATGTGAGTATCTGAAGGAGAAATGATAGAAGATACAAGTGAATGCTTGAGAAGTGAGCTCATAGATCCATGAGAAAATCATATGAGTTTCTAGAAACTCTAGCGGTGATTTGGATTTTTCCAAAAGCCACTCAAAACAATGAAATGTTTTTCTAGTTTGCATCGGTGTTTTAGGGTTTTTACCCTATCTCAACATGTGGCCGATAAAAGATTGGTAGTTTTTTTTCCCATCTTTTAATTTAAATGTATTGTGAGCTTTTAGGTCTGTGGGTTAAGACTTGTGTCTTTTGCCTATAATTTTTTTAGAAAAAAATAACTTGCATATACTATGTAAAAGTCCTTGTGACTTTTAATTTCCTTGTATTTTAAGGCATAACATTGATTATTTTGCATTCTTTGAAATGTAAAATATTTTTACTTCAGTGATATTTATGAATCACTTAAAGTATGAATATTATTTTTAATGAAAATAACATTGTTCTAGACTTTCAACGCATGCAAAGAGGAGAAATGGAGGATGTGCTTCTCTTTATGTTATGAGTAAAAGATGGCGGACTTTTGTGCATGCCAAGAATACTAGGGAGGTTATTTTCAATTTGCAAACATGAGGAGGAGATTTACGAGTGATTCATTACCTTATTGAGAGGATATAAGTTTTTTTTATCTATTTAGAGAATTTTTAGGAGTGGTTATGGTTTGACATGGTCAAGTTTGACCTTTTCACCCATTTTGAGCTCATTTGGAGTAGATCTAGAAGCTAGAGTGGTGGGTTCATTGTTGCATCCAACCCAAGATGCTTCTAGTTCCTTTTTTGGTGGAACTATTTGAAAAAATTCTACTTAGTCACGTTTGTAACTCATTATTGAGTTAGGTCTATTCATGTAGCTTTTGGAGACAGTGACTCTTGCAGTCCTTTGACAGAAAAAGGGCATGCTTTGTAAATCAGTTTTCTTTCTTGGATATGAAATATAGATAAACCTTGGATGCAATTGATTTGATCTTTTGCCTACTTATTCACTATGTTATTGTGTTCTTAAATGATTGATCAAGTTAATTGTGAGATATTAGTCATTTCCTTTTAACTTTGTCTCATGATTCTTGATACCTTTATATAGGTGTGTTAATGTAGGTTATGACTTGTGTCTTGAAATGTGAAACAACTTTTAGCTGTGAAAAAAATTCCTACTAAAATTTTTGGAGCTCTAGGACCTTGTTGTGAAATATTTATGCAGAGACACACGTGAGTAAGTTGTGCAAGTTAAATTTATGTCACTTTGAACAAGTGTTTACAATCTGAGATTTATGTTCAAGTTCAATTTGGTGTATCACCTTAGGAGTAGTTTTGTTTTTAGTTTCAGTACCCCTTCTTACCTCATTTCCCATTAAATCATTGATTAGGTGATACCAAATGGAAGTCATCCTTCTTTGGAGGTTCTTTTCCATTACAAGTGACCCATAGCTTGGAAAATTCCCCATGTTTCTCTAATGTGTTAATTTTTACAACTTAACTAGGATGCAACTTTAGGAGATAACAATTTTTGGCACGCCCGGCGGGACAAAGAACTAACAGTGTCAATCCATTTGTACTATGCATTACTATTGTTTGGTGTGTACAATAGTACTTTATGCCTTTGGAGGAAATTGTTTTTAACATACCTGGCGACTCCAAGCCCTAAATAATTGGATTCAATAGTCTAGGTGTTGTTTCATGGTAATATGTCTTACCATTCACTGTTTCATGAAATTTTTTTCCTATGTATTCCTATCAACCATATCATACCGAGGATGTTACAAGTTTTACTAAAATGACCTTGTAATAGCAGATTACCAACATTCTCATAATTTTTTCCACCCTCCCATCCCTGCTCAATCTCATTATCAACATGACTATTCACATAATCGACCTCAAGAACACCTTTATCAGAGTGTATTGGTTTTGATCCAATAGTTTGACCATATGTTGTGGGATCTGAGCCAAAATATTAATTGTATGAGGATTAATGATATTAGTAAGGTGTTCTCACACATGAATAAAATGTTGGTTGATGTCAAAAAGCAAAAAAATACCATTATGCAGTGATAAGAAATGGTTGAACAGGCCTATTTTTGTGATCAAGGGTTGAAGATAAAGAGGATGAAGTTTGAAGAAGGTCTTGAAGAGGAGATAGTTGCTAAGGAGGATAAAATGAAGATTTTGTCTATTCAGGTGCAGGGTAGTTAGGCTTACTCAGAGTACCAATGCCAACTACCTGAGAAGAGTTTTGAAAAGCAGAGAGCTACTACAAAAGAGGAACAAATTTAAATAGTTCCTACTATTCTAGAGCAACTCATTAACCAACACAACTCACACAATATGGATGAGAGTAGAGATATAAACTTGATGCATTTAGCTATGGATCAATATATATTAGAACAAAAGAAAAGGATTGAACGAGAAAACACTTGTTCAAGTGAATCCTTGAATGTTCTATATGATAAACTTCCCTATTCTGTTGAAGATGGTGAAACTATTTTAGAACAACAAGAAGACATTGATGGGTTGCTTATTGATGACAATAAATAAGATAATGGGGGCTTAACTCAAGAAAAAGAGCCTAATACTAAACTTGATACTATCCTCCAAGGTAAGAGCTTTGATATCTTCGAGCATGTTTCAATTGAAAAGGCTAATGTCAAACTTTATGAAGAAGTGTGCACAAACATAATTGAACAATTTTGTTCAAAGTTGGGTGGAAAAGAATCAAAAGAGGTTGACAATCATGTTGAACTAGAACAATTGGTTCACAAGCTTTAAGAGATGTTGACTCCCCATGAACCTAATTTGCAAGGTCCTAGCTGGTTAGAGTAGTTTATGTTCTACTGTGCAGAGGAGTTGGAAGATGATATACCAATTGAAGGCTGGTTGGATGAGGATTCTTCATTGTTTGAACAATTTCCTACCTTCGTTGAAGGGGACAATCTTGAATTGTAATGTCCTTCTTTGAGTGATAATGATGATTTTGAGCAGCTTTCTTTCTGGTGTATAAAAGAACTTGAGGCCGATGTATTGATTGAAATTGTGCTAGAAGAGGCTATATTATTGTTTGGACATTTTCTTTCCTCCTTTGAGAAAGAAAGTTCTGATTTGGGTATCTAGGAGGTTGAATTACATGAAAGTATTGTACAAGGTGAACCAGAGAAAAAGATAGATACTTCTCTTCAAGATGAAATCAAAATAGCAGATCTCAGTCAGGAAGTCAGCAATGGTAGTTCAAGGTTTGTTCGTTCAAGAGGTTGTCTAATCAGATATTTAGCTAGTTTGAAGGCCACAGAGGTACTAGATATTATGCTTACACCAAAGCATTCAGATGTAATTGAAGGAAAAGCTAACTTGGGAGTTGTAGCTGAAAATGATCAAGTTCAGCTCACTTGTCCATTTCAAAACAACAATAAGCATGATCAAAATCAACTTGCGAGTAAGCCTATTTTCCTTTTTTGTGAAACATTGCAAAATTCTATTGAATATCTACATATGTTTCATATTTTTTTCAGAAATACATACTCATGTAATGCATCGGTTGTTGATTAGAAAGGGTTGTTATTTTGCAAAGCTAGTCAGTGGTTTTGTTTGACCAGCTTATTTGCTGGTTAGTTTGGGTTAGCATAGGTTTCAGTTCAATGCAAGTTCATTTCCCTAAGTTCTTCTCAAGCATGGTTAGATAGTTTCCTTTCTATTGTTTTGTTTGAATAAATTCCAAGGTGTCATTCATGCAATCATTTTTGAGTTACAGAAGTTCTGAGTGTTTTTTCTAAGTTATGAACATAGTTTTTGAGTGACTTCGTGCCCAAGGATAGTTCTAGGCAACTGGTTAGGATGTTTAGCAAGCAAACACTCCGTAGAGGTTGCCAAATTTTTACCTATTTTTAGCTACAACTCAAAATAGGTAGAGTTGAATTGCATTTTTAAGCTAAAAGGTACATTTATATCTTTCCTTCATTACATTCAATTGCATAAACGAAATAATCCAAAATATTACATTTAAAAAATTACTGCATCCATACAAGTGCATGTAATAGAAGAAAGATTTAAATATTTTCTAAACAACAGAGTAATCTTTATTGAATGTAAAAATGTACATTATCTCACACAAGCCATGAGATTGACTATTCTTATTCACTACAAATAAAGAAGAGAATATACATGAATAAGTAAGTAAGGAAATATGCATGTAAGGAAGGAAACCAAGCATTGCCTAAGAATGATTGGTTTTGATGTGTCATCTTGTCATGTTGTTGTCTCAAGTTGCTTTTGTATTTCCTTGCTCCATGATTGCTCCTAGTTCCTGCATTTGACATAATAAATAGTGTTAGAGAAATTCTCTAAGAAATGAAAAGTCTTCAACCTTACATGAAAAAACACCTATGCATATATAAATTGATCTCCATATGCCTTAAATAAGCAATGTATACTTTAGGTGTGTAAGAAAATCATCAAAATCATCAGACACACCTAAGATGTACACATGTTTTTTAGCTTGTTTGTTTCATGAGCAGGTATAGGAAAATTAATGTTGCTATTTTAATTCATCTAATTTCAACACGTGGGGTAAATATGGCTCCCACAAGGGTTGAGCCCAGCGTGCTTCCCTCAATTGTTAAGAGGAATGAAGTGCAAAAGAATCACATTTATCAACTTGGAATAATTATATCATTTTTTATGATATTAAGTTTTCTCATTATCATAAATAACAACATAATTGTTCAAATGGAACATAATACTATCATGGTCATGAAAAAGACAGTAACAGTTATGAGAGGATCTTAAAGAGATAATATTATTGTAGAGCATAGCAAAGATGTCATAAGAGTGAAAGTCAAATTAGAGATGGTAGTCACAATAAAAAGAGTGGAATTTCATGCCAAGGTAATCATATGCTCACAAAGATAGTCAAGCATAAATGACTCATGAAGCCTTATGATAGCAGTAATATCAATGTATGGCAATAGTTTTAATGCATAGAGAGATAAACTACTAAAGGAAAACATATTCATGATTATGTATTAGTAACCTGAGTTGTGAGCTTTTCATAGGGTGTTTGGGGTGTAGGTGAGTTTGTTCCATTACTTCTCATTGTAAGGATAAGTAGAAATCTTGTAGAAATCTTAAGGAGAAGTTGCATCAGGAGGGTGGAAATGTTAGTGACAACTCCATTTAGAGTTTTACTCTAGAGGTATCTCATGATTGATGATGAAAATCATAGTGTGATGAGAGTTAATTGTATAATCTCATAGCATAATCATGACAGTATGAAGGCCAGTGATCAATCCTATGAGATAATATGGGGATTCATTGGCAATATAGATGATGAAATGGACATGAAAAGTGCATATCCAGATTGTGGCAATGGAGCAGTTTTGTGAAGCCCAACAATAATTTATTATTCATTGAATAGTCTACGAAGCTCATAAAATGAATAGTCATCATTGCAAGTGAGCATAGCATAATCAAAATAGTAGGCTACCAAAACAGAGAAAGGGGGTAACACAATGCAAATTAATTGCTTAAGTACATTCTTATTCATATTTGCCTCTTTTAGTTATTAAAGCCATATGACATGATGGAAATGTGTAAATCACATGTCTGTACTATCACTTATCACTATTTCAATGGCAAGCTTCAAATTATGAAAATAGAGGGGCAGAGCTTCAAAGATCAATGTATGCTGCCTAATTAAATATGCGCATAAAAAATCTCAGATAACTAGAATGATACATACATCTTGTATTCTGATAATAATTTCAATCAAAATTCATGAAAAGTGCTTGAGAATGGAGACCTTAAGTAATAGGTTTCAAACAACAATATATTTTCTCTATTTACATTGATATAGTCAAGAATCATAAAGGGAAATTTTCAGCCTTGTTTGGTTGGACAGTCAATATCTATGATAATAAACAAACAGTGCATAAAATATGCAACCACCGCAAAGTCCACAAGTCCAGAAAGGAATGAAGGAAATGAGAATCCAGTAAAGATAAAATGGAAACTCAAAAGTCTAGAGGTCAAGTCACACAACTCAAAGGAAGCTTACATTTTCTTGAAGGAATAATCAGGCCACAAAAACAACCTTAAAACCTGGAGAATGCAAATAAAACTTCAAAAAATGCATGTATGACTGCACCCATAGAGACAGTATGATCTCTACAAGAGAAATATATGAATACAACGGAGTATCTGAATGCTTGAACAAGAAAATCCCTCATGGATTTTATGTGAGTAGACTAAATCAAATAGAGAATGTCTTCAAGTTTCTGCCAGAAATATTCATGGTCGTGGCTCAAGAGATCTAGGTAGGAAAATGCATTAAAATTCTAGAAATCTACAAGGGAAATACATGAGAGTTTCAGCCACAATAAGAGAAGCTATAGAAGAGCCAAGTCTGATAAAGGTTTCTTTCTTCTTTTGAAACCCTCATGGACCTGTAGCCTAAGAAAATGAAGAAGAAATCACAGAAATAAAATGTTGAAATGACTATAGAAGGCAAAAATCATAGTATTTGAATCATGAGTAGAAATTTCGGCTTGGGTTTCAAGTTATTTTTCTCAACCAAGATACAGTAACAACAAAGTATTTTCAAAATGATGGTTACCATTGTGAGTATTTGAAGGAGAAATGATAGAAGATACAAGTGAATTCTTGATAAGTAAGATCGTAGATCCATCAGAAAAGCCTCTGATTTTCCAGCAACCCTAGTGGCGGTTTGGCTTCTTCCATAAGCCTCTCAAAATAATGAAATGTTTTTTGCTTTGCATCGATCTTTTAGGGTTTTTACCCTATCTCAACATATGGTCGATAAAAGATTGGTGTTTTTTTTACCCATCTTTAAATTTAAATGTATTGTGAGATTTTAGGTCCATGGGTTAAGACTTGTGTCTTGTGCCTTCCATTTTTTTAGAAAAATAAGAACTTGTATATGCTATGTAAAAGGCCTTGTGAATTTTAATTTCCTTGTATTTTAAGGCATAACATTGATTATTTTGCATTCTTTGAAATGTAAAATATTTTTACTTTACTGATATTTATGAATCACTTAAAGTATGAATATTATTTTTAATGAAAATAACAATGTTCTAGACTTTCAATTCATCCGAAGAGGAGAAATGGAGGATGTGCTTGTCTTTATGTTATGACTAAGTCTTGGGAGTAAAAGATGGAGGACTTTTGTGCATGCCAAGAATATTAGGGAGGTTATTTTTAGTTTGCAAACATGAGGAGGAGATTTAGGAGTGATTCATCACCTTGTTGAGAGGATCTAAGTTTTTAACTCTATTTAGAGTATTTTTAGGAGTGGTTATGGTTTGACATGGTCAAGTTTGACCTTTTCACCCATTTTGAGCTCATTTGGAGTAGATCTAGAAGCTATATTGGTGGGTTCATTGTTGCATCCGACCCAAGATGCTTCTAGTTCCTTTTTTGGTGGAACTATTTGAAAAATTTCTACTTAGTCACTTTTGTAACTCATTATTGAGTTAGTTCTATTCATGAAAATTTTGGAGATAGTGACTCTTGCAGTCTTTTGATAGAAAAAGGGCATGCTTTGTAACTCAATTTTCTTTCTTCGATATGAAATACAAATAAACGTTGGATGTAATTGATTTGAGTTTTTGCCTACTTATTCACTATGTTATTGTGATCTTAAATTATTGATCAGGTTTATTGTGAAATATTAATCATTTCCTTTTAACTTTGTCTCATGGTTCTTGATACATTTTTACAAAAGGTGTGTGAGTGCAGGCTATGACTTGTGTCTTGAAATGTGAAACAACTTTTAGCTATGAAAAACATTCCTACTAAAATTTTTGGAGCTCTAGGACCTTGTTGTGAAATATTTATGTAGAGACACGCATGAGTAAGTTGTGCAAGTTAAATTTATGTCACTATGAACATGTGTTTACAATCTGAGATTTGTGTTCAAGTTCAGTTTAGTGTATCACCTTAGGAGTAGTTTTGTTTTTAGTTTCAATACTCCTTACCCCTTTTCCTAGTAAATCATTAGATTAGGTGATACCAAAAGGAATCCAACCTTCTCTGGAGGTTATTTTCCATTATAGGTGACCCATAGCCTGAAAAAGTCCCCATTTTTCTCTAAAGTGTTAAGTTTTACAACTTAACCAGGGGGAAACTTTAGGAGATAGCAATAACTTCTTTGGACTTGTAGTGATTGTGTTTTCTACAGTGATTTTCCTTTCATAGTAACATTATTGCAGATGTTCTTGTTCACTTATCCAGATAGTCTTATCACAGTGAACTCAACATATGATAGTGTTATAATATCCTTGGTTCAAATATTTGTTTCACATTTGACATATGTTGGTTTTTTCGGTATCTTTATTGAAGAATGGTAAAAGGATTAGAATAATAAGGTGTCTATAAAATGTATTGATGCCTTGGTCATGAGTGGAATAGATTGCAGGAGTTCTCAGTCACATGACACTAGTGTTGACATTTTTATTCACAATGAACAATGCTTAATATAATTTTATGCTGATGAAAATGTATTGTGATAGTGAGAGATGGTTTGTGTGATGCTTCATGATATTGATGGCATAGTGTCAAAATTGTGTTCATGGTTTTTTCTTTATAGATTTTCTTTAATGAAATCCTTTATTGATTATGGCCTTGAGAAATAAAGGGGTAGTAGTTGTATATTTTTATATCATATCAGATATACAATGATATTTATGGCCTAGTTCTATTGTACAAATATTTATAATTTTCCTCTTCTCTAGTAGTTAAGACAGTGTCAATATGCTTTGAAAGTGGTAAACATTTTCTTGTAGAAAATAGTGGGTCTTCCAAACAGTGACAACAAACATGGTGATAGTTACATCATATGAAAATCTCTCTATTCTGCATAGAATTTGTATCTTAGTGATAGTTTGTATATTCTTTGTGACTAAAAGGTAAATAACAATGGCATGAGCAGTGAGTTACATTCATAGTTAGATGTTGATACACAGTTGTCAAATGAGTGGAACATGGTTATTTCAGGCTTGGTACTAAGGTATTCTTGCTTACTCCAAGAATTTGCTTTATCGATGATGTCTTTAGTAAACTTGAAAATATTTTTTCAGTGAATATTTTTTAATCTGCTTCATCTCAATGATAGATCAATTCACAGTGATTCTCATTAGGATTGATATTTCATTAGCAGAAACCAATACTTTTATGGAGTGCTCAGTAGTGTATAAGCATGATCTTTCTTTGCATCTTGAATATGTTGGTCTTTGAAGTATAAGATAGTCATTAATGAGGAAATGACAGTGACTTATTTCTAACTTTCTTGAAACAATGAGGCGAATTACCATTCAATGTTAAAATTATAACATTGGTAGTTAGTCCTATCTACATGTGCTTCATTCATAAGACAATGTCAACTATGAGTAACACTGTGAGTGCAAGGTGGAAGATTACAGATTATTCAAATTGATGAGTTTGGCATATGAGCTTTTAGTATCTAATGTGAAATCATTGCCTTGTGAATCTTGTTGCCAGTGATCTTAGTTATTGTTAGTTAATGCTATGATTCTTAATCATTGGATTGTATGTATGTTTTCTCAATCACAGTCTAGATTTGGTAGTGATATACGTGCATAATGTTTTGTCTTGAGAGAACTTTCCACTGATAGAGTGTCTAGTGTAATGGAAAATGATTGGATGTCATTAAAGTGATGGATAGTGACTAATAGTATGTGTTGGTTGAGATAGTGCCATATTCACAGTTGGCATTGGGTTGCTTGTTAGTGATTGGTGCTTGTAGCCAACATGGTTCAATACAGTCAATATCACAAGACAATCTATGTTTGTAGTGCAATGGATTGTTCACTTTACTCATATCAAATGCTTCACTCATAGTTTTGTCTACTAGCCAGAGGAAGAGTTTTAAAAATAAAGATCAAAAGGTTGATCAAGATGTGGACACATAGATTTCTAAAAATGTTTAAAGAGAGTATTGATGATTATAGGAAAGACAACATTGAGATAGTCTAGACATAGTGTTTCATCCTTGCTTTAATTTGATGAAGGATTTCTTGAGATATTATTTGGATTAGTATTTTTGTTTATGCCTTCATCATGGCTTTGGATGCACTTCTTTGATGACTAAATGGCATTATTCTGGGGCACATCAATATTGTACTTTGCATTGAAAATTGCTTAATTAGTTTTCATGATCCATAGTGAATTTGTAGTTAAAAGTGTTTTGTCTAGTGTTTTTTAGATTCAACATTCTACAAAAGATAACATTACCTATATATGTCATGAAGAACACTTTATGAGGAGGCATTATGTTAGACAGTCACAATGTGACAGTATATGCAATGAGTTCTTTGTTAATGCAAAAGAAGGTATAGGGATAATCATAGTTTATTGGGTACGGGGATCAATTGGGACAGGAAGTGTAATGATCAGATTGTATTCTTCTTGGTCTGGATGTATGGTACCTTTTTGTTACAAAGAAACGTGATTGAAGTTATAATTTTTAGTCTACTCTTTTGCATTGATGTCTTGTTTGCATTCAAAGATATTGGTTCTCAATGTTTCTCATTTGACCATAGAATGACAATAGGTGTTTTGTGCTAACAGTGGTCATACTTGTTTCATGGGGAGAAATATTGCATTGATTGTTTTTTTTTGTGTGACAGTGTACATATATATAGTATACAATGTATTTTAGATAGTGGTATGATCTAGATTTGATATTTTATATTTATAGGTTGATCTGATAGTTGCTTACAACAAGGTAGATCACATGCTCAAACAATAGATTGATGCTTATGATAGTGCTCTATGTGAAGTTCTTAGAAATATAGGGGGAGTTATACCTATTTTCCATTCCCTCTTGCCATTTATTTTCTTTGTTCCTGTTGATATGGCTATTGGCTTCAACTTTTGGAAAAGGATAGTGGAATATACTTTGTGTTGTGCTCTTTCTTTCATGCTCCTCATGTTGATTTACAGACAGTGGTTCAAATCCTTTGTCTTGGATTTCAAAAAGGGGGAGAAGTTTATGTTTTTGTCACCAAGGATAGAGGGGGATTTTGTTTCTATTTGTTCCTCCTTGTTTTGGTTTGTCCTTGTTGCTCAGAGCATATCCCATGATACATGATGTTTGTCCTTGTTTTGGTTTTTCCTTGTTGCCAAAAGACACATGATGATGTTTTTCCTTGTTGCTCAGAGCATATCCCATGATACATGATGTCACTCTTCAGTAATTTTTCCTACTCTGATATGTTTGGTATATTCTTCATTGGTGATGCTCAGATTCAATGGTTAGTTTAGCTTAGCACTCTTTTAGGTGATATACTCTTGGCATGTATGTGCGGTATATTTTTGGTGGTTTGGTTCTATTCTTTTTTAATCAGAAAGGTAGTGGTACTTGGCATATATATGGGATTATGATTCTACATTTCACTCTTATAATTGGGTATGTGCAGGATCATCATGGAAAAAATAGGTGCTTAAGTGGTGATGAAAATTCAGAAAATTAGAGTTAGGCAACTTGATGTAAAAATTTGAATAAGTTATCTATATTTTTTCAAAAATATGTAAGAATAAAATCTATATCAAATTGAATTTAGTTTCTAAACTACTAGGCTTATTTCAAAAAAAAATCTATTTGGTAAAAATTTGAAATTTCAATATAGTAGTACTTAATTTCAGGGAAAAATAAGAAGTAGGTGTCTATCTAACCACCCTAACCAAAATAAAATGATAATATTTTTTTATAAGATTTTAGATATAATTAGAGGAATCATGTCCCGATGTGATGCATATTTTTTTCTAATTTTTCCAAGTAAATAATTAATTATGAATTTTTTATTACAACTTTTAAAAATATAAAAACTTGTATGTCTGACCACCTTAACTTGGTCAAATCTTCATGAAATTATTATTTTTTAATCCTATAGTATGAAAATCATATAATGTGACACATTTTTTAGATTCAAAGATATTTTTTGAAAGCTATAAATGTTTTTCAATCAACCTATCAATTAGGACTTTAGTCATAATTCAGATAAAAAAATGAATAATAATTATTTATTAAATTCAAAGTAAAGCATAATTTATATTGGTTGAAAGATGAGAATCTCCTTTAAAAACCCTTTTCATTTCATCAATTTTGGGTAGAAAAAGTCGTCAACCACATGGGCCATCATATCACTTACATATTTCCACTTTTTGGCCCATCATGATCCTGCACATACCCAGTTGCTTTATACAATACAATGATCAATATAAAATCTCTGATTTTATATTGATCTTGGCAATATGTCATTTGTATTAATCAATTCAAGTATGAAAGTTTTTTGGCTTCACAAGGTATAATTGCTTTACAATATGACTGCTCGACAAAGTCAATAATGAGCAACACTACATTGCTTTGATATTTTTATTTCATTTGGTTATGCATGTGAAAGATCTCAAGCCTATGGTGTTGGTCTTCACAATTATGTTGATTAATTAATTAAAAAAACATATTATTCCTTGGTTCTTAACTAAGACCATAGCACTATGCATAAATTGGACATTAGTTTCAATTAAAGGTTATCAAGCTCTTGATTTCATTTGTTTCAAATGAGATAAAACACATATTATTTTTGACCCACTTAAAGTGGTGAACCCGATCAGTAGTAATTAGCAACTTGAATCAGGTAAATGGTATTATTTGGTGTAAAGGTTTATCAACCCTTTTAGAACTAACTAGTTCGATAGGGTAAGGATGTATAATGTGGGAAACAAAGGAAACATCAAGTATATTACAAAATTTTGTGTTGGTAAATAAGGCAACAGACTTAGGGTTTGAGGAATGATGATAATATTGGAAATATTGTGAAATGATTAAGGATTTGCAATGATGTAACCTTCAGGCAGTTACTAGCTTGTAGTAGAAATAGTTTCAAGGGCATATCATTGTGATGGTAATCTTGTGTTCAAATGCTTTTAGGTGATATCCATTTTTTCTTGTTTAATTTGATAAATTAAATAGTGTTTTTGTTAATTCAAAGATTTTTGATTTATTTGATCTAAATGTTGTTAAAGAAAATTAAATTTGTTTGAGCATTGGTATTATGGGTTAGAGTTTGGTAAAATTTTAACAGTTTGGAGAAACTTCTTTGACCCATATGTAGATATGGTTAACACTATTCATGGCTGTTTTAAAATTGATTTCAAGGGATTTCAACAATTTTTTCCCTATTTCTTTTGATGATAGATGGTGACATTGTATACATTATTGATTGCTTATTTAAACAGTGATTTATCACTATTTGATTTTTGATGCTTTAATTCACACTTATCATGTTGAATGTATAATTAAAATTTTGTAAAGAATTTTTGCAAGCAATGTGAAAACCAGATTGTAACTGGTACATTTGATATTTTAAAGATTCCAGTAAATGAATCTTTAGTATACCAAGTGTATTGGATTGAAAATGAAATGTGATTTGTAGTGAAACAAAGTGATCCTCTATAGTTGAATTATTCTTTATTGAGAAATGTATAGTGAGGTTAAAATGATCAAGTCAATGAGACAGATTGATCATTGCTAGTGAAGCACATTTAATGTTAGTGAGACACATTACCAGTGAGGCATTGATTTATTGCCAGTGAGGAATTCTTGTAACCAATGATGTTCTTTGGTTAGTAAGGCCATTTTTTCTAGTGAGGCACTCTATAACCAGTGAGGTTCATTAAATTCTTGTAACCAATGATGTTCTTTGGTTAGTAAGGCCATTTTTTCCAGTGAGGCACTCTATAACCAGTGAGGTTCATTAAGCCAGTGAGGCAATTTTACGAGTGGTTTTTCCACTTAGGAAATTCATTGTATTATGGGTCTTTATTTTGTTTCATTTATGATCTTATTTTTTCATAGTTATACATTTCTACACTTACATTTATGTAATTGAGAATCAACATTTTAGATTGGTACACATGTTATCTCTTGAAACATAATTCATATTGTTCTCAAAGGTTTTATAAAGGGTTTTCAAATGACAACAAATTGAATTAATTTTTCTAGACAATGATTCACCCCCCTTCTCAGTGTCTCACGTACTCCAACATGAATTTCATGTATCTAGATCCACTTCCAAGAATTCCATTCAAAGATTCACCTTTTGGATACCATCATCAAGCCCACAATTTTACATGGCTTGAGGTTTGAGGGACTCACATAGGATTTTTTTTTTAGCTCATATTGAGAGGGTCCAAAATATCATGTTGCAATGCATTATTAGGTGCAAGTGTTCCTTATTCCTCAAATATTTTTCTAGGCTAAATTTCTTTCCCAACCATTGCATCTCAATACTATATTCTAATTCAATTTATACATACAAATGGTAAACCCACAAAAGTGGTTTACAATTCGAATGAGGAAGGAAAACATGCAAAAAACGACCCCATGCCAAAAAAAATCATTCTTGGGGTTCAAACGAACTCATTGGTTCGAAGGAACCAAAAGAGGGTTCGCTCGAACCTAGATTCGAGTGAACACATTTAATGCATCCCACCAAAAAAAAAAATGAAAATCCCTTTTTGAAATGGTTTCTCTCGAACACTTGGGGGTTTGCTCAAACCTCCCCTAGTTCGAGTGAACCCCCCTTTTCCCTGATTCTTGCTCTTTGTCACAAAAAAATAAAAAAATTTGCACTTCAGAGGTCGGGTTGAAGATGAAAATGGTTGAGACTTCATAGACGCAACTAGAATCAGGTAGTCCTCGGAACAAGCTAACCAACAACTATAATTTTAATATGTTTTGGTTTTATTATGTAATTTTTTTTTAGTTATATTAAACATAGGTTTTTCACCATAAATCAAGCTTTATGTTCTACACATGTGGAAAAATAATAGATTATTAGAAAAAAATTAAAAATATGAGTGCACCAGATATTGAAGTCCTTGATCCAACAAAAAAAATTGAATTTTGATACATACAGAAAAAGTTACATTGTATATGGTCCGCCTATGTCTGAGTTGTAATTGGTTTGACTTTGAAACTTGATTAACGAAAAAATGTTCAATAAAAAACTATGAAACCCATTGGAAGCACTAGATAGAGTTACAAATCTAAATTCAAAAGAATTAGAATTTCATCCTTCATGAAAAAAAATCTATGTTTTATACGGTGAGCATCACTCCTTAAAAATGTTGTTTGCTGAAAAAACTAGTTTTCGAAGGAGATGGAAAAACAAATGCAATCTGATTCCAATTTTTTTGAAAAAAATATAGTTAGAATCTATAGACAAAATGTCATAAATCACTACTTTGCATCATCTTCAAATTCCTCATGGTTTAGCCACTATAGGTGCCCGAAAGTGAAGATTTAGTCATAAAAATTATTTCAGTGTCCATTTTGGCCAAAAATTGTAAACCAGTATTCTGGGATCACCCCACAAACAAAAATACATGGGTGATTCTAATTTTTTTTTTGATAGATATCCATACTTATTTCATTATTTTGGGAGGATTACTGCATTGGACCTAATTCGACACTATCATTGTTGGTACTCCAAAAATAGATAACTACTTTCCATTGAAATTTATATGGGTAGGTTCTACCTCCTTTCATATATTTATTGGATGCTCCTCCTCATATATTTACTTTGAAGGACACCATCACCAAATATACTAGAAAGGACATCTACAATTAGTACATCCAAGTCACTTGGATGTCCTTTCTTGTGCCAGTCAACCCAAAGCTTGATTTTTATGCTAAGAATTTCCTATAGGTGTATTTGTGGAATCCTCACCATGTCCAATGTCATTGGTCCCATGGATTTAGGTTTCCTCTTGGTTAAACTAGACTCCTTTCCCACTAGCTATGAGATGATAGAGAACGCCATGCTCCCATCCCTAATTGGATCTATTTTATTTGCTCCCTCTAAGAGGTAGATTCTGAGTATAATTTCATCTCAAATGATCCATTTTCTATGATATTAAATGGATATATTATTAATTCTACAAGGAATTTGATAACAATCCCTCTACTTTCTTCAAATTTCTAGACTATCATAGTTTGGCCCTTTATCTTTGAGCTTGAGCTTCATCCTTCAACATAAATAATTATAGGAGGCCTCCTGTGATTCTTGAGACCCTAGATTGATCATCTCCTAACACATCCAAAATATTGGTAACTCTAAATTTCTTTTAAATATTGCTACTCTAATATACACAAATAGACCTATGATATGTTTCTCACAATTTCTATCTTGACATGATCCTCCTCAATATAGTTATTTTTTTCTTCTTAAATACCTCTCCTCATTGGCATAGATATAATCCTCTCCAACCACCTATGCCTCACCCCCTTGGTCATAGGGGTATATGAACATTATGAGTTTTTCACTAATATAAGGGTTACTTCAACCTTGAATGTTTAATGTGATCCTAGTGGGAGTAACCTATTTGATCCTCTTAACCCTCAAAACTTCCCAATGAGTATTTTAAAATATTTTATTGGTCCCTTCATAGTGATTGATGATAAGACCAATGTCTTCACAATTTTTATTCTAGACAATCATACTTGATGATCTCCAATTTTCCTCAACATTTTTTTCTTTTGGGTTCTTCTTACCACCTTCTTGGCTATATGTACTAGTTTCTTGACAAATTATCTACGTGGTTCCTTTATATTTTTTATTTATTTTCTTGTATCCATCCTCTTTGTGGGGTCTTTCTAGGTTTCTTTTTCGTAATAAAATCTATTACAAACTATTATACTCTTGTGTCACATTGACCTAATTTTGGTCATTAATGGACATTAATATTATTTCTTTATTTCTTTCTCTATTTTCCCAAAGACTCCTTTTTGTTCCTCAAAAAAGTAGAGTGATTATTTATTTGTTCTTCCCATTTCTTAGAACCCATATTTTTGACAAGTGACTTGACAAGTTAATAGAACCTTTTAAATGTTTTTAACTTTACACAAAGTCCAAAGTGGCCACACCCCTTGAATTTTTGAGATACACAAAGTTAATTTTTGGGATTACTTGGGGCTTCAACACTTTATTTTGATTTAATATGTTTCTCTAAATGTCTCTAATGTACTGGGTGAGTGCAAGATCATGGGGGTCCAAAAAGTGGCAATATGACAAAAAAGTGGCTAGCAAATTTTTTTAATCCAAATTTGATGAAACAAAAAGGGTTTATTGAGAAAATTTTCATGTTTCCAAAAATATAAAATATGCCTTTTTTGGAATTAAATAGATAATTATTATTGATTTTCTACATAGATTCTAACTAAAGTCTTGATTGATAGGTTGATTGAAAAATATCTATCATTCTTAAACAATTTCATATTTTTTGAATCCAAAAAATGTGGCACATTCTATGCTTCCCACAATATAGAATTAATAAAGAAATAAAAAATGAATTTGATAAATTTTTGACCAAGTTATGGTGGTCAGACAAACAAGTTTTAATATTTTTAAAAAGTGTTAATATAAAATTCAGGACTAATTGTTTACTTGCAAAAAAATTACAAAAACAAATGAAACACAACCATGCATGTGTCCTCCACTTATATTGAAAGTTTCAAAAAAATGAAAAATCTTGTACTTAGGTTGGTCAGACATACAACTTCTTTTTATTTTTCCTAAAAATTTAGTACTACTACATTGAAATTTCAAATTTTCACCAAATAGATTTACTTCTTTCCAAAAAAGGAATAGTATCTTAGAAACTAAATTCAATTTATTAAAAATTGTGTTCTTACATATTTTTCAAATTATGTTAATAACTCATTCAATTTTTTATGTCAAGTTGCCTAACTTTGTTTTTTTGAGTTTTATTGCCACTTGAGGGCCTAGTTTGGACCCCTATGATCTTGCACTAACCCTACTGGAGATATAAACAAAATTAGATTTTTAGGATGTCGAAAGTTAAATTATAAGAATTTTGAGTTGGGAACCATAAAGACATAGTTGTGGAAGAAATCATAGACCATCTATTTTATATATTACAACTAAATAATATTGAGAATATAAATATGGAGATGTTTTGTGTAGTGACATCATCTATTGACTTACAAGTTTTGGCAATATTACTAGTATGACATTAGTGTCAAAATTAATTGACATATTAAGTATGTGGTGACTAAAGAAGAAATGGTCAACAATCTAAGGCCAAGGGATGCAAAACTAACATAATTGGTCATAAAATGCTAGAAATTCTATGAAATATAGCCAAATTTCATGGTCAGAGAGAAGAAAAACACCAATGATCTAGAAGGGTTCAATAAAAATGAAAAGGAAAGCTCCAATATTGTAGAGGGTTTCAACATGGAAGCAATGAGACTAAATGAATCTAAATTTGAGCTTATAACTTCTATTATATATAAAAATATACTAATTTAAAGTATTCTACAAAATTCCTCATCCACAAAATCCTTCAATACTTATAAAATATATCTTTAGATTATTTCAAAAAATGCTTAAAAAAATTCAATGGGAAATCTATCCAATCCAAGGGATTTTCTATCATGAACAAAATAATTTCTACTTCCTTCACTTTAATTGGTTTAGACAGACTATTATTATTCTTTGTTGATATCAAGTGGGGGATAAAATTGATTACTTCTAGTTGAGAATCTTCTCTATTCATTCCATCCTCAACATTAAACTAATAAACCATGTTTCTTTCTATCTTAGATGTTTCCCATTATTTCACATTCTTCATATTTCATAAACATATATGGTGTATGCACCCATATATAGATGATCGCCTCCATAGTGCCTTTCCAACTCCTTTCACCACTAATATTTGAGGGACCTTCCATGTAAATATCTACATCTATTGTATACAAAGAGTTTGGAAGTTCCTTTGATGAAATCTCCACTTGATTGTAGATTGTTGCACCTTACAATTAATTTGGTATGATCTACCTATTATCCTTTCCCTTCTATTGAGAAAGCTTTGATATATTTTGATAGGAAATAGGAAAAAAAATTAGTCATGCCTTTCCTTTTTCTCCTCTAAGTTCTATATTATGACACAAATCTTCTAGTCACTATATCTTCCCCATCCTCCATTTACAAGGATGAAAATTTCAATTTTTTTGGCAAAGGACAAAATCATTCCAAATTCATTTTTTATTATGAGGTCACTTTATACTATAAAAAAAACTTATACCCTTCCATCTTTGGCTTCAATTTAAAGGTAGTCTCATTCTACTCATCTATCAATGACATTGGATGGGTTATTTTAAGGAAAATCATGTTTCATGCACCCATATTCATTGTATCAATGAAACTTGAAAGGGGGATTCTAATAAATAAATTGTTAATTAGATCTAAATTATCCATGTTTTAGGATAACTTTCTATATAAGCTACTTCTACTGTATATTTTCAAAAATATGAAGGAATAAACCAAAAATCATTTAATTATTACCTCACTCCAAATTAAACCCCTACTCCCTTACAAAATTCCTTATGTATAAATTTTTAGCAACAATGAGTATATTCGAGTCCATAGAGAAACATAAAAGGTTCTTTGTTTCCAAGCTAAAATCGGACATCTAGTACATTGTTAGAAAAATAAGGACACTCTTCAAAGAATGGTTTTTAATTCATAATATTGGATAAGTTAGCAAAGAAATCACCTTTTCCAGCTATGAAAAGTTATTCGTCCTATTTTTAACATACTTTGCTAATCCAATTTAGTAGTGAGGATTAAAATATTTAGTCTATCAATGAGTGCTTGGTTATAATAGTATGGAACTCAATCAAGGATGGGATTCATAATAGTTTAAATGAGTGGATTAATTTGAAATTAGTCACATAAATGATTTAATTTTTCTATAGAACTCAAAATAAAATAATTATGAGGAAAATTCTAGGGACATAGTACAAAAAATATGCTTACTATATCCTTCATGTTCTTCCCCAATTCAACCATATAGAAGAACTTGATGGAACCTACCCTGAATTAAAAAATAAAGTATTTCATGTTGCTATAGGGACTCTATGCTAATAATTCATCTAATAATTTCTTTCAATGAGCCCCATTGAAAATATTTAGGTCGAGCTTAACATTTTTAATTCATGTTTATGTCCTTGGCCCCATTTTATTTTCTATACCTCTATTCCTATAACTGAGCTCTTGTTTTGTAGTCATGGTAACCTTCATCAAGGCCCAATCCCCTTTTCATGTCTAGCACTTTATGTTCTAATTTTCAATTGACTTACATTTATAGGTCACATATAACTTAAGTTTATATTTTGCTTTCAAACATTGTTTGAAAATATACTAGAAAGATTTAGAAAATAGCCAATGTAGTGTCTTTATTTATTTCTCGGTGTGCTTATATTTTCCACATCAGATGGTCATTTTTGCATGCAGGTGAGGTGAAAATTTCATAGAGGCTCTATGGTGGTTTGCACTAATTTTTCACACTCTTCTTAGTTGGGTTCTATGTACAAAAGTGACTTGGTGGAATATAAAAAGTTTGTTGGAGATTTATTTAATTGGTTGTGATTAGGGCTACCTTTCACATTTTATTACATCACAGTAGAGGGCTCCATTAGAAAATTATTTACACAAATATTTAGGTAAAACACAATCCTTGTTGGGTTGTGCCACTTTTCACCACTAGGCATTGGATCTCTTACAAGCTGCATGGAATTTAGTGTTAATATATGTGCATATTCAATCACTCTATTATACATATACAATGCACATGGTATATTTCCATTGGACCAATGGTGTTTGAAAAAATAGTGTAGATGGTCCTAATACATGTGGACTAACAGTGGTTAATGGTACACACTATGGGGCCATCTAAATTTTATTTTGTATGCCAAGTGCATGGTTGGAGTGATTTTTTTGGAAGCCATGTTGATAAGTGTAGTAGAGGTGGCTTGGTCATGGCCAATAATATTTTTCCACATGTAAAATATTGCAGGGCCATGGAGGCCTTGTTTTGTGTTATAAGCATGAGGAATACACAATCAACAATGGAAGCACATTTGTTTGTGTGGCATATGCCTAGAAAATATATTTTGATCCTTGGACCAATGTAAGAATTTTTTGAGGCCCCATAGGTGTGCAACATCGAATAAATGAGTGCAAAACTTAACCAACTGGCAAGGGTGGTAGGGCTGACATGTACAATAATTGAGGCTTGAGTTTTCAATGAATGTCTATGTGATGAAATAAAGTAGGAATGTGGTAGATTATGATTGCATTAGTGAGGAGAGCCTCATTAGGCAAGGAATTTTTCACATATTTTTATCCAGCATAAATTTTATCAATTGATCTTAAGACCCCTTTAAAAATGGCCATGGATATTGTAGCTGAAATTGAAATCTTAACACATTTTTTGTACCCACAATATCCACCGTGTAGAAGTGGTAAGCACAAGGTTTTTACTGAGGTCTTATCAAGCCATGGATTCTTAAAATATCTAAAAGGGCATTTTATGCCTCTACACAAGGAAATTGAATGATTATCTCAAAATGATAGTAATGTGGCCAAGAATTATAAAAGAAATTTCAACTCTTGGAAGGAAAGGGTTCTATAGAGGAATAGTTATCCATTGACCATAACACATAGGGTATGTTTTGATTATTGAGATTCTTGAGTACAAAGAAAGATGTAGCATTAAAATTTATCTTGTTATTGTTTGATAGCTTATCAATCTACAAATTATTTCCAAAGGCCATGACAACACTCCATCCCTAAAATAAGCTCTATGGTCCTTGCAAGTATGATATTTAATAAATTAAGGACCAGCAACCATTTTTATTCCCATGCTCAAGTCATGTAATCCATTTGTGTGTAATAAAAACTTCATATGACCTCAAAATCAGTTTAAGAATAGATCTATAGAAGATTGCATAAATCTAAAGCATGAAGGTCAAGTGTTAGAGATGAACTATAATTGTCATGTGGAGTTTTGAAAAAATATATGATTCATGGGCTATATATGATACTACTTGAGATATAATACTTATTATGTCATCTAGTCAAGTTGATTTTGGTTGTCAACTCTTCTAGTTAATTTTTTTCTTTCTCAAACTCTCACATATTGCAAGTCATTTCCCAATTGCCTCTATAGATATCTAGGTAATTTCAAGGGAAAAATATGTGTCCTTGAGGGCACACTTTCTCTAGCCTATTTTTGTATTTATTAGTTATTCCTCAAAAAGATTTATAAAAATAATTTAGAGTGTATTTGAGAAAATATTTTCAATAAAACATATGGGATGTTTTTGTTTGGTTACAAATTATTAAAGAATACGTAGTTATCAATGTTTCATGTGTACTTAATAACATATTTGGATGATCATACAACTATGAAAATGAAACACGTGATCACTCTCTCCATTCCTCAATATAATTTGGTACATATAAATTTTTCCTCCCATGCCTTTATACAACCCAATCTGTGTATATATGATAAATCGGTGTAACTATCCTTAGTTTCAATATACCTAGATTAATGTTGGTGCTACTCAAATTACTTCTCCAATATAATACCATGCCTCTCCCATGTGAGGAAACTAAAATACCACTCCCTTATTTTGTTAGCATATATATAATAATATTTATTCATTTTACACCAAATCAGACTATATAAATCTATCCAAGTGTTCTATATGATAAATCTATGTAACTCTCCTCAGTTTCAATATACCTAGATTAATGTTGGTGCTACTTAAATTACTTCTCCAAGATGATGACATGCCTCTCTCATGTGAGGAAACTAAAATACCACTCCCTTATTTTTTTAGCATATATATAATAATATATTTATTGCTATTTTCTTTTTTCTAATTGAGTTGACTTGGGCCCAATTAACAATAAAATAGAGTACAAAAGATAGGATGAATAAAAAAAGTGATTCCTTTTTACACTTGAGAGGGTAGCTTCCCTCATGTAATAATATTATTGGGCTTTTTTAACTTTTGACAAAAAAAATACATAAGGAAAAAAAGGTAAAAATGTGGAAAAGGGAGGGGAAAAAGGTGGAAATAGCTAACCCCACAAAATGAAAGTAGATAACCACTCTAATAGACCTAGGAAGATGATCATGAATAAAAATATTTTTATCACTTGGAGAACACAAAATCAATATACGTGGAAGATAGTTGCATACAATAGTGACTAGGGGAGAGGGGCCAATAGTCGTGCAGACAATTGTGATTATTCATATCAATACTAGAATGAATTAATATTATATCTTGTATTTCATAATTTCACATATTAATCAAAATATTACTAAATATGTGACATTATGAGACCAATACTTGTTCAAGTAAAAGAAACATAAATACATTCATGAACAAGTGAAATAAATATTTTTTTGTCTCAAATAAAATATCTAAACTATCCACTATAAATGTGTCATTTATAAAATTAAATGCTCATTTGATAAAATAAGACACTCATTTAAACAAGTATTGTTATATAGTGAACAAATATTGTTCTTATGTGTACAACTATTGGGGTAGCAATGTACAAGCATTGGAGTATTTAATATTAATAGTTTATCCTATCACAAATATAAAAGGTGAGAACAATAAATACCATGTATTTTTTCAATAAATGTGAATGATTTTCAAAAAAAAATTAGTGTTCAACTATTGGTCCATTTTTGTTTGATATAAGTTTTAATTTAAATAATTATGTGTTGTTTTTATAACAACAAATATTTTTTATGTGTTCAATTATTAGTTCATTTGTGTTGAATATAAAAGCTAGCAATAAAAAAGATTTATGGTTACCAATAGATATTTGGTACATTTAAGTTGCATATAAGTTTTATTTTAAATAAAAAAAATGATATTCTATAAGCAACAAATAATATTTTTGTGTTCGACTACTAGGGGTACCGTGATTAAGATTTGGTCGAATCTTTAAAAAGTCAAATTTTGGACACTTCTCAGTAGTTGTGTTGATGTGGCAAGTTGCATGATGAGTCACACCTCCAAACCTTAGTTATAGATAGATAAGAGGCTAGTCCACATTTCAAAAACAAAATGAAGGTCCTACAATATTCCAATCAATCGCTACATGGTGACGAAGTTAGCCCACACAACTACTAACCCCTCTCCCTTATGTAATTGAAAAAAATGAGGCTCTAAAGTCCCTTTCTTAACACCAATAGCACAAACATGGTTCAAATGCCACCTGAATTCATTTTAGCACAAAGTCTTATAATTTCAATGCATTTTTATACACTTATTGATACAAATCCCAAGAGAATGTGTGGTTGTTCATATACTTGAGACTAATATAATGAAACTTTACTCTACCAAATTGAATTGCAATGCAAATTTGAACCCACAATGAAAAATAATCACGACTAATAAAAATATGACCTTACCAACACAAGTTATGAAATATAGCACATTGACCAAGAAAATCCCACAATGCATGTAATGAGATACACATTTCTAAATTTGCAGGAATGGACACAAAAAAAAATCTTCAAAAGACATATTTTTATAAACCAATAAACCTACAAGAAGAAAAGAACAAATTTCCATTCCTTTTCATGACTTTTGTCCAATTCCTCATTTTGTACAAATGGTTTTATAAGTAATTTTTAGTTTTAGACTAGACATTTTCAATCACTTATAACCACAACTTGACCTCTTTATTACATCCAACACTTTATGATTGAAAAATTTATATGCCTTCTATTCATGGTTAACAAATTTGAAAAATTCAATTCATTCAAGAGGCCAGACAAATTAGGTAAAATTTCTACAATAATCAAAAAGATGAAGCTAGTTGAATTTGAGCTAGATCTAGTCATATTTTGTTAGAGTTATTTATCAAAAAATTGAAAGAAATGAATACCCACTATATTTCTATGAGAGAGATAATCTATAAAACTAATGAAATAACATAATTATAGACCCAAAGTTTTAAGACATGTGTAAATTCAAGATGAAAAGATTGCATTAGAGCTCAAAGATAAGTTGTAGAATAATGACTTCATGCATCAATGTACATGTATGCTAAGGAATGCAACAATAAATGAATAATTGAACCCAATTTATTACACTAAGAAATATTAATGAAAAGTGTAGGAAAAACCTAAGAATAAATAAACCCACTAGGAAAATAAAAACTAATGTAGTAACACCCCCTTAAGTGTAGCTTAGTTGGGTACAAATATAATGATGGATCATGAAAAATGAAGCCATATTAGGTACCCATGCATATATAAAATCACCCCCAAAGAAGAAGAAGCTCCCTCCCACAATAAGGAGTAGAGAGATAAATCACCCCCATGCATAGTAGAGAGATAAATGAAGTGGAAGGACCAAGAAGTCTCCCAAAAGAGATCAATGGTAGACGCTCGAAACTAGATGTAGAAGATATTCCACGATCATCAAAAAATGTTTCTTCCACTAGGAAGAAACAAAATGAAAAGTGTATGCAAGCTATTTTCCCATTCCTAAAAGACATATGTAGGAAGAAAAGTCAAAATGTATGAAGTATTTGAACTTGACTCAAGTTTCCCCATGTCAATGTTGAAAGTTGTCACAATCAAATCGGGATTTCTAGGCCACATTGCTAAAATGAAAAATCAAAATCTCCTAGAGGCTGATGTAGAACACAATCCAAAGACTCATGTATCTCCTTTGAAGATTTCTCTTACAAATTTTGATCCAAATTATACACACTCATTCCAAATTGTAATGAATGGTCCTATAGAGAATTGATAAGAGGGTCAAAGTGTTCCTTCACAATAACTGAAAAATAATTAACTCCATCAAAGAGAAGATGAATACAATCGATTATTTCTCCCAAATATGCAATATGCATCTACATAAATAATTCTAAAATACCTATCAATATATCATTCCATAAATTTGAATCTAAAAGAATATCTATGTCTTTCTACAAAGAATCACTGGAATCTTTCGAAGAAGCAATATTGGACTCTAAAGTAGTAATAAATGATTGAGATGTGATCTCCATATGAGGAGGAAAAACAAAAAGAGAAGTATCTATCTCATATGAATGTTTAAGCCCTAAAAAATAAGTAAGCTCCTCTAAAATATCATCATCAAAGGGTATATTATGTTCAAAGTGTGCAAGGACTATAATGTCCACTATAGCCCAAATAGTGTCATGATCAACACTAGAACCAATTAATCTTACTATATAATCAACTTCATTACCCCATGTATTGATTTCCTTCCAAATGTGTCTTATTTAGATGTTACCCTATATAGGTAAATCAAAAGTTTGTCATCTAAGATAGGTTGGAATCCATTTTTTCCAAGACTCATAATTATCCTTATCCAGGATTATCATAGAAGGGTGAACACAAAACCCATGATACAATACTCAAATGATACTAAATAACACCTGAAAAATAACACCCCCCTTTCCACTAGTCTCCTAAATCACCCCCAAAGATATTACAATGTTGGCACTTTATGATTATTGTGTGTACAAGGATTTAACCAGTTTACAATGCAATCAAGGCCCATAATGGTCAAAATACAAGTTTTGATACAAAATGAACTTAATACAAATATGAGAAAAAAATAACCCTATAAATGTGTATTGCTCTTCAATACCTATTTTTTTATGAAAAATGGAGCTTTGGAGTGAAATTTATGGCTTGTTGAAGAAAAAATAAAGTTTGAAAAAAGACCCAATTTGGCCTATAGGGTAGGCCTTGGTGGTCTTTGAGTGGTCCTTGGGTGGCACCACCAGTGATGTTGGTCGGTGGGAAATGGTTTGGTGGCATGATCAGTAATGTATCTGGTGATTACTAGTAGAACTATCATGGTTTTTTGAAGTTCTAATTGTGGTTAAGTCTGAGCCACTAGTGGCTAGGGGTAACCACCTCGCTAGCAATCTTCAACTAGCGGCCTTATGGACGTGGCGCTATAAGCCCTTGTGAACAAAGTGTTAGGTGCTAGCACCTAAGTTTTTAGCAACTAAGCACTAAACAGGCATAAAAATTAATTTTATATTTTTAAAAAAATATCTATGAAGTTCTGTGATACAAATTTGCATTGTGGGGATTGGGGAAAGATGGAGCATATGACCATCCTATTTTTTTTTACCTCAAAATCTATCAACACCAAATATGAGAAATTTTTATATCATAGTTCATTTGTCTGACTTCTTGAGCACAATGGAAAGGTTCATTTGGGTTGAAAATCCTCTAGTAAACAGTTGTTCACTAGATTTGATCTTCAAACCTTGTTTTCTACTATGCCATACAAAGGCCAAATTGATTGAAATAGAAGCCAAAGTTTACTTTCTTGAGCCTGCCATATACAATGGAATGGTAAAAAATATTGCCACTATAGCCAAAATAGAGGAAATCACCATATCTCACCAAAAACAGGGTGTGTGTAGGATCATCATCAAAAAAATAGGCCCTTAAGTGGCACTGAAAATTCAAAAAAATTAGAGTTAGGAAATTTGACGTAGAAAAATGAATAAGTTATCTATATTATTTAAAAAATATGTAAGAATAGAATCTGTAGCAAATTGAATGTAGTTTCTATACTACTAAGTTTATTTTAAAAAAAATCTAATTGGCAAAAAGTTTAAATTTCAATGCAGTAGTACTTAAATTTCAAGGAAAAAATAAGTAGGCATTTATCTAACCACCCTAACCACAATAAAATGATAATATTTTTTTATAAGATTTTAGATATAAGTAGAGGACTCATGTCTCGATGTGATGCATATTCTTTTGTAATTTTTTTCCAAGTAAATAACTAATTATGATTTTTTTATTACAACTTTTTAAAAATATAAAAACTCGTATGTCTGACCACCTTAACTTGGTCAAAACTTCATGAAATTAATTTTTTTTTTAATCCTATAGTATATGAAGCATAGAATGTGACACATATTTCAAATTCAAAAAATGTGCTATCATTTGAAAGCTATATATGTTTTTCAATCGGCCTATCAATCAAGACGTTAGTCATAATTCAAATAGAAAATGAATAATTATTATTTATTAAATTCAAAGTAAAACATAATTTATATTGGTGGAAAGCTAAGAATCTCCTTTAAAAAACCTTTTTGTTTCATCAATTTAGGGTAAAAAAAAGGTCGTCAGCCACATGGGCGAAGTCTAGAAAAGCAAGGCAAGTTGTTAAACACACTTTTGTGTTGACTTCTTAGGATTGACATGTCCTAGCCAAATTCTGAAGCAAACTCGAGCCTAATCCCTAGGTAGTAGGGTTTGTGTTAGATATATCAGATAACTGATTTGAAATATATATAATTTTAATATATGATTTTATATAACTTTTATATATCATTTTATACAGTTTTTATTTTATAAATGTAATATAGTTTTTAATATATAATTTAAAAAATGCAATAAATAGTTTATAGTTTATTAAAAATTTGTAGTTGAGAATATACAATATAGTTTATAATATAATATATAATATATAATTTATGATAATCTCTTACAGAATTATGTATAATATATAATATATTTAATTATTATGTATAATATTTAAATATTATTTATATATTTTAGTTAATATATAAATATTTATATATATATATATATTAAGATAATATATAAAATATTATATAACTAATTAATATTACTAATATATAAAATATTTAAATATTATATATTTCTCTCTCTCTCCCCCCCCTCTCTCTCTCCCCCCCCCCCTCTCTCTCTCTCTCTCTCTCTCTCTCTCTCTCTCTCTCTCTCCTAATTCTCTCTCCCTCTCTCTCCCCTTCTTCCCCTCCTCTCCTCTCCCTCCCCCCTCCTAATTCTCTCTCTCCCCTTCCTCTCCTCCCCCCTCTTAATTCTCTCTCCCTCTCTCTCTCCCCTTCCCCTCTTCTCCTCTTCATCCCCCTCCTAATTATCTCTCTCTCTCTCCCCTTATTCCCCTATTCCACTCTCCATTCCCCCTCCTAATTCTCTCTCCCTCTCTCCCCTTCTTCCCTCTCTACCCCTCCTCTCTCTCTCTCTCTCTCTCTCTTTCTCTCCTTCTTCCCCTCTTCCCCTCTCCCTTACCCTTCTTCTCTCTCTCTCTCTATCTCCCCATTTCCATCTCTCTCTCTATCTCTTGTCCACCCTCCAGCTCTTAATCACTCTTGGGTCTATGTGTGCCAAAAATCAGATATCTGATTTGTGGCACCAAAATCTTACCGTTACTATACATTTTTAATTTTTTTTCAAATCAGATATCGAATTTTATCTGATATCGGATTTGTGGGCCATATAAATACCTTAAGTGGGTCATTTTGGGCATCCCAACGAACCCTACATTCTGTTTGCACACTTTGTAGGCGATAAAAATGTGATTTCAGACAGGAAGAGACAAAGATCAACTGTTTGGAGCATCATTTATTCAAATTTTTCATAAGCAATCATTTTTTTAGCATCTTCTTGGAGGTATAATGGGGAGCAGCACTCATCGGAAGCAAAAACATAAGAGAAAGCGTACAAAAGAACAAATTGAAGCATATAGACAAAGAGATAGAGAAAGTCATAGGAAGAGAAGAGAAGGTATGTCAAATATTGGTGAACCTGAGCCCTTTGGTCTTTCAAGTGAAGAGGAAATTGAATATGTTCAAGGTGAAAATGTCGAACATGATATTGAAATTAGGAATCTTAATGTTGAAATTGATATTGAAAATGTTCAAGGTGAAAATTTTGGAATTGAAGTGTTGACCATGATATTGAAATTAGGAATGAAATTATTGAAATCAATATTGAAAATGTTGGAATTGAAGATGTTGAAAATAATATTGAAATTGGGAATGAAACTATTGAAATTGATAATGAAAATGTTCAAGCTGAAAATGTTGGAATTGAAGATGTTGAAAAATTGGGAATGAAACTACTGAAATTGATATTGAAAATGTTCGAGCTGAAAATGTTGGAATTGAAGATGTTGAACATAATATTGAAATTGGGAATCAAATTATTGAAAGTGATATTGAAAATGTTCAAGCTGAAAATGTTATAATTGAAGATGTTGAACATAATATTGAGCCAAGTGTAAATTATGTTTCACCAAATTAAGGTAATGCTTTGATATGGATACAATATTTTCAAAGCTTTTAGTTCCATATGCATCTTTTTGCACTTTTTCTATCTATAATCCAAACAGATAATTCTCTTCAATATTTTTTCATTTAGTCTTATTATTGACACATTTTTCTAGTATGGTAAACTATATTTTCAATGTCTAGAGTGAAGAGAGGAGGACTAGCAAGTGTGTTTGAAAGACAAGAGAACCAACAATTACTCCATCTAGTAGAATTTTGAAGGCAACACTAGATCTATTTCCTTCACCTAGAGTGAAATATGTTTTGTACTATATTTTTTGTACTATCAATATATACATGAAATTTTATGTCCATGTGACTCCTTTGTACTAATCTTGAATGGATTTTTTGGATATATTATATATACTTTTATCAATATATGTCATTGTATAGCCTTACGACTTGTTGATTAAAAAAAATCTTATTTTGCAACTGCCATTCTTGAATCTCCCTTATGATGTGTATTGAATCTTATTTTAGATGCATTAGGGGTGATTTGGATTCATCTTGAATAATGATTTTTGTGTGCAGGGAATGTCTTTTGGTTGGTTTGGCATGATGCCCTAGGTGGCAAATGGTGCACTTTTGTGTGAAATTGGGTGGTTTCAGTGAGCAAATGATAGAATTATTGGGCGAAAAAGAGATATCTTGATCTTTTGAGTTTTTGTAGGTCTTTTATGAAGTGTTCGATGTGTTGGTTGGGTTAGATATGCCATGGAAGGTTGTTTTTCAATAAACCTCGCATGTAAAGTGCAAGAAATGAGGGTTTCATGGTAGGGTGCTTTGGGAAATGTGTCTCTGCAAAATAATTGTGGAATTTGGGGTAATGTTGGTTGGTGAGTGCTTCCCAATCAAAATTTTGGTGAAAAGGAAAGTTTAAGGCATAGGTCCTTTGTAAAAGTGACCCAATTGGGGGTCTAAAATGGTGGAAAATCATGATTTCAACTTGCCTCCCCTGCTCCAAAAACCATGCACATATGTCCTCTACCCATAATCATGCCATTCCATTGAGTTAAAATAGGATACAATGGGTGGAATGGCTAAAAATTCATTTTTACACACTCAACTACTTGCATTTGACAACTTTTTCCCCAAGAGAGAATTCACCACCATGGGAAAAGGTCTCTAAGATAGAAAAAAATGAGATAGGTTATTGTAGAGGGTCCCAATTAAATACAATTGGGTTAGATGATAATTTTCTAAGAATTAGAGTGTCTGAATACGAGCATGATGAAGTTTACAACCATTTTGCGCTTTGGACTCTTAAGGGATTTTACCGATTGAATGTAACTTGGAGCGATTCTGCGTGTTTCAGTGCAAAAAAGGACCATGCCTAACATAAACATACCCAACCGAACACATCAGAATAGTAATTTTTATCACATGAGTTGTAGAATGAAAGTTGCACCACTTTACAACTTTCAACTACTTGCATTTGACAACTTTTTCTCCAAGAGAGAATTCTCTGCCACAGGTAAACACCTCCAAGTTAGAGAAAAATTGTGAGAGGTTATTGTAGAGGTTTCCAATACAATCCCATAGGATCAGATGAGAAGTTTCTAAGCATCATGGTGTCCAAATATAAGCATGTTGTAGTTTGCAATCATTTTTCACTTTGGACTCTTAAGTGAATATGTCGGTTGAATGTAGCTCAGAGTGATTCCGTGTGTTTTGGTGCAAAATAGGACCATGCCTAGCATAAATGTACCCACTCAAACATGTTAGAATAGTCTATTTGGTCACACGAGTTGTAGAATCAAAGTTGCACTACTTCATAACTTTCAACTACTTGCATTTGACAACTTTTTTCTCAACCGAGAATTCGCCACCATAGAAAATGCCTTTGAGATAAAAAAAATGAGAGAGGTTATTGTAGAGGGACCCAACATGATCCCATAGGGTTAGACAAGAATTTTGTAAGTGTCACAATGTCCAAATATGAGCATGCTAAATTTTGCAGTCATTTTACACTTTAGACTCTTGAGGGAATCTATCGATTAAATATAGCTCAGAGCGATTATGCATGTTTCGATGCAAAAGAGAACCATACCTAGCATAAACCTATCAACTCAAATGTGTCAGAATAGTTTGTTTGGTCACATGAGTTGCACCACTTTGCAACTTTCAACTACTTGTATTTGATAATTTTTTTCCCAAGCAAGAGAGGTTATTGTAGAGGTGCTCAACGCAATCCCATAGGGTCATATGAGAAGTTTCTAAGTGTCACAGTGTCCAAATACGAGCATGCTGAAGTTTGCAGACATTTTGCACTTTGGACTATTAAGGGAATCTGTCAATTGAATGTAGCTCAAAGTGATTCCACATGTTTCGATGTGAAAGAGGACCATGCCTAGCATAAAAATACCCAACCAGATGTGTTGAAACAATATTTTTGGTCATACGAGTTGTAGAATGAAAGTTGCACCACTTTGCAACTTTCAACTACTTGCATTTGACAACTTTTCCCCAAGCGAGAATTCACCACCACAGGAAAATGCCTCCGAGATAGAAAAAACTTAGAGAGGTTATTTTAGAGGGGCCCAATTCAATCCCATAGGGCCAGACAAAAAATTTCTAAGTTTTGCGGTGTCCAAATATGAGCATGTTGAAGTTTGCAACCATTTTGCACTTTAGACTTTCATGGGAATCTGACAGTTGAATGTAGCTCAGAGCGATTTCGCGTGTTTTGGTCCAAAATATTACCATGCATAGTGTAAAAATACACACCCAAATACATCAGAATAATCTGTTTGGTCACACGAGTTGCAGAACAAAAGTTGCACCACTTTGCAAATTTTAACTACTTACATTTGACAACTTTTTCCCCAAGCGATAATTCGCCACCATAGCAAAAAACCTCTGAGATAGGAAAAAATGAGAGAGGATATTGTAGAGGGGCCCAACACAATCCAATAGGGTCAAACGAGAAGTTTCTAAGTGTCACAGTGTCCAAATACGAGCATGTTGAAGTTTGCAACCATTTTGCACTTTGGACTCTTAAGGGAATCTGTCGGTTTAATGTAGCTTGGAGCAATTCCGCGGGTTTCAATGTGAGGAATATTCCTAGTGTAAACATGCCCACTTGCAAATAATGAAAAATTCTATTTGGTCACATGAGTTGCAGAACAAAAGTTGCACCACTTTGCAACTTTCAACTACATGCATTTGACAACTTTTTCCCCAAGCGAGAATTCACCACCATAGAAAAACACCTCCAAGATAGAAAAAACTGAGAGAGGTTATTGTAAAGGGGACCAACATGATCCCATAGGGTCAGATGAGAAGTTTCTAAGCATCATGGTGTCCAAATACGAGCATGTTGAAGTTTGCATCCATTTTGCACTTTGGACTCTTAAGGGAATCTACCAGTTGAATGTAGCTTAGAGTGATCACGCATGTTTTGGTGAAAAATAGAACCATTCCTAGCATAAATGTATCCACCTAGACACATCAAAATAGTCTGTTGGGTCACACAAGTTGTAAAACAAAATTTGCACCACTTTGCAACTTTCAACAACTTGAATTTGACAAATTTTTCCCCAATCGAGAATTTGCCACCATAGGAAAACACCTTTGATATATAGAAAACTGAGAGAGGTTATTGTAAATTGTCCCAACATGATCCTACAAGGTCAGATGATAATTTTATAAGCATCATGGTGTCCACATACAAGCATGCTGAACTTTGCAGTCATTTTGCACTTTGGACTCTTAAGGGAATCTACTGGTTAAATGTAGCTCGGAGCAATTCCGCGTGTTTTGGTGCATAAGAAGACCATGCCTAGCATAAAATTACACACCCAAATGTGTCCCAAGTTCTTACAACCAATTTTTAAACAATTTTTTAATAAAACATCATTTTTGCACTTTCTTGCAAAAGTTGCTTGACAACATTTTGGCAACTTGACAATTTTTTACATTTTTTGACAAATGACCCCAAATCACTTCGAAATGACTCTAAATTACTCCAAATGGTCATGGATGACCTTATTACACCCAATAAACAAATCACAGAATCACATGTACTTACTTTGGAACCATACCATCAAACTCACCTTGAATACTGGAAAAGGGGCTCTAATTAGTCCACTTTAACAAAGGAACTCTCATTCAATATTGTTGTCCACTCAAAATACCTTAAAAACCACAAATTATTCAGCCATTGAGTCAAAAATCGCTTGCTAAGACCTTCTTTCATGAAACCCTCATTTTTCACCAAATAAGCAGGGGTTTATTGAAAAACCCATCTCCAAACCTCATTCAACTTCAAAATATTTTCAAGCATTCTTATTTCACCTTCAAATTATGCTGCCTCCAAATTTCTCACACATTTCCTTCTTAAAACCTCTCAATTTCACCCATTTTCACTCTTCATTCTACTAGGGCTTCAAGCCCAAACATCCAAATGACCTACCCTGCCTTTGTAGACCTTCTATCACAGAAAAATCCACCTGATAACACTAAAACAACCAGGTTCTAACCTTATTAAAAACTATTTATTTAATCTAATACTTCAATTTCGACCTTATTTAATCTCCACCAAATGTCTTTGCGACAACTAGATATCTATTCCTACCCCTAATTTTATTCTAATCAGGTCCATTCCATTGAATCACAACATTAACAATAGGTGGAATGGCTTCTTAATACATTATGACCCTCAAACCCTTAACTACAACCTTAAACAAGCAGCTTCAAAGAATGCACTCAACCTTCCTTCAAAGGCAATGTCTACTAAAAATATGGTATCAAGTGAGATGGTTAGTTTTAAGTAAAAATAATCTGACAGCAGGTGTGAAGGTTGACACAGGTTTGAAGACTGAGTTGGTAATAAATTGGTATGCTAATGCCATGATAGGGTCCATTGTGTGTCCATTGGTTGGAAATAATGTTGCAAAGCATGAAGGTTCTACAGGTACAGTTGGTACAAAGGTACTTGTTGCTAGTAAGATAAGAGGATTGATGATGTTTTGTAGGTCTTTGTATGGCCTTCTACAAAATAAATCTTCAAAAGTTGTGTTTTTGGGATAAGTTGAATTTGTAAGAGAATCTTAATCTTGTTAGATGCCTCTTAAAGTCCATGTGAAAGGACCTAATCTCTACAAAAATATTTGATGGTGTTGGATGTCCTAATCTTAATCTTGTTGGATTCCTCTTAAATTCCATGTGAAAGGTCCTAATCTTGCTTACATCAGGGCTGCACTTTGTAAGAGTTAATTAAGCAAGGGAAGACATATTTGAAGGTGTTGAAGGCATTGAAACAATGACGAAAGTTCTAGAGGTGAGGTACCATGCTACCCACTAAATTCAATCCATTCTAGTGTATTTAAACTTAATGTTAAAATGTTAAACTTTACCATGGTTCTTGTCTTCAAAGTTGTTTAAACTATATAATATAACCATAATTATAACCAAGCAATATATGATATAATTTAACCATAATATATTGTAATCTATATAATATAACCATTATTTTTTATGCTATTGTACATTGATATTTAACCATTGCTCAAGATTAAATTTTCAAACAGTTTAAACATGCACATGAGGAACAAATTATTTCGATTTCAACTTCTATATATCAAATTATCCAATAATCAAGTGTATGTCCATATACAAAATTGTCATCACCGCCAACTCAAACAAAGTTCTAAAAAATGTGGCATATGCCATCTTGATATGTATTCAAAATATACATGCCAAAGTGTCTATCTCATAGTAAACTACTGACTTGGATCATAAAAATGGAGCCTCTTTGAAGCACTCTTTGGCTCTAAAGGAAACTACACAAGAAAAATTCAAACTATAATTGAGATTAGTTATATTATATAATTTAAAATTGAATAATTAACATCAAAATCAATATACATTGAATTATAATTGAACTTTAAAATTGAAATCTTGATTACCTCATATATATGTCTCTTCAAACCATCAGGAGTCCTAGAATATACCCCTCTCAAAGAACCAGTCATATCAACTTTTTCAATGCCAATCTATATATGTGAACAAAAAGATAAAATTGATACAAGTTAGCATACAATTGTTAGTAATAGAAACATATTTACCAAACACAAAATAAAATAAACGCATACCTCTTTAGGCATCTCTTTTTCTTTATCTCCTTTAGGTGTTTCGACAAATCCTCCTTGAGGTTTTTCAACACCTACTCCTTTAGGAATTGTGACACTTGTCAACAAGGATGTGTAGCTCATAACCGCCTATACATATAAAAAATGACAAGTATATGAAGCTACCAATCAATGTCGATGTATGTATAATCACTATACAAGATCTTAAAAAACTTAATTCAATCGAATTTGAGTTCAATTACCTTTCCCTTATCTACCATTGCACCTCCAAAGTTTGGAGAGTGTTGCACGTCGCTCACTCTAGGTGTTTCCTACAAGAGGAAAATAAGATAAACATATAAGTTAATATATTTAATTTCATTAATGACAAGCAAGTATATAATAAAAAAATGTAAATGAGTGAGTGTGAAAATATATACCACGTGCATGTCGAGGCCAAATGAAATGGCCCTAAGGGTGCTATCAGTAATCTGTGTAAGATCCTTCTCAGACATCAACTATTAAATAGACCATGTAAATAAATATTAGTACTTGATACTCTCTTATTAATATTCATTTTAAAAAAAATGCAAGTTATGAATTTACAACTTAAATCTTACCTCTGTAATTATTCCAACATCCTCCTCTCTAGCAGTAGAGGACTATGCAGGGTGTGCTCCAATCTCCTATGTCTGATCTCCTATAACATCCACATCATGAAGGTCATAATCAGATGTGTCCAAGGTATGCTCAATGGGTTGTACAAGAGGACCCAAGCATATCTGGTGGCACATAGTGAAAGTATGTGGAACATAGATATGTGGACCTAAGGAGGATGATGCAATAGCACTCGATCCATCACCAACATCACCAACATGTGGCTAAGCTATTGTAGCAGTATGGGAAAGAAAAAGATCACTCAAAGAGTGAATAGCCTGAATATTCTTTGTGGCTGCATCCTCAATAATATTTGGATGACGTACTGGAGGTGGTTGAGGAAGGGGAGGAGGGGGAACATATGGGCCTTGGACTAATCTAACTACCCCTGGTCTATCCTGGGGCATACCACCACCTACACCCTGGAAGGATTTAATGTCAAATTAATTGACATATCCCCTAACACAAACTCAGTGTATAATTTTTTAATAAAGTAAAATGGTACATCACTATTGTTGTTGGTTGGTTTATCAAAAAACATGCACCAACGATCCCAAAATTTATCTGTAATGTCCTTATTCATGCACCATTTTATTGAAATTTTTTGTTTATTAACATTAACTGGTATACTGGTGCGAGGGTTAACAAATAAAGAGGCTATTTGGGCTTTTGTTATTCTGATATCTTTCACATCTTTGTAAGACAATCCACAGGAGTAATATTCCCTCATGCTTTCTCGCCACAAAAGAAAGGCATTATGTTGGGTGGGGAGGGTTTCTATATTTTTAATTATTTCTTTCAATGTGTTTGTCATCTTCCTTAATCAAGGGATTGTCTTATAAGCATTGTTGTGCATGTTTTGAACGCATGCCCCACCATGGGTAGGGACCCCCTCTTTTCACTCCAAATGGGCTGATTTTATCTCATCTTATTTTGTGTGCCCCTTTCATGGAGCCTAAATTGGTCATGTGCCATCAAACGATCAAATTCCCTTGACCAAATTCACCTACCTAAGTTTTGCTAAGTCTTTTGCTTTCACAAAAGTGCCCCTGTGGATTTCCCTTCACTCGTTGCCATGGCATGCTCTAGGTCTCATCCCTACTCACTTAATTAAATTTTTCCTTCATTTTTGACTTTGGGGATAGCTTTCCCATGGATTTGGGATGTTTTTGTGGTGCCTAAGTGAATTTCCATGGTTTCATTAAGTTTCAGGAAGTTGCAGAAATTTCATTCAGGAGCTTCGTCCCTCTGCGGTTGTTCTAGGCACTTCGTCCCTTCCTGACTATTTCCATAGCTCTATCCCTCTATGGTTGTTCTGGGAACTCCATCTCTCCCTAGTTTTTTTTGAAACTCCATCCCTTTGCGGCTGTTCTGAGAACTCCATCCCTTCCTAGCTATTTCTAGAACTTTGTCCTTATGCGGTTGTTCTGAAAACTTTGTCCCTCCCTGGTTGTTTCTGGAACTCCGTCCCTCTACAGCTGTTCTGGGAACTTCATCCCTCCCTGGCTATTTTTGTAACTTCGTCCCTCTACAGCTATTTTGGGAACTTCATCCCTTCCCAGTTGTTTCTAAAACTTCATCCCTCTTCCACTATTCTAGGAACTCCATCCCTCCCTGACTGTTTTTGGAACACTGTCCCTCCGCGGTTGTTCCAGAAACTTTGTCCCTTCCTGGCTATTTTTGGAACTTTGGCCCTCCACGGCTGTTTTGGGAACTCTATCCCTCCTTGTTTGTTTTAGGAACTCTGTCCCTCCATGACTGTTTTGAGAACTCCATCCCTTCCCAGCTATTTTTGGAACTCCATCCCTTTATGGTTGTTCCAAGAACTTCATCCCTCCCTGACTGTTTCTAGAACTTCATACCTTCATGATTGTTCTAGGAACTCTGTCCCCCCCTAGCTATTTCTAGAACTTTTCTTCTGGGTCGCAGTCCCTTCACCTGTTGTCCGCTGACCATCACTCGTCCATAGTCCTTCGAATTCACGGGTCCCGGATCCCAAAAACTTTGTCCCCAGAATATCGCCTCACTATGGTTGTTCTAAACAACAAACTCTAGACAAATTTCCCTCCTCATAGCTTTGGGTGCCCCAATGATGGTCCAAATTCCTCCCAATTCGAAAATGAGCTTTGACCCACATATTGAAATTAGACGCTCTTCCCCATGGACTCCAAATTTCATTAAATTTGAAGGAGGGAGAAATCATCCAGGTTGCCCTACCCTATTCACCCTTTCAAAATAGCATTCTGGCCAGGGGAGTCCGACCTCTCGAGCCTGGACCATCCAAAATCCCTCCCAATTTGGAAATAAACTTTGACCCACATATTGAAATTGGACCCTCTCCTGCACTAACTTTTTAAATTGTATGAATTTGAAGCTAGGAGAAACCATCTGGGTTGCCCTGCCCTGTGCACCCTTCCAAAACAACATTTTGGCTAGGGAAGTCTGGCCTCTAGGGCTCAAACCATCCAAACTCCCTCTAGTAAACTGTTAATGGCAATTTACACTAAATATTCTGATCTTTTGATGATGCATGGGTGAATCTAACAAGGAGTTTGTAGGATTTGACTAACATTTTCATGTATTTGTGTATGAAAGCACTTATGAAACTTCATGTATGTAGGATTCAAGAAGCCTACCATGGGTCTATCAGGGAGACCCATTGAGAAAGTTGAACAAGGAAAGCACATAGCTCTTGTCACCATTCATTTTATGCCCACCTCTCTTCATAGCACCCATCAAAAGAGTCGGCATCAGAAGAAGGAATGTGACAAGGAATTCAATGAAGAAATGCAAGGGGGTGGCCTTGAAGATGCATAGGGGAGCTATCATACTTTTCACCAGATGATGGTGATCTTTAAGGAGTTGTTCGCCCGAATCAGGGAAAACCAATCCATTGATTCTATTCGTTGACGAGCCCATTTGATCCAATGAAGAATGTTGCGATTCCATCAAGTAAAGGGAAGATTTCAGGTAGTTTTAGCTATAGTAAAAGGGAAATCAGCTAAAAGACAAACTGCTACAGCACCTGGGCCCTAAAAGATAAAATAGAGAAAAACACAAAACTGTATTTAAAATTGCTTAATATTGTGGGGTAGGTGAAGCCCTAGTGCAATCAAATTTGGGCAACATAATGTAAATAAATCTTAACCATTCATTCGGGCTTTCAAAAACTATAAATAGGGGTCTCCCCCTCATTTGTAAATGGTTGGAGATCTGGTGTAAAATGAATTTGCAGCAATAGAAGATAACATTGCATGGTTTTATGGATGTTCTCTTTGATTTTTCTCATCTTGCATGCATGGTTCTACTTCCCTTTTAATTTAGTTGTTAGTTTCTTGAATGGAAGTGGTGATGGTGATTGTTGTTTCAATATTTCCTGAATTTTCAGCTCATTCTTTTTGTGGTTTGTTGATGATGAATCACTTTGTAAAGGTATGAGCTTCTTTACTTTACTACTACAACTTAGTTCACTTGCATGTTCATGATGTGTGTTTGCAAACTGAAAATATGTAGTCCTTAGAATATTGCACTAGTTTTGTGTAACTTTAGGATCCTCTTGGCCAAAAAAACCCCAGTTTGGGAAGTTTGTCTAGTGTAGCAGCCTCCATGATCACTGTTCATTCATAGTTTTAGGTCTAGGATCTTAATCTCTTCCCTTCTCTTTTTCCTTTTTTTAATAGGTAACCTTTGGCAAGTTTCATTGCACATTATAAATCTAAATCCAATGATAAAATGAAGTTCAAGACTATTGTTTGAAACTGCAACAAACACACAAAAACTCTCCCATCCTAAGAACTCCATTTGCAGACCCAACTTCCCACACTTTGTAACTCATCTGTAAGACTACCTTGTGATTCCAACAAATCGCATAAATCAACTAAGATATTTCATGCATTGTCAAGACCTGACATTAGAGACCTTGGGATAGTATTCTACAATTTGATTGTGGAAGATTGTCTTTCAAGAGAGGTGATGCACCTATGCATCACTTTTATTGAGAAGTGCTTAAAAAACACATCAATAGAATTGGCGCTAGAAGGAGGGCATGACATATTGTGGCTACAAAGCTGAAAGTTGGAAGTTGAAACAAACACTTTCAAAGAAGAAATTGAAAAATTTTGAAAGAAAAAAAAGCTAAGTCAAAATGGAGCAACATGTACAAATTGACATCATTCAACTACATGTAGATTTAAACAAGAGACTGAGGAAACTATTGCAAAAATTCACGTTGGCAGATAGATGTCAGAACTATTGCACTTGTAGGCATAATGAATTATAGTGTCTAATATTCTTGGACAAAGTTGAAAGAGTCTTGTAGGGAGAAATTCCCTTTTGGGAAATCTATCAACCTTTGGCCCCTGCAAACCTAGAGGAGGAAATGGCTAATATGGTAGCCAAGGCATTTGAAGAGCTTATCCAAGAATGTTTGGGTAAAAAGAGGAAACAAGATTGGAGAAAGTACTAATGTCAAGCTGGTGCAGATTTCACAATGCACCACATTCAGAATATACTTGTCCATCGTGTGCAAACATCATCACCCAAGTCAAGGGCAGTTTGAACAAGTTGGAGCAACCAATTGTCAAGGAGGATGAGTCATCCCATCAGGCAGAAAAGTTTTCAGCATCTGGAGGACAACACCTTCAAGTCGGACCAAGAGGCTCTACAAAAATAGATGCTGGGACAGCAAACACTAAAGTTGAAAATCAAGAAGAAGAAGTTGATTTCCTTGGGACAGCAAAAAGATTTGGTGAAGGTTCTTTTAGAATGGAGTTGAAAACCCTCTCCTTCATTAGTAAGGGGTAGTCTGCCACTCAGGAAGAGGAGCCATTGGCAGTTGAGGATGGGTCAACAAAGTTTGCAGCAACACACAAGGATGCTGAAAATCAGCAAGGGGAAAGGGATGACAACCTTGCAAAAATAAAAAATGATGACGAAGGCATAAATGAAATCAGACTGGAAGACCTCTCCTTCACAGATGACAATGTTTGAGAATCTGAAAATGCAGATTTGGAGGAGTGGGAACAACTACAACTCATGACTGATTTTCATCCAACTTTCCTCCCAAGTGATGATGAGGACCCGATCATGATAGATATGACCATATCGTCTCTAGGTTGGCAAAGGATTGGTCTGAGCTCAAATACCAAGTGGATTTGGAGGTGCTACTACTGTCAAATTGGTGTAGACTTCATGATTCATCGCACTTAGATTTCACATGTGGACTATGCCAAGAAGCCATGAAGCAAGTCAAATAACAAGCAAGGAAACCAAGCAACTTCCTGTAGTTGCTTCAAGGATGGAACATGAGGATCAAGAGCTCGAGACAAGTGACAACCTAGCTAAAGGTAGTTCTCAAGAGGATGTTGGGACAAAAATAGAAGGACATCAATACAATCTTGAGCTTCCAAGCAATGAATTAGATCAAATAAGAAGGTTGTCCACCAATCATCAAGAATTTATCCCTCTTCAAGAGCATTTGTACACCATGGATGATAGGCTTTATGAAAAGTCCTTGGAGAGAGATTGTGGAATGGATTTTGGTCCCCTTGATGAGGTGCCATCAATTTATGACTTCTTTCCATTGGGAACTATATTGAGGAGGTATGCTCATGCTGAGGAAGAGCACATCCCAGAGAATGATGGCCATGAAGACATACTGCTTGATCCTCTGAACGTTGATGCACTAGAGTTTCTGGATTGGGAAAGGGGTTCCTTCTCCATCTATAGCAATAGTGAGCAAGGGGAAATGAGTGAACGTCATGATGAGATGCATGAAAAACAAAGAGAAGAAGTCAAAGGTGGGGGTGCTAAGATAGCTTCCAATAGAGATGAAGCCCCTAGTCGACTACAAGATGCATTTTGGAGTCCTTTCGCCATGATCGTTTTTGATCCTTCTTCATATTCAGATGGTTGCAATAGGACAGATTCATGCATGTCATTGTCCTAGGAAATTGAACACCACCTAAATAAGGACAAAACTTGGGAAAGGAAGTGGGACAATGTGCTTCCTTTTGAGGACAACAATCAAGTGGAAACTAGGTTTGTAGAAGATCAACGAGACGGTCTATCTTCTCGAATAATAGTTGATAGGGATTTTCAATCCCACACAAGACTTGGAAGAAGTATTTGTTGCCCCGTTATCCCTACCTTATGTAGGTTTGATGCCTGAAATGTTGCACCCTCCACCATGCTTGCCTAAGGTTACTGATGCAAAGATTGGCGATGCAGTACTTGCTCTCGACTGTCAAACACTGCCACAATTGCACAACGAAATCCATGTTCTATTCTTCCTTGCTCCTATTAATTGTCATAGTTTCACTTATCATTTTGATTATGGTAATGAGGGGAGACAAATGTGTTTATGGATTAACCATGGGTTTAGCAAGCCTCCTCAATTACAAATTTTCCCTGACTAGGTGACTGAACTTAAGTGTTGCAATGTTGAATTTCTTTTTCAGAACATAAAGATAAATTTGGATGGTTAAGAATGATGAAGTTTTCCCATTTACTTGTGAATGCAATATGAAATCCAATGAGTGTTGATGTTAGCTCACCATGCTCGAACATAGTGCTTTGTAAATATCTCTTTGTACATAGCTCATTTTGAGTAGTGTAGGTTTCCTGTAAATACTCTCGCTTTTCTGCTTTCGTTAGGTTAGGTGGTTTTTTGTAGGTTAGTTTTTTTTAGGGTACTTTCTTGGTTTTTTCCCCTTTCCATTTTCCCGCTTTGGTTAGTTTAGGTTGTTTTCTTTTTGTTCTTTTTGCTTTCATTTTTGTTGTTTCTTTTCCTAGGGGCCCTTTGCTTCTAGTTGGGTGCATCTATGTGCACGATAACCATCTTTACTATTTGGGGTTGTTCTATATATTTATTTGTAAAACTCTAATCAAATTTTTAGAGTGGATGGTGAGGATCTATTGTTAGTGTCAAGTGATTTGGGTGTTTGATTCAAAGAGGATAAGTCCTTGGTTGATCTCATTCCCGACGTATTTTGAAATAGTATATCCTTTACATATTTTAAGAATCTATAGGTCATTGTAGGTCCTTTGTGAAGTCTAGTTAAGTGAAAAATATAAAATTTTGCTTCAGCGCCACTGTGCTTCTCAGCCCTGAATGCAAGTTTCAATGCTTGTGGGTTGAAATAAAAAGAATTGAAAATTGAAAATCAAAATAAAATAAAATTCAGCCTTTCAGGGGTATCCGAGCAACTCTACCAAGGCTATGGATGCTCGGTTGGTAGTAGAGCAATGTTCAGGAGAATCACAACGACAACCTCATCGGGGCTATGGACTTCTGACTGGTAGCAAGGTAATGTCCCGAATGCTTTTGGAGTTAGAATAAAATACGTAGCTTAACTTGACGGAGCTTGGGTTCCTGTAGCAACTAAAGGATGGGAATTGAGACAACTGCACACACTTGGAATTTCAGCATACTGAACGTTGGATTAACTAGTGGTTTTGATCCTTTGGTTGAGCATCTGGCTTGTTTTCCCTAGTGTGAAGATTAGAACCAGAGATTTTGGGTTCGCGATTCCAGTTTATCATAAAAATTCTCTAGAGCATTTCCCCAGTGAGTCACCATTTGTTGTTCATGTTTTGCACACATGCCCTGCCGTTGGCAGGGACCCCCTCTTTTCGCTCCAGAAGGGTTGCTTTGCTCCCGTCTCATTTTTTGTGCCCCTTTCCTGGAGCCTAAACTGGTCATGTGTCATCAAACAATCAAATTCCCTTGACCAAATTCACCTACCTAAGTTTCACTAAGTCTTTTTCTTTACTGGAAGTACCCCTGTGGGTTTCCCTTCGCCTGTTGCCCCGGCGTGCTCTGGGCCTCATCCTTGGTCACTCAATTCACTTTTCCCTTCATTTTTGACTTTGAATACAAGTTTCCCATGGATTTGGGATGTTTTTGTGGTGCCTAAGTGAACTACCAAGGTTTCATTAAGTTTTAAGAAGTTGTGGAAATTTCATTCTGGGAACTTTGTCCCTCCCTGGCTGTGTTTGGAACTCCGTCCCTCCGCGGTTGTTCGGGGAACTCTGTCCCTTCTTGGCTATTTCTAGAACTTTTATCCCTTTGCAGTTGTTGTGGGAACACCATCACTCCTTGGATGTTTCTGAAACTCCGTCCCTCCGTGGCTATTCCGCGAACTTCATCCCTCCCTAGCTATTTCTGGAACTCTATCCCTCAACGACTATTCTGGGAACTTCCTCCCTCCCTAGCTATTTCTCAAACTCTATCCCTCCCTAGCTATTCTAGGAACTCCATCCCTCCTTGGCTATTTCTAAAACTTTGTCCCTCTACGGTTGTTCTGAGAATTTCGTCCCTTCCTAGTTATTTCTAAAACTTTGTCCCTCTATGGTTGTTCCAGGAACTTCATCCCTCCTTGGTTGTTTCTAGAACTTCGTCCCTCCACGGTTGTTCTAGGAAATTCATCCCTTTCTAGATGTTTCCAAAACTTTTTCCCTCTATGGCTGTTCCAGGAACTTCGTCCCTCCCAGGCTGTTTCTAGAACTTTGTCCCTCCGTGGCTATTCTGGGAACTTTGTCCCTTCTTGGTTATTTCAGGAACTCCATACCTCCACGACTATTCTGGGAACTCCATCCGTCCCTGGCCATTTTCTGAACTTCATCCCTCAGTAGCTATTATAGGAACTCAGTTCCTCCATGGCTATTTCCAGAACTTAACTTTCGGGCCGCCATCCCTCCACCCGTCATTCGCCAACCGCCGTCCATCTGCTGTCCTCCGACATCGTGGGTCCCAGATCCCAGACCTTCATTCCCAAAATGTTGCCTCACCATGGTTGTTCCAAATAACAAACTCTAGATAGCTTTCCCTCCTCGTAGCTCTGGGTGCCCCAATGATGGTCCAAACGCCTCCCAATTCGAAAATGAGCTTTGACCCACATATTGAAATTGGATGCTCTTCCCCATGAAATTTTCAAATTTCTTGAATTTGAAGGCGGGAGCAACCATATAGGTTGCCCTACCCTACTCTCCTTTTCAAAACAACATTATGGCCAAGGAAGTTCGGCTTCTTGAGCCCAAACCGTCCAATATCCCTCCCAATTTGGAAACAAATTATGACCAACGTATTGAAATTGGACCCTCTCTTGCATGAAATTTTCAAATTGCATGAATTTGAAGCAAGGAGAAACCAACTTGGTCGCCCTGCCCTATTCGCCCTTTCAAAATAGCATTATGGCTAGGGAAGTCTGGCCTCTAGGGCTCAGACCATTCAAACTCCCTCCAGTAAATTGTTCATGGAAATTTACACTGAATATTATGATCTTTTGATGCTACATGGGTGAATCTAACAAGTATTTTGCAAGATTTGAAAAACGTTTGCCTTGATTTGTATATGAAAGCACTTACAACACTTCATGTATGCAGGATTCAAGAAGCCTACTGTGGGTTCGTCGGGGAGACCCATTGAGAAAGCTAAACAAGGAAAGCACATAGCTCATGTCACCATTAATTTTATGCCCACCTCTCTTCATAGCACCCATCAAAAGTGTTGGCATTAGAAGAAGGTATATAAGTAATTCAATGAAAAAATGCAAGGAGGTGGCCTTGAAGATGATAGGGGAGCTATCCTACTTTTCACCAAATCATGGTGATCTTTAAGGAGTTGTTTTCCCAAATCAGGGGTAACCAATCCATTGATGTCAGTCATCAATGGGCCTATTTGATCCAATGAAGAATGTTGCAAGTCCATCAAGCAAAGGGAAAATTTCAAGCAATTTCAACTATAGTAAAAGGGAAATCAGCTAGAAGACAAACTACTACAGCACCTAGGCACTAAAAGACAGAATAGATAAAAAGACAAAATTGTATTTTAAATTTTTTAATATTGTGAGGTAGGTGAAGCCTTAGTGCAATCAAATTTGAGCAACACAATGTAACTCAATCCTAGCCATTCATTTGGGCTTTGGAAAACTATAAATAGGGGTCTCCCCCTCATTTGTAAATGGTTGGAGAGCTGGTGTAAAAATAATTTTGCAGCAATAGCAGACAAAATTGCATGATTTTATGGATGTTCTATTTGATTTTTCTCATCTTGCATGCATGGTTCTACCTCCCTTTTAATTTAGTTGTTATTTTCTTGAATGGAAGTGGTGATGATGATTGTAGTTTCAATATTTGATGAATTTTCAACTTATGCTTTTTGTGGTTTGTTGATGATGAATCACATTGTAAAGCTAGTATGAGCTTCTTTACTTTACTTCTACAACTTAGTTCACTTGCATGTTCATGATGTGTGTATCCAAACTGAAAATCTGCACTCTAGGTTAGAAGATTGCACTAGTTTTAGGTAACTGTAGGATCCTCTTGGCCAAGAAAAACCTAGTTTGGGGAGTTTGTCTACTGTAGAAACCTCCATGATCACTGTTCATTCATAGTTTTAGGTCTAGGAACTTACTCTCTTCCCTGCTTTTTTCCCTTTTTTTAATAAGTAACCTTAGGCAAGATTCATTGCATATTATAAAGCTAAATCCAATGATAAAATGGAGTTCAAAACTGTTGTTTGAACCTGTAGCAAGCACACAACAACTCTCCTATCCTAAAAACTCCATTTGCAGACCCAACTTCCCACACTTTGTAACTCATCCGTAAGACCGCCTTGTGATTCCAACAAATCACATAAATCAACTAAGTTATTCCAAGCACTGTCAAGACCTGACATTAGAGACCTTGGGATAGTGTTCTGCAATTTTATTGTGGAAGATTGTCTTTCAAAAGAGGTGATGCACCTATACATCCCCTGTGTTGAGAAGTACATAAAAAACACATCAACAAACATCACAAATGCCTCTCAATTGCTCCAATTTTTCACCAATTAACTCTTCAATTGGTGGGCACGGAGGTGTTGGAGGGTTTGGCATTTGTGGGTTTTGATTCTCATCCATAATACCTAATGGAAGTTCAAAACTAATTAATTTAATTGAAATTACACAATATAAATGAAATTATTGTAAAAAACCCTAGTTTTAATAAAAAAAATTAAAACAACCTAATTTTTAATAAAAATATGTTAAAAACTAGTTAAAATTAAACAAAACTCAAACAAAAATTGATTCAAATAAAAAAACAACCGAATACTTACCTTCAAAATCAGATATCAGCTAAAAACAGATATCGAATTCACATCCACTGTCATTTTTTGAGTTCCCAGACGTTTGAAAGTGTTAAAATGAATAAAAAATGACCCTTTTTTCATTTATATTGCCCGACCCCAAATTGGATATCCGATTTTTTTCTTTTAAAAGTCGAATATCTGATTTGTAAAAATTAGGCTTGGGTATTGCTATGGAGCAATGTACTGACACCTAGCCCAAAAAAAAGGTCAACTCGAGATTTTTGCATTTTTTGGCGAGTACAAAACACTACTTTTTTCCTATTGCCTTTTTTTGGGCCATCATGATCCTATACATGCCCAACACATGAAAATATAAGATTAACATTGTGAACCCCTAAACCTGCAAATGCACAAAGACAACAAACATCCAGTTAGATGTTAGATCAAAATGCATGCAAATATGAGAGATTCCCCATAAAATCCATCTATTCAAGCTAAAATTAGGAAATAAATAACAAAACTCAAATAACAATGAAAGCAATTCTAATTAAGCTAAAAGCATGATGATCTTATGGGGGAATTGGTGCCAATGAAGTGTTGCAATTGGCCCTTTCCCAATTCCTATGTTGCAATGTTGATGAGTGTGAAATGGTCAAATCTCCAAAGAGACTTGAGCATAACCTTGGTGCAAATGTGAAAATGTGATGAATGTTGGATGAAATGAGAAAAATTAGTTCTCAATTAAAGAGAGTAACTCCGCATGAATATTGTGGATTTGAGTATAATAAGTTTACTCAAATTGTGGATGTTTGAATGAGAGGAAGAGTCTCTCATTTATAGACTTCTATTTGGAAGAAGTGAGCAAGATTGAGCAATGTGGGACAAAAGATAATCCAATGGCATTGTGCCACTTGTCCACATGTGATTGGATGAGGAATGAGCACATTTTGGCCAATGTGCATGATAAATGCATAAATTTGAATTTGAAATGGTGAGTTGACTTGTTGAAGGGGGAAGAGAAGTGAATTTAATGTAACTTGGCTCAAGGTCAAGGACATGTAAGAGGCATTGAATGCCTTGTTGGAAGGACCAAGTCCACTTGACCTTTTTGAATTCAAATGAGGGAATATTCCCTTTTGATGCTTTGTGAGGGAAAATAGATAAATTAATAAATCAAAGTAATTAATTTATTGTGCAACTTGCATTCTCTAGAGGATTTTAAGGAGAGGGATTAAATTAATCATGATTTTGATTAACTTAATGAAGAATTAGATGATGTGACAATTTAGACTTAAATTTATGAATTGATTTAAGTCAAGAATTGAAAGAAAATGATTTATCAAATAAATGATTTGATTTATTTAATCAAGAAGGAATATGTTAGATTAAATCAAATAAGGTTTAATTTATTTAATTTAATAGGAGGATTTTATAGATTTTAATTAAATAAAATGATTTATTTAATTAAACAGGGATGCAATGGTTAATTAAATTAATTGATTAATTTAATCATTGAAAGATGAAGACTTAATCTAATAAATAATGATTTATTAAATTAAGAGATAAAATGTGATGAAATGTTGAGAATGTGATTTAAGAGGAAACGTTGTTAGTAATCGGGATCAGCTGTGCCAAAACGAACTTGTACATTTTTCATGTCTACATTTTGCCCCTCTTTGAAGCAATGTACTTGTTGCATTGATTCAAAGAATAAACTAATGTGATCAAAGGTTCGGGATTTTTTGAATTTTTTCAGATGTCCCACTGCTGCCCCAGTGGAAGGATATTGTTGGATATTGCCCCCTCGAGAGATCGGACGAAAATTTTGAATTTTTGGATGATCTCGCGAAAAAGATGACAAGGTGCCCGACAGGCCAAAAATACCCCAAAATGCCAAAAAAATGCATTAAAATGCCAAAAGGGATGAAGAATGACCCTCGGTTGGATGAAAATGGGTTCGGGGGACCAAAACTCTAGCTAGAAGGTCAAATTAGGTCAAAAAACCCTAATTTTTAGGCTTAAATAGACCTCGAGGGGTCATTTTCAATTCATTTGCAATCTTAGGCTTTAGAAAAATTTACTCTCTGAGCTCTGAGTCTCGGTTGAAATGGTGCAATGACAGCTTCCCAGGAACATGTCAGAGAGGGTTCGAATGCACCAGCGGCTAGCCAGCATAGGACCCATGGTATGTACCCCTATCCAACCTTCAAATTTATGGTATGCACCACGAAAAATGCCTTATCGGCACCGTGTGGTCCCCTATTGCACCGCATATGCGAAGTGCACCACATGATCCCCTATTGCGCCGCATATGCGAAGTGCACCACATGGGCCACTTTGGAAATTAGGGTTTAGTTGACCAAAAGTCCTCTGCGTGCCCCTACTCCATCATGCGATGTAGTTAGGAAATTAGGGTTTGCCTTAAGTAGGACCGCATATGCAAAGTGTGTTGTGCGGGCCTCTTTGAGACCGTCAAAATGTCAAACTCCACCGTGGCGGTGCAGTTTGGAACTTTCCAAACTGCACCGCACCCGTAAACAGTGTTGCATTTGCCAGTTTAGGGCGAAATTTAATGTGAGATGCAAATGAAACTTTTTTTTCTGACGTGATGGCCTTCCCTGTGCAGGAGGAGCTTGGTGTACTTTACTCACGGGAGCACCGATGGCTAGTGCTTAGCAGACTAGAGGGTATGTATGAGTTGGTCCAGGAGCACCTTAGTGCCCTTGGTCTCTAGTATGTTGCGTACATCCCTCCCATTTGGGCTCACTTAGGTATGATTACGGCTCTCGCGAGCGATGGCATAGTGAGACTTCCTCCTTCCACCTTCCTACTGGTGAGGCCACCATCACTCTTGAGGATGTATGGCACATCCTTCGATTGCCTATTCATGGGACCCAAGTTGTCTATGATTCGGACACTGGTAGAGAGGCTTGTTATGGGGTTATGGAGTTGGATGAGATTGACTTTTTTGATGGTTAGATTGACTTAGAGCTATACTGCGGCCGCGTGCCCACATATAGGTTGATTATTGCTGCTATCATCTCAGGCCTTGTAGTACCTAATCGACGGGGCCAATACTTCAATCCAGGATGCGGTCTAGCATGAGATCAGATGGTTCACCGTAGGGAGTGCTTCACTTGAGGACCGATATTACTAGCGTCCCTCTATAGGGATCTTCATGAGTTTGTTTATTTGGACAACAAGTCCATCGAGGATAGAGGTACCTTACTGCACATATGGGCATGGGAGAGGATCCCAGTGCTTCATCCAGATATCACACCAGTTCTCTTGGAGACAGATGATCCCCTTGTTTGGTAGTATGGCGGGGCAGCGATTCACTTTTCTTTCACTGGCGCAGGTGGTATTCTGCATTGGCAACGAGTTCTCAACAAGATGAGAGAGTTTGTCTGGAGACCGTGGTTAGGTTTCGGTCTATGGCGAGATGATGATCAGTAGCTCTTCTTTGCCCAGCAAGACAGGTTGATGCAGGGCCAAGAGCACACCATGATTGAGAGGTATCTTCCGGATAGGGTTGCTCGTCAGTTCGGGGAGGTACAGGACAAGCCTGATGACCAGTATGTGTCCATCTTAGCATGTACGACCAGAGAGCCAGCATGGGGCCAGCCCATCCCGACAGCCAAGGCGGTGTTCTCATTTAGGCAGTTAGTGGCTCGACCATGGCCATATGATCAAGGCCCGGCAGATGCGGGAGTCACTCCATCTTATAGGGCATGGTTCAGATCTCCACTCAGATTGATAGTTCTAGGCACAGTTGTCCCATAACGCAGACACAAGGGTCAAACAACTGGCAGAGGGCAGGGCAAAGGACGAGGTGGGCCACCTCCTCATCAGACACCTCCCAAGGATGCGGCACAGCAGTCGCCTCCCCGAGTAGGGGAACAGGATGGGCAGTCGAGGGTATATCCTCAACAACAGCCAACACAGCAGCCAACAGGGCAGCCAATGGGACAGCCAACGAGATAGCCCGATCACCGAGATATGTTGATTCAGCAACTACAGGGGTAGGTACAAGCTCTGACTACAAAGAGAGACTAGGCATGATCTGAGAGGGATCAGGAGATAGGTCGATGGAGACAATTAAAGAGTATAGTGTCCTCATCCCGGGGCCAATCAGTCGATATTCGTGATTATAGAGAGGCCATCAAAGAGGTCGAGTACTATTGATAGCATTACTGACAGGTAGTACCATCAGGCAGCAAAGTGCCAGAATTTTCCCAACAGACAAGGAGGTGATAGGCAGAGGCCCATGGTGAGAGACAGGATGGGGAGGGCAGTAGCCAGCAAGGCCAGCCCCCCTCTTGATCACAGGAAAGTTTGCTTCATTTTTGATATATGGGTTGTAGTATTTTGGCCTTATTGTATTATGTATTCGATGTACATCTGATTCGATTTGTATCATAACAGTATTTTTTGATGATATATATGAGATGATTAACCCCTTTTATGATATGTATGGTGCACATGTATGATTTGTGGATGTATAATATGCAAATGTATGATGTTATGAGATGTTTCTCTTCTTATGCTTATGTGATATGATGTATTTGATGGATGAATTTCTTTTTGTATATTTTTCGTGTTTTAATGATGTAATGCATATTAATGATGGTAATGGATGCAAATGGTAATGGTCGTAAATGATAATGGACGTAAATGATTATGTATAATGTAATGTTGTGCTTAAGATGTTTAGAATAACAAATTTATATTATTCTTCGTAACTTAAGATAATGATATGATGCCATGTGTTTTAATGTTGATGATCATGTGGATGCAGGGTGTATGCAAGGGTGATGCTTTGATTACTATTATGATACCATGTTAGTGTGGAAAGAAGTTAGAAGAAACGCATAATTAATGAATTAGTTAGGATGGAGATAGTGATTTGTATTGCTAGGAATTGAGATTTTCAAAGGGTCAATTGCGTTATGTTTGATAACACACATAGGTACGATGCATCGAGGTATAAAGGATCAGGATGGCGTGGTACCTAGTGTGATGGACTTTGACTCAACAATTAGATAGGAGTATTCTTGTTCACACTTTAACATACATAATTCATTTGGGATGTAGTTCAAAATTTCTAAACATCTCAGACCAAAACACAGAAAAGCAAGCTTTCCTATGTGGTCAACAAGATATCAAAAACGTCATCTCCACAAACCAAATAAAACATATATGACTAAGTTATTTTACAAGGATATCCAACAAGCACAGTAGATAAAATGATAATGATCGTTTCCCCCATTTCTTTCTCTCTAAACCTGTTTTATCTAGGCATCCTTGAGAGGTCCTTGAAAGGAGTGCAACATAAGATAAGTCAAAAAGACCAGGATATAAACAGACAAGCTAATGTTCTTCGTACTGCTAGCCAAGATTAACTACTATGGGGTACCTGATGCTTATTTCCATCACAAGAAAGCTTCATCCTAGGACATGTTGTGATTAGGATTTTGGTGAGACTGATTGGGTGATAAGCTATTGATACTCCGAGTTGACCAACTTGCTTGCTTACTAACTTAGGCTTAAGACTCTAACAATAAGGTGTTCACTTTAGAACCTTCTATACTTGCTTCTAACTGACACACCAAAGGGTGAGGGCAACGATGGATTTATTATGAGTGATGACAATCACGGGTGAAAGCGAGATGAGATGGATGCACCATTTTGGGTTTTCAAAATATTTTGAGACTATTTTTGGATTTTGAAGATGTTTTACAAATGTTTTTGGATTTTCAAGATTTAAGACGAAGAGACTAACATAAAGACCTATCATAGGGGTCTCGGGATCTGATCCATAGATTAGCTTTTCCTATGTTATACATGTAGAGACCACGTAGTTCGACTGACAACAAACTTGACTTAATGATAAGATGGACAAACGGATTGCCATTTTATTGCTTAAATGACTAACTTAAGATGCAGACTAGATGGGAAAATGGATTGCCAATGCAACGGACGCCTAAGGATTGACCCTAGCTATCTCGGGGGATGATCAAAGATCAACCTTGCCTACGTTCAAGCTCAGAGATGATGTAGTTCGACAAGGTGAAAGACTGACAAGACTAAATGATGAAGATTTTTTGATATTTAGACATGTTTTTGGATTTTCAAATTATTTGGATGTTTTTGGATTTTTTATGAATTTGAAGAAGATCACAAGAATATACATGAATCTAATCCGATGTATGTGGGAACATGCCCCTAGCGTGGTGTGATAGACTACTTCGATGAAGGTAGGACAAACTGACCTTAGGAATGCGCCAAGTAGTACCATGGTAGAATATGATATGGGCATCAGCTCAGGCTATGGTATGCATGCGGGTGATTGGGTGGATGGATGATTTATTGAGATGTGATGGAATGAGTGAGTCATGCAGATCCTAGTAGATGGGGGGTGCTTTATTTACACTTGGTGCCTGTTTGCCAGATTTTCACCAAGGTACTTGTCCAAAGTGCCACCGAAGTGGTTTTCACTAGAGGACAATTTTTTCTCTTTACTATTTTCAATCATTTTTTTGATATTTTTGGATTTTTGCATTTTTTGATTTTTTTTGTTGTTGCCAAGATGCCTGTTTGCTAGGTTTTCATCAAGGTAACCATTTTTTCAGGACTTTTTCTGATTGTTTTTGTATTTTATGGTTCCATACCTTGCAAGTTCTTAGGCATAAAAATTTTTGAGGTGCGAACTATTCATGGGCTCCTGCAAAGGTCACCTTCTGGTGTTGACAACTGATATGCCCCTGATTTGTAGCTTGCGGTGATGATGAAGGGTCCCAGCTAGTTAGGCTCAAACTTTCCTTTTGTATCTAGGTTTGGCACATTCTTTTTGTTTTCTTTCAGCACAAGGTCACCAACTTGGAAAGTGTGTTGCCTGATCTTCTTGTTGTAGCTCCGTTTCAAGCGATTCTGGTACACTTGTAGATGATTTAGGGCATCCATGCATCGTTCATCTTGTAACTCCAACTCATTTAGTCTTGTAACCCTATATTCCTCATCTATGATGAGGTTTTGCAAAGATATTCTAGTGATGGAAGCTCGATCTCGATGGGGAGTATGGCCTTTGATCCGTAGACCAGGGAGAATGGAGTGGCGCCTATTGGCATGTGGATGCTGGTGCGGTAGGCCAATAAGGTGGGATTTAACTGCAGATGCCAGTCACGACCAGAGTCATTAACTGTTTTCTTGAGGATTTTTAAAATGGTTTTATTGGTAGCTTCTACTTGGCCATTTCCTTGTGGATAGTATGGAGTGGAAAATTGGTGCTAGATTTTGAATTTTTCACACAAATCATGAACATCCCGATTCTTGAAGGGTGTCCCATTCTCAGAGATAATGGATTGGGGAACACTGTATCGACAAATGAGGTAGTTCAGGATGAACTTGGATATTTTTTTTCCTATGATGTAGGTCATGGGAATTGCTTTGACCCACTTTGTGAAATATTTAGTGGCGGTGATAATGAACTTGTGGCCATTCGATGAGGTGGGTGAGATTTTACCAATGAGATCGAGCCCCCACTGTAAAAAGGGTCAAGGTGTAACAATGGGATGCAGTTCTTGAGCTGGTGCATGAATAAGGTCTTCATGTTGTTGGCATTGCAGGCATCTTCTAACAAAGTTGTGTGCCTCTCTCTCCATTGCCGGCCAGTAGTACCCGATTCTCAGCAACTTTTAGCCAAGGTCATACCACTCGAGTGCGAACCACACATGCCATTGTGTACCTCAGTTAGAGTAGTTATGGCCTCCTCAGGTTTTAAACAACGCAACAAGGTTCCATCGATACTTCTGCGAAAGAGGGTCTCTCCTAGGATGACGAATCGTAAGGTCCTTTTGACAAAGGTTCGCTTTAGGTTTGGGGTGATGTCAGTTGGGAGGATTCCTAACCTTAGGTAGGTGTATATGTCATGATACCAAAGATCACCAGGACCAATGATTTCACACCCGTATTCTAACTCTGGTACCTCAAAAGTGGGTACGAGAAGCTGCTCTACTAGGAATTCGTGTTTCGAAACGTTGTGAGGGATATCTAGTAAGGATCCGATGGTTTCCATTGTATCTACTACTCTATTGTTTGTCCACGGTATTTTCTCAATGGTAAGTTCGATGAATGATTCCTTGAGGCTTTCTACTACCGTTTTGTATGGTGAGAGCTTATCATCCTTAGTTTGGTATTCACTGTTGACTTGGTTGATGATAAGTTGCAAGTCCCCATAGACTTTTAATGCTATGATTCACCACTGTGCTGCAATCTTGAGGCCTATGATTAAAGCCTTGTATTCTGCAATATTGTTGGTACAGGGGAATGCCAGCTTATAAGACCTAGGTATACAGTCTCCTTGCGGGGTGATGAAGAACACACCAATTCTTGATCCATGTTGTATGTGGGAGCCATCGAAGTATAATTTCCAGTGGTCGGCTACACCGAGGTTGAAAAGGGACTCATTTGGGAATTCTGATACGAGCGGGTTGTCCGTGTAGAGGGGAGCCTCTGCTAGCTGGTCTGCAATAACTTGTCCTTTGATCGCCTTTCACTCAACATACTCAATATCATGTTCGAATAGTATCATTACCCATTTACCCATTCTGCCTGTGAGCATTGCTTCTAATAATAGATATTTCAGGGGGTCTATCTTGGCAATCAGCTTGATTTGATGAGCTAGCATGTAGTGTTTGAATTTATGGGCTGCAAATACCAATGCTAGGCAAGCCTTTTCTATTGATGTGTAATTGAGCTTGTGCCCCACCATTGTTCTGCTGATATAGTAGATGGCCCGCTCGGTTCCCTTTTCATCATGTTGGGCTAAAAGGGCACCAAGGGTAGTTATTGTTGCTGAGATGTAAAGGATCAATGGCTTCCCGACAATTGGTGGCATCAACACAGGTCATGTAAGTAGATATTCTTTAATTTTTTTGAATGCTTGCTTGCACTTGTCGTCCCACCTGAATGTGACTCCCTTGTGAAGCAGGTGTGAATAGGCGATCTGTTTATCTGCTAGTTGTGCTATGAATCTCCAGATGGACTAGAGTCTACCTTGTAATCCTCTAAGTTGTTTTAATGTTCTTGGTGCTTTCATTTCAAGGATTGATTTTACCTTTGCAGGGTCCACCTCTATCCCTCTCATTGAAACTATGTATCCCAACAGTTTTCTCAATTTTACCCCAAAGACACACTTCTTAGGGTTGAGTCTGACCTTGTATTGTTCTAGTCTATCAAAGATTGCACTTAGAGTTGCTATGTGATCCTGCCTTTTCTTTGATTTAGCCAATATTTCATCCACATAATCTTCGACTATTTTATGGATCATGTCATGGAAGATCAACGTCATGGCTCTTTGGTATGTAGCTCCTGCATTTTTCAAACCCAAACGACATCACATTCCATCAATAGGTGCCCCAAGGACATGTAAAGGCTATCTTATGTTGGTCTTCCTTTCCTATCATTATCTAATTTTACCCCGAGAAGCCATCCATTAGGGATAGCATCTCATGTTCGACCGTCATATCCACTATCATGCCAATGTTGGGTAGTGGAAATTCATCCTTAGGAAATTCTTTGTTTAGGTCTCCGAAATATGTGTAGATGCAGATGCCCCCTTTCGGTTTTGAGATACGTACAAGATTTGATACCCATTCTGGATAGTCGATCAAGCGTATGAAGCCAACATCTAGAAGTTTTTGTAGCTCAATTTTGATGAGCAAGGCTATTTGTGGGTGCATCTTCCTTAGCTTTTGTCTGACTGGTTTTGCTCTGGGGTAAACAGCCAATTGATGAACCACCACCTCAGGATCCAGACCTGGCATGTCAGCATAGGTCCATGCAAAATTTACCTTTCATTCTTTTAGGAATGTTGCCAATAGTTCTTGTTCTTCTACCAAGAGAGACTCTGCGTAGAAGGTGATTTGTGGTTCTGATTCCGTTCCTAAGTTGATCGAGTTGCACTGTTTTGCCAATACTATTGATTTCTCCTGATGTAGAGTAGTAGGGGGGAGATTGAATCCTTCATCCTCTGGCTCCTCAGAGAGGTTTTCACCATTGGATGCGTCCTTTATTTCTATTATTTTATGGTTAGAGAGTGCCACAGTGTGGTTTTCACTCAATAACCCTGAGCTTATTCTCGATATTTTTCTTTTGCGACTGAAGGACTCAATTGTCTCCCCATAGTATTCTCAAGTGTCCAAAGTGATGTTGAATCCTACCTTGTGATCCCCAAATGGGATTGTATCCCTTAGTCCCATAAATTCTGAGAGTGCCTCATCATTTTCGAATGAGTCTAGAATCGATGGTCGTCGTTGGTCGTGATCGATGAGTTGGGCATGTACTAAGGTGATTCGGTGGGTTGGTTGGTTTGAATCAGTTGTGGAGGCCCTTATCATTAACAAGGTGGAATCTTCAAAAATTCTAGGGAGACCTACTATGGCATCATCATCGTCACTACTAGGACAAACATCAGTGACATCAAAGGTGTAATTATCGAGTGGGATACCTAAGCAAATAGGTGGTCTAGGAGTGGTTGTTGTTACCTAAGGAGAGGACCTGACTGCTCTTCTAGGAGTACCTCTACCACATACAGTTATACTCGAAGGAGTATATGCAAGGCCAAGGTTCTGCATTCTTGTTTCTACAATGATGGGCTCTAACCATCCATCACTGTTTCTTCCCAGGCTCTCATTCTTGTTATAGCCCATACCAAACATCATTTGTAACCCTCTGTTAGTTTCCTCCATGGGTAGGGTGGGAGTGGGTCTTTCATCTTGGTATAGTGTGTTTTTGGTGTCCTCTTCATCCACATTCTCCCGACTGAGATCTCCCCAATGGTGGAATCCAGAGGGTTCTGCTCTAATAGTGCGGATAGGTGTTTGAACCGGCTAGGGTTGTCCATGTGACCAAGGAGATTGTGGTAAATCTCCTACAACAAATGCATTTCTTTTCAATTTGTAATCACCACATCCATTGTTCTGGATCATGTTTTTGAATTCGGATATGTCAAGGATTACGGGTGTCTCTGTCATAGATGTGGAAGTGAGATTGGTTGGGTCTATGTATGAAGTAGATGGTCCTTCATCATTTCTGGGTACTTGAGGGATCTTATAAAACTTGGCTTCCAAGTTTTTGTAGTAAGCGAAGGGTTCGAGATCCCCATATATAGTGACCTCCTCATTCTGATGTGAGAACTTGATGCACTGGTGATAGGTCGAAGCCACTGCCTTCATTCCATGTATCCACGGGCATCCCAGGAGGATGTTGTATGGTAGGTCGAGGTTGAGGACCTGACAGGTGGTTTCCATAGTTGTTGGCCCAACTTGGATGGGGATTTTGATAGTGCCCTGAGACACCTTTTCTTGGTCTTCATATGCCCTTATTGTGATGCTTTTGTTCTTATTGATGGAATCCTCAACAAATCCCAATTTCTTTATGAGTTTTAGAGAACAAATATTAAGGCCTACACCTCCATCTACTAGGACTCGTTTGAATTTCTTTTTGTGGATTATTACTTGGAGGTGGAGTGCACAGTTATGAGATGGTTGTGGAGGGAAATCTTGATCTGGAAATGTAATGAGATTTGGGGTAACGATGTTACCCACCATAGTTTGAAATTGCTATGTGTCAAGGGTGGTGACAACAGTAGACGCAACTAGTGCTTCATCAAGGATCTTCCTATGGGCGGCGGAGATTTTCAATAGTTCCATGATGCAGATTTGGGTGGGTGTTCTTTTCAACTGGTCAATGACATTTTAATCATAAGGGATGGCCTTTGTATTGGAAATGGGGGTCTTAGCAGGTGCCCCAATGATGGTAAGCTTTCCACCTCATGTGGTGACTCCACAATCATTGTTGGCTCCCTTGATATTTATGACGGTGACCATTTTGTCGACGCATCCAACTATCTCCTCATATAATAGATTAGTACTAGCATACTTTTGCTTGCCCTTATTATTCCCTTGATTATTTCCTTGATTGTTCTCTTGGTTATGGTTCGGCATCGGATTCGTGTATATTTTCAAGTCTTGGTTTCTGGTCGGCTGTTCAATGTTGATGACCTTATCCTCAATGAGGTCTTGGATGATGTTTTTGAGTCTCATGCAATTGGCGGTGGTATGTCCTTTGAATTTGTGAAAATCATAAAGGAGGTTCTCATTATACCATGGCGGCTTGGTCATGGGTTCCGTGTACTGCTCGGAGTTAGAGATTTTGATTAGATTCTCTTTGACCAACTTCTTCATTATGGACTCAATCGATTCACCAAGAGCTGTGAACTTCCTCTTGGGGGGATACTTGTTGCGGGGAGGTGGTCCTCCTTGATTACCCAAATTGTTGATTTGATTGGTGGAAGATGGTTGTGTCTCTGCTACTACCGCATTAGTCTACACATTGTTGTGATTATGATTTTGCGGTTGATGATGGTTTTGGGTATTCTGCTTAGGGGCACTGATGACCACTTTAGCATCAACCACGTCGTCGATCGTGATATTTTTATTCCTCGACCATGTTCGAAGTTTATCATTGTAGTTGTTAGATGAGCGGTTATCCTGCAGTGGAGTGAATGTTGGTGCGTCTCCTCATGCAGTAAGGGCTCTTTCGATGTTGAGCGCCTTTCGGATCAGTTGATCATAAGATGTGATGCACTGCATTTTTAAGTAAAATGCCAAGTTTTCATCTAGATTGGCTATGATGTTGCAAACTTGTTCTTCTGGCATTGTCCACTTGCTTTGATTGGCCTTGGATCGCCATCTTTGCAAGAAGGATGTGAATAGATCTCCTTTTCCCTGTTTGAGTGTAGACAGTTCTTCCAAACTAACATCTGCACCCATATTGAAGGTGTAATTCTTAAGGAAGGCTTCCACAATTTCTTCAAATGTTTTAATGTCCGTGGGTAGGCGAGAAAACCATTCCATCGCTGGAATAGTTAGGCTACGAGGGAAGAGTCGCATTAGGTATGTGTCATCATATGCGACCTCCATGCAATGCACCTGAAATTCCCTGACGTGGTTTTCAAGGTTACCCATTCCATTGTACTTGTCAAATTTGGGGATCTCGAATCCCTTTGGGAACGGTATCATGGTGAGGTTTCTATCGAAAGGGTAAGGGCATAAGTTCCCCGATGTCCTTATGATTTTTCCTACTTGTAAGTCCAACACTTGTTGCAAAAGTAGTTTGATTTGTGTTGCGACATCTTTGCTCAGATCGAGAGGTGGGATGAAAGAGTTGTGAGGTGTCTGAGGTGTTTGATGGGTGGGGAGAGTACTAGTGGGCATTTTCTGCAAGCTCGGTTGTGCGTTCAAAGCTTGATGGTATGCCTGCATTTGCGTCAACAAGGCTTGTTGTTGATCTTGTTGTTGTTGTTCCAAAAATGCCTGTTGTTGGTCCATTTGCTATTGTTCCCATGAAGCCTGTTGTTGATCAATTTGTTGTTGTGCTAGTAAAGCTTGTTGTTGGTCTAGCTACTGTTGCGCCAACAAAGCTTATTGTTGGTTGAGCTACTGTTGTGCCAACAAATTTTGTTGTTTAGCTTGTTGTTGTGCCTGAAAGTCTTGCAAGGCTTGTTGGTAGGCTTGTAGATGGATCGCTTGCAATTGCACTTGGTATTGTGCTTGTGCTTGTTGTTGGGCCTGAGCCTGAGCTTGGGCTTGCACTTGTGCTTGAGCTTGGGATTGCACATGTGCTTGGGCTATAGCTTGCGCTTGAGCTTGTGCTTGGGCTAGAGCTTACGCTTGAGCTAGAGCTTGCCCTTGAGCTTGGGCTTGCGCTCGGGCTAGAGCTTGCGCTTGGGCTTGGGCTTGGGCTTGAGCTTGCTGCTTTTGTTGGAGTACTCTTTGTTGGTTGGCCTTTTGAAGGGTTTGGATTAGCGTGGTGAATGAGTTTTTTGTATTGGCTTTTGGTGGGATTGGTGGTGGAACAGGAATCATGCCAACCATTGTGACAAGTGGAGGGATTGTGGTAGTGATTGGGATTTGGGTTGTTGGAGGGGTGGTTGAGATGATTGGTCCTTGGGATGGTATGCTTTGGGATATTTGAGGACCAATTATGGTGGTGGCTTGTATGGTTGCCCCTTGTTGTGATAATGTGGGCAAGAAGAGGGAATTGGGCATGATGTTTAGATTGCTAGGTTTTGAGAAACCATCAATGTTGATAGGAGGAAAACCCAATCCAAGAGGTGACGTGGTGGTAAATGAAAATGGGGGAAGAGATAGAATGTTACCTTGAAAAAAAGGATTTTCAATGTCAGTTGTTTCAAACAAGCTTCCTTCTTCAAGTGGTATAGAAGTTTGTATGTTCGATTGACAGGTTGGTGTCGCACGGAATGAAGATGAGCCAACGTGGTTATGGAAGGTGAGCGAGACATATGGGTGGGATGGATTTTTTGGAACAGACGTAATCGGCGTGGTGGTTATGACTACTTCTTTGTTAGCCACAAGGTGATGCCTTTGTAATTCTTGGAACATGGCACTCCCCTTGTTCACATTCGACGAGGTTGGTGTGATGGCCGATGTGGTGTAAGGTACTTCTTGATTGACATTTGATGTGGGGGATGAACTTGGAATAGGCACATTTGTACTAGTGCTTGCATCAAGGTCGAGAGGGAACTGGACACCTCCTCCTGCTAGTATATTTAGGTATTTGAACATAGCACTGACAATTTTGTGGTTCTCTAGATTTTGAACCATCTTCATGATTTCGAATTGTGTCATCCCCATGTCTTCATTCGTGATGTCCTCATGATGACTCTCCTCTTGAGGATTTTGTGATGATAAGGGAGAGTTTCTTGGGGGATTGCTTTATCCTGCTAGGTTCACTTCAGATTTTAACTGACTCATGTCCACAAAAGTTGTTATTTCTCTTATATTCTCCATGTTCTTCTTGTATTGAGATCTTGTTTGGGCCATAAAAAATAGGGATTTTTTTGATCCTAACCTTTTAGGCCCAAAAGAGAAGAACTAGGGAAGCTAAAAGATCAAAGATGGTGGTAATGGTGATGGGTTAGATGGATGGGGTGAGTGAGTGAAAAACCTTTTGAAGAACTTTTGAAGGTATATGCTAAACTTGTAAAGGCTTTTTAGATTGATTGTGATAATTTAACTAGATGCATTAAGTCAAATAGGATTGTTGTGAAGTTGTATTCCCTAGGAAGTTGCGTTATCCTAGGGGAACTTGCACAAATGGATGAATTGGCTAAGTGTTTTAAGCCAATGTAATTGTGAACTAATAGACTTTAGGAAGTTGTATTATCCTAAAGATAAATTTGTCCAAAGGTTTGACTATTTTGGCTAGGTGTGTTAAGCCAAGATAGGGTGATGTTGGTTTAGCCCTCTAAGTTTAGCGTGATGATTACTTCTAGATTTCAAAAAGGTTTTGTTGATGAGATGAGATTTTGGTTGATGGAGGAACAAATGGGGATGATGAATTTGATCTTGAACCTTAACCTAGACACGACTCTCTCTACAAAACCTCGGTATTGAAGAACATGACAGACTTCCTATGGGAGAAAAGCAAACCTTTCAAAAATTTTAGGATTTTGTTGACAATAAAATGCATACAATGTTGGATTATTCCTTGAGGATTTTTTGTAAAAGTTGTATACAAGTCTTTCCCTTAGTTCAAGGAGCATCTCAAGGTGTTGCTCACGAGTTTTTAGACTAATTTTCTTGAACTTTGGTTTTGGGATCTTGATCTTGCGGGAAATCATTGGAAATAACACACATGGAAGTTCAATTTGTCTCTTTATCTTGGTTCAATGAATCTATTTTTATCAAAGACACTTGCTTGCTTAAGTTTCAAACTATATATCTAGTGTCTCACTTTCTTTCTCATCCCACAAGGTCCATTGTGTGGAAATCGAGGAAAATAGGGAAAAATTTCCTTATGTTTAACCTTGTTGAAAACAAATGACAGTAGAATTTGGGCACTTATAAACCTCTAGGAATATGATCCCTAAGGAAAGCAAGAGTGTCCAAATTCGTCAAGAGGTATTTGTTTCCCACAAGGTGTTTTAAATTTGAAGGTCTTGTGTATGTTTGTTTTCAAGTGTTTTGAGGACCAAGCAATGTGTTATTTTCTTTCAAGCACTTTTACACTCCTAGGATGATGAGGCAATATCTTATTGGGTTCCCACTTGGATAAATCCAGCTGCGCATATCTTGTGTGAATGGCTAAATGCTTGACCACACTAGCTCCCCTCCATGGCACTCACTTATTCAGGTCAGCCAAGCATTAGTACCCATGAATCTCCCATGGCATACTTTCTATTTCCACAACAAGACCGCATGTATAACGTGGGGCGGCTTCAAAGGACATGACCTTTTGCATGACCAAGATAGACAAGGTTTTGGCCTTTTTCTAAACAGAGGGTTCTAATGCGGGCATTCCGTTCATGGGGGATTATCCAACATCGGCAAGAGTCCTTTGTTGTCCATCTCGTTGGAATAATCCTCATGATTCTTGAACTTTCCTCAAAAATCCACACTTATATACCGGTTGGAAGTCGCTTGGCTTTAGCATGTTCCCGGTTGGGTCATTCCCTTGGGTGAGTAATTTTTCCCATAAGGCAGGCCCTCTAAGATAAACAATAGCGAACAAACATATTCATAGTTCGATCAACCTTTCTTTAAAAACAAAAAGAGAACACTCGCAATAAGTTTTATTCACACTCACATGTTTTGTTCAATTTTAAGTTCCCAAATTGAAATGTGGAAGCAATCCTTTGAACAACCTAATATTACCAAAATTTTTTTGATTCTCAAGATCACAATAAAGTGTGAGAGAAGCGCATACACATTTTAGATAATATTAACTTGTGAAAAGTATTGCAAAACATTGAAAACACTTGTTCATTTTTAAACTTCAAAGCAATGATGAGTTCTTTTTAAGCACCAAATGAAATGTGAGTTTGCCTTGTTTAATTGTTTATCCTTTAAACAAAATCTAGTATGTTTGTCTAAAGTTCTTTTTAGCCCTTTGGAAACTTTTCAAAAGAAATTTGACTGTTAATTTTAGAACCCAAAACAAAACTAGTATCCTAAGGTCAATGAACTTATCAAATCCTTTAGAGAGTGTTTAAAAACACTTTAGTGTTCAAAAACACTTTGTACAAAATAAGCATGGTGTCATATAAAAAAAAATTTGCTTGTTCTTTTTAAACCCAAAGTAAATTTAGTTTTCCTAAGGCCAAAGATATTTAACAAATTTTTTACGGAGTATTAAAGAACACTTTTAGTGTTTAGGAACACTTTGGGTGTGATGGGTATGATATCATGATGAACTTATTTCTTGGATTTTCCTCTTCTCCAACCTACAAAATGACAGAAAACCAGAGAGCAATAATATAGCAAGCAAAGTCAATGCTCAGAAAATTAAAAATTAAAAAATGTGTCCAAATTTAAAAACAGACTGTTCCCCGTGGCGGAGTTTAGCAGGTGTGGTGGAGTTAGCAGGTGCGGTGATGTTTAGCAAACAGGCGATGCCATACAGTTCCACGCGGTCAACTGTGTGTGGTGCTTTGCAAAAACATAGACTACGAGTGTGGTGGAGTTTGGAAGCGACAGAGCTTGGCAATTTTTTAAATTTCAAGCGCGGGAAGCAATTGTGGTGCTTTATAGTGCCACAGTCTTCAAAGGGTGCGGTGCAATATAGCGCTGCATCTAAGTTAGTAGTGCAATACAGGACCGCGTGCCTAGTCCACGGTGCAGTTTCCTGTGTGTGGTCGAAAAATATGAAAACGATGGAATTTTCCACAAACAAATGTGATGAGATGGTTTTTTCCCTCCTTCTAGCGTAAAAATGTGAACCCCTAAACCTACAAATGCACAAAGACGACAAACATGGTTAGATGTTAGATCAAAATGCATGCAAATATGAGAGATTCCCCATAAAATCCATCTATTCAAGCTAAAATTAGGAAATAAATAACAAAACTCAAATAACAATGAAAGCAATTCTAATTAAGCTAAAAGCATGATGATCTTATGGGGGAATTGGTGCCAATGAAGTGTTGCAATTGGCCCTTTCCCAATTCCTATGTTGCAATGTTGATGAGTGTGAAATGGTCAAATCTCCAAAGAGACTTGAGCATAACCTTGGTGCAAATGTGAAAATGTGATGAATGTTGGATGAAATGAGAAAAATTAGTTCTCAATTAAAGAGAGTAACTCCGCATGAATATTGTGGATTTGAGTATAATAAGTTTACTCAAATTGTGGATGTTTGAATGAGAGGAAGAGTCTCTCATTTATAGACTTCTATTTGGAAGAAGTGAGCAAGATTGAGCAATGTGGGACAAAAGATAATCCAATGGCATTGTGCCACTTGTCCACATGTGATTGGATGAGGAATGAGCACATTTTGGCCAATGTGCATGATAAATGCATAAATTTGAATTTGAAATGGTGAGTTGACTTGTTGAAGGGGGAAGAGAAGTGAATTTAATGTAACTTGGCTCAAGGTCAAGGACATGTAAGAGGCATTGAATGCCTTGTTGGAAGGACCAAGTCCACTTGACCTTTTTGAATTCAAATGAGGGAATATTCCCTTTTGATGCTTTGTGAGGGAAAATAGATAAATTAATAAATCAAAGTAATTAATTTATTGTGCAACTTGCATTCTCTAGAGGATTTTAAGGAGAGGGATTAAATTAATCATGATTTTGATTAACTTAATGAAGAATTAGATGATGTGACAATTTAGACTTAGATTTATGAATTGATTTAAGTCAATAATTGAGAGGAAATGATTTATCAAATAAATGATTTGCTTTATTTAATCAAGAAGGAATATGTTAGATTAAATCAAATAAGGTTTAATTTATTTAATTTAATAGGAGGACTTTACAGATTTTAATTAAATAAAATGATTTATTTAATTGAAAAGGGATGCAATGGTTAATTACATTAATTGATTAATTTAATCATTGAAAGAGGAAGACTTAATCCAATAAATAATGATTTATTAAATTAAGAGATAGAATGTGATTTAAGAGGAAACGTTGTTAGTAATCGGAATCAGGTGTGCCAAAACGAACTTGTACATTTTCCATGTCTACAAACATATCTTCATAATTCATTTTCTATTTTTCATATCATATTGAAACACAAGAGAAGGGCATACAAAAACTTACAATATCATACAAAAACCTCCAATCTCTTAATTAGGAATCCACATACTCAAAATTCTTAAAACCAAAGCTTTGATACCATGTTATAAATCTGAAACATATGAATAACCAAGATCTTTCTATGGGAGAGACAAGCTATAAAACTATAAATGAAATAACACAATTAAATAGACCCAAACTTCCAAGAGATGTGAAAATTTCAAGATGTGATCCGGTGGATATTTTCAGTGAAAATTGAAGTGTCTCATTTCTCTCCAGAATCAGCACCATCAGAAAGAGCTTGATGTCTTGATTCCAACGCAACTTGAACGGAGCAAAAAAGAGTTCGTTTGCGCAAGTTATGGCCAGTCAAACCTTGGGTCAAACTGGAATCAGAGGGTGTCTAGGAAGCGGAAAAAAATGATGTCATCAAAATTTGTCGAAGTTGGCATCATTGCGAAGAGCCCGTCACAAGCTTTCCAATGGTGTTCATTTCGTCGAAATCCGACATCGGAGGCTCAAGATACAGCCGGTCAAAGTTTCAGGTTGACTTGGTGGACTGAAGGTACAGTGATGACGTCAGCATCCGTACATGATGACATCAGCATCTGTGCAGATCAAAATGGACCAATCTGCGGTTGACACGTGTCATCCGTATGATGATGTCAGCATCCACGTGGCAGCACAGTCATCGGTCCAGTCAGCAGTCCGTACCCGAGTCCATAGGTCACATCATCGTCTAGTCAGCAGGCCACATCAGTATGACATGTCAGCTTCCACATCAGCATCTAGATGGCAGACACATCGGCATCTTTGTCAACGAATCAAACATCACCATGTGGCACCTCCTCGGCATGCCACGTGGCCTCACGGTTTCTCTCCTCCATCTGGCGGTTTGAGTTGATAAGTTTGTTTTAAAAATGTGTGTGGATGGATTCGAACTCCCAACCGCCCATTTCCGAAACTCCCGCGTAGCCGTTGCACCAAATGTAGCGGGCTTTGCTATACATGTGCGTCGGTTTGTTTTGTTATTTGAAAAATTGGCATATTGCTATTTAAAAGCCAGCCGACGGGTTTGGAACCCCGAACCGGCCGGGTATCAAAATCAATACTCACCGTTCGACCACCGATAGGAGTTTAATATTTTGTGGAGTTTGTTTTGTTTTGTTAAGGTTTTCTTGGCCGAACCTTAACCAAATGGCTTATTAAGCCATAAACATTTAAAACCACCTCTAACAAACTAAACCAGAAGCTAAATGGAGCCATCAGAGGACTTGTACGAGCTGTTAAAGGGGGTTAGGCATTAATTTTGATGGTTAAGCCTAATTAGGCTAATTTTATGTATAAAAGGGGGTGTGAGGTGAGAGTGAGTGAAATTAAGTTTTTTTTTCAAGTGATGAAGTCTTGAAGCTGAGGTGATGAAAGACAGGTCTTGTGGAGATTATTTTTGAGTCATTCTTGCACGTTAGAGCGTCGTTACACTGCCAAAGTGCTTGAAGAATGGTTTTGGTGCAATTGTAATTGATTTGGAGATTAATCGGATCGGTCACTCTATTGGAGCAGACCCGGAGACGTAGTCACGTTTGTGACGAACTCCATAATCAAACGCTGTTTGCATTTCTCTTATTCTCTCTCACCTTCTCTCAGTTTGTTAATTCCTTCATTTTGTTATTTCCTTAAGTTAATTTTGATTTAATTAACTTGGAATAATCATTGTAAAAATTAAGCATTCAAAACGCAATTTGGTCTAGATCCTATACAGATCAAGTGGTATCAGAGCTTAGTTGACTATTATTGCAGTTGTTTTCTTGAATGCTAACGAGATCCAGGATTCAGAAGGGTGAAGGCAAGCTTGAAGAATTTGATCCTGAGATCGGGAAGCGTAGAACATTTTCGAAGATGTCTATTTCTGGAATGGAGGTTCCTGATGAGATCGGTGAGCAGGAATTTTGAAGAGCATTCCTTGAGATGAAGGCTAAGGTGGACATTCTTTTTCAAGAGAGACAAGAGCGGAAAGGATATGAAGGAGGTTCGTCAAAGCAAGAAGATCGCAAAGACAAGAAAGGGAAACATCATGGAGATGGTGACAAGCAACCAGATCCACTCTCTTCTTCTTCTCCTCCCTCTTCTCCCTCTTCTCCATCTTCTCCTTATTCTACTTCTTTTAATCCTTTCAAGAATGGGCATAAGCCTAAAATTAAATTGGATGTAAAATTTGAACTACCTAAGTATTGTGGTGAATTAGATGCTGAAAAACTAGATGATTGGATTCAGCAAGTAGAAGTTTATTGTAGAGTTCAAAACCTCTTTGATGATGCTTCTAGGATCCAGTTAGCCACTCTTTGATTGGGAGGTACAGCTCTTACCTGGTGGGAGAGTAGGACTAGAGCAGAAATTTCACAGCATGGTAGAGTCAATTTATCTTGGGTAGAATTTGTTAATACTCTTAAGAAGCAGTTTTATCCCCTAGGACATATGCAACAGTTAATGATGGACTGGCAAATGTTTAGGCAAGGGAAAGGTCAAACTGTCCAAGAGTACACCCATGAATTTAGGAAAAGGGCTATTGCTTTGAATGTTCCTTTGTACACCCAAGATACCTTGTTAAAGTACGTAGGAGGTCTTCATTCATATCTTAGACATTCCATTTTGGTTTTGAACCCTTGTAATTTGGATGAAGTGTCTGTTCAAGCTACACACTTAGAGTCAAGGGGTAAAGGATCTTTTATTGATAAGTTTGATAATGATGTAAAGAAATCTTCTAAGAATGCAGAGACAGGGAAAGGAAAGAAGACAGCTACAGTTAAGAAGGATGATAAACTTTCTTGCTCTCATTGTGACAAGAAAGGTCATGATGAAGAACATTGTTGGCAGTTGCATCCAGAATTGAAGCCTAAGTGGGCTCAAAGACAGAATCAGAAATAGAAGGGTAAGGAGAAATCCACAAATGTTGTTATGGATCTTGGTTCTGATTCAGATGATGAGACTAAGATAACAGCTATGGGTCTGAAAGGTAAAGCTCCTAATTCTAGTGTTTCCTTTGATAGTTGTGCTTCTACTTCTAAAGTCAATGATGTCTCTGAAGATAAGAAAAGGAATGAGCTTTTTCATTTAAGGGTTGTTGCTAAGAACAGTAAAATTGATGCACTAATAGATAGTGGATCTCAGGTTAATCTGATCTCAGAAAGTATTGTAAATAACTTGGGATTAAAAACTACATTGCATAAGAAACCTTATCCACTAGGCTGGATTTGTGAAAATGATAAGCTGCAAGTAACAAAACAATGCACTTTGAGATTCACAATCACTAGTAAATTTGTGGATGAAGTACAGTTTGATGTGGTTCCACTGGATATCTGTGGGATAGTGCTTGGTAGCCCTTATTTATATGACAGGAAAGCTATTTTCTACAGGGAAAAGAATCATTATCATTTGTTTAAAGATGGCATTCAGTATATTGTACATTCTCACAGGATTAAGACTGATCGTTCTTTTGCAAACACAGGGCAGTTAAAGAGGGTAATTAATGCAAGTAAAGAGTTAACTCTTATGTCTGTCAGTACAGGTGGTTCTAAACTTGAACTTGGAGTAGCTAACCAGGGTCAGATGTTGCAGGATGCACTTACAGTACAGCATGAGAAAAGGATGCTTGAAAGCATTGATGAATCCTTGGGTAAAAATGTTCCTGTTGTGAAGGATCGATATGTTGTTGACTTATTCTCTTTCATTTCTGCATTATTGTTCAGCTTGATGCTAGTCAATTTTTGTTGGTTAGTGGCTACGAAAGTTGATGTAGAAGCTTATGGAAGTGATAGAATAATGTTTATGATCAACAATGTTGTTGCAGTCTTCATTGTGCTTGTGAGCCAGGTATGCAAATGTACAGAAGATACAGGACAAGTGGGGAGGCCAAGTCCTCACTTAATGTCAGAATGAATGTCACTTTTGGAGGTCCAAAAGGTCTTTAGTGGGGAGGCCTAATCCGGTGGATATTTTCAGTGAAAATTGAAGTGTCTCATTTCTCTCTAGAATCAGCACCATCAGAAAGAGCTCGATGTCTTGATTTCAACGCAACTTGAATGGAGCAAAAAGGAGTCTGTTTGCGCAAGTTATGGCCAGTCAAACCTTGGGTCAAACTGGAATCAGAGGGCATCCAGGAAGCGGAAAAAAATGATGTCATCAAAAGTTATCGAAGTTGGCATCATTGCGAAGAGCCCGTCACAAGCTTTCCAACGGTGTTCATTTCGTCGAAATTCGACATCGGAGGCTCAAGATACAGCTGGTCAAAGTTTCAGGTTGACTTGGTGGATTGAAGGTACAGTGATGACGTCAGCATCCGTACATGATGACATCAGCATCTGTGCAGATCAAAATGGACCAATCCACGGTTGACACATGTCATCCGTATGATGATGTTAGCATCCACGTGGCAGCACAGTCATCGGTCCAGTCAGCAGTCTGTACCCCAGTCAATAGGTCACGTCATTGTCTAGTCAGCAGGCCACGTCAGTATGACACATCAGCATCCAGATGGCAGACACGTTGGCATCTCTATCAGCGAATCAAACATCGCCACGTGGCACCTCCTCGGCATGCCACGTGGCCTCACGGTTTGAGTTGATAAGTTTGTTTTAAAAATGTGTGTGGACGGATTCGAACTCCCAACCGCCCATTTCCGAAACTCCCGCGTAGCCGTTGCACCAAACGTAGCGGGCTTTGCTATACATGTGCGTCGGTTTGTTTTGTTATTTGAAAAATTGGCATATTGCTATTTAAAAGCCAGCCGGCGAGTTTGGAACCCCGAACCGGCCGGGTATCAAAATCAATACTCACCGTTCGACCACCGATAGGAGTTTAATATTTTGTGGAGTTTGTTTTGTTTTGTTAAGGTTTTCTTGGCCGAACCTTAACCAAATGGCTTATTAAGCCATAAACATTTAAAACCACCTCTAACAAACTAAACCAGAAGCTAAATGGAGCCATCAGAGGACTTGTACGAGCTGTTAGAGGGGGTTAGGCATTAATTTTGATGGTTAAGCCTAATTAGGCTAATTTTATGTATAAAAGGGGGTGTGAGGTGAGAGTGAGTGAAATTAAGTTTTTTTTTCAAGTGATGAAGTCTTGAAGCTGAGGTGACGAAAGAGAGGTCTTGTGGAGATTATTTTTGAGTCATTCTTGCACGTTAGAGCGTCGTTACGCTGCCGAAGTGCTTGAAGAATGGTTTTGGTGCAATTGTAATTGATTTGGAGATTAATCGGATCGGTCACTCTATTGGAGCAGACCCGGAGACGTAGTCACATTTGTGACGAACTCCGTAATCAAACGTTGTTTGCATTTCTCTTATTCTCTCTCACCTTCTCTTAGTTTGTTAATTCCTTCATTTTGTTATTTCCTTAAGTTAATTTTGATTTAATTAACTTGGAATAATCATTGTAAAAATTAAGCATTCAAAACGCAATTTGGTCTAGATCCTATACAGATCAAGATGACAAGATTGCATTATTAGCTCAAAGAAAAGTTGTAGAATTATGACTACATGCATCAATGAACATGTATGCCCAGGAATGCAATGATAAATAAATATGAGTATCTACAAGCAGGTAGTGACTTTATATAGAACAAGGGAGAGGATGGAGGTGGAAAAACCAACCAATAGGGATGTTGGCATATGTCTTGTAAGTTTTGTCATTGATGGCAACCTAAGTCATGCATCTAATCTATAGTTTGGTTTTTGTTTACACCGACATAATAGAGTGAAGAACATGACATTTGATTAAAGGCATAAATGCCAATATGATTACCTCACCAGACTATTATTTGGGTTGTCGATCTCGAAGAAAGGTTTGTTGATGTTTGTAATATATTATTTATGAAGTATATTGATGTGCACTAATTGGTGAATGTTCTAGGAGATCTGGTGCATTAATTTGTTGGTTATTTGTGCTAGAAGGATGACCTGGCGAATATAGTAATCGCAGATGTATAAGGAGTAATTAATTAAATTTTTTTGTGTTCAAAACATGTTTATTTGGGTCCTAGCTATGTCTTAACCGACCTTGGAGGATATGCATTGTAGACATCCAAATCAGACCACTTCCATATGGTCAAAGTCCTATCATTTATTTGTTTAATCCATCTATATTAATTAAATGACATATTTAATTAATATTATCCCCTTTCCCTAAGGTTCCCAAAAGTATTTAATTAAATACTTTATCCTTTACCATTTCCACTCTAAATTAAATCAATCAATCAATTTATTTAATTTAGTCAATTATCCTTTTCAATTTTTAATTCATTCTTTCTCTCTCCTTGTTCCATCCTCCATAACCCTTTCACTAATTTGGGTTAATTTAATTAATCCTTCATTAAGATGTGCATATTCTTAATTAGGATTAATGTCACATCCTCCATATCTATCCACTTGCCTCTAATCATCATTAATTATCCTAATCACCTATTTGCACAATCCTAATCCTAATCACTTACCTCTTGTAGCATGTCCTTAAGTCAACCTTTCTTGGCACTTACCTTTTTTCGGTTGACCTCTTCCCCATGTGAATTAAAAATTCACACTTATTCCCCCCATACATTTGTCTTCCACATGACCTCTCAAAGGTCACATCAGACACATGGATAAAGACCTCCTTTTCGAAGGCTTTTTCTTATCCATGGGTTTCTTCCAAGATTGTGAATTTTAAATTCACTTTTATTCCTCCAATGCCTTCTCCAATCCCCATGGTGACAAGGGTGGACTTTCTAAAAATCCTCACTTGTCACATTCAACCCCACTTGGGGACAAGGAATCACTTTTTTGGGAAATCCTCTTCAATCCCAAGGTACTTGCAAGTACCTTGGGACCACATGGACTTTTCCACATCACTTGTAACCTTTCAATCTCACCATGTCCTTGGCCACTTCATCTACCACATGGCAAGATGTGAGGGCTTGTGAGTCCTCAACTCACCATAGCCCTCCATCTTGTCCATGGTGGCTCAATATTGACTGTTGAATCCTCTAGAGAATTCAAATTCTTCTATAAATACCCCCTTTTTTCATTCATTAAGATATTTTCATGCATTATTACCAAAATTATGCTCTCAAGTCATTTAGCCATTTTAGCCATTATTATTGCAGTTCACCTACATTGTGCATTTTGTATCTTAGCCATTATTGCATTTATCCATCCTCATTGATCACCCAACTACCATTACCATCACAAGTTTTCCATCAAGGAACACATATTCAAAACATCATCAAGGGCCAACCAAGGATAAACACAAGGGATAAGTTATATTATCTTGTTGTTATCCTTATCTTTCTTTATTTATGTTCAATGTAGTCCAATCTTGAGGTGGTTTAGTGTAGGTTTTATCTTGCATTCTTTAGTTGGTTTTTCATATTAGGAGATAACAACTTTCATTCCACACACACATATAATTAGTGGTGGATCTAGCTGACAATTGAAAAGAACTCAATGTTTTGTGAAGCCAACATATAAATGTTCAAAACCTTGATAGTGGATATATATATGAGATCGGTTTTATCATTTTCATATAGTGGTAAATAGTGAATGTGAAGTATATTAGTGTGTGGTGTGAAATTCAACAGAGTAATATTGTGAATTTATCTATGTGTGATGTGAAGAGTAGATAAGGGCTGAGTAGAGCATAGCATAGCAGAGCGAAGTGCAGAGTCAGATAGAGGACTCAAAATCTAATCTATGAGCTTCACTGGAACTGTAACCTGGCATAAATAGATTCTACTATCTTAGTTCAATCTTTAGATGGTTTTAATCTAAAATTTTGTAAGACATTGAGCCTTCCCTTTTGAGTGGTGAGCTCTAGGTAGTGTTCCTGAATGCAAGTACATTCTCTTTTGTAAAACTTTTATTTGAGTACTCAAATTGTGGATTAACCTCCACCATGGTTTTTCCCCTAATAGGGTTTCCATGCAAAAATCCTTGTGTTATGGTGTTGTGGATTATTTTTATTTTTTTTTGCATCTTTATTTTGATTGAATGTTAGAATGGTTTTAATATCAGATTAATGAAGTTAAGAATTGTTGAACACTGATTCACCCCCCTCTCAGTGTTCCCTTGAGTCCAACAATTGGTATTAGAGCCTAGTTCCTCTGAAGAATTTTAGCACCTTGAGGTAAATCTTGGAATGTAATGGAATTTGATGGTCTTCAACAATAGCTTCTTGTGGCACTTGATGATCTTGATCAGTCTAAAGCAGAAATCAAGGAATTGAGAGAAAATCTTAAAAATGCTCAGAAATTCATTCAAACATTGAAGGATAAGATTGTTAAATCCATGGAGAAGAGAAGGGATCTATGTGATTAGATACAAAAAAGAGAGAGCAAAAATATGGATGATGCTCACCTAAATCAAACCTTGAAGGAAATAACTGAAGAATGTGAAAATATTGCCAGAGATAATGCTACTCTAAAACATGAAATGGAATCTATGGTGATGAAGCTAACTAAAGAGATTGAAGAAAGGAAGAAGAATGAGGAGAATCTTTCTCAGTCATTAAAAGATAAATTTGATGAGCACATAAGAGTAAATGATGAACTCACTCAGTTGGAAAGTGAACTGCAACGATCCAAAAACAATGAAGAAGAACTTGGTAAATAGATTGTCATTCTCAAAAGTGAACTTATCACTGCAAATGAATACAAGGAAAATTTTAAGATTAGTTCAGTGAAGCTTGATGAGTTGACTCAAGGACAGAAGAGTGGAAATGACAAGAGAGGTCTTGGATATGAAAAAGGAGAAAGTTCCAAATCAGGACAAAAGAATTTTAGACAAGGAAACCAGATGAACAAAGGTGAAAGGTATCCGGTAAGACAACCTAATCTCAAAATTTTAATGGATACTATTTTTCTTGTAACCAATTTGGCCATATGGCTACTCGATGTAGAAGTAATATGAAATCAAGAGATTCATCATTTTCTTGTCAATGTTTCAATTGCAAGAAGTTTGGTCATAAGTCAATTGAATGCAGAAATTTGTCAAACTACTCTGTCAATAGAAAGAATGTTTAATGTTACACATGTGGAAGATTTGGACATGTTGCTAATCAATGCAGATCAAGAAGAAATAAATGGAATGATTGGTCTAGACAAGGAAGTATTGTGTGCTACAATTGCAACAAATTTGGTCACATTGCAAGATTTTGCAAAAAAAAAAATGTGGATAGAAGAGGTCTAGTATACAAAGGCAAAAATATACAGAAAGATGATAAAGGGAAAGAAAAAGTGACTATGGACGAGATCAGAGATCAGATGAAGAAGAAATGTGTAAGGAAGAATGAGTCTGATGTTGGAAATGGTCCTACATCGGAACCTACTTCCGATAATTCCTCTGATAATTGATTTCAGGCCACTGGCCTAGAGGGAGTTTTTCAAGAAAATATTTCCTCCCCTATCTGTAGATGACAATAGAATGTGATGAATGATCAAAAAGTTGTATCAATGATATGCAAAGGTTTTAGAAAATATTCGCAAGAAAATTCAAGGAATTCATAGGTTCGTAGAAGAATTTTTCTCTCGTTGTCTAAAAAAAAAAGAGTATCCATAAAAACTTAGGAAAAACACATTTATTACAAGTGTGTGAGCTATAAAATTCAAGTTGGAACTCTCATTTGTCACTTTGCATCAAAGAAGGAAAGAAGGAGAGCACTCGGGAGCATAATTTTGAAGTAGAAAAGTTGATTCGATAATGAAACTCAAAATCTATCAGGTATTTCAATCCTTTTCAGAATTTTCATATAATTCGGTGTGTGGTTGTTAAACCTAAGTGCGAAAGAAAAATGGAACAAATCAAAGGGTCGATCAATCTGGACGAATACAATAGTGGAAATATTAGGTCTATGAGAAATCTATTGTTACCCAATGAATTGAAGAGGTTGAATGAAGACAAACATAGGAATTTGGATATCTGGAATGAGTTTCCCCATTTCAAGAATGTGAAATTCGTAAAATTCATTTTGAACATAATGCATAACGATACTTTGATTTTGGACAAACCCTGCAATAATTAAAAAATTTAATTAAGGATGTGCTTGGAAAGTGTGACTCAATCAGTCTTTCTCTTCCGACAAGAACAATTGAAGTTGGTTCCTCTTCTGATAGCATGGAGAAAAAGAAATTGTTGAACACAACCCTTCGAAATGCAAGACTCCTAGAATTGAAGGAAAAGGAAAAGAAAAGGAAATTATGGATATTCTAGATGAAGAAATTGAGGATCCACTGGGAAATGAACAAGAATTAAAAAAGGAGTTTTCAAAAGCTAGTGAGGAAGAAGATGACCTGGCAAAAGAGAAGCTACATCATCTTATTCAAGAAGAAGGTGGAATGCAAAAAATTGATAAGTTATGGTCTATCAGACCATCTTATGATCAAGATATGATTCTAAGTGTACTAAATGCTCATGTTGAGCACTGCAAGAATAGATTGGAAAGTTTGCAGAACATTCTACTTGAAGAAATGATTGAATACAGTAAAGAAACAATGAACTCTGAGGTTCAAGAAAAAGAAGAAGGTGAAGTCATATCTCATTTGAAAGAGCAGTTTAGGCTATCACTCACCAAATTGAAGAAGAAAATGAATGAGTTGAGACAATGCATCAATGCAACTAATAACATCTTGGCCTCATGTAGTTGGAAAATACAAAGACAAACTAGAGCAGATTGAAATAGAGTTGAATGGGATTGGAAAAATATTTGATATGTTTCAAGATAAGGACAATACAATCAAGAAAAGGATTTGGGAGCTATAGTCTAAACATACCAAAGTTCAATTCACCAAGAATACACTTGTGGATACTTTCTGGAAGGTGAAGGATCTAACCAAATGCAGATTGGAATAGATGGTTGAAATACTAAGGAAAGGTGAGAATCTAGAGGAAGCGATTACAATTCCAGAATCTCTCACTGAAATTTTCAACAAGAAATCCAAGAACAACAAATTGATCAGAATAATTGGGATCACAATAGATGCTTGGAAGAAGTTCCTTCCGGAAATGAAATAAAATCATAAGATAATTTTCTAACTCTTTTTCAAAAGTTTTGAATCAATTTTGAAGTTTTGGAAATTTTGAACACATGTTTTGTCTTTTTGACATATGGTTTCTATGCTTTGTCATTGATTTCAAAGGGGGAGAGAATGCAGTAAAAAATGCCTTATAAATCTTAGGGGGAGAGAGTGCAGTAAAGTATGGCAGCGTACTCATAATGTTTTTGACACTTAGTAATTTTTCACTAAGTGTTGCCATCAATTCCAAAGGGGGAGATTGTTGGCATATGGCTGGTAAGTGTTGTCATTGATGGAAACCTAAGTCATGCATCTAATCTATAGTTTAGTTTTGGTTTACACTGGCAAAATAAAGTGAAGAACAAGGCATCTAGTTAAAGGCATAAATGTTGATCTGATTAACTCACTGGCCTATTATTTTGGGTTGAGGATCTCGAAGAAAGGTTTTTTGATGTTTGTAATATCTTATTCATGAATTATATCGAATGTGCACTAACTGGTGACCAATCTAGGAGATCCAGTGCATTAATTTTTTGGTTGTTTGTGCTAGAAGGTTGACCTGGTGAATATAGTAATCACAAATGTGTAAGGAGTAATTAATTAGATGTTTTTGTGTTTGAAACATGTTTATTTGGGTCCTCTTTATGTCTTAACCAACTTTGGAGGATACACATAACGAATTAGTGGTAGATCTAGCTGACAGTTGAAAAGAACTCAATGTTTTGTGAAGTTGAATATGAATGTTCAAATCCTTGATAGCGGATATATATATAAGATTTGTTTTATCATTTTCATATAGTAGTGAATAGCGAATGTGAAGTATATCAGTGTGGTGTGAAATTCAATAGATTAATAGTGTGAATTTATCTATGTGTGATGTGAAGAGCGGATAAGGGTAGAGTAGAGCAGAGCAAAGAAAAGTGCAAAGTCAGATAGAGGAATCAAAATCTCATCTATGAGCTTCATCAAAACTGTAACCTGGCATAAATAGATGCTACTATCTCAACTCAACCTTCAAATGGTTTTAATTTGATCTTTTGTAAGGCAGTGAGCCTTCCCTTTTGAGCAGTGTGCCTGAATGCAAGTGCATTCTCTTTTGTAAAAAAATTATTTGAGTACTCTGATGGTGTTCCAAATCGATCAAGCCAATGAATCTTATAGACTATCCACTTTCTAATGATTAGATTCAATGGTGGATTTGGCCAACTGACAAGATTCAGTCATAGGCTGAAATCTCCTACACTTCTGGCTCTACAGAACCAAGGTGGGTCAACCTTTACAATTCCTAAAAACCTTAATTCACTCATACACCAACATTATTTTTTATAGCAGATAATTCCCAATTCAATTAAACCAAGGAAAGCACTAACAACCTCAAATCTGGCTAAATTCTCAGTGAATCAACACTCACTCAACAATTGGGAGGCATAACTTAACATCTAACATCAACCAAACAATAGGGATTTAAAATGATTTTGAATTTAAACTTGTTTTTGAGATGCATGAAGCTAAATGACAGACTACTGCCTAATTCTGGGTCATGGAGTCAAAATGCATAAAATGAATTCATCATCAAATAGATTTCAACCAGTGGATTTACAGCTTTTAAGGCATTACATTAACAGATCCTCTTCAGTTAGTAATCAAATTCTCCTTAGTAATCCAACCTGTACACCAAAAATCACAATCATCTGCTCAAAACATTCTAACCATTTCTTTGAAATAGGACAACGAACAGACAAAACAATCTCATGAAATTTGAGATGACAAACTCAAAGATACTTTGTATTATTGAATTCATATGACTAAATGTGTACAATTATGGAGATAATTTGAAGATATTCATGAATGTGGAAACACTTGAAAGACATTCATGTTTTATTTGCATGAACTGGCTGGTATTCACTCATGAAATCAGCAATTACAGCTTTATAGACTCAAAATATGACTCAGAACTCAACATTTTCTATCTACCCAACCCCATACAAGAATTTTAGAACCCCATAACTCAATCTTAGAACCCTTTACAATGAGAAAAGAAGAGAAAATATAGAAAGAAGAAAAAATAGAAGAAGCCCTAAAATGCATCCACAATTGACAACTGGCAGTTTCATCCTCTATTAACCTACAAAAAGAAAAAGCATCTCTCTTCTCTCTTGATTTGCAACAAACTTTGCCTTTGCCTTTTGCAAACTAATTTGCAACAAAAAAAATCACCCCACCATGAAATCTTACTTCTTCATTTTCCTGTAGGTGAAAAATATCTCTGCCTACCTGTGAAAATCCTTTATATTTTTGCGCCTTTACAATATGACACTTTACATTTTACCATACCATAAAAAAAATATTCAACTAGTGAAAGCACTCTTCCCCTAAAAACCTTTTTGTCTCTCGTGGAAGCCCTTTTAAAATGAATATTCTACCCACTTTATAAAATCATCTCCCCATGCTTTCACCATTCACCAAACATTCAAAATGTTGGCACTTTAAATTTTCACCGAGCCATTAAAACTCACCTATGCCTTTCACTTTCACATTATATTTTAAAATATTTACCTTTTAAAATGATGAGGGCTTCAAATATTACATTATTGGGCAAACCAAATTTTACCCAAGTCGGGCTTTTATTTTAAAATATTTTCACCAATGCTTTTACTTTCCCCTCCATTTATTAAAAAGTTAGCTCTTTTCAAATGAGAGAAAAAAAACCTTTAAATCTTCACTGGACCATGTTTTAATATGAAGGCACTAAAAAAATAAAGCATCGTGCATCACTGGGCCCACCATTTTGCTTGCCCCGTAAGCCTTTGGCTTGCATCATTTTTTCCTTGCGCCGTCTGTGAGATTATTCACTTTGCTCATTATTTTTAAATCAAATGTTGGCCCATTTAATTTTCATCATGCATCATTTCATTTTCAGCCCTTTTGCAAAAAAAAATGTTTTTGAACATTTGTCTGTGCCTTTAAATTTTATGGGCCCATCACATCTACCTCACACGCCTTTCACCATTTCGGTTGATGTCACATCTACTCCCGTGAGGTGTGCGAGATTTTCCCTAATTCCTTTGTGCATTGCTGATAAACTCCAATATTTTGTAGTTATTGCTTGGTTGTGGCAGGTCCACCCACAGAAGAAATTCCAACCCTTCTCTCTGTTTTAATCACCATATATAATTCTTTGAACAACAATAGCCTCGCTTGTTTCCTTTTCCAAAATAGAATTTCCTCAAACAATCTGATATGTTTTGTGATATTTAAAAAAAATGTTGGGTCATTTTTTGAATAAAAGAACATTTTAATGGTTGCAGACACCTGAAAAATGGCCAGAACAATAGTGAAAGCATTCCCAAAATATGTGGATAAGTCCAGGCCTCATTTGGGAGGTGAAAAACACCATTTGCAACACATACAGCTTCAAAAATCTGCCTCAAATCCAAAAACGTGAATAGCAGCTTCTCAGCCAAAACTATCTCCTCAAATCTGACTGAAATCTGTGAGATGCCTCAATGGAGAGGGAAGTTCTTCAATCTTCATTGCAAATGGAACTTCCAGACCAAAAATCACCTTCCCATCGCTCTCCTCGCACACCTTGCAAGCTTTGCTGGCATGAGAATTAACTTGTGGAGGCTGCGGGGAAGACTATTTTAATAAAGTTTTAAACTTTATAAAGTTCCTATAATGTTGCCAAATATTTTATGTTGCCCTAAAATTCCTTTATTCCCGTGCATATCATTTGAATAACATTTAAAATATATAAAATATTTTAAACATTAGCAACTTCAAACATTAGAAAATAATGAAATTTTAATTTCGATTGCAGCCCAAACAGAGAAAATTTATTGTGGGCAAACCAGGACACCTGAAACTGATATTTTTTTTTTAGTGCAGTCATAATCAATTATTTAGAGAAAACTCATTTTCACAAACTTCACCCAGCCATCAAAATTCAGGTACATCCTTTGTAAACAGGCCGAGGACGTGTTTGTCGTAACTGAAATACATTAAAATAATGTATCAAATGACATTCGATCTTGATGAAAGTGGATATGTGGAGGCTTTAGACCAAAGTAAGAAATGGGTTGTCATTAGAATTGGAAAATTTGAAAATTCTCGGAATACCATTTATAGCCCTGTCGTGATCAGAAAATAATTAATTAACCCATATGAACTCATCTTGAGACCTTGAAACTGACCAGACATGTAGAAATATGACCCAAGAATGCAGTGCAATAAATTTCTCGAAGAAAAAGATCACGAGGAAAAATTTATTAACTTTCAAAGTTGATTACTTGAACTTTTTGCAACAACAACTTGTTCTGAACCAATTAAAACTCACCCAATTGCTATTTTGAACAAATAACAAATCAACTCATGGGAGGCTACCACTAGACATGAAAAATCATTTAGGTACACTAAACATGTGTGCAAGATGAATTTGCTTTAATCATCTTCCATAAAAAGATATTCAGGTTCAAAGTTGACCACCTTGAAAGGTTTCTGAAAATGCAAATGCAAAATTGAAGAAATTGCATTTGGTTTTGATCTGATAAAAATAGTAAATCAACTCATGAGACTCTAAAAACTGACATGCAAGCTTATTTAGGTGGGGAGAATGCAGAAAAACAATAATTTTGGCATGACAATCAACCAATTGCAAAATGCAAGCTCAAATAGGAGGCAAATTTGTAGAACTGAAATTTTACAAACAGCAAAACAGTGCCAAAACCCTCCAGCTTCACTTTTCAAAACCCTAACAAAACTTATTGTTGGAAGCTAAAAATTGACATGACCGTTCACATATGTCAATTGAATATGTTTACCAAGGGGATTTTCATGAAAATCATTTGGCTTCAAATTACGACCCTCCAAAGTAGGTCATTCAGATAGATTTCTTAGGTGCACTTCTGAAAGTGCAGAAGCAATTTTTTTGAAATGGGCACTTCAAATTGGAAAAATTTGAGAGTGTCATCAGTGGCTTCGATTGGGGATGTATGCCCCGTGTGGACATAGCAAGAATCCATACCTCTGAGGAGTAGACCAATTTATGAGTCCATTAGGTGCCTTCAAGATGCTCCTTTATTCATTTTCTTTTTAACTTCATCTGATGACCCTGGGCCACCAAATGAAAAATGGGAATCAACATTTACCTCTGTCAAACACAATTATGTAGAAAGAGTTGATCTCCCTTAACTCATGCTTGCCTCTGCCATACCACAATAACATAGGTGATTGCACCCCTGCAAAGACAAGTATCAGGCTACCTTTGTGTAAGTGGAAACTTGCTCTTTGTTTGGCACTATTATCACATAGGCCACATCACTGTCAATTTCTTCATTGTCTGATTTTATATCAAATGGCAACATTTGAAGATAAGAATCAAGACCACATAAAAACACGGTCTTATCATATTCACTAACCCCTTCATAATGATCATGCTCAGAGGAGACGTCATGGCTGAAAAACAACATGTAATCATCTTGTGTGTTGAGAAAAAACTTCTCATACATTTGTATCTCCTCCAATTGAAATACATCACAGGTCGGCTTGTCATCATCCAAACACCACAACCCAAACACATTATCATGTGTTTTAAGATTTTGAAAATCAGGTTTATCAACATTAAAAGCACTTTCATCTTCATTAAAATCATGACATTCAACAAAAACATCAACCTCCAATGCATGAGCAGTGTTCTCTATCTCACGTTCACACATGTTGTCAAATTCATTCTTCATACCACTCTGCAAGTCAATATAGACTGTTTCAAACAAAGATTCAGATAATTCAAATTTTAAGCTTGAGCCAAAAGTTTCACCTTGATTTTTCATAACATGTTCAATGTGTGAATCATTTTGAATGCCACCACTTTCAAGATTGACAAGGTCAACAAAAAGACTTTCATGTGCAATAGTAACTTCATGTGCACTTTTAGCTGATAGGCATATTGACCCATGTACAAGAGACTCACTGTTATCTAAATTTTTTTTACTAGCAACAGAGCTAGAACCTCCATTTCCTTGCACACTAATGCATTCTTCATTCAAATCAAACATATCCATTTGCAAACTGTGAAGATGAGAGATATCATCAAAGAAAGATCCACATTCAATATCACACTAACTGACATCACACCCACTATTATCTGCATCATATGGCTTCTCCACACATTGATCAAAAAACTTTGTAATGTCAATACAATCTGCAAATCCATCAAATTGTTCCACATTACCAATGGATAATATTGTTGATCCTAGACCAATTTGATTGTCACAATGCATAACTTGATCCTTCATAAATGAATTCCTTCCTTCATCAATGTGTACATCATTGTCCTTTTCATACATAACTAGCATTCTCATCTCTACTTCAGATAAACACTCATGGGCAGCAAAGACATAAGCAAGTTCATCAACATCTTCATCACTTCTAGCAGTACTATGTTCATGATCAGAAAACTGAACACACATATGCTTGTCCTTAAATTCTTCATCACTCACAGAATTAGCATGCTCCATTGATTTCAAATCTGAAATTACATTCCAAGTTTGCATCAAATGCAATTAGATCATTTACTTGTGGACAAGTGATTTCATGAGCATTCATGTCTTTATATTCTTGAGGTGAAGAAATTGCCTCCATATCATCCTCATAAGAGCATTCATAATCATAAAAAGAACAATGAATTTGATTTTCATCTACATCCCCATCACAAGAAGACTTATCATTACATAATCCATGCTCATATTTTGCAAGACAAGTGCTTGAACTTCTATCTTCAATGTCTTGATAACTGATTTGTGATGAGAGGTCATCAAAAATTGCATTATTTTCACTAACCAAAACCTAACATGGAATGATGTTTTGCATCTCTTCTATTTATTCATCACCTAAGATATTGCAAGAAATATTTTCATGCACATCTGTTTTCTCATCATACCATGTATCTTCCTCTTCATCACTGCTGCAAGGATTTGCACATGTGTTGATTACAATTACTATCCTCATCCATATAACAGATACATTCATTTTGAGACACCACATTTTTTGCATAAGTAAGTTGGGGTCCCTCAATAACCTTTATCCAATCAAGTACTTGATCCAAACTTTGAGGCTTCAACCCCTTTGGCAAAGTATTCAACCTAGACTCATAGATCTTACAAAATAAATCAATACACATCGAGTCCTCGGGTCTCAAAATTATGAGGATTTTCAACAAGGCATCCAAAAACCTTGAGAAAAAATCATGTGGTAATTCTCCTTTGTTTCTTTTCATTTTAGACAATCCTTGAACAAAAGATGTTTGATCAAAATTGCTCACATTTTGACAACATTTAACATGGAGCTCACTATGACCAACATGTTGTGGTGATGAAGAAATTGGAGCAGCAACAACATTACCATCTTGACAAGCATTTGTATTATCCGATCCATGAGTTCTATTTGCATGAGATTTTTTAGGATGACCAACACTCACAACCCTATGTCCCTTCATCTTTAAATACCTCAAATTTTTCTCAATGTCCATAGCAATCTAATATTCTTGGTGTAGGGTTGTGGGCTCTTTATCTCTTAATAAGAAACTCATCTTCTTGTCAAATGCTCCTAAATACACTACCAAAAATTCAACATCATTTGGTCTTATGTCTTCAAGAATCTCTCTTATGATCTTTAAAAACCTAAGATTAAAAGATGGGACTAACTCATCTTTTCCTTTCTCCATGTTCATGAACTTTTTCCTTATCAAAACAGGGTTAATCCTCTCTCTCCAAATTGCTCCATGAACACTGCCTTGAACTCTTCCCATGAATGAATGGAGTAAGCTGGTAATAAGAGAACCAATCTCTTGCATGTCCTCTTAGAGACTGAAAAAATAGTCTCATGATCACATCTTCATGGTCAATCTCATAATCATCCATCAAATTATTAAATTCTTGGAGATGCTTATTTGCTGATACAGACTTATCACCAATGAAACTTGGTAACTTATTTCTGAATTTAGCTAGAATTTCATTTGGGTAACCAATAACTCAACTAATGCCACTGAAATTGATAGCTTTGTACCTTCCAGTGCTGAACTTCTTTGACAAGTTGGTTGGGACTAATCACAAACCATGATTGCACCCAGAACCATACTAGGATGCATATTTTGAAGAATTTTGACATGCTTCTTTCACAATTCAAATATCAACCCTAAAACTGATCATTCATTTCCCTATTTCTATCTTTCATCATGATCTCAGAATACCATAATACACAATTCAAATGTATCTAAGCCTAATATCTATTTAGTGGGAAAATTAAAAAAAAACATACTTGTCCAACATAATACATAGGCTGCAAATTATAGTTCAGAAGTATGAAAACCTAATTCTACTATCATTTCCCTTTGTTAGTGCTAATCACTCAATAGAGAACCAAATTTTTATCCTAAGATGTTCAAATATCGTTTTCATACATGAATTTCTTGAAAACCAAGAGTGAAGAATACCTGGAAATATTGCAGCTACTGCAAATTGTCTTCCTAACTAGAAGTAGTGTAGATCTGGAACTGTATTCACCTCTTCAATAGGTTCTTGTAACAAATTCACCACCTCTCTTCTTAGAGGGTTGAACTTCAAGCAGTATGAAGTTCTTTAAAAAAAATATGAGTTCCTTCCACGAGCAGAGCACCACTGATCATGGAATCTTCAGGTTCACTGCAACAAATCTTCTTCCAGGTTTGGAATCCTTCAACATTTGAACTAAATTCAGAATGGAAAATAATAATATGACTCTATGAATTATTAGTTTACAATCGGAGATTCAAAGTTGTCCCCAATAGAGTCATCATTTTGTTGGTGTTCCAAATAGATCAGGCCAATGAATACTATAGACTAGCCACTTTCTAATGATTAGATTCAATGGTGGATTTGGCCAACTGACAAGATTCAATCATAGACTGAAATCTCCTGCACTTTTGGCTCTATAGGACCAAGGTGGTTCAACCTTTACAATGCCTAAAAACTTAATTCACTCATACACCAACATTACTTTTTATAGCAAATAATTCCCAATTCACTTAAACCAAAGAAAGCACTGACAACCTCAAATATGGCTGAATTCTCGGTGAATCAACACTCACTCAGCAATTGGGAGGCACAACGTAACATCAAACATCAACCAAACAATAGGGATTTTAAATTATTTTGAATTTAAAATTGTTTCTGAGATGCATGAAGCTAAATGATAGACTAGTGCCTAATTATGGGTCATGGAGTCAAAATGCATAAAATGAATTCATCAGCAAATATATTTCAACCAGTGGATTTACAAATTTTAATGCATTAAATTAACAGATCCTCTCCTGTTATCAATCAAATTCTCTTTAGTAATCCAACTTGCACACCTGAATCACAATCATCTGCTCAAAGCATTCTAACCATTTCTTTGAAATAGAACAATGAACAAACAAAACAATCTAATGAAATTTGAGATGACAAACTCAAAGATACTTTGTATTATCGAATTCATATGACTAAATGAGTACAAATATAGAGACAATTTGAAGATATTCATGAATGTGGAAACACTTGGAAGACATTCATGTTTTATTTGCACGAACTGGCTGATATTCACACATGAGATCAACAATTACAGTTTTATAGACTCAAAATATGACTCAAAACTCAACATTTTCTATCTACCCAGCCCCATACAAGAACTTTAGAACCTTAGAACTCAATCTCAGAATGCTTTACAATGAGAGAAGAAGAGAAAATATAGAAGGAAGAAGAAACAAAATAAGCCCTAAAACGCATCCACGGTTGACAACTGGCAGCTTCATCCTCTGTTGACCTGCAAAAAGAAAAAGCGTCTCTCTGCCTTTTGCAAACCAATTTGCAACAAGAAAATCACCCCACCATGAAATCTCAATTTTCTTGTAGGTGAAAAATATCTCTGCCTACCCGTGAAAATCCTTTATATTTATGCACCTTTACAATGCTGCACTTTACATTTTACCATACAACAAATAAAATATTCAACTAGTGAAATCACTCTTCCCTTAAAAACCTTTTTGTCTCTCGTGGAAGCCCTTTTAAAATGAATATTCTACCCACTTTATAAAATCATCTCCCCATGCTTTCACCATTCACCAAACATTTAAAATGATGGCACTTTAAATTTTCACCTAGCCATTAAAACTCACCTATGCCTTTCACTTTCACATTTTAAAATATTTACCTTTGAAAATGATGAGGGCTTCAAATATTACATTATTGGGCAAACAAAATTTTACTTGAGTCTAGGCTTTTATTTTAAAATATTTTTACCAATGCTTTTACTTTCCCATCCATTTATTAAAAAGTTAGCTTTTTTCAAATGAGAGAAAAATAACTTTTAAATCTTCACTCAACCATGTTTTAATATGAAGGCATTAAAAAAAAAAAGCATCGTGCATCACAAGGCCCACCATTTTGCTTGGCCCGCACACCCCACAAGCCTTTTGCTTGCATCATTTTTTCCTTGCGCGGTTTGCGAGATTATTCACTTTGCTCATTATTTTTAAATAAAATGTTGGCCCATTTAATTTTCAGCCCTTTTGCAAAAAAAATGCTTTTGAACATTTGCCCATGCCTTTAAATTTTACGGGCCCATCACATCTACCTCACACGCCTCGCCCCATTTTGACTGACGTCACATCTACTCTCACGAGGTGTGCAAGATTTTCCCTAATTCCCTTGTGCATTGTTGATAAACTCCTTCAGTATTCTGCAATTGTTGCTTGGTTGTGGTGGCTCCACCTCTAGAAGAAATTCCAACCCTTCTCTGTGTTTTAATCACCATACATAATGCTTTGAACAACAATAGCCTCGCTTGTTTCCTTTGCCAAAATAGAATTTCCTCAAACAATCTGATATGTTTTGTGACATTTTTTAAAAATGTTGGGTCATTTTTTTTTAATAAAAGGGCATTTTAATGGTTGGAGGCACCCGAAAAATGGTCAGAACAATGGTGAAAGAATTCCCAACATATGTGGATAAGGCCAGGCCTCATTTGGGAGGTGAAAAACACCATTTGCAGCACGCATACAGCTTCAAAAATCTACCTCAAAGCCAAAAACGTGAATAGCAGCTTCTCATCCAAAACCATCTCCTCAAATCCGACTGAAATCTGTGAGACACCTCAATGGAGAGGGAAGCGCTTCAATCTTCATTATAAATGGAACTTGCAAACCAAAAATCACCTTCCCAACACTCTCCTCGCACACCTCGCAAGCTTCTTTGATGTGTGAATTCACTTGTGTGAGGCTGCGAGGAAGACTTGTTTAATAAAGTTTTAAACTTTATAAAGTTCCTATAATTTGCCAAATATTTAATCTTTTTCCCTAAAACTCCTTTATTCTCGTGCATATCATTTGAATAACATTTAAAGTATATAAAAAATGGCTAATGTGACTGGGAGCGGGGAAGGGAGCCAACAGCTCTCTGTTTTGAATGGCGACGGTGCATGCGGGTTGGTGTGCCTTGGGGAGTTCAGGAGGCTTGTGGGGGCCCTCCTCTAGGTGACTCTTTGTTGGGGTTGGCTTTGGCTAGTGTGGATCTTGTCGGTGTGCCTCCTGATGGGTTGTCCCCTAACAAGGTTCCTTTACCTATGCCTTCTACGATGGTTTCCTGAGGTCGTGGTACCCTCTGTGGGTGGTTACGGTCTAGATGGGTGTGTTGAGGGTTCAGATGCTCCACAGGTTGTGGGATCTGTCCATGTTGCTTCTCATGTCTCATTTAAGGGATCTCCTTCTTCGGGACAGGAGAAATCTTTCTCTGAGGCTGCCATGGTGGGTTCTCGGCCTCTGCTCTGGCTCATGCTCGACCTCTTCCTTGTGCTCATGATTCGCCTATGGTGATTTGTGGATTTGAGGTTTCTGAAAAATGAGGAATTTTATTTATTGAAGGGAGTGGTCTACAGGTTTAATGGCATGTGGCCCTCTCTTCCTGACCTTGGGTTTCCACCTCCTGGAAACCGATGGTCTGTGGGGAGATTGAGCTCTATCCTTGCATTAGGGGCTTCTTTATAGCTACCTTTGCCTCCACCAGGGAGCGTGATCATGTGTTGGACAGGGGCTAGATCTGGGGGATTCATTCACTATCCATCAGGCCTTGGTCTCGCTCCTTCAATCCCCTTATAGAGCCATTGAATACGAGACTTGTTTGGGTCTTTCTGTCGAATCTCCCTCTCCATTTTTGTGAGGATTCATGTTATGAAGCTATTGGAAACACCATTGAACATTTTTTTATGGTAGACTCTATGACTCAAAACTTTGGACACACTACAATAGATCATATGCTTGTTGATTTGGACATCTCCAAACCCCTCCATGTTGATGGTGGTGGACAGATCTTGGAAGCAGCTCTTGGACTATGAGGGTCTCCCCTTTCGGTGTAGGAGATGCTTCTTTGTGGGTCATTTAGCCTTTGGTTGCCCGCTTGCCCGCCGCAAGGGCATTGCTACTTGGTGGAAGGATGTTGTCCTAGATCATCTCACAGTAGGTTCTCCCCCTCTGGAATTTTCTTCTACAGAGGTTGACCCTATTGAGACTTCTCGTGAGCCTGTGTCTTGCTCGACTCCTCTTTTGATTATCCCTTTCGAGGAGCCTATGTTGGCTCATTCTGCTGACACTGTTCTATTAGAGCCTGCTTGAACTTTGTTGGATGCCTCAACTGGTCCTTCGATCGATCATATCTCCTCTCTTGTGTTGTCATCTCCCCGGTGCGATGGCTCTTCGCTCTTGATGGCTATTGTGGATCTGCTTCTTCCTCCTCGCTTGGGGGATGATTCTGAGCTTTCTTGGTTGGTTGTGCTATGAAAAAAGAAGGGACTCCCTCATCTTTTTGTTGCTTCATGGCCTCGGGTTTTGGGAGTCAATTTGGTCCCCCTTGGGAATGGGGTTCTCTAGTCCTAGGTTGTTGTTCAATAGCTATCTATCAGTTGTTTCTATGTGAGGTTTGTCATCTTTCCTAATTCATACTTGGTTTGAACTATGTTCTTTTTGGCCTTTTGGGTTCTCTGTGTAAAGGGTACAACACCTTGAAAATGGTGCTTACTGTATCAAAAACATTTAAAATATATTAAATATTTTAAACATTAGCAACTTCAAATATTAGAAAATAATGAAATTTTAATTTCGGCTATAGCCTAAATAGAGAAAATTTGTTGTGGACAAACCAAGACACCTGAAGCTGAGATTTTTTGCGTGCATCCATAATCAATTATTTAGAGAAAACCCATTTTCTCAAAATTTTCCTAGCCATTGAAAATCAAGTACCTCATTTGTAAACTCGCCTTGGGGCGTGTTTGTTGTAACCAGAATACATTAAAATAATATATCAAATGACCTTATATCTTGATGAAAGTGGATATGTAGAGGTTTTACACAAAAATAAGAAATGGGTTGTCATTAGAATTGAAAAATTTGAAACTTTTCATAACACCATTTTTGTCCCTATTGTGATCAGAAAATAACTAATTAACCCATCTGAGCTCATCTTGAGACCCTAAAACCAAGCAAGCATGTAGACATATGACCCAAAAATGCAGTGTAACAAATGGCTTGGAGAAAAATATCACGAGGAAAAATTTATTCACTGTCAAAGTTGCTTACTCGAACTTTCTACAACAACAGCTTGTTCTGAACCAATTAAAACTCACCCAATTGCCAATTTGAACAAATAGCAAATCAACTCATGGGAGGTTGCCACTGGACACAACAAATCATTTAGGTACACTAAACATGTGTGAAAGAGGAATTTGTTTTAATCATCATCCATAAAAAGACATTCAAGTTCAAAGTTGACCACCTTGAAAGGTTTCTGAAAAATGCAAATGCAAAACTGAAGAAATTGCATTTGGTTTTGGTCTGGTAAGAATAGTAAATCAACTGATGAGACTCTGAAAACTAGCATAGGAACTCATTTAGGTGGGAAGAATGTAGAAAAATAATCATTTTGGCATGACAATCAACCAATTGCAAAATGCAAGCTCAAATGGGAGGCAACTTTGTAGAACTGAAAGTTTGCAAACAACAAAATAGTGCCAAAACCCTCCAACTTCACTTTTCAAAACCCTGACAAAACTCATTGTGAGAAGTTAAAAATTGACATGCCTGTTCACATATGTCAATTGAATATGTCTACCAAGTGGTTTTGCATGAAAATCATCTGGCTTCAAAATACGACCCTCCAAAGTAGGTCATTCAAGCAGATTTCTTAGATGCACTTTTGAAAGTGCAGAAGCAATTTTTTTGAAATGGGCACTTCAAATTTGCAAAATTTGAGAGTGCCATCATACTCAAATTGTGGATTAACCTCCACCGTGGTTTTTCCCCTAACATGGTTTCCATGCAAAAATCCTTGTGTTATGGTGTTGTGGATAATTTATTTATGTGTTTGCATCTTTCTTTTGGTTTTATGTTAGAATGATTTTAATATAAAATTAATGAAGTTAAGAATTGTTGAACACTGATTCCCTCCGCCCGTGCCTCCCTCTCAGTGTTCCCTTGAGTCCAACAAGAGAGTGACCACGAAGTGATCTAAAGATAGTAAATTATCCATCCTTTTAGGATGGTGATATCCAACACTTTATCTCCTAGTTATTAAATAACTAAACCCACTTTATTAATCTAATAAGGCTTAATAAAAAGTGTAAGAAAAACCTAGGGCTAAGAAAAAATAAATTAACCTACATTAGCATTCTCTTTTTATTCTCATTCAATACAAACCAATTTGGTGGTACATCATGAAAGCATTAACCTAGTAATAATCAATTTAAAATGAATTAAGTGGGCATAATTATCATGAATATGACTCAAACATGGACCCATGTTATAAAAGGGCCTTTCACCTTGTAATATAGGACATTTAAAATGGTCTCAAAACGTAAACATTTGATAGTAATTAATTCACAAATAGATTAATTTCCAAGTTACAAGTACAAATTTTATAAATTTGACCCAATGTTGGGATCACTAAGCCTTATCTATTAGGAAATACAGTCTTCTACGAATATTTTGACCTAACATCAAATCTAATTCTTTTCAATTTGTAACCAAGAAAAATCAAGGAATATTGACTCCAACACAAAATTTTACATGGCATAGTTGTTGATTATTATCTTAATCACGTTTATTATATATATTTTTGTTTGACTTTGAAACCTTGAACCATATGATGAATGAATCAATATTTTCTTGTGTGGAGTCTTTAAAACCATACATAATTGAGAAATTCATGAAAAATATATAATAGTTCCAATGATGTGATGAGAAACCTTTGTGTCTTCAAATACCCTTTATGAGGTAAAAAAAGATTGAAAAACAATTACTATGAGAAAAGAGTTCTCCATGATTATTTTGAAAGGGTGTAGTTATCCATATTAATCCAACAAGAAAAAATAGGGGACAATACATGTGTTACTAGTCTGCTACAGACAAGTCTTGGGTTTAGGTCCAATTCAACCCATGATCGGATCCAGATTCAATCCATCTTTAAGGTCACCCAAGGTCAAACATTTCACTAGTGGGTCCATCCTAGGTGAACCTAGGGTAAATTTTGTAGGTACCCACGCTCAATTGACAAATTTCACCATTTATTGATTTTTTAAATTGAATTTTTATTTGACCTAGTTCCCCCCCCTCCCCAAATCCTAAAAAATGGTATAGAAGACATAAAAGACAAAAAAAAAAGTCATTTATTATATTCCACGAATGAAAAACAAATATATTATTCATCATTATTCAAATTTTTCTTGTTTTTCATTGCATAAATAGAGTTGAATATATTGATCAGTGAATATTCCAAACTTGTTGTTTTGTTATTACTACACATTTGCAAGAGTTCATTTGTTGCCAAGGAGATTGTAGAGGAAGATTTCTTCAAAAGAGGTAGGTTTTTGTTAAGTTTTTTTTGTTTTTTTCCTACATTTCTTTTACAAATGAACTCTCTTATTTTGTATTATTTTTCATTTTTCTAGGAATCTATAATACATACTTAATTTTTAGAGTGAATTAAGTTGTATATATATTTTTTGTTTTTATTTGTTTGAAATCTTCAAATGTGTTGTTTATTGAACTTGTTGTCTTAGGTATTACAATAGCATCTGACTCTAGCTCCATGAGCTGACCCTACTTCAAAATAGACCCAAACTCCCCCCTTTCGAAATATGTTGAAATGGTACAACAACTTCTAGGTGGTGGGAGTTATAACTGGATTTATAGTGAATATAATGTTAAATATTAGAGCTCATATAATTGATTGAAAGACCATTTATGCAATATTCCTAGATTAGGAATCAAATTTTTCTTAGGAAAAAGATGGTAAAGGCATTCAAGAATCACAAGTCTTGGCATATATAGATGAGAAAAAATGTGGATCAATAAAGCTTGTAAATCAAATCATCCTTTGTTAAAGAGAGGATCTTGATGGATGAAGCCCCCTCCATTGCCTTCTAATCTTCAACCTACGAAGGGTCACCCATTTTTTCCACACTTAAAGAACAACCAATGGCCTATATACATAAGAGATCAAAGGACCATTAGAAAATGGTATTTCATAATAAGTCTCGGGAGATTTCCAATCAAAACATAATTATATATGTCAATGCGAATGGAATGGCATCCAATGTTGTTCGGTCCCCATATAAAAATGGTGAAAAAAATTAATGAGGCTCCAAAAAGGGACAAGGGCATAGGTTATGAGAAGGTTTGTAGCACCCTATTAGATAAAAGAGGTGAAATTTATAGAGGAGTCCTTGAAGCCCATAAGGTATTCATGGGTCAAGCAAGGGTGTCCATCATTTCTAATGGATGGAAAGATGTAAGAAATTGGCCATTGATCAATGTTATTGTAGTTTCCCCTAAAGGGGAATTTTTTTTTAGAGTAGTGGATTGTTAAGGGGAGGTGAAGGATGGTGCATTTCTTATTATCCTTTTCCCATCCATTAAGGAAGTGGGCTCTTGGAATGTTGTTCAAGTTATAACAAATAATTTGCTAAAAATTGTAGAGCAAATGAGTTATTGGTTGAGGAGCGTTATTCACACAGTTTTGGACACCTTGTGCTATCCACTCCCTCAAACTTATGCTACAAAAATTTGGCAAGAAAATTGATTAAATCAAACAAGTGTATATTGAGATCGAAGAGATCCAAATATTTGTCACCAACCACCATATGTCACAAGGAACAATTAGAACATTCTTGAAACTGGAGCTATTGAAGGTAAGTTGAGTATGTTTTTGTTTACTAAGATTTTGAATTTAATTTAATTTTTATTTTTTATAGTTTTTTTATTTTATTTTATTTTTCAAATAGGTTTCCTAGACTCATTTTTCCTCCAACATAATTGTGTTAAGACGACTTATGAAGGTTCATGAGGAAATTTCTAACACGATCATCAACCCAAATTGGTCCATATGGAGGCAATATGGCACTACAAGGGAAACAAAGGTTAAACAAATGATCTTAAATGGCATTTGATGGAATTGTGTTGACTATCTCAATTTCATTGTGGCCATATTGAGCATGATTTTTATATCGACATGGATAGGCCTTGTTTGGGTGAGATATTTGATGAAATCAATTCAATGATTGAGAAGATGAAATCCATCATAAATGTAAAAGACTGAGATCATGAAGAAAAATTATTCAAACAACTACACAAAATCATTGAGGAGAGATGAAACAAAATGAACACTTTGTTACATCTTCTTGCCTTCGCATTGAGTCCCAAATATTATAGTGCTCAGCTCCTTTCTGTGTCAACAAGTGCTACCCCATATAGAGATGTTGAAGTTAGTCAAGGGTACAAGACATCACTTTGTAGTCTCTTCATTGATCTTGACATTCAAGATGTAGTGAGGGTTGAGTTCATGGATTTTGCATGCTCCAACAACTTTAGTATTGATACTCTTCAAGACAAGTATTAGGACAATGCTAATAGTTGGTGGTAATTACATGGCCAATCATTCACACACCTACAATGTCTTGCAATTAAAATTTTATTCCAAGTAAATTTTATGAAAAAATATTTTATTTTAATTTTATGATAAAAAATTTAAATTCTCTAACTTTTAACACTCTATTTTTGTCCTAATATTTTTCTACTTCATCTATATTTGAGGATAATTAGAAAACATAATCTTCCATCCATTCACTAAAGAGAATTCAACTACACTCAAAAAAGATAGAGGACCTAGAGTATGTGCATTCAAACTTTTGGCTCCCTTACACAAACAAAGTGGCTACAAGGAAGGGGACACAAGAAAGTGGACTATTGAGCCAAAGCATATTGACTTGGATGCTTCCACTTTCCAATTTTCTACACGTGATGTTGATGATAAGCCAACTAGTCAGTGTGAGAGTGCCAGTGCTAGTGCAAGTGCCATCACACTATTTGTGGTCCTAATTTACTAGTACACACATCATCTAATATGGATGGTGATTATGATATTTTTGAAGACCCATATGATGATTCTTGATTAATGATGGCTGATTTTTGACACTTGACATTAAATTTTTTCTTTAATATATATCATGAAATTCAAGTTTGACTAATATTTGGCTATTAATATGATGGTTTTGTTTATTATATAATAAGATGCTATGTGTGGTGTATTTTGAACTTAATTACTACTAAAATTATGTATATATTTTTTATTTTATATGATTTTGTATGGACAAATCCAAAATGAACCCAACCCCAATTTTTTTTATTGATTGAACTTACAAATTGAACCCTCAAACCCAAACCCAAACTAGTACCAAAATAAGTAACTTAGGATAATACAAGCAATCTTCCCAATACCCCTAGTAGACCACTTTCTAACCTAGACAAACCTATCAACAACCACATAAAAGGTCCATTGAGGATAGTAACGAGAATCCTGCCTTATGAACATGAGGTTTTCATGGCTCATCGTCCATGGGAATGAGTGAAAAAAGTTTCTAAAACCATTTGTTTTATTTGCATGAACATTTTGGACTACACTCCATGATCTATCATCAAGATGAAAAAATAAAATTGGATTATGGAATGTGATCCCAAACATTGATAAAAAAATCATTTTTTTTCACTAATCATACCTTAATCAAAATTCTTCAAAACATTATTGGCTTATGCAAAATGCGATCCGTGTGTTCAATGAAAAGATTGTTGGGAAGTGATGCATGCGCCTCACCACATGCAACTCACCTTGTTTATGCTAATGTGCAACTTTATTTTAAGACTATTAGATTGCATGAATAAATGCATGTCCAGTGATATATTTAGAGTCCTATCTTTAGGTGGTCTATGTTGTACATGCTAAATGCATGGAAAATATTGATCCAGTTTACTGTCTATATTTAGGAGTTGTTATCTCTATAAAGAGATCCCCTTGATGTTTAGTTTAACAGCTTGTAATGAGAAGCTTGCAAGCCTGTAATAATAATAGGGTCTGCAAACTGTGTTGGAAATATTAATTGCCCATGAGCCTGTCGTTGCTTCACCTACCTGTTAGGAGCTGTTTTTCCCTTGCCAGTTTTGGGATCTTCATCCCAGCTTTTGACTGCTCATAATTGAATGAGGTTTTGAATTCTCAATTAATGTTGGTAGGTAATTTCAAATTTTAGAGGAAATGTTTGTGAAAGCCAAAAAGAATGAAGGCAACTTTGTCTGTTAGTTGGAGAATTGGAAGAAGCCAGTTTTTTGCAAAAACAAGTGATTTGCAACAAGAAGAAAAGTTGCAGCAACAACAGGGAATGTTCATAGAATATTTTGCAGAGTGTTTGCAGTGAGCAAGATTGCTCTTAATCGCTCTGTGTTTACTAGGAACAGAAGATAGTTCCAGTCGAGTTGTGCCAATGAGCTCTAAGCAGCTCTTGATCGTTTATGAATTGGTTGAGCAATTTTTGATAGCTCCCAAAAAATTGTAATAGGTAGTTTACAGTTTGTTTGAAGTTTCATGTTTTTATGTATTGTCATTTCAGCATTTTGAATAGAAGAAGGAAAATATTGCATACCCAATTTTTTGTTTGTCTCTATTGAGTTTTAGTTTATTATTCCGCATTTGAGTATTTCTAGTTTTGCTGTAAATCAGAGCAATAGCTCTGTGTTTGTTTTGTTTTGAATTTAAAATTCTGTCAAACTGTAATTGATTATGGAAGTTGAATAAAGATTCATGTGTTAAAAGATCTACATTTTATTTTGTTTCTGTTTGTCTGTGTTTCAAATATCTACGAAGATCATTGATATCCTGTTCAAGGGAAAGCCCTGCGTTATCATGGTCAATTGCATTCAGGAGCAGCAAGAATACGTTGAAGCCCTTCACGTATAAATGTTGAATCAAAAAAATTGTCTTCTGTATGTGAACCATAGTTTCAATTTTCTCTAAGCACTACTGAGGCCATTGAGCAAATACTCATCATGGAGGAAAAAAGAAAACAACTCACTGAGTTAATGCAGTAAAATATCAAGGTCAGTAAAAGGCATGTTGTCCAACCTGAAATTCTATTGACGTCGTTATTACAGGTGGGGACAGGAACCCTCCTCTGTAGAGACCTATCCCTATCACTTCTATTTCAAAAAAAACTTCAATGGAGCTGCTTTCTCTCATGGAAGAACCAAATCTGAGAACCACTGGAGGCACGAGTGACTGAGTCTCTGCAGTGTTTTCAGCTGTTTTCCTTCCTGCCCCAAAAAGCTATTTACTTATGAAGGGCATTTTTGCTGCTAGCAGATAATCCCTGATCATAATTCTTTTGTTGCTTTTCACTGATGTATATTCTACACTACCATCCCTTTGGCTTCTTAGATTTTTCTGTATGGAGCTTTGGCCACTGCAAAAAAATTATTTTCTAATAATAGCTTTCTCTTTTTTTTTCCCCAAACATAAAAGGTTTCATCCGTCCTGCATTATGCTACCTAAACATTTAAATTCATTCCTCCAAGATTCATATTTAAGACCGGAGAAAAGAATCATTCTCACTTACACCTCTCAAACTTCATTTAACACTTTCAGCCTTTGAGTACAGGGAAAGGAGAAGGGCACAAACAGTGTAGTATGCATATATAATCTGAAAAAAAATCTCTATTACTTGCCAATTAGCCATCAAATTGACGAGACCGTGTGCATACTGCATAGGCATATACGTACAAAGTGCATATTCCTTGGTAAATCTTCTATATCTTTAGTTTAAATTACACACGAGTTATAACGACTTAGTCTTAAGTCAGCCTCGACATATCAATTTTCTGCGATGCAAATTGGAATGGCCATATTTTTAAATGTTCAAAGGTACCATAGAACCTAATTATTATAAAAACACATAGAACATAAACTTCAATAAAACATGGCGAGCTTCTACGCTTAGCAGACTTTATTTTATATATTTTCTCAAGAAGCACAAACACTCTTAAATTCAAGTACCACCTTGCTAGAAAAGTCCAGTAGTCCCTTCCATGGGACTGTGTAGCCCAAACTTATAAGGTCATTTAAAGTAGGAAACTATTAATGGATCCAACTACCATCGTAGAGAATCCTATAGATAAGCTTGATGGCTCAGAAGACGGCCAACTGCCAGCATCCGATTAGAGATAACCTTGATTAGTATCCTAATTATAGCAGGGGGAGAAAGAACCCATGTCCTCCAACAGATAAAATCCCAATAGTCCAACCTTTATATCGATCAGCTGGCATTGCATCGATATGTCAAACATGCACGAATAGTTGGTACAACATTTGGCTGAATGCATTTGCCCAAATTTCACTGACAGTAATATGACCTTATCCTACAAAAACAAAAGAGTTCAACCTGCGTCTACTTTCCTTGTGCATTTATTCTCTAAAACTATAATAGGACCCTTATGATAGAAAACCACTAAACGATAACCCATTAGCATGTGGATGTGCTCTATCATTAAAATTTAGGTCTATATGCAATCAAAAGTGTGATTCGTCTCCCCCCCACCCCCAAAAAAAAGCAGGTGTAACGATAAGCCTGTATTCTGTTGACACAGGCCTCATGAACAAGCAGCCCACAGCACGAAAAAGAACGTATTTAAACAATGCATGTAGTTATAAACAAAAGAGTAAGAGTATTCCCTTACCTGAGCCACATCTTGTTGAGCAACAGCATCATGGGTATCCACCACGGCCTTCAATCCTACGGCTGCCATGGCCTCAATATCAACATGAACAAGACGAAACCATTCCTCGTCCACACCACCATAGAAATTATGAAGGCAGACTATGTTTCCCAGCTCGATTGCAGAATTTTCGTGCAAAATCCGCCAATTGAAGAGAATATAAGTGGCATATGTGAGAACAGGAGGCATGTCCAGGCTTGAAGAAACTTTGCAGAATGGAACTGTCAACTTACTGGGAAGAAAACTTACTAGTATTTCGATATAATAATATTTGTGGGGTAGTTGATAGTGAGTTATGACTTATCAATTTAAGTGTAGGGATATAGTTTGAGATAAAAGACAATTTAAGATTAATATTTTTTTGCAAATGAATATTATAGTTGTTATGGTTAATGTTGACGTCAAGTTTGATTGATAGTAGCGATAATTAAGATTAGTATAGTTGAGGTTTAGTTTGTTTATAAGAATATATATATTTGTTGAATATTGATAAGTAATTTATTTTCTTAAAGAGCCTTTGTAGTTTAATAGCTTAATTTAGTGTTCTATAGTAAAATAAAATAAAATAATTCTTAATTTTTTGTAATGAACAAACTCAACTTCAAACTTGAAGGCAAGTCTAGCAATTATAAACTTTAGCAATTCAATGAAAGTAATACATTTAGCTTATAAAAATATGCTTACTTTAAACTATGTAGTAGCGAGTATTTACTTTTTTAGTGTTGTAATAGAAGTCTTGAGTAGCATAGCTATCTTTAATTTTGTTCCTTGTAATTTCTATTGAAGCTTTTGTTTATCTCGATAGAAGAAAAATATTAAGAAAATGTTTGTTGTCGTTATTTTGACATTTGGTATTAAATATCTCAATTTCAATTTAAAAATCTTGATATGAACTTGTTTATTATTTTTAATAAATAGTGATTAAGTTAATACTCTGAGTATATATAACTTGTAGTAAATAATTAGAGAAACATTAAAATATCTATCAATATTAATAGTAGTAGTGAACAAATTAAGCACTTGTTAACAACTAAGAAGTAGATAGATACTTTAATTTAAGAATAAAATAAATAAATTATGTATGTTAAAATAGTTCTCTATATTTTTTAAAGTAGATTGATACTTTATTTTACTTATTTTAATTTTAGAATAATATAAATAAAACAATTAAATTAGAAAGGTTATTTTTCAACTAGTTTATTTACTTTAAAACTATTTTATTTGATTTTAGAATTATTGAATAATTATTTTATTTTATTGGGGTATGGAATTCAAAACGAAAAAATCAAATTATGAAGTCTATCTAGGAACAAATCATTCACCGATCAAAATTTAACAAATACTAATTGTAAAGAAGAAAACTTAACTTGTATTATGTTAGTCATAGTTGTTTCTAGTATGAATTGATGAAGGTCAACCAAGTTAAGAACTATAATATTAACAAGTATAGTAAAATTCTGATACAATTTACACGCAACAAATTTCTTTTTTAAATATATTATGGTAATTAAACACATTCATAAACCAAATGTATGTTCGATGCAAAGGATAGGTATTTAGTTATATAATAAAAATAAACTTTAATCATTATGAATTATGAATTATAGGAAGGAAGAGATATACTATTTTAATGTTTGTAGATATTGTGATAGAGGTTTGATACATCTACTAGAAATGATTTATGTTCAATCTCTTCTAGTTTTAATTAGGAGATCTGCGTTTGAGAGCCACCTTGGCTTATTTTTAGCATCCCTACAAAGAGAAAATAGATTTGGAGTTAGAATATAATAAAAATAAATTATGATAAATTGTATGGTAAACATGATAGGTCTTTCACTATAGTGTTGAACTTAGGTTTGATATTGATAAAAAATGCATTTTGATGTTATATGTTTTATATTTGGACTTTAGACATAAACTATAATTAATGTGTTAAAGATCTACTATCACTCTCAATTATATAAATGTGTTTGTTTACATGTTATTAAAAGTGTTCTAATGTCCTAACGTTATTCTATATGCATAAAAGTAGACCAAAATTTGTCACTAATGCAATTTTAAACTCAAATGAATATGGAATAGGTCGGTACTACATATGAAGTTCAAAATATCATGGTACGTGTAAATTATAAACACCTAAAATATGACCTTACCCAACAACACCTAACTTTATCCTATCCTAAGCTTATGAACTAAAGAAATATTTCTTATTTATTTAATTAATTTTATCCTTTCTCATCTTTATCCTAATCATTTAATTAAATAAATTTTTATCATTTATTTAATTATTTTTCCTTCACATGATCCCATTAATTAAATAAATATTTTGTTTATTTGATTAATTATTCTTTTATCCTTTATCCTTGTCCATCTAATCTTAACCTTCCATCTTGTTCACAAGGATCAAAATCTAAAAATATCATCATGTGACAAGTGTCCCATTCACATGTCTAACTAACTCCTTGTCTCGAATCATTTAACCTAGACACCTCCCCAAAATTTAAACTAACTTTTTATCTTATCCACTCATCTCAATCCCACCTCTTAATCCTATCCATTCACATAAGTATTTTTTCGTCATCCCAATAATAAACCTATATTGTATCCCTCATGTGCCACTTGTCACATGAATACATCTTTGAGCCTAACCCTAATCTTCCTTCAATCTTAGCCATCCACCATTAGTCTATCCTACATGTCATGATATTATTATTCTTCACCCTTAGTTTCATGTTCCTTTAATGACCCATCTTATGGGGAGTCTAAAGATGGTGATTTATATAAGGTACCTTCTAATATACATGATGATATTATGAATTGTGATGATAATTCTCTTACATATCATGTTAGTCCTATGGATATGCATGATGATACTTTACCTTGGATACAATACATAGTAATATTTTTTTCTCTTAGTGAGGATTTATTGCATGATAAATTTGATGGTTCTAATAATGCATCTTTACATGTCAATTTTCAAATTTTACTCCCTAATTATGAGTACTTAGATGACGACATTTATGAGTGAATTTAGAATTAATTCAAGTAATAGAGATTTTTCATGGTTTGATTCATCTTATTTATTATATCATTGATTTATGGAATTAGAACATTATTTTATTGCATATTTTCTTTCCCTAATATGTCCAAGGATAATTTGGACTTGTCCATGCCTTCTCATGTTCCATATTTTGATATATGTTCATCATCTTCACTTGATGTTCATATGTAAAATATTCTTTACACTTTTAAAAAAATTATGAGGCTTCTATTTCACATATTTAGTATATAGTGGTTCATACTTATCATAAAATGACTAGTGGATAAAAATGTATGTATATATAATGTTTAATTATGACCCTATTTCATTAACCTTTATTTAATTAACTATGAGTGCAAATGGGAAGAGAGAGAACCCAAAAAAAATCTATAAAAACTAAATTCAAGGTTGAAAGAAAGGGTAAAATCAATACTCTTGAAGGTTACTAGTTAGGTGAATGTAAAACACTTAAATCAAGCAAATGGTGTTGTATTTTAGGGTACATGATGTGAATAAAGCTAAACATCCTTTTCACACTTGAAAATTAGTGGAAATGATCTTGTATTGTGAGATAGCTATATTTATGATGATGAAGAGGAGGAGGAGGGGCGGGGGAGAGGTGGATTTAAGGATTTTATAAGGAATAATTCTTACCCAATTGGCCATGACATTGATTAGAAAATAATTTAAGGATTTTATAAGGAATAATTCTTACCCAATTGGTCATGAAATTGATTAGAAAATAATTCAACTCTACATAATGAAGCAAGCAATCAAAGTGTCCAATACTACACAATTTAATTTTATAGACAAGAAAAATTGTGACCATGGACTTGGAAGAAGATATCCTACCAAACACATTGGTAGGCTACATTCAAACCTAAGATGAAGTTCAACACTGTTAAAAAAAATTGGATGAGGCTTACATGTTGGAATGCTACATAATTAATGAGGAAAAGAAGAAAGGTGATGGATGATCTTCTAAAAATGTACAATAAGAAGGTAAAGAACAACGAAAAGAAAATAAATGCAACATTTGAACAATAAATTAAAAGGTAATAAGACTAATGGTATTGCTCATAATTGTAAGGACCTAAAAATCATTGTTCAAATTGTAATATTGATTATCACATAAAAAATAAATGTTGGATGTTGCAACCTAAAAATAATCCCAATGAGGACTTCAAGAACTCCATGGCTACCATGAAGGAAGAGGTGTAAATAAAGGAAAAGTTGGTTGTTGATGAAAGACTTATACGCATGGCTACAAAAACTATCGTAAGAAAATAATAACAAGAATTAATGAACCAACTTCTTATTCTAAAACTCAAAGTGAAAAAATAAGCATATAATAATTATAGTGTCGTAAAATTGCACATTGTGGTAATTTCACACATTTGCATTTAGGCTCACCACATTTATGGCACAAACCTACAAGTTGGAATTTCATGATTCAGACGTCATATGCAACAATGATGAAGCACTAGCATCCTAAATACCCAATTTGTGCAAAGTTTTGGTCAAACACCCACATGACACACAGATGTATTTGTGATGTGCTAACATCTTCAAAAAAATTGAGATTAAAATATGAATATTCTATGTTCCTTTCCTATGACATGCATCGTAGCAACAAGGATGCATGTGTAACAAATCCTCTCGCCCATGCAGCATAATAAAACTATTTTTCACTCTTATTTTCACATGGGGATATCTCTTGAACATTCTTGATCTCTCTCTTTCTTGTCTTTCTCTCAAACTCTCATGGTGAAGCTTTTCTTGATTTCCCCCTCAAGCAATAGTCAAGGCTTCTCTTGCATGTTAATCCATCACTTCTATCAATCCAAGAGGGGATCCATGCAGGTCAAGTTGGTAATGCTCTCTTGTTAAATCTTATCTTGTCTATTTGATATCATTACATTCATGATAGGGGTTATCCTCCTTGTGGGGTTTATTTCTATCACACATCTTTTACATAATTTATGATAGGGGTTCTCCTCCTTTTGGGGGTTTTTTTATCACACATCTTTTACTTTATGTAATTTTATCTATCTCAATCCTATCTAGTTGTCTAGGGAGGTGGAAACCCCAAAACGAGGGTTTGACTAAGGCAAGCCCCATAACACCCACCAATATTTTTCTTGTTATGTTTGTGTGTAGATGAACAGGTTTAGAAAGTTGTGCATTTCAAATTTTGGGATCTTATTGTTTGTTTCATCTAAGATGATAATACAGGGCATAGACGTCCCCATGAAATGCTATCGTCTATGGCCGAGAGCTAATCCTCTTGAAAGTGCAATCTCTAGTTTCTACATGATTTCCATTTTTGTATACCAAATATTTTAATTCATCCATTCGCTCCTTTAATTAAGTGATTTCATTACTCTTGTAATTTATAACTTAGTGTTTATTTGATTAGATTGTATAGATATTCTTTATTATTTATCTCATCACTTGAGCTTTGATATTTTAAGTAACTAAGGGTTATTCGCTTCTTGAGACCCATCGTCTTGAGGGTAGTGAATCCCCTCCTATACTATTTTGGTGAACCTGATGTGAAGGAAATCATGTCAAATCTTTTTTCTCTAAAGTTTTAATGCTTTGATAATGCATTTTTATAATAGGATTTTGATATGTTGGATGATGCCCTAGATGATTTCCTAGAGGTGTCTCCTTCTACTCAAAAATATGTTAAACAAATTATTTCTTCATTAAAACCTTCTTCTTCTCAAGTCAAATAGTATGTAAATGTAATTATAGCCTCTACTTCCCCTCAAAGGCCTAAGAGATCAGTCATTTATGTGACTCTAGCCATCCCATATCCTAAAATAATTCATTCTATTTGTGGGGTCCCTGTTGAAAGTGATACACTGAACCTTTACTTAAGATTCATACAATCTAAGGTTCCCTCTTATTGAGTGGTAGCTCATATTTATAATAATAGAAGGAATCAAAAAAAAATTAATCAACCCTCTTCTTTACCACCTTCTCAACCAAGCATTCCTTAAGCACTTAGACCTACAGCTAAGCCACCAAGTGAGTATGATATTGTTGAGAAACTTCGTGTTACTCCCACCAAGATCTCACTTTGGTATTTGCTTCAGACTTCTCTAATTTACCAAGGTATGCTTTAAAAAGCCTTGTAAAAGATCCTTTTACCTTCTTTTACTAGATCAATGGATTTTAATGTGTTGATAGATCATATCTGTGCAGATTTTTTGAATGTTATTTTTCATTTGCATGAGCTCCTACCTTCGGAAGTACAAAAGCAAGTAGATCCTTTGATCTGATAATAGTTTATATTAATAATATCAGTATTAGATGTGTTGTCATTGATATCCGTTTGACACTCAATATATGTAGCATTGGGGTGAGTGCAAGATCATGATAGGCCAAATAGTGGTGATGTAAAAATGCAATGTGTGTTAGGTAAAATTGTGAAAATCATCTTTGACTTTTTACTTGGGTTGGTAAAAAGTGTAATTGCTATGGTAAACACAAAAGGAAAATGGATATTTGTTACTAATGAATATCTGCTTCTAAAAGATGGATATTTACTTTTTTAAAAATTTAATATATTTTATAAATGGATATCAGATATTAAATATATAAAAAATAGATATTTGTTCCCGTAGATAAAGGATATCTATTATTATGACGAAAACATATATTCATTCCTTGCAAAGAATAGATATTCGTTATAAATGCATTTATAATATATTAAATAAGATATAATATATAATATATTATTTTAATATTATATATGTATTATATTATAATAATACATTAGATATATTATATTATGTATTATATTTTTATGTGTTATATTATTATATGTTATTATAATATTGCATATATACATAAATATTAAATATATAACTTTTTATGTGGTTGGGAGTGAAAATGTGCGAAGGAGATGGTGCAAAAATCTGCAGAGGAGATGGTGATCTGAAGGTGAGGTCTAGGGCTTTAGGTGAAGTTGTTGGTGCAGGTAAGAAGGTTGTGAGAGATGCGTGCAAAAACGGATCTGGTCGTGTTCTTTCCCGAGCTAAGGTTGGTGGTGAGGGATGGTGGTGGTATCTTCTTCGGTCTAGTTCTTGCAGGGATGGGGCTATGGATTCTCCTCCTATGCCTCCTCATCCCTCTGATCATTTGGGTGAATCCCCTAATCCTGTGTGTTTTGATGGATCCAAAACCTTGAATGGTTGCAAGAACAGTGTGAATATGTTTCATGAATGGAACGAATATCATCTGGAGCAGATTAAGAATTCAAACCCTAATTTTCCTCCTGCCAAGACACCTAACCTGCCTGTTTTTGGCTCAAAGGAGACTCAAGTTCGTAGAATTTTGGTCTCTTTGATGGGGATGTGGAAATTTATATAGTGGATGATCTTGCAGATTTTCACATATCGGATGATAGCATTAAAGCCATTTTTGCAGATGTTGGTTGTTGTTCCCTGATCATTTGATTGTTGTGGAAGCAACCAACCCTTGATGATTTTCAGGCTTGGGCTTTGTCAATCTAGAGCGACTTGTCTCCCCTTGTGGTTCATGTTACAATAAGAAAATCTGTTTTTTGACAGTTGTTGATTGGGAAAGTTTCCCAAACTTTTTTTTTGCATTTGCTGATTGGGAAAGTTTCCCAAACTTTTCTGCATTTCCCTTTTCTATTTGGGAATGTTTCCCATTCGTTGTTTTTGTTGTTGCTCTATATATTGCTCTTTGATTTCCAATAAAATGTGTGAAGACAGTTTGCTGCAATTTGTTGTGCAAGCATAACAGTTTGTCATCATTTCTGCTTCTTTGTTTTAGTGTTATATATTTTTTATTTTTTTAGCTGTTAATGGTGTACTGGAATATTGTGGCATTTGTTTATTGTTTCTAGCAGTTCACACTCTAGATTTTGGCTTCTCTATGGTTACCTTTTCTTCGATTAATGATTGCAATTTTATGTTGCATAATGGCCCCCAGTTCTTTGAGGAATCTGGTTTGTTCCTCACTCCTTGGACACCTTTCTTCGATCCTACCACTATAATTATCACAAAGGTCACAATCTGGATTAGGTTATATAATCTTCCTTTGGTTATGAGGACTCTTGCTCTCATTGGCTAGATGATTAATCAAATTGGGTCCTTCATTATGATTGATCCAGCGGAGGGGGCTTCGTGCAGATTCACAAGGGCTTGTGCCTTTGTGGATATTTCCAAACCCCTTCCTGGATTGATCTGGATCCACTCTTCTTTTGGCACTTGGCTACAATTTCTAAACTTCGAGGGTCTACCATTTAGATGTTTTCATTGCAACATGATGGGCCACAATATTGGAGCTTTCATTGCTCCAAGTTCTCCTAGTTCCAGATGTCACAGCCTCAAGAAATGGATGAAAAAACCTAGATCTCCTAATACAGTTTTTATTTGGTGCAACCTGGATTCCCACACTGTGACTAGGGCTGATTTGGAGGCTCCTTCAGAGCCTCCCCCAGGGAGTCCTATGGGGCTTGTGGTTTCTCCTACTCATATTATGGATATTGTCCCTATTGAGAACGATGAGGATGACTCTGAGTCGAAGGGCACTTTCCCATTTATGGGGGATCTGGACGATCCAAATTCTAATTTTTTTGATGACTTTGTGGTGGATCCTTCTCCAAAATATGGGATTTTCTAGAATGAATCCAAGAAATCAAAGCCCAACTATGGTGAAAAGCGAAAAAAAGGTAGGAAGTTTGAAGTTGAAAAACTTCACATTGAAGGAAAGGAAGAGGTTGAGGGCTCTCAGTGGACCATGGAGGCCCTCTTTTCCCAAAAAAATGTCAAAGTTTAGTTTGGCTTTGGTCTTTTGGTGTTTGTGATAAGTTTAAGCTCCTTGTTGGGATTTCCTTCTTTGGGGCCTTACTTTCTGTTGTCTTCTTCTTCTTCTCTTAGTGACAATTTATGGTTAGTTTTAGCTCCCTTTTCTCAAGGTCTTGCTCTATGTTTTTGTTTTCAGCCTTTCATATAACAAAACTCACTTACACATCAAAAAAATAATAATAAGATATTACATATATAATCATGTTGCCTACTCATTAAAGAAGAAACAATTGATCAACCATTATTATTGACAAAATATTCTCTTTTCTAACTTATTTGCTCATATGGGAAATTTTGGAGCAATTCAAGGACAATGAGGAGCAGAAACAATTGATCAACCATTATTACTGAGAAAATATTCTCTTTTCTAACTTATTTGTTCATATGGGAAATTTTGGAGCAATTCAAGGACAATGCGGAGCCTGTAAAATAGGTTAATAGTCTAAAAATTCAGGCCAACCATATACCAATCCAATTCCTAGAGGGTATCAATGGTTGGGTCACCATGAACATTATACTATGAAGTGGGATCCATGAATCAAGGTCTTGGAATATGGAATAGTATGTAATATATCATACATATATTATTATTATATATGCAATAAGTAATACATATATTATTATATTGTTATGTATTATATAATAATATTATATATATTATTATATATTATATAATAATAGTAATAATATTATTATATTAATATATTGTCATTATATTATATAATAATAATATAATAATATATAATATTAATAAAGTATATAATAATAATAATATTGCATACATTATATTATATAAAAATATATCAAATATTTAAAATAAAGAAATGCTTTTGGAAACTAAAATCTATTTTGTAGAGTTTTTTATTATATAAAAAAGCTCAATCCAAAACAGATAGATTTAAAGCTTTCCAAAATGAATATCGATTTTGGAGATCTTTTAATATTAAAAAAAGCTCTCCAACACGGATATCCATTTTGGAGAGATTTTAATATTAAAAAGAGCTTTCCAAAATGGATATCTATATATGTAAAAGAAAAAGTTTCATTTTATGCATTGTGACAGTGGGAAGTGTGAGCGGCAACATGCGGGAAGAGTTACAAAAATGGATATTTGTCCATAATAGATATCTGTTTTTCCCAATTTTATATAAATTTAGCAATTTTCCTTCAAATTTTAGCAATAGAAAGTGAGGTAACTCATTTTCTTTCTGTTTTTCATCATTTTAATTGTTTTCTTTGATTTTTGGCATGTAAACCCTCCACCAAACCCTCCAATAAGCCCTCTACCAAATCCTCCTTCAATTCATGATTTAACTGAGATAAATGTAACTGAATTAAGGAGCATTGCTAAAAGATCTCGCCACCTCCTTCATTTGTGTTCAATTACACCAAATTTAGAGGCCATAATAAGTCATGTGAATGATGCAAGAGCATCTATGGTAAATGGTATCAAACAAAAAAAGAGGTTAATTTTCATTGATCTTTTTTAAATTTTTTAATAAATTAATTTCGGCTTGAACTTCATGATGGGGGGAAAAATGGTATATTTTGAAAAATTAAAATTTTCAATAAAATCTCTTTTGCACAATTGACAAATTGATTTGTGGGGTGAAAAAGCAAAAAAAATTGTTTAAATCTTTAATTGCAAATTATCCAAAAATATTATTAGAGTGTTAGATTTTCAAAGTAGAGGAGTTACAACACTTCACCATGATCCATAAAAAGTAGGGAGTGGAGAAGTGGGCACCCAAACCTTGTTTTATTGTTCTACTTTTTCGAGAGTCAAAAAAGGAAAATTTTAAAACTAAAAAAATCGTATATTTGACAAGGCCGTTAGAAATGATTTTTAAATGGTTTTTAATATTTTTTTTTTAAGGTTTTCATGTGAAAAAATAGCAAGGGTCATTCCATATTGGAGAGGTCCAAATAAAGCATGAAAACTTAATTTCATGAAGGTGGAGAAGAATCTGGAAAAACACTTTCCATGGAAGAGTTGTTGAAGAAGTATTTTGAAGGCAATTTTTGAGAGACAGGGGAGAGGGTGTAGCTTTTCTCTGGAGGAAAGTTTGGTACATGTTTATTGCAGGTTTGGTCTAATAAACAACAAGCCATGAGGATTCCAGAACAACTGGTTTGAAGTGGTTTAGAAGAGCTAGGAGATTGTTCTATTTGTAAAAGCTCATATGTTTGAGCATAATTTGTTTGAGATTAATTTCTAGTTGCATATGTGATTCCTATATGAGAATAATTTGCTACATATCAGTCCATTGAGAATAATTTGCTACATATCAATCCATTGATGACTGAAAAACTTTTGTAATCAAATTATTATTAATGGAGAAAATTAATGATTTTCTTATGCAAACAAATTTATGGGTTTAAGTTAAAAATTTATCTTTTTTGTTTGATTTTGTGTGAAGAATTGGAGAGGTATTTGTGATTTTAAATTCCCCTCTTCATCAGTGGTATCAAAGCTGGTTGTTCCTGAGTGTGCAAACAAAAGTGTTGATGTGAGGTAGTTTTCACCAAGACCTGTAGGTAGAGAGTGAAGCAGTTGCAAAGTGAGTGGAAAAATGTTTGAAAAAATGTCTTGGAAGCCAAGAGAATGTTTTGTGATGAAGAAAGAATTTCTAGAGCCACAAATAGAGAATCAAGAGCCCATCCAAAGGAGTAATTTATTTTGAACAAGGTGTAAAGCGAGTGGGAAATGTTGCAAATTCATTGTGGACAGTGATAGCACCAATAATATTGTATCCGAAGAGATGGTAGACAAGCTGAAATTGAAAAGAATCAAACATCCTAGCTCATACTACATTTCTTGGTTGCAAGGAGATTGCCAAATATAGGTAAGTGAGCAATGTGTGGTTGATTTTCAAATTCGTAGATATAAGGATTTGATTGTATGTGATATAGTACCTATAGATATATGTCATATTTTGTTGGGTGGACCATGGTTGTATGATCGAAGAGATCTACATAATGGTAGGAAGAATACATATAACATCATAAAGGATGGGGAAAGATATGTTTTGAATCCTTTTGTAGGATAGGCAAGAGGAAGTGGCAAAAGAAGTTGTAGCAGATAATAAGGATGGAAAGGAAAATAAAATGGGAAGGGCTGAATCTTATTGTTCTTTTGGTACTAATATGTTTGCAAGTGAAACTTTTTGTGCGAGGAAGAAGGATGAAAAGGAAAATATGGAAATCCTTGTTCAAAAGGATAAAGAGGGAAAAGAAGAGCAAAGTGCAACAATGATTAAGGATGATGAATGTACTTTGGAGGACTTGAAAGTAATGGAAAATGAAAGTGCAGCTAAGAGTGAAGGTGAAGAAGATATGGAAGTAGGAAGTGGTGAAGAAAAGGTTGAAGAGAAAGAGGTAATGCATAATATGTTTCATTTTTATGATGAAGATGAGAATGGATCTTGTGTAGATGAAAATATTTCAGTGGTAGAAAAGGAATGGCAAGTGTTGACAGAATGTGGAGTGAAGATTGCAGCAAAAGGTAATGAGGTGAAATCAGATTTTGATGAATGCTTTGATGAGGTTGAGAATGATATCACAGAAAGTAGTGAGGAGGTAAAACCTATTATTTTTAGTTATTTTCATGATAAGTTGGATGATTTAGTGAATTCAAATGATATGGTTCGGTTAGAGATTGCTAGTGAAGTATGGAAGGCCGAAGATTTGTTTGGTATTGCAAAGTTTGATCTAGGTGCATTTTGGAGGAGGTGGTCATAATATGGTGGGTTGAATCCCACAAGATTGGAAGATATTTTGAGTTGAATTTGGTGGAGATGGTTGGTTTATGGTGGAGTTGATTCCACATTGAAAATTTTGAGTGCAGAGAAGAATTGTCAGAGGAGAAGGGTACTTCTTTCGGCTAGGTGCTGGAAGAGGAGAAAGAAGAGAAAATCAAAGGTACCAGTTTCAGTAATGGAGTTTGTTGAGGGTTGCTTACAACCTAAAAGGATGGTTCTACCATTCAACTCCATTTTTTGAGACCAAGCTCACAAAAAATTTCTACCATGGGTGTCTGATGCGGGAGCATCTATGGTAAATGGCGATCTTGTATCAAACAAAAAAAAAGAGGTTAATTTTGGTTGATCATTTTTGGATTTTTGAATAAATTAATTTTAGCTTGAACTTCATGATGAAGGGAAAAATGGTATATTTTGAATAATTAAAATTTCAATAAAATCTCTTTTGCACAATTGACAAATGGACTTGTGGGGTGAAAAAGAAAAAAAACAGTTTAAATCTTTAATTGTAAATTATCCAAAAATATTATTCGAGTGTTGGATTTTTGAAGTAGAGGATTTACAACACTTCATCATGATCCCTAAAAAGTAGGGAGTGGATAATTGGGCACCCAGACCTTGCTTTATTATTCTACTCTTTTGGGAGTCAAAAAAAGGAAGAATTTAAAACTAAAAAATTATATCTTTGACAAGGCTACTAGAAATGAGTTTTAAATTATTTTTAATATTTTTTGAAGGTTTTCATGTGCAGAAATAGCAAGGTTCATGCCATATTGGAGAGGCCCAAATAAAGAATGAAAAATTAATTTCATGAAGGTGGAGAAGAATCTGGAAAACCACTTTCCATGGAAGAATTGTTGAAGTGTTTTGAAGGGAATTTTTGAGAGACGGGGGAGAGGGCATATCTTTTATCTGGAGGAAAGTTTGGGACATGTTTATTGCAGGTTTGGTTTGATAAACAATAGCCCATGAGGATGCCAGAACAACTAGTTTGAAGTTGCAAGTGTTGCAAGTTTTGCAAGTGGTTTAGAAGAGCTCGGAGATGGTTTTGTTTGTAAAAGCTCATATGCTTGAGCATAGTTTGTTTGAGATTAATTTCTAGTTGTATATGTGATGCCTGTAGGAGAATAATTTTCTACATATCAGCCCATTGATGACTAAAATCCTTTTTTAATTAGATAATTATTAATGGAGAAAATCAATGTTTATCCTATGCAAACAAATTTATGGGTTTAAGTTAACAGTTTCTCTATTTTGTTTGAGTTTGTGTGAAGAATTAGAGAGGTATTTGTGAGTTTAAATTCCCCTCTTCATCATTGAAAGATGACACAAGCCAACATACTTCATTTCAAGAGTGGAGAGATACATAGACGTTACAATATGGCAATGGTTTGAGCTATGGCAAGGTCAAAAAAATCTGAAATAGCCCAATACTTTGTGAATCCAAAAATTGGACAGCATGTTCCTTTACATAAACCCAAATTTTCAATAAAATGGTGCACACATGAGGGCATAATAAGAAACTTTTGGGATCATTGGTGGATGGTGTTTGATAAACCACCCAACAACAATCTCAATGTCCCTCTTTATTTTCTCTGCAAATTATATGTGCAGTTTGTTTTAGGAAAATATGTTAACTATTTTGATTTTAGGCATTTTCAAGGAGTAGGTAATGGAATGCCCCAAGATAGACCTAGGGCAATGCATTAGATACAAGTTCCATATTTTCCCCCTCCTTGTATTCCTTCCCACCTCCAGTAGCCCATCTAGATGTTGTTGTAGATCAACAATGTATATTCTCATGGCCATACACTCTTTCATTGGTCATTTTATTACACGGTCTTCACAGTTTTCCTAGCCACTTGATAGTGATATTCCTAGTGATTCAATTGATGTCATTGGAGCATTGAAAACTAGACATATTTGTGTGCCTCGTCATTGTAGTATGTGAAGTCATATGTGTCTAGGTCTTATCAGCTGGATACTACTGAGCCTCCCCTAGACACAATTGAGTATGAGGTGCATGATGTGACACTTGGTGGAGATGAGACAATAGTGTGTACTACATACATGGAGACATGTGAGGGAAGAATAGATAGAGAGTCTTCCATGGTTGGAGATGAGGAGAAACAAGAGCAATCTTAAGGACATGTAAAACTTAAATTTATTTCATAACTTGCATTTCATTTAAAACTATTATAACAAAGTATAACTAACATATATTTAAGTGAGAATGAACAAATGATGAGTGAGGATGAGCTTAGAGAAGTAGATCATGGTACTCTTTTGGCCATTGAATTTGGCCTAAATATGGTATAATCTTTTGTACATGTAAAAAAAAAATTATTATATGCATATCATTTAAATTGTGATTAATTAAATATGTATATTAATTTATATCTTGTTCTTATTTTACTTTTGTAGTCTACTCTAGATTTGAGTGATGTGACACCTTTTACTATGTCATATACTAAAACACATAATCGTCCTAGGAGACTTTCATTTGTAGAATGAGTCACAGTCAAGGTAATTGAACTAAATTTTAATTGAATTAATAGTTTAAAGTTAGAACTTGTAGTTTAGAAAAATGCATCCCTTTACATTTTCACACTTATTTGGAATTAATGTTAATTTGGACTTAATTGTGCCTTATTTTTGGTGTTGTAAAGTGTACCCCTTTACACTTTCATACTTATTTAGGGCTCCTTTAATTAATTGTGCTTAATTTTCTTTAATTGGACCCTTAATTCATTTTCCAAGCCTAATTAATTGTATTTTCTAAAGAGGAAACCCAACATTCATTAATTCCTTAACATAACACTTCTCATTGAGCAATGTGTGTCCTAGGGTTAGGGACCTAGGACCCATTCACCCATGGGCGAATGAGTCCTCCCTTAGACCTAGGACCTTGTTGGTAAGTGAATTGGCACTTGAAATGATATTTGATTCACCCAATGGAAAGTGGCAATAATGCACCAACAGTTGGAGAGATTGCTTGTGAAACAACAATCTTCCTCTACATGTGAGAGGGGAAGCTCCCTCGTATGATATGGTTTTTAGGATTTTAGATAATAGTGACAATAAAACGTAAATGCATTCATTATTAAGGTCATATATTACACATACAAACTCCATAATGCTTTATGATTTTCAAAATGATAACACTTTCAAATCAAGATACCAAGAAATGAAAATGTCTCCAACGTGATATGTGAGAGATTGACTACTAATTATCACAAACAAGATGAAGGATAAAAAATATCATCATCAACTTATCATATGAATAAAATTAATGACAACTCATAGAAAACACCATGAACATACATCCAAAAATGCTTTGCATTACTTTATGAAATTATACAACTCCAAAATCCTTGTGCCAATTTGTGAAAATGCCAAAATTCCTCTACAATGTTTTGATCCTTGTATTTATAAACTCTTATTTGTAACTACCTCATAACCAACTTGAAACTACCCTAGTATACCTCCACAAAAAGTGGGAAGTAAAACTGAGTTTTATTAAAGTTGGAAAATTCTTAAGTTTGAGCAATATAATTTATTTTCCAACTTATTACAAAATTGATAAATTCACCAAAATGTGTTCAAAAAGATAAAATAAAATATATAACTAAGTGACTTTGACTTAAAAATAATTATAAAAATACATAAATTTGCTCCAATGTCATTTCTCTAAAGTTCCTGTAGTATCCTCAAGAAGTTATTTGAGTTGCATCTTGCCTTAGTTGAAGGGAGACTGTTGCATTGAATTTTTTGAATGACTTAATAGACAACACCAAGACTTTATTCCTGGGAACAATTACATTTACCATCCTTATCTTCCAAATGGAATGATCTTTATGAATATCTTCTATATTCTGATGATAACTGATCAAATGAGTCCCACAAGCCTTAATTGCAATAGAAATATCACTCAACTTATCCATCACATCTACACTACAATTTTGATTATATTGAACAAATCTATGTCAATCATCTTCTCAAAACTACTTTGTATGGCTTGAACATCCATACTTTGAATCTCATCCCCTTTTAATGTATCTAGAATGATTGACAAGAGATCATCTGAAACTTTCATTTTTAATTGCTCACAAGAAGTCAACAATTTTTCTTGTTCCATTACAATTCTGCTAATATTAATAAGTTTTCAATCTATGCTTGGAAGCCACATTTTAATTTGGTTTTCTTCTACAATTGAGAAAACCTCATGAGAAAGTAAAAAATCAATATCTTTTTTGATCATTTTTTGAAGATCTTTTGCGATCTCATGCCAAATTGTTTCTTCCTCTTTAATTTTCTTCAATTCCTTTGCAATCTCTTGTTGCATGGAATCAACCTTCTTATGAGCTTCCTTAGCCTCACTAATAGAAGTTAAAGCATTTTCTTTCATTTTCTCCACCCAATTTTCAATCATTTTCCCATATGACTGATACTTTTGCACATTTTCCATGACCTCCCTCTGAAGGAATTCTCCATGACTAGGCATTGTTGAAATATGAGCAACATCCAAGGGTAACTAGAAGTGTCTACTATAGATTTGATATATGATGTCAATGTTTGTACCTGCTGCTTCAACTGATCTTTAGAACATTTCTCCTTGTTTGTCCTTTATATTAATTTAGTTGCAGATACCTAAAAATTGTGGATGTCACCATCATGTGTTAAGGGGACGAGGTCAACCTTCATGATGTCGAAATCACTTTCATCCACCTCATCTACATTTTTCTCTGAAGTAGTTGAGCCACTTCAACACATAAATTCCCAGACAAAGGATCTGTTATCAATCTAGATGTAACCTTTGTCTTCTTTGGTTTTGTGATATCCACTATGTCAAACTCGGGAGGGATTAGTTGAACCATTCTCTCTTTCTTTAACAAACTTTATTGTAGCCATGATTAAGAAGGTACTTGGGAAGAATTTGGAACAACCATCAATGGTGGTTCTGATGATATTGGAACATTAGGTGTCACTGACACAAAAGTCTCATCTAGAGGATCATTGTTGACAAGTATTTCAGAGAACGAGGAATGGGATTTCCCTGAGAAGGAGATAAGAGAAGAACAAAAGGTGAGATAGAATGAAATAATTCTTCCTCATTAGGATCACGCTCAGAATCTAAGTATCCCCTTTATTCTATGACTTCCTAAATTGGGTTCAATTCCTTTTCTTTCAGTTTTGACCTTTTTTCTTTTTACCTTCAGATCACCCTCACATGAGCTTGCAAGATTACCTCTCTTATTCGGATCCTCATCATCCCCACCAACTTGAACATTATGTTGAGAATCAGAAGTTGAAATTGAAGCCTGTGAAATGGTTGAAGAAGAAGAGCATTCTTGAGAGTTGCTTCCTTTCTTTGCAGAACTATTGTTATTCCTTGGTTGTGTTGTTGTGGCCTCAAGTATTTTCTTCCTTAACCATTCTTCTAATCTCTTGATGATGTGGGTTGTCCTCTCACCTAATTCCCTTAATTTTTGACTTGCCCAATTGATAGGTGGTACGGGTAACACTTGAATTTTCTCAAAATAAATAGGATCAATAAAATATGATATGTCATCCTCAATGCCACTCACATCCCATCCTAATCTAAACTCCGTGATCTCCTCAATAGTAAACCTCATCCAATCCCTCTTTTGGACTTCAAAATCATCTTCACAACCCTCCCAAAATTCCTCAATTTCTAGAAAATGACAATAACCTGCACCAAGGTGTAAATTATCTTTGACATACTACTTTCCATCAAAAGGGAACCTCATCTTATACACCCATAGTCAATTTAGCAATTCTTCTTTCAATGTTCTGAGCATCTGATGAGGACTTGCAACTGTAGTAACCAAAGCCTATAGGAAAAGGAATGCCATTTTACCTTTTATACCTGCAAGTTTTGTTAACATGACCAATCTATCTGCACATACTTCTATTAAAACCAACTAATCATCTACATATCTTGGCAACATATAAGGGTATAAATCAAACCCCCCAATTCGTATATATGTAAATCTTGGAAATTGGATAAAATAACTCTCATACTGTTTGATCAAAATTGATGCCTCTAGACAAATTCTAAGCCCAACATTCCCTTGGAGTTCTCTTACTGTACTCAACATTGTGAAAGCATAATTAACCCTACAGAAATGTTTGTAGCTTTCTTCCAATTTCAATTGATAGTAGAAATCATAGATTTGAGTCATGTTATCATATATCCCATGACTATTAAGCCCAAGCCAAATCTTCATACTTGCAATGGCATACATGAGATAAGAAGACATGTAAAAATATCGATTCTCTTCAAATTGAGTTATTTGATGATGCAAGCTGTCACTTATGATACCTCCCCAATCAATGAATTGGTTACCTGTGCATATGATAGTGATGAACAAGTACATCTAACTTTCAAAGTTGTCTGACTCTTCATTTCCAATTAACATGTTCAAAAGGATCACCAAATTGGAAATATCTTCAATGAATAAGGACCTCTGAAGAATTCTTGACAATTGAGATCTTCCCTTTTGAGGTGCCAACAACCAGTGTCTTGCAATAGTATTGCAACATTTATCCTTATTCTCAGCGAAATACTGTTCTGCCATCTCCATGTGAATTGGTCTCTAACTGGTAGTCTAAAAATGATTCCAATAAAAATTGAGCCTAGCGTTGCCACCAATCTACCATCTGAGGTTTTAATCTCTCTTGTTTCAGGATCAAAAACCTTCATACATTCCAACACGAGTTCGGAACACTGGACAGCTACTAGATATCCTGTTGCGTTCGCCAAGTCACTTTCATATAACTTTTGTGCAAACTGAGATCTTTTTCCTTCCTTCATGCTTTGCCGAAAATCGTGAATACTGATATACCCCAATCTGGTATCTGTTGTTTTGGGAAGCGTACACTCAAGCACTGAGGTTTACTCGTAGCCTTGGTATTTATATTTCATTTTTGCATAAAAACTTGCTGCTGCGAGATTCACTATGCTGAAAGAGAACCTCGCTTTGGCTATACTCCTGATGATTTTGTTTTTAACACTAAGTGACTACATTCATTCAACGCACCTTGTTGATTTAATCAGCACAAAAACTTTGTGTTTTCAAAACATCAATCTATGCCAATACTCTGTTAAGAATTCTGATTTTGCCAACAGCAAAGAAGAGATTGCCAATGATTTGAAAACTCTGCCTTCACACCTGTAACTGTGTTTACTTCAAAACTTCTAAAGCCTTTTCAACAAACCATTGTATGTATATTTTGCAATCATGCGTTTGATGGAATCACATAAAACAGTTTACATACTTCCTTTGTCTGCCAACATAGCTGCAACTACATTCACTTTCAATTACTCTCTGATGAATCTCGATACCCTATTTCAACTCTCCCAAGGTCTGCAAAGGAAAGTGTTGAGGAATTTGAAATTACACCAGCTAAATGCACTTGCGAATACATTAATTTGAAAGTTTCTGATGCTTCTCCAATGAATCCATTTTGATCATAGCCGATTTTGTGCATACCCTGTCAACAGTTCGCTTGCCGTGCCTTTACTTCTAGATTTGCATATATATCTGCCAGCGCAGTAGCAACTACAACATCTGATATTATATCTTCCCCTATGTTCTAGCACGCCAACTTTAAGATTTTAATGCTCTGCACAAATATCAATACCTATTTGCATAGCTCTCACTTTAGCACAGGCAAGGAAAATTTTAGCAAAGTTTTGAGGAATCTGGCTTACATCTGTAAAATGCAAATTCTTGAAGATCTCTAAAACTTTTTTTTGATAATTTCATTTGCTCCAATCATTGCATTCCATGAACTGTTATTTCTTTGGGTCCCTTGTCTATTCTCCAATGTTCTACATGTATGACTGTCAGAGTGTTTCCAGCTACAACATCTGCAAAGAATTCACTTTCTTTACGCTTTGATGGATGTTTATACCTATTTCGGCGTAGCCAGGAGAATGCTGGAAAAAGGCCATGTAATTTGACTTTCCACCTGCTAATTACATTTGCCTGAAACCTTCTAAGGCTTTTTCAATGTATCCATTTTGTGCACATTATGTAATATTGCAAATGTGACCACATTTATTTGACGCATTCAGTCAAATAGTTCACAACTTTTCCTGTGCTTCCACTGTTGCGTACAAAGGCCGCTGCATTTAACTTCATATCTTGTCACTGCAATACATGTCAGCTAGGGCACTTGTAACTACGTCATCTGACAAAATTCCTCTATCTTTTTATGCTTTGATGGATGTCCATATTTTGTTTGAAAATGCTTATTATGGCAAAGGGCAGGGAGGATGCTGCTCAGGTCATGGAATACAGATTTACACCTGCAATTGCATTTGCTTTTAAGTTTCTAAAGCCTTTTCAACCAATCCAATCAATGCACAAATTAAAATTGTCACGCTCTAAGAGATGAGAACTCCGCGTCCTCCTCAAACTGCATTTTCTTAGTCTTTTTAACGGCTTTTATAACAATTCATTCAATGTATATCCTTGTGCGGCCTGCCTATTCTCCATTCGGTGAGGTATTAAGTCAAACAATTCACACACCCTGCCTATGCTTCCTTTCGTGCATTTTATATATATATATATATATACACTTGCGCCATTATCTTCCATGCAGCCAATTGCATATGTTTGAAAGTTTTTAAATCCATAATTAATACAAATGCTTGAATACCATTGAAGAGTTGTTATGTGTATAGCCTAAAATTAAAGCATTGCGCATTTCTTCGAGGCATTCTTTCAAACGGTTCACGCTACTTTATCCTTTTGTGCTTCTATCACGCCATGCCTATGTTTTTGGCTGCGCCAAGTCTTCAAATAATTCTGGCACCTTGTCTGTTGCTTTAAATACTCCCATATTGCTATGGACAATGACAATGCTGATAAAGGCTGTGAAATTAGGCTTTATAACTGCCAATTGCAGTTACTTTATCAAGAAATGCGTTGTGCTTAGCCTTCTTCTATAGCTCCGATTTTTCCACGGGCAGAGAGGACGTTGGTAATGGTTGTGGAAGGCAGCTTTACACCTACCAATATATTTGAAAGAAAGTTTCAAAAGCCTTTCCAAGAAACCTGTTGCTGCGCTTCAAAACCTGCCAATTGCATTTGCTTTAAAGTTTCTAAAACCTTTAAAACAAATCCAATTTGTGAATATCCTGCAATCATGGCGTGACTACAGATAACATTTATTTAAGGCATTCTGTCAAACAACTCACGGGCTTTGTGTCTGCTAGAACACTTGCAAATGTAGCAGCTGAGACAAATCCATTTTGTGCACAATCCTGTAGAACTGCAGTCCATGAAATCACATTTTCTTGAAGGTATTTAATCAAACATTTCACAAAATTTCTCCATGTTCTGTTGTCTACCGCGCCATTTTCACAACCTTGGGCTGCCCTTTGTCTACGCTTCTAGCCTTGCATGCGTGTCTACCAGACCAGTAGTAACTACAACATTTGTTGCATGTGCTTAAAAGTTTCCAAAGCCTTTTTCAAAACACATTTCTTTAATGGTTTATGTCAGACAATTCTTGAGCTTTTTCCCTGCTACCACTTTTGCATGCATATCAAATAGGGCAGCTGCAACTAAGACACTTGACAAAAATCCCTTATCCTTCACTTTGACGAACATTTCTCTCTCAAAATGGTACACACAGGAGAGACAATGCAGATTGTTGGTTTTTGGTTTTGCGCCTGCTGCTCACATTTGCTTCTAAGCATTGAAAACCTGCTCAACAAATCTGTCTCATGCATATGTTTCAACCATGAAATGCCATTGTCATCCAGTACTTATCTCAAACTCACGGCATTATGTAGAGAGGAGCATCTGCACATTTTCACTGTCCACAATTTGTTTGAAAATGATAAACTTCTGTTTTCCTTTCCTTTAAATGCTCTTAGGTTAGAAATCTTCAAAATTTGAGCAAGGTTCAAATTCATCAAAATGCAAGCAAATACGGTTAAAATTTGTTGAAATGTGAGCAATGTAGTTTAAGCATTGAGGTTAAAATACAGCGAAATGTGAGTAAAATGAGGTTCAAATTTATTCAAATGTGAACACATAGGTTAGAAATTTGAAAAAGTTGAGCATGGAGGTTAGAATTTGCAAAAAGTTGAGCAAAAGGGTTAAAATGCAGCCAAATGCAAGCAAATTAAATTAGAATTTGGTGAAATGTAAGCAAATGGAGGTTAGGATTTGGGAAAAGTTGAGCAATGAAGTTAGAAAATGAGAAAAGTTGAGCAATAAGTCTAAGCACACTCAATGTGCCTCAAACTTCATTTAATAATTATTTTTTAAAAATAATTATTTATATTTTCCAATAATCTTTTGACAATTCTTTATCACTGCAACATTGAAATCCACATAACTTTCAACTAAAAAAATCTTTTTGCCTTGAAGTTTTTCGAGGAGAATCAAAAATCATGATGAATCATGATGAGCAAAACCCAGAAAAATAATTTCAATTAGAGCAACCAATTTTTAAATTTTAATTATTTGTGACATTTTGTCAAAAAAAACTAGAACTTTAATTTTTCTCAAACTGAAAACTGGGTTGTTGCGCAGACTTGTCATATTGCTCGGAAAGCCCCCAAAAATACCCTTTTAAGGTAAATCCTTCTAGAAACACTTGGTTCTCAAGATTTATTTGTTTCGACACTTTTCTGCCAATGGAGGAGACCAATTTTGAGTGCAACTGGAACCACTCATAGAAAACCTCCAAGTTCAACATGTGACATTTGAATTGATATTACCAATCAAAATCTACCAATGAGACTCGAGAGTTATAATTGCATATGATGACTTGCAAAAATAAGGCATGACATGACTAACTGGTAATAGAGTTTTGCAAAACAATAACCTCGAATCACTTCTAGCCTGCCCCTATTGGTATGCTCCCTCCTAGGATAGACCTGTTGTATAGAACTTATGTAAAATACAAGAATGAGGGCATAGGACCAAAGTGACCTACCCTCCTCCCTATGCCATTTTAGTTAAGTTTTTGTAATAGCGTAGCATAAGGCTGCCTCTACCACTCGAAAAAAGGAGGAAGAGAAGTCCACTCAAAGCCCTTCTTCTTCTTCCTTTGTAGTTCCACCTGCCTCTACCTCCTACACTATTGTGGCGCTGTCGACTTCTGTCCCTATGTGTCTCTTAAGGAGCTTGATGGTGCCCACTTGGTGGAAGGCCAAGTGTCAGGTGTTCGACCTTCCTATCTTGCCCATGGAGCCTCGACCTATTGTATATGGTAAAGAGAAGGGTCCTCGTGGAGCTGCCTCTATGTCTCAACCTTCGCGATCTCCTACGGAGCTTCTACCTCTAAGGTAGTGAATGGGAAGAGGCTCGTTGCTGAGACACTCGAGTCTTCTCCCCCATCTATTGTTGAATCTACTCCTCCATCCCTTCCTCCTATTGTTGTCTAGGATTCACTCCCTCCATCGGAAATGGTTGTGATGGATACCCCAATGGAAAAACAAGATTCTCTTTCTCCTTCTCAAGCTGCACCCCCTAGCTCTCAGAGCCAAATAAACCACCTTACGCATGAGTGTAAGCACCAGAGGAAAGCTTTGGATGTTGAGCAGGCTACCTTGCAAAAGGAGGAAGGAGGGCCAACAGCTCCTACTTTGGTGTCTTCAGTTTTGTTCTCCTCTTCGGCCCCTTTTGATTTAGTTCCCTCTACCTCAATCTTGCTTTCGACTCCCTTTGCGAGCATGAATAATTCTCACCCTAAAAAGGTGAAAACATTCATTACTCCTTCAATTGAGCCTCCTCTTTTGATGTCCCTTCCGAACATCCCACCTTTTCCCAAACCTATGGACATGCTAAATACCCTAGTGGTGTCGACTATGGTTTTCTCCTCTTCCTCCTCACCTTTTGCTTCATTTTTGGGGATATTGTATCCTCCAATGAAGTGTAAGTTGGAGGATGACCCTGCTTGTAATGGACGTCAAAAGAAGGGATCCCCTTCTTTGGAAGATGGTTCTGCATTGGCTAGTTGCATTGTCCTAGTGACAGAGGCGACCCTGACATCCCTAAAGATTTCCACTACTCTTGAGTCCTTCGGTGAGGTCGGCAGTGGATCTTAGGCACCTCCCTCATCACCCACTCAGTTGACACATGGCATTCCCATAAAGTGCATGTTCAACTATGTAGACAATGTCCTGGCTCTATCGACATTTTTTGCAAAATTGTTATCGTTTACCTCATAGAAACTGAGCAAAGAAGACCTCAAGGGGCCTTCTTCCTTGGCTCTTGTCATAGGAGAGTCAGAGGGTACCCCCTTGCAATCTCACCCACCCTCCCCTTACAATGATCTAGATTGGGAGAACGATGACCTCTTGGTTGATGAGGACCCTTGTCACCCCCATAGGTGCTTGGATACATGAGTGTTCTATGTCGTGAACTTATTATACTTGTCACATCATTCTTCTCTTTGATGTGCCTTGATTTTCAACAATTGGGGATGATGCAAAGTGTTGGGGGATTTTAGGCCTCCCTTCCATGTTGACCCAATTTTTTATTTTTATTTTTTTTCATGCACACTCTTCTTCACATGGTCTGATATAGTAGTGGGTTGATGACACTTCATTTATATATTATTTTATTATATCTATTTATATTTATGAGTAGCTTTGACCCCCAAATATATGATCTCATTGTCTCTTGTTCATTATGTTGTTGTTTTTCTTTTCTCTTTGTCTTCTCTTAACTTTCTTTGTGATGTTGTGGTGCTTATGTGTTGTCCCTAGCGTGTGTGACAACATTAACACAGTTAAATCTCGTCATGTTTTGTGGGCCACGATATCACTTTCATTCTCACTTTTCTCTCATTATTATGTCACGTTCCTCTGAGTTTAACACACACCATCCTAAGGGGGGATTATCATATTGCTTCGATTTTTAAAAGGTGTATTCAATGGCCAACAAATCCCTTGAAAATCCTTTTATTTTTCAAAAATTGCATTCTTCAACATGGATTCCTAGCCAAATCTTTCTTTCATCATGAAAACGTAAGATAGAATTTGAAAACTTACCTTCAAGAAGGAAGTACTTTTTCTGATGAAGAAGTCTGCAAACTTGCCCTTACAAGGGAGTATTCTTTCTTTTGAATTCCTTGATGAAATGAATCTCTTAGAAAGATTCCTTGGTGATAGAATCATTGGCAAAAAATGCTATCTCTTTTCAAAATTGTTATTGCTTTTCAAATAGAGCATCCCTTGATTGGACCCCTTTTCTTTTGAAGGGTTCTTGAGGGACCCCTTTGAAAGCTTCTCCTTCAATTGTTGACTGTTAGTGTGATAGTTTGTTTGTTTCCCTGCGTGGATTTTTACTATCTAACATGTTTTGTCTGTGAATTAACATGTTACTTTGAAGGTGTGCCTGTAAAGGTGCTTTTCAATTGACCTTGTCGAACCGACTACCTATAAGGCTCCATCAGACTCTATGGAGCCTCTCATCTAGCTTCCCTCAGGACTGAGCACCTAGGGGTGCCTCCTTTGCAAGTTTGAGGACTTGTAAAGCACTTTCATTCTATAGGATATCTTTGTTCAACTCTATAGGATAGAGCACCTGGAGAGCCTTTTGTTCACCCTTCCGTAAGTTTGGGGACCTATGGCACAATTTTTTCAACTCTCCTCGAGACCGAGTACCTATGGAGCCATCTCCACTTCTTGAGCATTCGGGTGTGTCAAATTGTAGTCTACTTCCTCGATGGTTCGGGTATACTTACTATAAACTCTTTCCATCTACTTTACCTCACATATGGTAGCACATACACTTGCTAAAGTGGAGGAAAATTATAATGGTGTGAATTTGCACCTCTCAAAAATTCCCCATTTACACCCCTTACCCTAGAAAAATTAAACTTGACGATGTTATTCCACCTCAGATCCATCTATTTTCCACCCACTTGCCAATTGTTTGTAATGTCGATGGGGGAATTTCTATTGGGGAGACTAGCATGACACGTGAATGTCTGCACGACATGTTGTTGTCCTGACAAGATTTTTGCCTTTGGAATCTCCATAGGTGTTACACTTCTCCATTGGCGATGAAGAATAATGCCCCTACGCCCTCAAGACCAACCTCGAATGACTCTTTTGGGCTCCTATTCATTTTCAAAAGACTATCTCTCACATTCAATTCATCTTCTACACACTTCTTCAATCTCACTTCACGATTCTGCATACTTTTTAAACATTTCATAACACTTTCTCCATTTTTGAAGCTCTAAGTCGACGTTCTACAAATTTCACTCTTCTATTTTTTGTGGCAATGTTGGCATCTACAAGCTTGTGAGCTCACATCTCCCTTCACGTGCTTGAGGGCATCTTATTAGGGAGGTGATATTCATTTTACTTAGCATCATTGTTTGTTTACGTAGCATATCATTGTTAGCAATGTTTGGTGTTCTTCCATTTCAATACTTCCTTTATCACATTTTCTCTATTGTGGTTATTTTGGTTGTCCATGGAGGTGGGAACACTGAACCGGGGGTTTGACTACAGAAAGCCTCGAAATAGCCCCAACACTTATCCCCGTTCTTCTATGTGTAGGTGTCGTGTTCGTATGGATCTTACAAGAGGATGGACTAACCATAAGTTTGATTTCTGCCACCTTTGCTTTTGTCAAATTCCATCTTCTATGTTAAAGTATTCTTATTGTTGTTGCAATAGTTTTAGTTGTTTATGTTTTTTCGACATCGTATAAAACCATACTTATCAGGTAGTTAGCAAGTCTTCTATTAATTTTATACTATACTTCATACTCTTTGTTTTTACGAACGCTAGCGCCCGGCTGAGACACCAGTGTGTCACATTGTTGTCTGTCTTCTACATTGGAGTCCTCTAGCAGAGAGTTGCCTAGGTTACAGTCCATACTCGAGAATTTTCTCACCTGGTTTTCTTAACTCTCAAGTTGAGAAAAGGATAGTGATAGATTAGTTGTCCTTCCTTTTCACCCTCTTTATACATCAAATTTATCTTAGACAATCCTTTAGCATGAGGTAGATCAAGACAATAGATTTTTTTAGACCCTCCCGTGACTTGGGGTCTTGAGCAATCAGTTCCCCTCCTCTACATTTATGTTGGTGTTGGAACATTCCAAAATATTGTGTAATGTTGCTATGTGGTTTGTATAATATTTTTGGACTCAATGTGAAGTGTGTATGTGGTTGCTTGGTAGTGTTAATGCTGGTTTGGCCAACCTATCATGTTAGCTCTATTTGTGGATGTGCTTTATGGATTGTGGAAGCTTGGTGTAGTGTGTCAATGTAGATTTGGGTCTTGGTTAACCCTTGGTGTGGTTTTCCATCACTTCTTTCCACCGTGAAAGTGGTTGGTGCCAAGGTATTTGGTGGTTGCATGTTTGAGGTGCATATGTTTCATTGAAGTTGACTTAGAGAAGGTTATTCATTGATATGAAAGGTATATATGCAAGGTAAATTGTTGGAGAAGTGTGTGGTGTGAAGAGTGGTGTGAAATGATGTATATGTGATCAAGTGTTGTGATCTGAGTGCAAGCATGAATGCTTAAGACTACCAAAAGTAGTGAGTTGAAGGTGTCTACATTTCAATTTGCCTGAAGTTGCTAGAGGTAGTGAGCCAAAGGTTGTGAATGGTTGTGTTGGGTTCTCATATTGCTCTGAGGTAGTGAACCTCCTTATAATTATATATTTCTATTCTCTTGTATTTCGTAAAAAGTGATCTTCCTAGGCAATGAGCCTTTATTTTTTTGGATAGTGAATCATTTGGGCAATGAGCCCTTCCAAAAGTGATCCTTTTTTAATCGGTGTTGATATTCATATAGTGAGTTGATCCTCAATGTGGTTTTTCCCTTATTGGGTTTTCCATGTAAAATTCGGTGTTCTATTATGTATGGTTGTTGATGTGTTGATATTTCATTTGTTTACATTCATGTTGATGCTTAATAAGGGTTCAAATATTGATAAGGGTTTGAAAGCCTAATGCACAATTGATTCACCTCCCCCTCTCAGTTGTCCTATGTGTCTCAGTTCTCGAGTGTCCAACGACAAATCCCATCCATAAATGTGAGGCTCCCTTTTGAAAGGAAAAAAATCATTTTAGTTCGATAGCTAATTTTTTTTAATTCCATGGAACTTCTTGCAATATAAAAATAAGAGTCCAAGCCCCTTTCATAGAATTACTTATGTTGGCATAACAATTAGCACCTCTGGAGTGTGAGTTCGTACAGACAGCTAGGCATAGTACGCGATGACTACTATTCAAATTAGGAGGGGAAGCTCCCTCTTTTGCTGATATGCATTCTAAAAGTAAAATAAATAAATCCTGTCTTTTTGACTTAGCTAGAAGAAGCACAAGGTTAAGAAAACCAAGGACGTTGCAGCTAAGGATTTTCTCTGGTTTCGCAGGTCTTTAACTACAACTAAAAACTAAAAGCTCTAAACTATCTAGTTTCCTCAAGAAAATAGAGAATGAGGAAATGGAGCAAGAATGTGATTATATGATAAACTTCAGGTATAGATTCACAACGTGAAGGCAAGGTGGGATCAACAATTTTCTTGGTTGGGAAGAATTTTATTAAAACAAAAAAATATACGGTAAATTGGGTACAACTTCACAACATGAAGGCAAGGTGGGCTCAACTATCTACTTGGCTGAATAGGTTTACTACTACATACATCAAACGATAAGCTTTGAGTACAAATTAGCAACGTGAAGGAAAGGTGGGCTCAACTATTTTCTCTTCTGAATAGGCTTATTAGAAACAAAACGAAAGGTAAGCAACTAGGACAGCAAATTGTATTAGCGAAACACGCATACAACAAATGATCAAACTAGCAACCCCATTTAACTATGATTTGAACAAACACCATAATAATAACATGAAGGCAAGGCGGGCTCATCTATTTATTAATATAGCAGTCACTCATGAACAGATACATAATAACAATATTGCAGGCAAGGTAGGCTCAGCATAAATTGCTATCACGTACAAAAGTTTTATTTACAAGGGTGAACCAATCTTGAGAATAGGCATGTTGCGGATAGCGCAAAAATTCTCTATCACAAGCAAAATTTATTTACAAATGAGTTGAAAGCTCTTATTTATAGACATCAAAGGTGTAGGCAACCCTAAAATCACCTTGAGTCAACTAGAGTCTTGCAAGCATGCAAGATCTTTATTGCTAAACCTAATGAAAATAAACTACACCGTTAACTGGAAAGATACCATCAGTTAACTGAAACAAGACTCAACAGAATGGACATGTGCAACATGCACATCCTTATTGAAATGAAAACTAACTAATAACTCTAACTATACAAAGATGTTTCCAAGAAAGACATGGCATGCAATATGTAACGAGTTAACTCGGAAAGAGGCATCGAGTTTAACTCATGTGTCTAATGTCTATCTTGGAAAAGGTGGGACAACCCAAACTGGAGTTCACTAGCCCTAATCTCGAGAAAATAATGCCTCCACGAGGTTGTTGACTGCATCACCATCTAAAGGTCATCACACGTCTCAACTATCAATTCACTACTTGTCAGCAACTCAAGCAATCCTGAAAATCTCTACACACTTAAATGGCATTTCACTAACTGGTAACTCTTGCAACTCTGTAACTGAAGTGATGGCCAATGTTTCATCTGCAGATTGATGCTTCTCACGTTTTTCACACTTTTCTTTATGGAAGAGTGTTGCATGATGAAACCGTGAAATCTGACTGCGAACTTTCTGGTTGTGAGAAATGCAAATGAACTTGTTGCACACGCAGAATCCCAACGGTATCAACCCTCTAAACTGGCCTTGGAAGACAATCAACTATACGAGGCATGAAACAATGTGTACTTGAGTGACTATGCCCGCCAACCTCCAGGATGTGCTTGATACAAATCGATATCAACTTTTCTGATGAAATCATGAATTAAGACTGACTTGGTCTTGAATTCAGTCTATGTGAACTACATTCTGAAAAACTTGCATGTTAATTGTGAACACGGCTATGTTCTAACACATTTCTCTAAAAAGCCAAAAATCACTCTAGATAAGGCTAAAAATAGCCTGTCGGAGGGCAATTTTCACAAAAAAAAATTGAGATGTGGGTTTTGTGTAGAATCAAAATCTGTGATGTCCCAGATCAACAGATCTGTGAAAAAGTGAGATTTAGGCCTGCATGCAAAAGGTTTTCAGTTAAGATCTGAGGGGCTGTGAGGGCAATTTTTTTGAGAAAATTTGGAACATGGGTTTTGTGCAGAACTGAATTCTACAACAACCCAGATCAATAGATTTTGGAAAAAATGTGTTTTAGGCCCGCATGCAAAGAGAATTTTGGGAAAAAAAACATAGTGCTCTAGAATAGAGGCATCGGGGCAATTTTCATGAAATATTCTAAGACATGGGTATTGTTGTTGATGCTGAAATACATGAACCCAGATGCTCTGCTTCTAAAATTTTTGTCATTTTCTTTGACATGTGAAGAATACCTAAGACGAGAAAAAAAATTTAAGACATAAGATATAAGTTTTTGTTTGTTTGTTTTCTCTACTTCTATAGAAATTTTCCTATGTTTGTCTAAAGTTTGCTAATTATTCTGGACTGTATCTACAAGGAAATCTAAAAACTTATGCCTTCAAATGCATTGCATAAATTCATTTGCACTTTAACCTGTTATGAGAGAAATGGATGCCATCTTGAAATAAATAAAGAATTTTAGGTTTACGGCGACAACTGCAAGTAGAAACCCCGATTTCAAAAGAAGGAATTTGATTGGACCCCACTTCGGGCAATAAAAACTGACTTAAAGTCTCAAAGATATTAAAATATTAAAATATTCAGTTCAACTCAGAATGCGAAACTCAATGAGTCTCAAAATAGGCGGCAATATTAAAATATTGAAGAAATTCGCCCTTTGCACATCTGACATGCAAAAGCTGAATTTTTTAATATTATTTTATTAAGTTAACTGAAGTCTCTCTTTTTGGGTTGCCTTAGAATATTTTCCCGATTCTGAAAAGTCAAAGTTTTACTTTCTAGACGTCCATTTGCAAAAGTGGAGATTTTTTGCTAACTTCCTACTTTGTAGCTTGTTGAAAACATCATAGAAGACTCTATTGAACCATGATTTTTGGGTGCCCGGGTGACGCTAAAACTGAACTGCAGGATTCATCGCATAGCTAGATCAAAATTGATGAAATATCTGTTGGGAGTTGTGACCTTAGAAAATTGAATTTGGTGCCTCAAAATGAAGGGTGCCTTTTTCAAGGAGATATGTAATTTCATAAGAAATTCTAAGCAATTTTTCTGATTTGCCATTTGACGCTTCAATTTGTCGTTGCCGGTGAACGATGAATCTCGCTAATTGAATGTTGGATCCATTAGCACCCCTTACCTTAGAAAAATTAAACTTGAATGACTCTTTTGGGCTCCTATTCATCTTCAAAAGAGTATCTCTCACATTCAATTAATCTTCTACACACTTCTTCAATCTCACTTCATGATTTTGCATACTTTTTAAACATTTCATAGCACTTTCTCCATTGTTGAAGCTCTAAGTCGACGCTCTACAGATTTCACTCTTCTAGTTTTTGTGGCAATGTTGGCATCTACAAGCTTGTGAGCTTACATCTCCCTTCACGTGCTTGAGGGCATCTTGTTGGGGAGGTGATATTCATTTTACTTAGCATCATTGTTTGTTTACGTAGCATATCATTGTTAGCAATGTTTGGTATTCTTCCATTTCAATACTTCCTTTATCACATTTTCTCTATTGTGGTTATTTTGGTTGTCCATGGAGGTGGGAAAACTGAAGTGGGGGTTTGACTGCAGAAAGCCTCGAAATAGCCCCAACACTTATCCCCGTTCTTCTATGTGTAGGTGTCGTGTTCGTATGGATCTTACAAGAGGATGGACTAACCATACATTTGATTTCTGCCACCTTTGCTTTTGTCAAATTCCATCTTCTATGTTAAAGTATTCTTCTTCTTGTTGCAGTAGTTTTAGTTGTTTATATTTTTTCGACATCGTATAAAACCATACTTATCAGGTAGTTAGCAAGTTTTCTATTAAGTTTAGACTATACTTTATACTCTTTGTTTGTACGAACGCTAGCGCCCGACCGAGACACTAGTGTGTCACACTGTCGTCTGTCTTCTATATTGGAGTCCTCTAGTAGAGAGTTGCCTCTGGTTACAGTCCATACTCGAGAATTTTCTCACCTGGTTTTCTTAACTCTCAAGTTGAGAAAAGGATAGTGATAGATTAGTTTTCCTTCCTTTTCACCCTCTTTATACATCAAATTTATCTTAGACAATCCTTTAGAATGAGGTAGATCAAGACAATAGATTGTTTTAGATCCTCCCATGACCTGGGGTCTTGAGCAATCAGTCCCCCTCCTCTACATTTATGTTGGTGTTGGAGCATTCCAAAATATTGTGTAATGTTGCTATGTGGTTTGTATAATATTTTTGGACTCAATGTGAAGTGTATATGTGGTTGCTTGGTAGCGTTAATGCTGGTTTGGCCAACTTGGAATGTTAGCTCTATTTGTGGATGTGCTTTATGCATTGTGGAAGCTTGGTGTAGTGTGTTGATGTAGATTTGGGTCTTGGTTAACCCTTGGTGTGGTTTTCCATCACTTCTTTCCACCGTGAAAGTGGTTAGTGCCAACATATTTGGTGGTTGCATGTTTGAGGTGCATATGTTTCATTGAAGCTGACTTAGAGAAGGTCATTCATGGTTATGAAAGGTATATATGCAAGGTAAATTGTTGGAGAAGTGTGTGGTGTGAAGAGTGGTGTGAAATGATCTATATGTGATCAAGTGTTGTGATCTGAGTGCAAGCATGAATGCTTAAGACTACCAAAATTAGTGAGTTGAAGGTGTCTGCATTTCAATGTGCCTAAAGTTGCTAGAGGTAGTGAGCCAAAGGTTGTGAATGGTTGTGGGGGGTTCTCATATTGCTCTAAGGTAGTGAACCTCCTTATAATTATATATTTCTATTCTCTTGTATTTCGTAAAAAGTGATCTTCCTAGGCAATAAGCCTTTATTTTTTTGGATAGTGAGTCATTTGGGCAATGAGCCCTTCCAAAAGTGATCCTTTTTTAATCGGTGTTGATATTCATATAGTGAGTTGATCCTCAATGTGGTTTTTCCCTTATTGGGTTTTCCATGTAAAATTCGGTGTTCTATTATGTATGGTTGTTGATGTGTTGATATTTCATTTGTTTACATTCATGTTGATGCTTAATAAGGGTTCAAATATTGATAAGGGTTTGAAGGCCTAATGCACAATTGATTCACCCCCCCCCCCCTCTCAATTGTCTTGTGTGTCTCAGTTATCCATTGTCCAACGACAACTCCCATCCATAAATGTGAGGCTCCCTTTTGAAAGGAAAAATATCATTGTAGTTCGATAGCTAATTTTTTTTAATTCCATGGAACTTTTTGCAATATAAAAATAAGAGTCCAAGCCCCTTCCATAGAATTACTTATGTTGGCATAACAATTAGCACCTCTGGAGTGCAAGTTGGTACAAACAGCTAGGCATAGTACGCGATGACTGCTCTTCAAATTAGGAGGGGAAGCTCCCTCTTTTGCTGATATGCGTTCTAAAAGCAAAATAAATAAATCCTATCTTTTTGACTTAGCTAGAAGAAGCACAAGGTTAAGAAAACCAAGAATGTTGCAGCTAAGGATTTTCTCTGGTTTCGCAAGTCTTTAACTACAACTAAAAACTAAAAGCTCTAAACTATCTAGTTTCCTCAAGAAAATAGAGAATGGGGAAATGGAGCGGGAATGTGATTATATGATAAACTTCAGGTACGGATTCACAACGTGAAGGCAAGGTGTGATCAACAACTTGCTTGGTTGGGAAGAATTTTATTAAAATAAAAAATATATCGTAAATTGGGTACAACTTCACAACATGAAGGCAAGGTGGGCTCAACTATCTGCTTGGCTGAATAGGTTTACTACTACATACATCAAACGATAAGATTTGGGTACAAATTAGCAACGTGAAGGAAAGGTGGGCTCAACTATTTTCTCTTCTGAATAGGCTTATTAGAAACAGAACAAAAGATAAGCAACTAGGACAACAAATTGTATTAGCGAAACACACATACAACAAATGATCAAACTAGCAACCCCATTTAACTACGATTCGAACAAACACCATAATAATAACATGAAGGCAAGGTGGGCTCATCTATTTATTAACATAGCAGTCACTCATGAATAGATACATAATAACAATATTGCAGGCAAGTTAGGCTCAACATATATTGCTATCACGTGCAAAAGTTTTATTTACAAGGGTGAACCAATCTTGAGAATAGGCATGTTGTAGATAGCGCAAAAATTCTCTATCACAAGCAAAATTTATTTACAAATGAGTTGAAAGCTCTTATTTATAGACATCAAAGGTGTAGGCAACCCTAAAATCACCTTGAGTCAACTAGAGTCTTGCAAGCATGCAAGATCTTTATTGCTAAACCTAATGAAAATAAACTACACTATTAACTAGAAAGATACCATCAGTTAACTGAAACAAGACTCAACAGAATGGACATGTGCAACATGCACATCCTTATTGAAATGAAAACTAACTAATATCTCTAACTATACAAAGATGTTTCCAAGAAAGACATGGTATGCAATATGTAATGAGTTAACTCGGAAAGAGGCATCGAATTTAACTCATGTGTCTAATGTCTATCTTGGAAAAGGTGGGACACCCCAAACTGGAGTTCACTGGCCCTAATCTCGAGCAAATAACGCCTCCACGAGGTTGTTGACTGCATCACCATCTGAAGGTCATCACACATCTCAATTGTCAATACACTGCTTGTCAGCAACTCAAGCAATCCTGAAAATCTCTGCACACTTAAACTGGCATTTCACTAACTGGTAACTCTTGCAACTCTGTAACTAAAGTGATGGCCACTGTTCCTTCTGCAGATTGACGCTTCTCATGTTTTTCACACTTTTCTTTATGGAAGAGTGTTGCATGATGAAACTGTGAAATTTGACTGCGAAATTTCTAGTTGTGAGAAATGCAAATGAACTTGTTGCACATGCAGAATCCCAATGGTATCAACCCTCTAAACTGGCCTTGGAAAACAATCAACTATACGAGGCATGAAACAATGTGTACTTGAGTGACTATGCCCGCCAACCTCCAGGATGTGCTTGATACAAATCGGTATCAACTTTTCTAATGAAATCATGAATTAAGACTGAATTGGTCTTGAATTCAGTCTATGTGAACTACATTCTGAAAAACTTGCATGTTGATTGTGAACACGGCTATGTTCTAACAACTTTCTCTGGAAAGCCAAAAATCACTCCAGATAAGGCTAAAAATAGCTTGTCGGAGGGCAATTTTCACAAAAAAAATTGAGATGTGGGTTTTGTGTAGAATCGAAATCTAAGCTGACCCAGATCAACAGATCTGTGAAAAAGTGAGATTTAGGCTCACATGCAAAAGGTTTTCAGTTAAGATCTGAGGGGCTGCGAGGGCAATTTTTCTAAGAAAATTTGGAACATGGGTTTTGTGCAGAATTGAATTCTACAACAACCCAGATCGATAGATTTTGGGAAAATGTGTTTTAGGCCCACATGCAAAGAGAATTTTGGAAAAAAAAAATATAGTGCTCTAGAATAGAGGCATCGGGGCAATTTTCACAAAATATTCTAAGACATGGGTATTGTCGTTGATGCTAAAATACATGAACCTAGATGCTTTGCTTCTAAATTTTTTGTCATTTTATTTGACATGCGAAGAATACCTAAGACGAGAATAAAAGAATTTAAGACAAAAGATAGAAGTTTTTGTTTGTTTGTTTTCTCTGCTTCTATAGAAATTTGCGTATGTTTGTCTGAAGTTTGCTGATTATTCTGGACTATATCTACAAGGAAATCTAAAAAATTATGCCTTCAAATGCATTGCACAAATTCGCTTGCACTTCAACCTATTATGAGAGAAATGGATGCCATCTTGAAATAAATAAAGAATTTTAGGTTTACGGCGTCAACTGCAAGTAGAAACCCCAATTTCAAAAGAAGGAATTTGATTGGACCCCACTTCGGGAAACAAAAACTGACTTGAAGTCTCAAAGATATTAAAATATTAAAATATTTAGTTCAACTCAGAATGCAAAACTCAATGAATCTCAAAATAGGTGCCAATATTAAAATATTGAAGAAATCTGCCCTTTGCACATCTGACATGCAAAAACTGAATTTTTTTATGTTATTTTATTAAGTTAACTGAAGTCTCTCTTTCTAGGTCACCTTAGAATATTTTCCCAATTCTGAAAAGTCAAAGTTTGACTTTCTAGGCACCCATTTGCAAAAATGGAGATTTTTTGCTAACTTCCTACTTTGTAGCTTGTTGAAAACATCATAGAAGCCTCTATTGAACCATGATTTATGGGTGCCCGGGTGATGCTAAAACTGAACTGCAGGATTCATCACGTAGCCAGATCAAAACTAATGAAATGTTTGTTGGGAGTTGTGACCTTAGAAAACTGAATTTGGTACCTCAAAATGAAGGGTGCCTTTTTCAAGGAGATATGTAATTTCATAAGAAAGTCTAAGCCATTTTTTTGATTTGCCATTTGACACTTCAATTTGTTGTTGTCGGTGAACGATGACTCTCACTGACTGAATGCTGGATCCATCACATAGCTGGAAGAATTATGCACCCAATGATTGCATATGCAAAGCCTCAATGCTAGATTAAGACCCCCAAATGCAAGGGCACCCCTAGCTTGCAAAGGAGCAAAAAAAAAAATCAACATGATTTTGCTTTTTGTCAATTTCACCCAAGTGCCCTACTTTGACCCTCACTAATGGGAGCTGGATTACTTCGATTTGTGTGTTGATAAGCTTGTTGCATAGATGGAACAACTTGGAAGAGATTTTCTTGGGAGTGATGGAGCAAAAAGATTGCATTTAATGCCTCTAAAAGAAGGGCACCTTTTTCAAGGCAATGTGTAAAACCCTTAGCCATTTTTCAGCTTGTCCTCATTCTACAAAGACTCTTTGATTACGAGCGATTGACAGATCCCAAAGGATGACAGATAGATTCATTGCGTAGCTAGGAGGATTCCACACAAGTCTCGTGAAGACGACAACTGGAAAAAACTTCATTTGACTGGCCCAAAGGAAAGGTGCCCCTAGCTAATAGAGGAGCAATTTGATATTTCATTTTAATCTATCCTCTATTTTACGTGCTTGTTGGAACCATTGTCACAGTCACTCAGCTTGTCTAACAATCTCACGAACAGGTGCATCGTGGAGCTAGGCTGAATTACCAAAGATTTCCCAAAAACAAGAACTACAAATTCCATCATTTGAGGGGTCTAATTCAATTGCTCCCATGGGCTACAGGGGAGCAAAAACTGTAATTTTGACTACCTCTATTGATGTGTAATCTCCTTGTACTTTCTACCTCTACCTTCGTTTGTCGGAGTTCTGCAACTCGGATGGACTCGCTCCATAGCTTGACGGAAAGCTGATTGGAAACCGAAGAGAATGAATATATTTGCAACCTTAAACAATAGAATGTGAACCTCCAAAATGAAGGGCACCCCTGAGCTACAGGGGAGCAGAAACTGCTCTAGTCTTAGTGTTTTCCTCCTTTTTGCGTTATGCGATCACCGTATCGGCTGTTGAGTTGAACGCATAGAAACATTATTGTTGTTGACATGTGTGTATGACTATATTTCACCATTTTTATATGTACAGACACTATAAAGTTGATTTGCATGTTGATTGTGCAAGTGTCTCCCATGTTACATAGTGAAAGTGTCTCCAGACTTAGAATATTTTTTGCTCTTTTTGCCATTTGAAAATCCCCTCCATCGAGAAGCATCTTTCATCATAGAATTTTTTGCTTTGAGTTTCAAGATTAGATTTTAATACTTGGTACTGGCCAACCGTCATTGACGACCTCAAAGGTCCTAACTTTTATCCTGAAAAGGTGAAAACTACCCACCAGGCTTAAACTGACTTTTAACTGAAACCGACTTCACCACTATGATCATGATGCAAAATAAGCCAATCAGAACTAATTTCAGCCAATTCTGACAAGTTTCTATTTTTAGGGTTTTTTAACCTAAAAACAAGGTTCAAAAACCCTAATTTTCAAAATTTTCAAATTTTGCCAGTATCTTCCTTGCATCACATTGACCAAAAGCCCATACTTAATTTTCCCAAAAACTGAGTTTTGACATCATTTTTACCAAGGTTTAGACCATTTTAAGCAAAATGCCTTAATGAAGCAAAAAGTTTAGTTTGGGTGCAACTTCTTAAATTGTTAGCAATTGTGGTTTTCAATGGAAACCCAAAATTAGATTATAGCTTCTATTTTTATATCCCATAAAATTGGTGAACTATTCAAGATTGAAATATTTAATTTTTCATTTATATATAAAAAAGAGGGGACCTCAAATCCATCATTTCATGTATCAAAAAACAGTAGAATACTATAACCTTATCCTAAAATGCTTAATATATCTATTTTTTCTTTATATTAAAATAAACTTAAAAACACACATATAGAATTAAAATCTTAAAAAAAATTAAGTGCAAGTATAAGAAATAGGTAGCGGTTATTTTAAAATTAATCACAGCTTATATGATAGGAGATCATTAGTCTTTTGATATTTTGATGATAGATTATTGTGTGATTTGAATTGTTGATGTAAAAAACTTACCTAAATGAATTTAAAAATTAAAATTCAGCTTATATAATATTGATCAAGATTAAGCCTTATAGTCTCTAAACTAATATTTATTGACCTATATTTCATTAATAGTTGTTCATAAAAACCCATCGCATATGTAGTAATGGTCCACTTAACAGTCATTGCATCTAGGTGATCTATAGAAGGATGAGGCATGAAACTTTTTTGAAGTTCATTCATCACAATACACTACTTTGACTCCAATACCCTGAATAATAATTTTCCCTAAACTCAATTCCACTTAACTTGTACACTACAAAATATTGCGTAAATGTAAATAAATCATTTTTTCAAATATAGACTTATTATTTAACTATCCTAAAATTCAGTTTTATTATTGATATAAGAAACCCAATTAAATCTTAATAAAATATCATAATTTAAAAATACCTCCTACTTACTAATATATATACATATTACAATTAACATCTAATTATTATATTTTTAGTAATAAATTTTTATTTTCAACTATCAAATTAATTTAGATTTAAGAAAAATTAAGAAACATATTCAAACTCTTAATAAACTTGCTCTTGAAGATCATTACAATGCCATTATCAAAGCAACATATATATCACAAATCAGTTAACTACTTATCTGCAACATCACAATGTTATCTCTTTTGAAAAGAGATAAGCAAAATGGATGTTGGTTAAACACAAAATTCAAATGAAAGCCACAGAATCCATAACATCTTCCACCAAAGTGGCAATAGAAGAAGTTGGATTGGGGGAGGAACAGTTGGTTCTAACCTCCCCATTACTGCCCGTCACTACTCCCAACTGACCCATTTTTGCCATGGCCAGAGCAAATTTTTCAAAGAAGAGATCTTGATCAACAGCAAAGTCTATAACAATCTGTTTGGTGCGAGAGTCTGTGTAAAGATCTTGATCAGACGTGAAGAGGCCCTGTCGATTCATGAGGTCCACATAATATTTGTTGTCAAATACGTTGGGCGTGCGGATGTCTAAATCGGTGGTGTTGGTGTAATTTGTGCTTGGACAAGTGGCGTACAAGGTATTGGCAAAGTATTGGTTGAGGGTGTTGTCCTGTGTAGGGTATAGCCTATTCTCAAATGACGTGCAGTGCCCTATTCCTATGGTGTGCCCACCTGTACTCACCCAACATCAAAAACCATAAACAAATTTACTTAAGATTACAATGCATAAATAAAACCATAATTTAATATGTTGGCATTAACTAAGATTATAGAGATGCTTGTGAGTTAAATTATGTTTGTTAGAGGTAATAAACACTTGACTTCAATAAATGAAAAGGGAGACAACAACATTTTGTCACTAATATTTGATGGACTTTATGTACCACATCAATACTTCAACTCATTATGAACAATCGTAAAAATTTCACAAATATACAAATTTGAAAAAATAACAATATTTAAATATTGAAAGCTTTAAATAACAAACATGATAAAATGCGTAATATACAAAACCTGAAAGAGCCACAAGGTCAGTGACATTAAGGCTTTTGTTAGCAAAAGCTTCAATGAGGACTGAGGTATTAGAGGTTGGGGCTGGAAGGTTTGCACTTGTCACATTTGTGGTGGCAAGCAATAGGCTGTCCCTTCGTCCGAGTGGCACTTTATACTCTGGTCCTCCAGTCTGCAAAAAAAAATAATGATACAACTTATTTAATTAGTTTCTTTAAAAGATTTATAGTACCCAAACTTCAAAATACCAATTAATTGATAAGTAAGAGGTATTTTCCACAACCTGTCAAATTGTGATATTGCTATCAGAATTCAACCTTACTGATTGACCCATTAATATTAAGTGATAAAGACATCCAATAAATCAAAAACCACTAAACCTTAAGAAAACTAAAACTAGGCAAACAATTGAGAAACCAAAAAAAAGAGAGGAGACCCAGTTAGAATGATCTGCAGATATAGTAGTAAAGGTCAGATCACGGTTCTTCCTTGTAGAAGAAAAGAAACAGCTGTTTCTCTACAAAAAAATAGATCATCTTACTTAAAAGAGTAGAAGCAAATTTACCACTGCAACGGAGTCGCGAGCTGCCAGAGCAGTAATATCTGCGCAGGACACGACGACACCGCACGCGTTGTCCAGACGCTCTTTAATGTCATTTATTATTTCAAAAGCTTTCGCCCGCAGCGTTAAATTTGGAGGAGCATCTTGCTCACTCGGCCCGCTAGCTGATCCATCCAGCAGAACCGAACCATCACAGCCCTGTGGAACACTTTCAACATTTAACGGCAACCAAACAAACAATCAAACATAGTGAAACAAATATATTACTTAAAACGCAACCTGAACAAAACAGTCATGGAAGTGAAGACGTAGCAACCCGGCGGCCTGGGTGACATCCTCCTTCAAATAAAACTTGATCCGTTTCTTGACAATGGATTCCAGTTTGGGACAGGTACTCTTATAAAACGTCCATGACAGTCCATTTACGATAGGGGGGTCGGCATTTAAAGACAAAACGTTCTCTACTCCGGCGCACGCAACAGAAATAGAGAGAACGAAAAACAGACAGAGCACAGGAACCTTCGCCATTGTTAAAAATACGAAGCTTTTTTCTTGCCCAGTGAAGAACCGGGCTGGGGGTATTTAACAACGGTGAAAACGTGAGAGTCACAGGCAGCGTGGGCTGGAAAAGCCAAGTGGGGACCAGAACGGACATCGGGCTGCTCACTACTTTTCATTTTTTAACATGAGGGAGGAAAATCAGCATGTCGTAGACAAGAAGTCCGCTCAAAGCTGAATCTAAAGGGAATGTTTTCTATTTTAAACGAGGGCTGCAAATGACTTCAAAGTAGTTTGTGCAGTACCATACTTGTTTTTAGTTAGGCGTTTAGTGAAATTGAATGTGTAGTGGAAATATCTAAAATTTTGAGTAAATTTAAATTGAAAATATTAGAATATAGGAATATAATCTTGGGTTTAAAAATATATAATTTTAGTAGTAATATCACAAGTTAAATTCTGATAGCAATATCATAATTTAACATGTTATGAAAAATACTTCTTACTTATTTATTATCAGCTAAAGGGATTTTATAATGAATGGTTCATAAGGCACAACATTTGTTAAAGGTTTTTCAAATGGGGTTGCAAGTTAAGTGGGCTTAATCTTGGGGAAAACTCTCTAGTTAAGAGTGCTTGAGCTGGAGTAGTATTGGGATGGGTGACCTGACCGAAGGTCCAGTGTCCACCTTTGTGAACATTATCTAGATGCAATGAGTGCTAAGTGGACCATGTGGGCCATTCATTATCATTATCATGAGAGATGGGTTCTTGTGAACCACTACTCATGAAACATGGGTCAATGAGTTTGACTCATAAAACTACAGGTTGAATCCTAATATCAGTATCACAATTTGACACGCTCTAAAATATTTCCTATTTATCAATATAATTTTAGAATTTAAAATAAAATAAAATAAAGATTTGAAGACTATTAGGTATAGTTTTTGGTTCTTTTATTTTATTTTATTTTTTAATTTTCATTTAATATATTAAAATTTAACTAAATGAGAAATATTTGAAATTGGTTGAAATATTTTTATGCATTTTTTCAGTAAAGTTAATATTAAAACTCATGAGACTAATTAATAAGTTACTCTATCTTTGATTGTGAGTGTTAAGTTTTTCTAATTAAATCTTTTTAATTATAATGCAAACAATTGATACTTTGTCATGTCATGTGATAATATCTAGTGGTTGAAAGTATCATATTGCACTTCAAACCCCTTCTTTTATAATATATAAATAGTTGATATATTATTATATTATACAAAAATATCAGATAAAATAGTAAAATATTTAATGAAAAGTAAATAGTCATAATTGATATATTACTATATTATACAAAAATATCGGATAAAATGATAAAATATTTAATTGATAGTAAATAGTTATAAGATCGAAACATCTCCTCACCAACTTCTTGTTATTATCAATTATAAAAAAAAATTGAACAATTTTGAATCTATCCATACTTATATATTAACTATTTTTTTGAATTTCATTTCAACTCAAATTAAAATTACAACATAATAAAAAAATATAACCAATTAATTTTTCAATTAAACAACTCTTTAAAAAACTCATAAAGCTAAAATCTTTACTAGTACAAAAACCCAACATCAAAAATGTTTCCCTACACGAACCTTCCAGTTTCACTGTTTCCTCCACCGTCTTGAAAGAGCCATCATTTTTTTTAATTGAAAAAAATAAATATATATATAGTAAAAGAGTCATCATTCTTGTTTGTGGGTGCAATTAAGTAGAAAAGGCAGTTCCTATTAAAGATAAAGGTCAACAATTTGAGAACGTGGGAAGATTCTTTGTAGGTGAGGCGCAAATTTCGAAGAAAAACAGTTCATCTTATCTAGAATGTAATTGGAATTGGTCAAATCAACGGATAGAAAATATCTCCTTTTTCAAATTGCTAGAGATTTGCAACCTATATGGTAAAGATTCGCTGTACCAAGTGATTGCAAACCTATCAGATAAAATAATAAGGCAATTCAAGGTGTAGATTCATTCCAGAGAACTTGGAATGCATCTATACCGTCCCTTGTAGCTGTTGTTTGAGCCTCTGTAGGCAATTTTATTTTCTGTCAGATCACCATCACGGACTTGTTTAAAGACGCCATCATAACATTGGAATAATGGTGTCAATATATTAGTAAAATTTCACATTGAATGCTGTGTTTGTCAATAGCGGACAGGCCATTTCTTCAATCTTGTCATCATTAATGTGATACTTAATGTGCATTTGTATTTTCTCATGGCATCCATTAATGGCTCAATATTATTATATAATTGATTGCTGTATGGCTGTGTTTGGATATTTTTGTATGAACTACAATTAAAATTTTATAAAGTTTATAGGTCATATATGAAAAGGGAGATTTTAAATTAACAGTAGTCAAAATTATATAGGAAATTATTGAATGGAAATAATAATTTGACAAGAAAGATGTCTACCATCAAAGTCAAATTATGTTTGTTTGCTTACTTTTTTCTATTTGTCTAATCCATAATTTTTTACTCTATATTTATGTATAGGATTACAAATTTTAATATATTGGAATGTCTTAATATTCTTTTTGTGTAGATTTATTTCATGTGTATTGCATTTCATAATTCACATCTTAAGTATTAGTATAAAAAATGTTGTTTGTACAATGAAATTTGCTATAAGATGTGGAATAAGTGAAGGGGTACCCAATGTACCCATATTTAAAACTTCTTGTCTATTGTCACTCTTTTCCTTCTACTATATGTTCCTCCTATGAAGTGTATAATTATTATTTCTAACATGGCATGACATGTTTGGGTTCATGCTTAAGAGTAGAGTTTGTGTTTTATGTCATTCTTTGTATAGTGTAGGAACAATAATACTTCGAGGGTGAGGTTGATAGCTTTGTTTGGTGCATCTTGGTGACTTTAGGTTTGTGTTTTTATCATTTTCCCTTTGTGCATATTGGTTGTCTGCAATGGTGAATTACTTAGAAGCAAAGTGATCATGTATTCTACACTAATAAAAATTTATAGAGGTTTGTGTAATGTCCCTTCCCAGTTTTTTCAATGAAAATAATAGGTTTGCAATATTAACAATAGTCTTCACCAAATTATATCCAAATAACAACAATTAATCATACCCAAACAACACTAATAACTAGCTAGACAATCATATATATTTGCACAACATGAATCGAACTTTGGCAACAACTTATATTGATTAGGATTTCATTTCTACATCAAATAGGACTATTATGACAATATTACTACAACAACAACAAATAATGCTCAAATGAACAATCAAACTTCCCTGTAACTCCTTGAAGCTCTAATGCACTCCTTCAAACTTGTTTATTGTCACTCGTTTCCTTATACTATATGTTCCTCCTATGAAGTGTATTGTTATTATTTCTAACAAGGCATGATATGTTTGGGTTCATGCTTAAGAGTAGAGTTTGTGTTTTATGTCATTCTTTGAATAGTGCAAGCACAATAATACTTCAAGGGTGAGGTTAACAACTTTGTTTGGTACATCTTGGTGGCTTTAGATTTATATTTTATCATTTCCCCTTTTTGCATATTGCTTGTGTGCAATGGTGAATTACTTAGAAGAAAAGTGATCATGTATTCTACACTAACAAAATTTTACAAAGGTTTGTGTAATGTCCCTTCCCAAATTTTTCAATGGAAACAGGTTTGTAATATAAACAATAATCTTCACCAAATTACATCCAAACAAAAATAATTATTCTCAAATAGCACTAGTAACTAGCTAGACAATCACATAGATTTGCACAAAATGAATCAAACTTTGGCAACAACTCATATTGATTAAGATTTGATTTCTACAAAAAATAGGATTGTCATGATGTTCATTACAACAACAACAACAAGAAATGTAATTCTACAACAAATAATGCTCAAATGAACAACCGAACTTCCCTACAACTCCTTGAAGCTCTAATACACTCTTTGAGTGAGAATGGCCTCAAGAACCAAAGGGTTTTGGTCCTTTGAATCCAACAATCAATGGGTTTTGTCCATTGATCATAGTCTCCCATGGGTTTTCATCTACAAAAGATTGCTTGAACACAAAGTGCCCAAAAGATACAATAGCATAACATGGATGATCTCAAAATGCAATATTTTCCTAGTTTTATATGTACTACAAACTCAAATGACAACACTAGTTGGTCAAACCTAGACCGATGTCAAGGCCCAAATTTGAATTCTACACACTACATCATAGGTCAGCCTTAATGGGCCCTATTGACTTTCCTATCGAAGGTTCAAAGTTTACCTTTCCTTTTTGACTTGTTGCGGGTCAGGTGGTATATCCAAACTCTTATCCCTAGTAGATCCTTGGAATGCATCAAATCACAACCCCATCCTTGACCTCTAATAGCCCTTAGCATGCATCGGGCAACAACCCCAATCCCTAACCTATGATATCTCTTGGCATACTTCAGGTAGCAAGCTTGATCCCCGACCTCCAATAGCTCCTTGGCATGCATCAAGCATCAACCTCAATTCTCAATCTCCGATAGCTCCTAGGCACGTGTCAAACAACTTTGATTCTCGAACTTTGATATCTCCCTAGGTGAGAAATTTATCATTTGGTTTTTGAAAAAGAGACATGACAAGTCCTCCCTCTCCAAGATTGCTTGTCCTCAAGCAATGCAAATTCATGATTCTCAAGAATCTCTAGTCTTTCCCATGTGGAGTCTTCAACTAGTAGATTTTTCCGTTTGATTAGATACTTCATGATGCTCTTGTGTCCTCAAGTTTTTGTTGAAAACAAGGTGAAGATGTGCGGCAATATTAAATTATGAATGTGTTTGTAAATTGAAAATTAGATTACCAGATCAAATTTATATATGTGATTGCATATTTAACATTAAAAGAAAATTAACAGACCATAAGAGATGCCAGATTTTCGTGGATTGACCCTTTCAAGAAAAAACTTCACACAAGAAAGAGGGAAATAATATTATTGTGACTTGGAGGGGATTCACTACTCCCAAGTCCCAAGACAAATAGGGTCTAAAGGGAGCTAATTTCCCTCAGCCACCGAGCAATGACATAAACTCAAGTGGTGGAGGTTTAAGATGAAAGAGATTGCGAAAATGTTCTTAAAATAGAGTTTTTGATGCTCACAAATAAAGGACTTCGAGAACCAAAAGAGCATATTGCAGAGATTTCTGGGGCAAGAGGATAAGCTCTCAACCAAAGGATGTTAGTGTAGGAGTAGGATGACAACGTGGCATGATTTTCTGATGCTACCTCATGAAAGGTGGGATGCTACCTCATGAAAGGTCATGTGCTACAAAGCCTCTCACAAATCTTCACATGAACAACCTACACATAAGGCAAACGAGGAAAAATGTTGGGGTTGTTTTGGGGCTTGCCTTAGTCAAACCCTCACTTTGGTGTTTCCACCTCCATGGGAAACTAGATAGATAGAGAATAGAAAAGACACAAAGTAGACACAATAAGTGATAAAAGAAAACCCCATGCTGGAGGACAACCTGTATCACAAAATAGATAGACACGGATTTGTATTGCTTCTGGATTCGATTGTGTTAAGAGTTTTTACCATCAATGTTTTGAATCACACTTTGTGATCCATCATCAAATTTGTATTTTCTCCTCTTGCTCTCTTTCATCTTGATGATGGATCACAAAGTGTGATTTGAAACGTTGATGCTAAAAACTCTTGACACAATTGAATCCATAAGCAATACAAATTTATGATATGGATTGTGGAAACTTACTATCATTAATAGATAGACATAATAAAGTATGCTATCCAATAGATAAGATAGCAAGAGAGCGTTACCAACAGTTTGTGGCTCCCTCTTGGCTTGATAGACATGACATTGAGTGCTTGCAAGAGAGCCTTGGTTGTTGATGAGATGTAAATTTGGTAGAGATTCATCATAGAAAGGAATGAGAGAGAAAGTTAGAGCAAGAGAGAGTGTGAGAATGAATGCAAATGACTATGAAAAATAGGGTTTTGTGAAGTTGCATGGGCAGGAAAAATTGTACACTCAAGATTCTGTCGCAATGACACGTGTCATGGGAAAAGGTTCTCAAGATTCATCATTTAAACTCGTAAAGTTCAGGGATGCTAGCATGTCATGTGTTGGTTGACAGATTTATCACCTAACTCTGTATTCTCATGCCCACTAAGGTGACAAATGTAACCACAACTGAAACATTAATGATATAATTCTCAGATTGATTCTCTGCTTATTTTTAAAGGTGGCAACTACCTTCATTTGATATTCAATGAATAATTTTTAACTAAATTTTCTTTTAACCAGAATGCAAGTAAAGGAAGGGGCTTTTAACTAGAAAGCTTTAAAGGTACTAATAGATCTCATATATCAAAACTGAAATTTTCCACAACTAACATTAAATCAAAATCACCACAGTATCCTTATTCACACATAATTAATACTACAGTGATACATAACTCAAAGCATAAACCATTCCAATGATAGATCACTCACGGCTGAACATTTAATATAAGCAGAACAAATTCATACACCATAATTCAAAGATTGTGAATGCATAAACTCCACCACAGTTTTCTATATCAGAATAACAAAAAATAATAAATCAAGATAACAAAGTTTTTCTCTAATGAGTAAATCAAAGTTTGCCCAAAAGATCCCAACACTATTAGCCAATCCCCTATTTAAAGCATACCCAATTGTCTTTGGTAATAGTTTCTTGAAAATAACCATACCGAATAAAATAAGTCTTAAACTTAAAAAGAGCCAAAATAAACTTAAAGTGTCATGAAATACTAAAAATAATTAAGCATCAACTCTTTCTGCCTCAGCCTCTTCATCTTCTGGATTCACGATCGATCCTCTCTGCAAGAGTTCTTCCTGTGCCTTCATCCTGGATTTGTAATCTCTATACCTGGTAAAAATTGTAAGTATTTCTTTACTCCCTGGTGTTACAGTGATTTGCAGTCCATTTCTCAATTTAGATAGTGCGGTTTCAGACCTCCTGCTTACTTCAGTTTTAAAGGAATCAAGGTAGACTTGCAGTCTTCTGAGTTTTAAAAAATTCTTTGGTTGATGTGGCAGGATCTGCTATCTCCTTGTTGAATACCTCTTTAAACTTTAGACAAATTTCCCTGGCATCCAGAATCTTCTCATCAAACTCATCAGTGATATCTACCTTTAGGTCATGACAGTTACCTTTAATCTCCACTAGCATATCCAAATACTTTTCAAGTGTTTCAAAAATCTCTTTTACCATATTATCATAATTGCTTAATTTCCAGTTCAATGAATTAGACCAAGAAGGATCTAACTCTTTTGGATAATTCAAAATCTACTCATTAACCAACTTCACTCGATCCATGGAAATTAATTCTTTCATTTCTTGCGAGAGTACATAGTGGCTGGTTTGATCTTTCCTGACCTGCTGTAACTCTATCATCAATTCTTTCCTCTTATCAAAAACCTGAGTGTAGGAAAGCACAGATTTACTAATAAAGAGAGTAATCTCCTGAGATATTTCATCTATCCACTCACCGACAGCTTTGGAATAACCCAGATTATTTCTGATTAATTTCATCAAAGATGCATCGATGTCTACTCTCTAAGAAGTTGAGGCTTCATTGGATAAAGTAGAGGGAACCGGGGAAGAAATAAAATTCTTTAAGTTAAGGACTCGAGATTGCAAATTCACCTTTTCTTTCCTTTCTTCTTTTACCCACTACATCACCTTCTAATGTTTGTGGTCCCATATCAACGTGTGCGATCTTGTAATTAGCCTCAATTATCTCATCATCATTTAAATCCTTCATGGGGTTTGCAATTTCCAATATCTGATTCCCAGAAGTAGGATCAGTCAACATTCTTGACATTTTCTGAGCTTTCTTTGGCCTTGAGGAAGACTGGAGTAACTTTGCAACTGTTTCAACTCCAATTGTTGTTGTAGGAGTATATTTTCTCTTTTTCTCCACTGCCTTTTTCACCCATACCGAGGAAGCTTCTACTAAAACAACATCCTTGTCTCCTTGAGCAATTTCTTTAGATTCACCAGGAAGGATAGATGTATTCTCTCTTGGGGAAGAAGGTACTTTAGACAAAGGAGGAAATGTATTATCTTCAACAATTTGCTTAAAAATGGCATTTGAATCCTTAGACACAGGTTTTGCTTGGTTGATCTTCGTTTTAGGAACTGGGGTATATACACTATCTTGTTTGCATACCGACTTCAATTTAGCCGTATCCTCAAGTTTCTCACCATCACCCCTAGATTGTCAATTTGCACTTGAAGACATTGTAGCCGACCTCTCTGATGATGCACTTACTACGACAATTCGAGTGGATCTTTGTTCATTCTTTTGAGATGATTTTGGTTCCTGAGTAGAACCTGCAGCTTGTCTCCATTTCCCTTCTAACTAGTCTTGAGTTCTTTTTAACATCGGGAAAACTCGTACTTTCATGTTAAAAACTTCATTCTTACTCCAATCGACTTTGGGATGAGATTTATCGGACAATTTTTTATATTTTGGATCAATGACCATTGAATCTTTAGTGGCATTCTTAGGAATTTGGATTGAAAGACCAAATACTTGAATTTGTCTGAGGGTTAACCTCATATAATCCCTTTTTAAAACCTCATTTTCATCAACATAGTCTTCCCAAAAATCCTTAATAGAAGACTGATGTTGGTTTGAACTCTCTCCATACAAATTTTGCTTCACGAAACCCTTGCTATCAAAATTAGCCCTCATGAATAAATATTGGAGATTATATTCTTTAAGAAATCTTTCATCACCTTTAGCTATCTGATTATTTTTGCATGTAAAAGAAGGAGTCTTCAATGGGAAAGGATAACCCTGCTTCCCCATACTCATGTACTTTACATTCACCAAGGCCATTTGTCTACAAACCTCCAGGAACGCCAAAAAATCTTCCAGATACCTAGGCAATTTTAATGGGGCTTTCTCATAACCTCCTTATCTCAAATATGAAAACCTTTCAAATTGAATATAGAAACTTCCAAACTTTGATACCAAAGATATCGCTTCAGGGGAAAAACACACTTCAAGGTTTCCATCTAATTTCCTTATAGCCTCCATCAAGAATGCATCATTAACAATGCAAAATTCTCCCATTCCAACCTGCTTAGTGAACTGTGGGTAACATTTATATATAGGCATGCCAAAAGTTGGAGGTACCTGCGGTTTTACCCCTAGCTAGAAAGATCTTTGACTGGCTATAACATATATTAAGCAAGAGCACAGATGGAAGGTGACAATTTTTTGGAAATTAACTAATTGCTCATCCAAATGAAAGAAAATTACCTTAGCCCAGTCTATAAACACATTTTCATCACAGATAACCAAAATAAACTGACACATCCAGTCCTCAAAAGATTCAATATGTGCATTTCCAACAATGCGATGCAACAAAGCAATGGCATCTACAATTTCTCCTTTGAAATATATTCTTTTAAGTTTAGCAGGTAATTGTGACTTACCTCTCTTCTCCGACTTCAACCAACTGTTGGTTGTAAAAATTTTGCACCAGTCTTCATTAGCTTTGCAGAACTCATTAGTTGCAGCAACCAACATCTCCTTTATAGGTGCTCTCTCAGGGATCTTTAGTGCGTGAGAAACAAATTCAGGAGAAATTCTAGCAACAACAGTTCCGTCTATAGCTTTTATCTTCCTCATTCCCGAAATATATCTTCTTGTGCATGCACTGACCAGGTCCACACTCAACACAACTTCTGGGAAACCTCCGACGTGAGCTAATCCACTTTCTAATAGCTTTGCATCGACAACAGACTTTTTGTTACTTTCCAATCACGCCCAAAATTCATCCAGCTTAAAAGATCCCAAATCTGTGTCCCTCACGCCAAGCAAACAGTTTCCAATTTCAGGCTACATGAGCTTGCAATGAACAGAGGAAAACCCATGTTCTTGAAAGAATAATTATAGAAGACAAAGGTACAACTGAGAACTCGAATGAGCAAATCTTCACCACCCTTAATTACATGAGAACAATAAGACGTGCGTTTGGTGTTGAATTAATGCAACGCCTTGTTTAAATCCTCGGTAAAGCAAACCTCAAGATTGGCGTGCTTTACAAAAATCCTTGATAAGACATCTCTAGGTTGTATTGTACACCTCATTAAATGTATAGGCGACGCCACGAAACTCATAGAATGAACAACACATCGCCTTGTCGCAGACAACTAAAACCTTATAACTCAAAGTCAGGAGTTACGAAGTTTTGAAAACCTATGACTCACCGACTACACAATAGACCAACACAGCTGATGCCACAAAGAAGGAAAAAGTCAGACCATCGGGAGGTTAGGGAAAACACGAACTCGATGACAAGGTTTAAAAGCACTAGGCGCCAATGACCTGGGTTTCAAAACTTAAAGGACGCACGACGAGAAGTTAGAAATTACAAAGACCCCGCAACAAAGGCAAAGATGATGGCAAAGACTTAGACTCGGGTGGAAAAATGAGAAAAAAAAGACCAATTAATATAAAATTTCAGTATTACATGACGAATAATACCTATAGGTAACATCATGCAGATGTCTAGGTGTCATACAAGCATCTAACTCACAACTTTGTAGGAAATGAGGTGGTGGACTATTGATGCTTCATCATTTCCCCTTATGGAGTTGAAATCATGAAATTTTGACTCATAAAGTCCTTGTCATAAATGTGGCTAGGTATCATAAATGCGAGGGAAAAAATGCACAAATGTGAAATTTCCATGGTGTGCAATTTTATGGAATTACATTTTTCCCCCGCTTTAGTGAGCTATTTTTTTTGAGAAAAATTAGCTACACTATTAAAGCAAAAAAGAAAACACTAGTACAAAAATGAAAAATTGAAATTTTTTATAGTTTTGTGTGTCAAAAAGGATACTATAGAGGTCATAGAAGTTGAGAAAGCATATACTGATGATTCCCCCAACAATTGAGCTCAACAAGAAACCACAACATTAGACGTGAAGTTTCGTTCTACAAAACTTAAATTTAGGTAAGTTTCAAAATCAGAAGAAGCTACCACAGGGAGAAGAAGAGGTGAGTATTTGCCCCCTCTTTTTTTCCCCCAACTAAGTGGGGTAGAAATAGGGAGAATGGAAGGACCACGTCCACCGAGAAAAATGGGCCAAAATGACCTATATATACCCGAAAGGACCCATAGAAGGGTCATTTTCACTATTCATTGCGAGTGAATTGTTGAATTTTGTGAGAGAAAAGTCAACAAAATACCACACAAACATGATACATGGACCCTCAGATCGAGCAACTTCATAGGGTTGTAGCCAAGGGTGGCGAGGTCAATGAGGTACGAGGAATCTGACCCTAGCTTTTCATTTTGATATAATTTTTTGAGTTTTTTCTAGTTTGAGAGCAACGTAGGCATCTAGTCAGTGCACTATCATCTCGATGGCGCATGTGGCCTCCAGTTGCATTGGCATCCACCATGTGTGAGTTCGTTCAGGTAGCATTCACGGTGCTTGATCTTAGAAACCAGTTCATCGCACAGACATCTACGTAGCGTGCCTTCGTCCCGGAGGCCAACTTAGGAATTTTTTTGATGTAGAAGTTAGAATTTCCTAATGCAAATGGATTTGATGTGGATATTGTTTCCTTTGCAGGAGTGGCCAGAGATTTGACAACAAAAAGGTGGTCACATGCTAACTACGCTTCAAGATCAGGCTGCACATATGCATCCTGACGATTAGGACCATCTTTGACATGTGGGCCTGTGGTGGGCTTACACCCTTCTAGAGATTCTTTATCAACTATCGATGCTCATGACACTCATGGAGCACTAGGATGCCTCTACCTCCTTCCACTTGCCCATAGGAGAGATGATGGTCACACTCGAGAACATGTATTGGATCATTATCTTGCCCATCCATAGAGGACAAGTGGCCTATGATGATACACAATCAACTCGAGAGGCCTTGGAGGGCCAATAGTATTGTGTTGGGCATACAAATCCCAATGATACCACCGACCACAGCTAGATATGATGGTTTGAGCAAGGACGAGTGGTCGTCCCACTCATCCAAAGGGTGATGGTAGTCGTAGTCGCCCTTTGAGTCGCTATGGATAAGTGAGGCTCTCACTTGCACGAGAGCCTTGTCCACGCTATTCGCGAGATGGAGGAGCAACAAACCTTTTCTGCTTGGGGTGCAGAATGCTCACCCATTTATAGCATGAGCTAGGGTGATATGTACATTATGAGCTTTCTAGCCTCACTACATGCACGCTCCTATAGGTGTGGGATTTTCCACATATTACATGTACTCAACTAGTCGGGTTTCCCTAGGGCATGGTTCTTAGTACTCCGATGGCACACGCATACCCATTGGTACGTAATTGGAGGTATGAAGATCTTCATTTTTGGCGACTTCAAATGGATACTTTGCGGTCACATGAGGTGAGGTGCCGACCATATAGAGGCATGCAATGGCCCATAGATAGGTGCCATTTGACATATGTAGCTCCTACAAGGCACACCGATTATATTTTTGTACTTGGCACAAGGTTTCTCGACGGTTCATGATTTTGCAAACGATCCCCTCAACTCCTCCCACATTCCTTCGATCATAAAGGAGCATGATAGCGACTAGCCTTTAGGTGTGACATTAAAATTAAAGGTTTTACATGGTGCTAATTTCTATAGAGGAGATTACTATATTAAGGCCTTATGTCATTCTTTGTCATGTAATTCGATGTGTACATGTGGAATACATCATTTCAGTCGCAAGTCGATATAGTTTCTAGCTTCAAGATAAATGGCCTCCACATAAAGATGATTGTATGAAAATAAAAGTCCCAAACGGAATCACAAGGGTTACGACTGCATAGTTAATCATGTAAGCAATAGGCAAGCTAACGTCTTGGTAGACTTAATGCATGCAACAATACGGATGAAGCAGGCAGACTCTGATCTTTTCACCCCAAATAATATAGCCTTGAGTAGGCAGAGATAGCAGGCTATGCACTATAATGTACTTCTAAACATTTACTCTAGTGCATCATCCTATAGCTTATATTTATTTCAAAGATAGAATGCATATAAATATACTTACCTGTTGTGCAAGGATTCCCAAGAGATTGGGTAGTAGAAGGAACTGCTCAAGTTGCCACTATTTCTTCCAATGTCTAGATCAATACTTCTTCCTTGTCATGACCTCAATCCTTCATGCTTGTTCTTTTTAAGAAAAATGCTTAATGTCCTGAAACCCTAAAATTATCGATGGAGAATCACTGTATCGTGGGTGCGTTAAGATTCCAAATCGAGTGAGTGTCTTTGGGAGTGCCGACCTCCATAGTGAAGCTGAGACCCCCTTGTTAACCTTTCATTACGTGCTTAAGATATTCCCCATCACCTCTCTAATGTATGCATATACTTCTCCCTCCTTATTTTTCGAAATAAACATCTCAATTTATTTTCTTCTAGCCCCTTATAACTCTAAATTCCTTACCCGCTATAAATGAAAGAGGGTTGCATTTACATTCCCATGAGTCGCATGGCTTTTGTGGTGAAATTCTTCATGCTATCCAATTTTTTTCTCTCAATAACTCTCTCTTTCATCCTTTTAAAAGAATGTAGCATGATTTTATTTAATTCAGTTTGATTCAATCGTTTAATTTAATGTCCCCCTTTTCTTTTAATTCTTTTAATAATTGCAATCATGCAATTTATCTCACTATTTACAATTTAATTAACACATTAAATTTAGTTTTCTCTTTTTAAAAATAATTTTTGAGTAAAATATTTATATAACCATCAATAGTTAAATAATCAAATAATAATATCTCAAGCATATTATTATTATAAAATTATCAATCATGCAAGAACATAACATTTTATCTATTTTAATCCAATTTAATTTTCTTTTCAACTTAGTTTAAGCAAGAAACGAGACATGGCAGTAGCACTCATCAATCCAAGGAAACAAATATGTCATGAATTCCCCCCCTTGGATAGATGCACCATTAATGCATCTAGTTAGAACAAGGAGGGGCAATAACCCCTAAATTCTATCGAAGATACTCAAAAGTATCCTTTGAAAATGCCTTAGTGAAAATATCTCTAATTTGATCCTTTGTACGCACATACTCCATTCTAACTTCATGTTCTGTAGCTTTCTCTCTCAAAAAATGGTACCAAATTGAGATGTGTTTAGTCCTTGCATGCATTACCGGATTCTTAGAAATGTTCATAGAACTTGTATTTTCACATAGTATAGGAGTAGGTTCATCATACACCACCTTCACATCCTTCAAATTCTACTTCATCCAAAACACCTGAGTGCAACAAGATGTTGCAACAATATATTTTGCTTTTGTTGTGGACAAAGACACTAAATCCTACTTTTTACAGAACCATGAGACAAAGTTGTCTCCAAAAAAGAATGCATTCTCACTTGTACTGATTTGTAATTAGAGGTTTTCAATTCAAATCTATTTAACCTTAATTACAATTATTCCCGATCTAGACATAATTGCGTGACTATGTTGTTTAACCGTTGAAATTACAGACTAAGTTCACTTTTACATAAATTCAAGAAATTGACTAATTACTATAATGTTGTAATCAGAAATCAACATAAGGAATTAAAATTGAAAGAATGAAAGACAAGAGAGAGAAGAATGAAAAAACAAAAGAGAGAGGAACATGAGCTTGATAACGGAGTTCGTCCAATCAGGACTATGTCTCTGGGTCCACTTCTCAAGGTAGACTGCTTTATTAATATCGCCAAGGAATGAAAATGCCTTGTTACAATATCCAAGCTCCTCCTGTGTAAGAATTTCTCATAGTCTCTCTCTCTAAATTTTTTGGTGTAATAATCAAACCTTGTAATCTCTCTCTCAAAGAATTCAAATTCTCCACCTTTCATGATAATTTTCCAATAATACAATAATTCTCTCCAAGAGAATCTTCAACGTCCTCACCTAATTACTAAAACTCCTAACTTTCACCCTTTTTTATACATAAAAATTTCCCAATATGGTTTACAACCATATGATTTACAAAATATTGCATATCTCCCATTTTTCAACATAAAAATCTTCATAAAAATTATTTAACCCCTTAAAATATTATAATTCATGAAATATGATAAAGGTGGTTAAAGGGGTTAATTTGTTGAAATATGAGTTTATGGGCTTTATTTCTCTCCTTGTTTTATGGGCAAGGCAAGAGGATTTTAAGGCATGGGTTAAGGGATAAAATCCCACTAAATCCTCCTTATTTTATTTTCTTAAACCATACATTTTTTTCCTTTAATAATTATGGTTTAATCCATATTTATGCCAACTCACTACTCATGTCACATCATATGCCACATGTCTTGCCAAGTGTCAAGCTTTGGTGATGCCACACCACCATTTTGACCAAGTTTGACCAAAACTTTGACTAGTCATAACTTTGCAATCCGAGCTTCATTTTTGATGAAACAAACGGTGTCAGAATCATGGCAATGAGCTCTTTGGCATGATATGGATTTTGACCATTTTTGAGATGATCAAATTTTCTGCCATTCTGAGTGGCCCCTATACATGGTTTGACCCCAACTTTGACCAAGCATATATCGGGCGTACAGTCTCCTTTTGATGCTTTTCAAGTTGCATCAAGACCGTGTAGGTGATCCTTATGCGATGGAGCTAGTTCCATATGATTATGAGACTATGAATTTTTAAGGTCTTTTGGACCCTCAGATCATTCCTCCCAATTGAGAATCTTTTGGACCTCCAAAAGTCTATTTTTATGTAAAATTTGAGCTAGGGCAATCTCGCCCGACTTGTCCAGTATCATCTGTCCTTCTTGCAGAAAGTTTGAACATCTGACCCATCACAAACACAAAGAAATATGAGATAGATTTGCTGATAGAATCAACTACGTAGTCATCAATATTCAGTGTCACATCCATCATCCACATAGAACTAACTAGTAGAATAACAAGCAACAATACTGAATAAAATGATGTGAAGGAAAAAGTATCAACGTGTTGGATCTCCTGAACAAGAACATTGTTAGAAAATGAATTGTTCAAACCCTCTTTTACCACCTTTGGCTAAAGGCTTAAATGTGCTTGCAATTGATCCTCACACTGTGTTGTCTGTGACACCCTATCATTTTCATGCTTAGTATCACTAGCTGTTACAAACATGAGAGTTAAAGCATTGCTTGCATTTACAATCATCTTCATTTTCCCTATGTTTACAATAGATCTATCATTCTTCATGTGACGAGCTTTTACAATATATTCAATTCCATCCTTAAACAAATGATACCTCTTATGTTCCCTGTAGAAAATGGCCTTTATGTCATACAAGTAAGGAATACCTAGAACCATCCCACATATGTCAAGCATAATTACATCTAACTCTACCTCATCTACAAACTTGGATGTGATTGCAAATCAGAGTTTACATTGCTATGACACATGTAGCTGAGCATTATCATGCACCCAACCCAATGGATATGGCTTAGGATGAGGAGTTGTTTTTAATCCCAATTCCTTAACAACTTGTTCAGAGATTAGATTCACTATCTATGAGTGTATCAATCTTATTTTTTTTTGCAATAGCCCTTATAATATGAAACAATTCTTTCCTCTTACTTTCAATAGGTACTTCATTACAGTTTACAGAAGAAGCATGGGAACTAGTACTAACAATAGGAATGTTGCCTTTTATACCCACAATTGTGATCATGGTTTCATCATCAGAATCTGATCCGAGATCATGCATGATAGTTGCGGTCTTTTTCTTACCCTTTCGATCCTTGAACCATTTTGGTTTCTGATCAAGATACAATTTCCAGCAGTTTGCATCTTTGTGCCCTTTCTTCTTGCAATGTGAGAGATAAGGCTTTTCCTCATCTTTCTTTACAGTAGTTGTTCGTTTCATTTTCTCCTTCCCTTTCTTGTTCCCTTTGTGTTTATTGGAGTCCATTAAGAGACCATCATGGCTATTCCTCAAGCTTGTTTATAGCTGAATGTCTTGCACACTAACTTCATCAAGGTTATTTGGATTAAACATAAGTATTGTATGCCTCGACTTTTCATGTAATCCACCTATATACTTCAACAAATTTTCTTGTGTATATAATGGAATGCCAAAAATTAAAGCTCTTTTCCTAAAATCCTGTGTATAATCTTGTACACTTTGTCCTTTCTCTTGCTTTAATGATTGTCAATTCATTACTACTTTTGCATATGACCTAATGGATAGAACTGTTTCTTTGATGCAACTATAAACTCAAACCAAGAAGAAATAATTTTACCATATCGGATTAGATCTTCCTGAGTTTTGCTCTCCCACTAGATTAAGGTTGTGCCTCCCAGGTGAAGAGTGGCTAATTGGAATTTTTGAGAATCCTCAGTAAAATTTTGAATTCTACAATAAACTTCAATTTGTTTTATCTAGTTATCAAGTTTTTCTGCATAGAGTTCTCCATTATAAGTTGGCAATTCAAATTTAACATCAAGCTTTAACAAAGGTGTATTAGCTTCAAACTGTACAGGTTGTTTCTTCTTTGAAGAAGAAGTAGATGAAGAAGATGAAGAGGATGAAGAAGAAGATGGGGATGGAGGTTCAGGAGGGTCACTACCACCTCCTACTCCTTTACCTTTATAATCTTTTGAAGTGGATTCACCTTCATTCTTCTTTCTATTCTTGAGTTCCTTTCTATTCTGTCGCTCTTGTCTCTCTTGGAAAAAAACTTCCACCATAGCCTTCATTTCGAGAAATTATTTCTAGAAAGATTTCTCATCAAGCTCCATAGGACTTTGTTCAGCTACCATTTCTGATCATGTAAAAGACCTTTGTTTTCTGATCTCAGGATTGAACTCTATAAGTGCACCTTCTCCTTGATTCAATTTTAACCTGGTTAACATTCACTTTTGCAATTTCCTGTTAAGAAGATCTGATACCAATTTGATTTGTAATTAGATGTTTACAATTCAAATGTATTTAACCTTAATTACAATTATTCCCGATCCAGACATAATTTCGTGACTATGTATTTTAACTGTTGAAATTACAGACTAAGTTCACTTTTACATAGATTAAGGAAATTGACTAATTAATATAATGTTGTAATCAAAAATCAACATAATTGAATTGAAACTGAGAATGAAAGACATGAGAGAGAAGAATGAAAAGACAAAAGAGAGAGGAACACGAGCTTGATAACGAAGTTCATCCAGTTAGGACTACGTCTCCGGGTCCACTTCTCAAGGTAGACTGCTTTATTAATATCGCCAAGGAATGAAAATGCCTTGTTACAATATCCAAGCTCCACTTGCATAAGAATTTCTCACAGTCTCTCTCTCCTTTACAATTTTTGGTGTAATAATCAACACCTTGTAATCTCTCTCTCAAAGAATTCAAATTCTCCACCTTTCACGATAATTTTCCAATAATACAATTATTCTCTCCAAGAGAATTTTCAATGTCCTCACCTAATTACTAAAAATCCTAACTCTCACCCTTTTTTATACATAAAAATTTCCCAATATGGTTTACAACCATATGATTTACAAAATATTGCATATCTCCCATTTTTCAATATAAAAATCTTCATACAATTTATTTAACCCCTTAAAATATTATAATTCGTTGAAATATGAGAAAGGTGGTTAAAGGGGTTAATTTTTCAAAATATGATTTTACAGGATTTATTTCTCTCCTTGTTTAATGGGCAAGGCAAGAGGATTTTAAGGCATGGGATAAGGGATAAAATCCCACTAAATCCTCCTTATTTTATTTTTTTAAACCATACATTTTTTTCCTTTAATAATTATGGTTTAATCTATATCTATACCAAATCACTATTCATGCCACGTCATATACCACGTTTCTTGCCAAGTTTCAAGCTTTGGTGATGCCACACCACCATTTTGACCAAGTTTGACTAGTCATAATTTTGCCATCCGAGCTTCATTTTTGACGAAACGAATGACGTCAAAATCATGGTAATGAGCTCTTCGACATGATGTGGGTTTTGACCATTTTTGAGATGATCATATTTTCCACCTTTTTGACTGACCCCTTTACCCAGTTTGACCCCAACTTTGACCAAGCATATCTCAGGTGCACGGTCTCCTTTTGACGTGATTCAAGTTGCATCGGGATCATGTAGGTGAGCCCTATGTGATGGATCTAGTTCCATATGATTCTGAGACTATTAATTTTTAAGGTCTTCTAGATCCTCCTGGATCATGTACTTCTTTGGTCATCAACACAACCTGCCTAATCAACATCAGTATAGGCACTCAAAGAGAAATTTTGATCTTTTTTGTACCATAGCCCATAATTAAGAGTAACCTTTAGGTATCTAAAAATCCTTCACACCTTTTTCATGAGATTTCTTAGGATTGGTTTGAAATTTGGCTTCCAAACATACTGCATTCAAAGAAAACAAAATCATATAATTGATCTATTCAAGCACTAGTTGGTATACATACCCCAATAAATATTCTAAAAAATGGATAGGCATTGTTATAGAGCTTTGCAGTACATCAAATCATCTTATATACACTAAGATAGCATGCCCATAGAACTTTTTCTTCCAAAGAAATGGAAAACATTTCAACAAGCCTTCAACATATTTTCACTAGGCTAGACTAGAACACAAACACTGATATGTTCCACTTGAGAAGGTATAAAGATTTGAAAAATTGGATATGATACCTTCACATTATGATCAACTAACCGCAAGGAATGAACCTTTTTTGTGGAGAGATGTGGAACAAAATATGCCGACTTTGCTACAGAGGATGCACAGTAAATGTTTTGGAAAACTACTGGAATTTTATTTTCTAGAACTTTAAGTGCGATACACCAAATTGGAATAAAATTAATTAGAAAAAGTGTACCAACCTTCACATATTACAGACTAATCTAACTCAAATCTTCCTACATGTTGAAGTCTTTAACACCTTTTTTTCTTTTCAAGGGGGCAAAAAGCTTCTACAAGTGACATATCCCCCTAAGATAATAATTTTTCTTAGTTTGTCTTGGAATCTTGTGCATAGTGCACAAGAGTACAAAATAGTCTTTCTCATGATCTTCATTTTGGATCTTTTCATTTCCCTTATTTTTTTGATTAAGGGATTCATCCTTTTTCTAATACTGAGTATATGGCTCCACAAAACCATTTCTACAATATTTTGCCTTATGTCCCATATTATTACACTTGTAGCACATAACATTGTGCTTTGTAATAGAGTTGTTCCTCTTCACCTTAGATCTACACTCATTAGCCTTGTGACCATAGTTGTAGGAAAAGCAATATCCTTGAAATAAAACCGTATTGTTTCTTTGAGGTAAGAAAGACCTTCCTACATGTTATTCTTTCTCTATCTAACTCTACAATCAACAACCATATGCCAAAAAATATTGCAAGAAAAAAAATAACCTTGAAAGGATTGATTGAACCTATTGGGAGCATGATGTTTTGCTGATGGAGAACTTCTGAAACCTTTCTACTTTTGATTAGAATTGGATCCACCTTCTTTCTTGCCATTATGAATATTCTTTGTATCTCCAAAGGCATTCTTCTTAGAGTCTTTAGGGAAGACTCTCTCTTCTTTTGTTTTAGTCTTTTCATTTTATTTTGAACTGTCTCCACCAAACTTCTCTCCTTTGTCAATTTATTCCTTTTCTCTTTTCAGGGCATTCCTTAGAACTTAGTATTTTCTTCTTCAATCTTTAAACATTCAACAATTTTGTATTTGAGTTTGATATTCATGCAATCTTCAATCCTCTTACCTTATTCAACCTTTATTTTCAAATTAGAGATCACACCTTATGCCTCTTTTGGTCTGATTTCATATCTTTTTCCTTCTTTTACTTGAATTCTTAGTTTGTCAGATTCTTCTTTTGGTTTTGCCATAAAGATTTCGTATTTTTGATTTAGACCTCTTTCTTCATTTAGGTCTTCCAATATAGATTGGAGTTTTCATTCAAAGTCAATCCCCCATTCATTTGAATTGAAGTCCCAACCTCCAGGTTCCATAGATTCTAAATTCAGATAAGAGGAAAATATGTCTTCATCACTTAAGGAGCTTGACTCCTTACATATATCAACATTATACTCTCTATCAATGGTATTGATAGCCATAAAGATATTTTAATCATTTGAATCATTTTCCTCATCTTCAAAGGAACCACTAATTTCTTTAGAATAGAGACACTTTTTAACCCTATCTCTTTTTTATTGCTATCATTTGATTCTTTATAAGGACATTTAGAAGAAAAATGACCTATTCTTCCACAATTGAAACATTTGAATGATAACTTACCTTTGTATTTATCGATGCCTTTCTTAAGTCTTTTGACAAAGTTTTCTTCAACTTCATCAAGTTCATCAATTTGATCAACAACTTCATCTTCAATCTTTTTGTTAAATTTGAATGCAACTTCTTTCTTTGGAACATTTTGAGTAAATTCTCTCATCTCAAAGGTAGTAAGAGTACCAAAAATTTCATCAACTAAATATTGATCCAAGTCTGTAGATTCTTCAATGGTAGATACTTTGAGACTATAAGATTTTGGGAGAGATCTCAAAACCTTCTTTACAATTTCACTTTCTTTCACTTCTCCACCAAGTTCAGAGATCCCATAGACAATTTCTTATACATGGAGCATATAAATTGCATTGTCTTCATCTTTAGTCATCTTTAGAGTCTTAAATCTACTTTTGATTATCTACATCTTAGCTTGCTTCACTTTAGTATCACCTTCATAGATGCTACTAAGATTTTCCCAAACATATTTGGTAGAACTACAATTCACCACCTTCAAAAGTTATGAATCAACCAACCCACACAAGATATAATTCTTTACTTTGACATTGCATTCATATATTCCTATTTCAATTGGATTTATAAGAGGAGTCATTGGAGCAATATAACCACTTTTGACTGATTATCACACCCCAAAACTAAGAGATTTTAGGTATCTTTCCATTCTAAATTTCCATAAGGAGTAATCAATCCCATCAAATAGGTACGACCCTTGTATGAACCATCATGTGCCATCCCAGATCTTTGCCTCAAGCTATTAAGCTTCTACAAAGGAACTTGGCTCTAATACCAATTGTTGAACACTTCCAGAGACTGAGAGGGGGGGTGAATTGGTCTACACAAAACTTAACCCCTTTTGAAACTTGAAACTTTCAACACAACTCTAACTCCTTTAGTAGATAAATATATAACTTTAAGCAGGGCATTGACAAAGAAGAATATAGCAATTTGAATCTTTAACACCTTCAACAAACTTTACCAATGAAAGATATAGCATTAATCATATCAACAAAAAAGAGAAAGAGATAGAGAAAACATACATGCACAATGAGACATCGGATTTACGTGGAAAACCCAATGAGGGAAAAACCACGGTGAGAGTTAACTCACAATATAAGGCTCACTATCAAAAGACTTGCAAGAAGGCTCACTGCCTTAGAGCAAGATACAAAAATGACATGCAGCACTGAAGTACAAACCAAATCTAGGAGCAAGATATAGAGGGCCTAATGAGATTCACTATCTCATAGGAAGATATAAAAGATTTATAAGAAAATTACAAAGATTACCAACACAACTCTCTGTTGGCTGATGTGTTCAAGCTCAATTGATATTTCCTTTCAAAATCTTTAGCACTATCTCTACTAGATATTCAATATAACTCTCACACATACTTCTTCACACTTGTACACTTATCCACGCACTTGCATCCGAAATGATCTTACATTTATATCCACCACAACACTTCAATTATTCAATCAGGTCGACCAAGAAGAGAATAAACAATGAATTCAACTGGCTAGCCACGAAAAATATAATGCGGTCCTATCTCAAAGATAGAGAGGAGCAAAGACATTCTTAGCACTTCTTTTAATGTGATCCAAAACCATTTACATGTAGGTGTGCACATCGACCTAAGTCAACATTGAGGAACGTGTGGATGTATTAACATTGAAGCGCATAACCAGTCGACCCATAAACACTGTTTCAATTGAAATTACTTGATGTGGTCCCAAACAAGATAGGTCAAGACCCAAATATATCATAACAATAACATATCAACTTGCAGATCACTTTAACACATGATATTGGAACTGAGACACTACCCAAACGTTGAATGCACATTCACCAAGCCACAAGAGAAAAAACATCACTATGGAGAAATGTGGAGCATTTCTTAGACCAATTCATACAACCATCAACACCACCAACCTTCTACAATTCACAAAACTCTCCTTAGCAACACAGGTGAATTGAAAAGATAGGTATGCAACACGTGCACAAAACATTGATATTGAATCCCAAACCACAAGACCATAACATCAGCATTAGAGGAATACAAAGCATTCTCCTAGACAGATTTCAATGCAGCTTCCTGAACCAGAAACACTTGAGCAACTTGCGGAGACTAGAACTTCCTTTTAACAACACATACATCATTAGGAATATCAAGAGAGAGCTTGACAGACGTACTGTAGACCTTTAGCAACATATCTCCAACATTAGTCATGCTTCTAATCCTCATCTTAATATATTATCATGAATAAACTCCATTGACAGTAATAATACATTATATGAACATTAACAATAATACTTCTTTGATAAGGTATGCCATCAACGATGAACTTCTTCAACTCTTTTCTTATTTTGATAAGGCATGACATCCAACCATGAACTTCTTCAACTCTTCTTTTCTTTGATAAAGCATGACATCCAACCAATGTTAGCCCAAATTGAATGTAACAAAGACAACCAATGCCAAGGATTAACAACATATTACTCAGATACAAACATCAATTACAACAAACAATCAATGTTGATAACAACTGCCAACAATCCCCTTAGTGTTGACATCAATGGCAACCATTAGCGTTGACATCAATGACAATAATGTACAACCATCAGTGTTGACATCAATGGCAATAACTACCAATAGACCTATCTATGATCACAAAATTAAAAAATATTGATTGTTACTTTGACACACTTGTATAGGTATATATGAGACCCCCTCCACTTTACAAACATGTTCTTATAGCAATCTTACCATGAAAACATTACGATTGATCATTTGGAGGCCTACTTTCTCTAATTGATAGACACATGAGTAAGTATCAAGCCTATCTCCAAGACTACTAATTAGATACATATCCTCTATATATTATTGAGTAAAAAATCATCTTCTAGTTACAATTGATGAAGTCAATGGCTGCAAATTAACACATTGGAATAATGATCTATTTACTAATATTCTCTAAACATAATTAACACCATTGCTTCATAATAGATGTATCAAGTCCATTTTCTCAAACTCATAATGGAGAGCATTCATTGGCATTAACAAACAAAGGTGTTCAAGCAATTATTCACCCACTTTTCCTAATACAATATAGTATCAAAAATCTTAGAAGTTAGTCCAATCATGATTCAAAGTGGGCATTCTAAGATTTAGCCTAACCTAGAACAATTCAATAAATAAGTGGTAGAGTAGTAAAAGGTATTATCAAGAGTTGCTTTTAGACAATCAAATTATGTTAGATTTACTATACACATAAACTACCCAAAACCATTAAATACTTGACTTATCCATTACAAAAATATTACCAAAATATAAATAATTTATCATTTTTTCCAAATATAATACTATTATTATTTAACCACTTTAAAACCTAGTTTATATAAAAATATAAAAACATTATTATCAATATGACAATGCTTATTAAAATATCAAGATGTATAATTGATAAATATGATCAAATGTGCATTCCCATATCTAAATATAATATACAATTAAATCACACACTTCTAAAAATTCCTCCATTTATTAACATTAAAAAGTATACCCTACAACTTTAATTCTGACAACATAAAACTTGTCGGTTGATTTTCTTGACTCTTTCGCGTATTGTAATATTATTCCACGGCTTTTGGATAGATTTTTTTAATACTTCGATTCAAACACTCTCAGACTAATTGAAAACGTGCCTGACTTTCTGATTTTTGTAAATGAGAGCATCTGCATGAACATGGCCTCGCCATTATCACAGAGAATGTAGGTTTTGTTTATTATCATAGTGGAAACACAAGTGGTAGAACAAATAAAATAATATATCAAACACATTAAACCAAACACTGTTGTTGGTGGATTCAGTCTACTGAAAACAGCTGACATGTAGTTACAAATATTTTTAATCCCAAATTACTACAATACATTCACCGACTAACCCGCCTTTTGGCTCTTTCAGAAATTTAAAAATAAAATCAAATTTGACAGCGTGTGCAAAAGATTGAAGGCAATTATAGAATTACAGAGCATCCATTTTTCTGCAGAGCTTTAACTCACTTGAAATGTGCGCCTTTAGTGAAACGCTCACATAAAACATGTCAGTAATATTCCACCACTTTCGAATAGATTATTCTAATGGTATTGCTTCTGGATTCGATTGTGTTGTCGTTTTTGTGCATCAACGTTTCGAATTATACTAGTTGCAGATTATTCTAATTATTTGATTTAAAGGTTTTCAAGAATGACCTCTTCGAGAGTTAAGATTCAATGGTGTGAATGAGAGCATGAACATGGATGGTCTTACCATAGAAATAGCGAATGTAGCTTTTGTTTGACGAATAAAACAATTTGTTTCTTATCCCATTGGAAAATGGAAAACCGGGTGGCTGTTTAAAAGCCTTGCTAGTAGAAGAAATAATATTAGCAATCACATTTCATGTGCAATGGGTATGCAGTATAATCACAAGTATTATATTGAAACAATAATACATTTATTTTAAAAAGTATATGATTGGAAAGAAAAGAAAAGAAAATTTGATTTTTGAATGTAATTATACTATATAAAGGACATAGAACAAGGGGCTGGAATATATTGTTGATAAAATGCATAACACAATGAGGTTGACAATGCTCTGAGTTGACCCCCCCTTCCTTTTCGTGAAGGAGATGTATGCATTATCTTGCATCTTGACATAATGTTGATAACTAAAGGCTGGGGAGATACATAGATCTGCCAAGTGCTAGACTTTAGAAATTGCAATGAGTGTTATACCTAAGTGATCAATGTTATTGATGTCTATCAATGCTCTTTCAAGTGTAAGACCTTTGAGATTTATGGATTGTCAAAACCCAGACCATCTTGGATGGGAGTTGGCACCGAATACCATGAGTTAGTGAAACATTTGGCACAAGGTGTGGGTCATGCAAATCCTAAGATAGATTTACATAATGATCAAAATTGACCATAACGAAGTATGACAAATCAAGTTTTTTACTATAAATTTTGTAGACAATCACAACAACTCTCCCAATCACTCCCTTGAGAAGTCTTGTAAAAACCCATAAAATTATAATTGAAAACAATATGTTGGTCAATACACAAGAGAATTGTGTAAGACAATTACTCATCTTCGAGGTTTATAGTGGATCTCACACTCATCTATTTTGTATTACACAATACAACTAGCACCCCCAAGGACTTTATGATATGTTTATCATGTAAAAAACCATGTCATTTGTTGCAAATAAATGTATAGAGGACTAAAAAGCAACTTGCTCATCATTACTAACAAAAGGATTAGTGAGTGACATAAGAAGCACCCAATCATTATTTTTTGGCTTTGCATTTCTAACATAAGGTGTTCTATGCACTAGTTGTTCGATGTTGCTATCTTGTTCTTAAACATAGAAATTTGTTTTTTTCATGAGTATGTGCCTTTGGTAGGGTTTGGCTTTGCATCACATGCATACCAAACCTACCCCTAGAGGACGAGATCAAATCAATTGAAACTTGGGGCACTACATAGAGTGTAAGCATGAATCTTGTAACAACTAATTATGTACCAAAGCATATAGGCCATCCAATTATAGTTTATCAATTGATATAATTTGTAAGTAATATAGATCATTAGGCAATACTATTAAGAAATAAAAGGATTATGAACTCTTTCACATTGGAAAAAGTATCCAACTTCATTAATGTGTTACTTATGTTTGGAATTTCAAGGCCACAAACACTAATTCAACACAACCTTTATGAGAGAAACTATGGTGGAATAGTATGCAAAATAATAACAAAGTATAAACACAAAAATAACACCAAATATACCCTAGAAAAACCCTTTTAAAAAAATCCTCTAAAGCACAACAAAATCAATGTATTATCTCAAGAATGACATTATAATACGATTATAAATTTCTCCATATAGAACTTAACAATATTAAGTGCAACCTAGTTGATTCCTTTTCTATTCAATCTAAAAGTATATAAGAGCCACACATCCCACTCCATACATATTTTAGGATTTTATCACATATATAAACTCCTTGAGGTATTCTTTAATATATAATTATACCACTACTCATGTGCTTGTTTTTGTAAGACAAGATCATACAAAACCACTAAGTGGAATCATATAAACTATAATAAAAAAAATGTGTTCACTACCCCCAAAACTAAATAGATGTCCAATGCCCCATACAACTTACAAGTGTCACGAATAATTCCTATCCTAGTGTAGTAAGCACATTTTGAGATGTGTCATAATTAAATAAAAATATTACATAATGCAAGGTGTACAACACACCTTTCCCACAAATTTTCCACTTGTTGAATACATTGCATAATAGAAATCAAAGAAATACAAACATCTAGGGATAATCCCTATAGACAATCTAAACAATTTATTTAACTTTCATGTGATCACATGATCCATCAAAGCATTTGCATGTTTAACAACCAAAGTGACCAACATTTGAAACTTTTATTGTATGTATAACACTTTTTGTACTCTAAAAGCATGGTATTTAGGCATGCCTAAAAGGGTTGAAAGTGTTCCATCATTCCTTTCTTATTTTTATTCTTTTTGGGTATGTGGTCTTTTGAATCCACAAACTCCTCAGGCTCGTCTTAGTCTAAATATTATATCTAATGTCACCTCAATGTAGTACATTTGACCCTTGCTAATGCACCTATGACTTGGAGTCCATGGTTCTCTACTTGAATGAAATACAACTTTCTCCTAAGCTCATTCTGAGTTTCTTCATTTATTTTCTTTGTGGTCACTAGAAGAGTGGCCCTTTAAGGAAGTGTAGATAGTTCTTTTCTCTAGAAATTTCCTTTATGCTACCCAAAGGGGTATGTCTTGGAATGGTAAGGTAATTTATTGTTAAATATGTATGGCTCTAGAATTGAGATGTTTTGATAGCTTCTTTCAACGTTGGGGGAACAAAATCTTTGACAAGATGTTTTAGTGGCTCTAAGAGTCCTTCAATAAAAATAAATATTACTTTTCTAACATGTCCATCACCAAAATAGTAATTTTTTGGAGCTTTGCTACAAAAAAATTTATTGTAGTATGTTGCCTAATTTTGAGAGCTCCCTAACCATGGTGCCACCAATCATATGAAATTCCTTTTAAATGTAAGGAGGATATTTTTATTGTATATCTTTCCTTCATAGCGTTGAGAGTAAGGTAAGCCTATAATTTTCCTAACCCACCCCTTGCTATTATCTTATCACTTTCATCAAAAGTACGTGCAAAAATCCTATTCAACCTATTTTTTAGCTCCTTATTTTCCCAATTCCATGTGTTCGTTGATCCTTTCTTAGATAGAGGCCCAAGCACTTTTCAAAAGTTAGGGCTTCCCTCATAGCTTTAGACTAATTTTGATATTTATCAATTATTATATCTGTAACATAGAATTAAAATATGGATTAGGATCTCTGCAAACTATAATAAACAATGTTAATCTAAATATAACCAATATTAATCTAAATCAAATAAAAAAGAACAAATAAGTAAACATAATAAAACTAAACAAATTAATGGAAAGCTCTCGCTGAATATGTGTTCACTCCTTCGAATTATCTTGATTGCTCTTCTCCATTTTGTTGTTTCAGTATTTTTGCCCTTAGATTTCTCAATATTGATGCAAGCATAAATTTGTCGAGTGTCTAAGAAAAATATCAAAGATAATTTTCTTCTCAAAAATGTATGATTTCGGGATGGGGAATAATGATAATGATAGGCCATTTTATAGATTTTGGGTTTTTGAACGATCGGCTCAGATTGAAAGAGAGATTGACAGATAAGATTGATGAATGCCATGCGATGTGAGTTCTATGTCAGATAGAACGTGAGTTAGAACATGAGTCAGTTAAGACTGGAGGATACATACTAAGTTATAACATGAGTTAGAACACGAGTTCAAGATTTTAATCTTTAGTTAAGAGTCTTCGAAAATAGAAAGAACAAGACTTTGAATGTCAAAGACAAAGTTAGAAGTTGAAGAATAATGCATTCGAATGCAAACATGAGTTAATTAATTAAATAAAGATATTTAATTAATAGACACACCATGCATATGAGTTGGAACTAGTTAACTGATTAGTTGTGACAGAGAGTCTTCTCGCAGAGATAATCAGATGTTGAATCCGAAGATAACTGGAGAACTAAAAATAGATCTTGAGTCAGAAGGTGAGTGAATGATTAGTCAATTGATTGACAAAATAATGTGACATAAATAATTAAATATGAATTAAATGTTAATTTAATTCAACATTTGAAAATAAGAGACTTTAATTAAATAAATAAAGATTATTTATTTAATTGACTTTTGAAAAGGATTAAATGAATAATTAAATAATGAACATTTAATTATAGATACAAGGGGTTAAATGAATAATTAAATGAAGATATTTAATTATAGTTGACATATGATAAAGGGGAGGTAATTAAATAATAAATTATTTAATTGATAGATAAAGGGGGAATTAATTAGTTATGGACATAATTAAACAAATATGATTTATTTAATTAATCAAGGTGAATAAAGGTTATTTATGAATTAATGAATTAATTAAAAAGGGGTATTTAATTAATAGAGGAAATATGTGTTAGAAAGGTTAATTAAATAATAAATATTATTTAATCACGACAACGAACCATAGAAAATTATGTCGAATGTGTACTCGTAGGCCTAGACCAATTTTCAGTGTCTACAATATCCACTTCCTCATATGATTCTTCTTGACGAGTGATGGGGATTATTTCAACTTTTTTATCTTGTAAAAATATTAGGCTCAAGTCCTTTACAAGGGTGTCTCTTGTTTCTTTTCTACTTGATACCATTTTATGGATTTCCCATCCTTGGATATTTCCCATGCTCAATTGTTCTACTAGCTTCCTTATTAGTTCATTCAACTCTATTTGGCCTTGGTCAAGATTCTTAAAAGTTTTTTTGCAAGAAATATTATTTTTCCTCATTTTTCATTTTATTTTTTCCTTTACCTCCCTTGTCTATAAAATTTCCCATCGAGGCAAAATATTCAGTATAAGGCCCTCAGCCAACCCATGACTTCCTTTGTTCTTGTCTAATTCGTCTCTCTATCACAAGGAAACATAAATCATCAATATATCCTATAGGTTGGTAGATTATTATGTTGTAATAACCCTAAAGATTATAATGAGGGAATATCATATAGGATTTTTTATATTTTTAATTGATTCAACAAACCTAAAAGAATTAATTTAAAATAGTAAATTTTATCCTTAAGGATTTACTTTTAGTTTATAAATATTGCTTCCATTTATCAATAGATTATGATAAATCACAAGTTCATAGATTACAAGTACATAGATAAAATAAAAGACAAAGAGAAGGATTGATAAATCGAGCTCAACCTTAATAATAGTGTGTGTAAATGTTACAATTTGATGATTTCATACAAGAACAAACAAAATGGCCATCAAAATAATAGGTACAACGACCTCAAAAAATGAGAAATTATTTGAAATTATATCCAACAATTCACTAACAACAACCCACCAATGCGCTAGATACAACACAAAGGAAATCTATAATGGATTTATGTTTTTATCTCCAAGTAAAAATTTCCTCATTGGGGCCTAGGCTTCTATCCTTAGTCTGTGAACCAAAAAGGTTTCCATCCTTAGGTTCATTGTGGATAGAAGGGTTTCAATATTTGGATCTAGCACTCTGAACAAAACATGTTTTGAGTAGTAGATATTATAGTTTTTGGTAATAGATTCATTAAAAATTCTCAAGAACACTAATAAAATTTGATAGAACACTAATAAACTTTGATGAAACACTAGATTTATGATCAAAATGGTTCCTACAAAAATTAACATGGTTATGATATGTGATGGCTTGGGGATAATAGGGCTGCAACCATCATAATCAATGACATGGTGTTGTATTCCAATGCTCACATAGCAAGTACCCATCAATCCACCAAGTAAAATATTATTAATGTTTGTATAGACCTAAGAAAGATCACTTTTAAAGAAGTCAAAAAAACAAAAAAACATTAATGGTGTCTCAAAATTGTGCAAAGGGGTAGGTGAGGATAATTAAAAAAAGGGAAAGAAAGTTAGAGTTAGGGGTTAGGAGTGTTGCATGATGGGTGCCACAGGTCAAGAGTCGAGGAGTCAATGAGAGGATTTTTTATTAGAAGAAGTTTGAAACCCTTAAAAAAGGAGTTAGGCATAGGAGCTCAAACAAAATACTTAACTCTAGGGAAGATCACAACAAAATTTGGGAAATCGATCATTTTGACTTATTAAAAGAGAAAGGAATGGGTCTCTAATTTCACATGAATTCATTTAAGAAGGGGACATCACACTTTTAGGTAACTAGCTTAGAAAAGGATGGACCTTGGCACTATCCTCACAATGAAAATTCAAAATCAAGGCATTTTTGTCATTATAAGTATTTGGAAAGTATCAAAGGCTATTAAGCCTTCAATTCTCCATTTAGGAAATGTATTTTATAATTTACTTTTAATCAATCAATGGTCTATTTGGTGGTTTCCTATTTCATCTTATTAGGACCACCCTTTGACCAAAGTACCATGGATCCATACCTTGAAATTATTCAAATTATACATTAGAATATTATCAAATCTTATTCAAAAAATGTCAGCAATGTTTTTCTTAGCTACAAATTAAAAGGAAATTTAGGTTGTTTAATAAAGAGTAGGAGAATTTTTAGATTGTTATTGATGTTACTCCTCCCTATAAGATTGAGATTAAATATTTTAGGCCTTAGTGGAAGGATTTGAAATGGTATTTTGATTCACCATTTCATAATTATTAGTCTTGCAAAGAATATTTGTTGCTTTCTTCTCATTTTCGTATGGTTGTTCAACTGAACCATTTTTGGCAACTTTAGTCTCCTCTTGACATTTGTCATTGTCAATTCTAAGCTAATGGTCAACTTAAACTGGCCCATTTTTCCTAGTGCACTCTTTATCAAGGTTTTTCACTTGGTTCTCAAATAATACAAATTTGAGAGTTCCTAAACCTTATTGTCAATTTTGTGGACATTTAGAGACTCTCAATTATCTTTTTTGGTTTTAGATCAGAGCTTAAGAAGATTGAAATTGGATTCATTATTTTTTTAGGAATTTTAAGCTTTTTCTAATTCTTCATGTCATATGGTCTTGTTAGGGAATTGACCTTGTCTTCCTTTTAATTATACCTATATTTGACATGGTTTCACAATGGAAATTATCTTCAAGGTTTGGAAAGATAGAAACACAATTCATTTTTTAAGATCTTCAACTAATGATCATTTCTCTTTGTATGCTAAAGCTATGATTTGCTATAATGTGCTTATGTAAATTTAGGTGCAAGCTAGAAAATTTATACTTGAAGTGGTACATTTGTAGGATATTTTAGCTCATTGGGGTCATGCCCCATACACTGTTTCTAGAGCCCTAATTCCATCCTCTTCTCCTCCTAGTGGATGTTGGTGAGGTTGGAACCAATCTACCAAAACATACTATGATTTTAAGTCTTGTGGCTCTCAACTCTTAAGAAATAAAAATATGGTTCCCATGATTAGTCTCAACATTCAAGGCCACCTTTTGTCTCTTATTATGGGTGTGGTGCTCTAGGGTGGATAGAATCTAGCAAGTTTACTTGGTCAAAATTGTCTATTCTCCATTTTGTGCTCAACAACCTTCAAAAAAAACTCTTGAGGAAGATGAAGCTCTCACTAGCTAGGAGGGGTGTACACAAAGATGTGGGGACAAAAAGTGGCCACCCCTTCAATTTTTTAAAAAAAGGCATAACGTGAGTGCATTATAATGTGCTTGCATTATGGCTTGGAGTGACCATCACTCCCAAGATATAACACTCTCATGTTATAATGTGAGTGTGTTATATCTTATTTAAATAAAAAAATCAAAAGCTTATTCTATTTTTTTTGCAATAGTTATTCTCCTATGTGGCTTGAAACCCTTGCATAATGCGCTCACGCTTTTGAAAGGTCAAAACCGCTTGAATTCTTCACTAAATATTCATGAAAATATCACCACGATGTCAGGGAGGTCGAAGAAGTAAGTAAGTTATGTTTTTTTGTGTGAATTTGACATCAAACCAGTAGATTCAATATGTTTTTTGATGTAAATTTATTTAATTTTTGAAAAATGATAATGTACCTCCAAGCCCTCCTCAAAATCCTAATTCACCTCATGCCCAAATTCTTGCTAGAGAACAACCCCAACAAACGCCTCCAACAATTCCTCAACATGCTCTAAGAACTCGAGAAAATTTAATGGGTCAGATTAAAAATAGAAAAATAAATTGAGGAGTTAATTGCAAGGTTTAAAGATCCTACAAGCTCAACCTCACATAGAACCATGCTTGTTCAATCACTTGAACTGATACATGTAGATTAAATTAGTAAGAAATAAGTAGTTGGTTAGAGAAGAGATGAGAGATTAGAGAATTCTATGTAGATAAATTATCCTATAAACAAGTTAAAGATGAAAAATGACAAAATTTGACTTGTGTACATTATTCACTATGTTGGGAAATTTATACCTCAACATTCAGGTTTCCCTTGAAGAATTGGCCAATTTCTCCATGTTTATGGAATTTACTGCCATACCGCTGCATGCTTTCCTTAGAGGTGCGGTTGTGCGGTTTACCGCTTTACCGCGAGCCTCTATTGCTCGGTCCGCGGTTGGGCAGTGTTACCTCTCTACCGCGGTGGTCTTCTTTATGCGTGGTAGTAGCGTGGTGAGTAGTGACAGTCAGGAAAGCGATTACCTCCTTACCATGGGGTGTCAGCCTAGCAGTGGAGGTAGTGCGGTGAGTGGCACAATAGTGGTGAGCTAGTGGGCTGGCGATTATCGCCATACCGCGGGTGGTGAGAAGCCTCACTGCGGTGCCCGTGGTATGCGGCTAGCAGTTGGTGGTGATTGTTACCGCCCTACCATAGGTGGTGAGGATGCTCAGCGTGGTGGATGTGGTGAGACCATTGGTGGTTTGCCAAAGTGGTCACCACTCTACTATGGGGTGGCCTAGCGGTCTCCGCGGTGAGACTGCTGACGGTCTGGCCGGTAGTTACCGCCACACTACACGAAGGCATTGGATGGTTAGCAGTAGCATGCTGGAGATGGCAATCAGTGTGGTGTAGTCAGATTTTGGGCTTGGTGATGACTTGGGTGAGCTCGGTCGAGCTCACCGCCATACCGCGAGGCAAGTCGGCTGGGGTAGTGGTAGCACAATAGAAGGCAAGGTGAGCTCGAGTGAGCTCATCGCATTAGTGTGGCCTAGTCAAATGGACTCGGCGGTAATGTGGTAGAAGGTCGAGAGTGTTGGTAGCTCGATTGACTGAGCTTGATCGAGCTGGACCGACAGTCAAAGAGATAGGCAAATGGAGTGGTGGAACGTGGCAGGTTATCATCGATTGATTGGCCAAAGTCTTGAGCAATGAATGCATTAAATGCAAGGCTTAGATTTTTATGATTGATAGGATCTGATTGTGGCAAAGAATTAAATGCTTGGACAGCTCGATGCGTATTTGTAGGGCGACTTGGTTAGAGGTGATCGAATTTTTCTAACAAAGATAAGGTGCATATTAATGCCATCCAATTGGTTGGTTGAGGGTGATTGAGAACTATGAATTGGAAGAGTTGAATACTTGGAACTTGGTCGAAAAGGGTGGCGAAGTGTTAGAGCCATATGCGATGGCATTGAAATGGTTAACACTTGATGTCACAGGTCAGATGAGATGAGATGTGAACTTGATTTTCCTTGAGGCTGGCTAAGACAGTCATTTGTGAGGAGCTGAAGGGAATCTACACAGTATGTCATGAGGACATTGTAACTGTGTGAAGATTCTATTTTTGTGTTGCCTATATATTTCTCCAGATGAATAAGATGTGACTCTTGTATAGGCTATGAGCCTGAGATTGTATTGTAATTGTTTTCTATTGTTGAATAATATAATGGCTCGATCTTTTGGAGTGTGGGATTTTTTACCTGAAAGGGTTTTCCCCACGTATATCGGTGTGTTCATAATTTTTGTCTTTCATGTTGTTTGATTCTACAAACTGAATCTGTGGTTGTGTTGAATCTATTTTCTTGTTAAGCATTTACTTTTCTTAGAGGATCAATAGGGGATCAACTGTGCCTGCTTCTGCTTTATGGCATAGTTGTTTGTGTCTTTGAAGTGATAAAAATGAAAATCACTAAGGCACTGTTGTCTTAGATGCTGATCTATGATGAAAAAACCGATCTCATATCCCCAACAAGTGGTATCAGAGCTAGTTGAAGGAGGTCAAGGCTTGATGATACCAACAAGTGGTGTCAAAGCCTTCTCTTGGTTACTGGAGTTCTGGGTATTTCTCTTGTGTTGATTTCTTAGCCTGCCAAGCTTGAGGAAATCTGGAGAAATTGGTTAGTGGTTGATCCTTCGATGAGTGGAAGTTACTTCTTTGATTCAACACAGTTTTGAAAGATGCTAGAGATGACTGGAGTTGATCATATTGTGATGATGTGGTTTGAGGCTCCTGGCTCGCAACAAATGTTCCTAATGCAAAGGGTGTGAGATGTATTTATGGTTGTGTTGCAGCAAAGTGTGGTTTCATACTGGGTGTCTATGTGAGAGGCTCCCTAGCGGTATGGAGTTTCTTGTGTTGATGTTCAACCATGAAGCTGTGTGCTTGTGCTGGGTGTTTTGACTTAGCACTAAAAGTGGTTTCTCTATTGCTCTGATTGCATGGAGGCTATGAAGTTGATCTTGGTGGTTTGCAACTTCTGAATAGCCTGACCCTCTCATATGCTTGTGCATGATTGTGGTTTTTGGAACTGGTCTGAAATGGACCTTTTGTTCCTACTTACCTATTTCTTGCACTCGCATGGTTCAGATTCATGTCTTTGGGTCTGGAGGTTTTCTATAGATTTTCCTAAAAATTCTATCATGCATATTCATGTTCCTTTTCATTTTTTTGGTTAACCGTGATGGTTGTGTGCAGACTCATTAGTCATCCAGATGAACAGTGAATATGGAGGTGCATGCATGTTTTATAAACACTGTGGTTTTGTAGGTTTTACATGGTCAAGAAAAACTTGTGGTTTATGGAGTTGTTGTTCAACTATTTTCTAGACACTGGCTTCTGGGGTGTGTCTGGATGAGATAGTAGCAGTTTGGCATGTCTTAGAGGAGGTGTGATGTCTTCTCTGCATGGGAATATTGGTATGAGTTTCTCCTTCAATATTCTTGTGGTATGTTTTTTTCCTAGAATATTATGCTTGAGTTGTGGACATGACTGGAAAATTGGATCTGTTGCTGATCTGGTGTTTGAGTCATGCTTTTTTGCTTTGGCTGTTCTCTTTGATGATCTCAATTTTGCAGTTTCCAGTGCGATGATAGATTTGCAGGTTTTCATTTGGTTGCATCCACGAGTTGTGCAATGTTGTGGGATGTCCTTACCTACATGTTTGTTGTGAGACGACTCAGAAGTGGACTGTCTATATCCATGAGGTTGTAATTGTGTGGTGCAGATTTGTTAGTTGACCTTATATGTGGTCACTTGTGCATTGGCATGGTTGTTTTGAGATGAGAGGAGGAATGGCATTTGAGTACCTGAATAGTCAGTGATGGGGACCCAAAGCATGTGAATCATGATGTCATGGAGAGCTAGGATACACTGGCTTGTGTAAGCTTTTGATAGTGATGGTGTTATTTGCGAGATTTGGTGATCTTGGTGCAGTTCAATGTTGTTGTCCGATGGAAATGTTGTTGTTTTGTACCTGGAGGTTTTCAGATCAGTAGATGTTTGGTCATGATGCTTGGAGAGCTCGGTGTCATAGTTCATTGGGATCTTTAGCAGTGACTGTGGATTCATCACTTGGTGGTGAATGATCTTCTTTGGTGTTGTAGATGCTCCCGGTGGGATTCTTAGATCCCATTGCTACAGGAGAGCTTTCTATTGCATCTACATGGTCACTATTTGAAGATGTGCAACATCTTGGACCCATGAAGGACCTTGGTAGTCTTTTGGTTGAGATACTGGTGGTGCTTGATAGGTGATGGTGGTTTAGAGCTTGTTTGCTCGATGTCATGATTTACTCTTTCTTAGAGTTTTGGCATGTTGCTTTTCTCTTGAGATCATGGATAGTTCACCTGAAGCATGTGATCTCCTACTGGAGGTGTGTAGATCATGGTGTCATGTTAAGTTCTTGTTGTAGGTTTTGGAGCTTTGACAATGGTCTAGGGTTTCTCTTTATTTTGAGTACATTGGGCATATGTTGGAGGACTTCATGTTTATTGCAGTGATGTAGTTTGGAGTTAGCATGAGATGACAAGTTGCTGGTGCTCATGGATGCATGGAGAATAAGGTGAGGCTAGAATTCCTTTGAGAATAGTTTTGTTACAGCTGAAAGTCTGAGTAGCTTGCACCTTGGTTGAATGCGAGTTCAACAATGACCATGAAGGAGAATGCTCTTGGGTAAGTCATGGTGACTTGTATATCTTGGAGGAGCATTTTTCTCTCCTTCTGGTCTGCTCGACGGTGTTTATTTGAAAGGTGTTTTTACCCATTACATCTTTCAAATGTCTTTTGTATGCTTTATTTTTTCATAGATATGAATCTTGAGTTGTCTTGAGATTTTGGAGGATTCATTATGAAAGATGGACAACATAGTTTTATCTCCTTGTTTTTCTTTGAGGACTGGTAGGAGATGTTAATATGGGTTAGTCTAATCTTCTTTGTGGTGCTTACATTCATGGATATGCTGGGTGTTGTTTTGGAATTTCCCTTGGGATGTGAAGAAGATTATACTTGTCACAACTGGTTTTAGTGATGTATGTAGGAGGATGTTCTACATATTTATGTTGTGCAACTGTTCTCTTTTTTGGTCTTGGTCATTTTCCTGGAAGTTTGTTTTTACTCTATGTTGGGTGAGAAACTTGGAAGAATTCTGGAAGACTGCTAAGAGAGATGGTTCCTATAACAACTTATTGTAGGTTGTGCATATCACTGTGGATAATTCCTTGGTACTACATGTTCACATTGTTTCTATATGCTATTTTTGGTAGACTGGTAATGCCATTGATCTTTTAGATTTGACATTACACATGCAATGGGAGTTCTTGGATGTGCTTTGTCTTCGTTGACTGATTGGCACATGGTGCTCGTATTCTACTGATGATGGGTTGTTTGTGTCACTGGCATGGGTTTACTAATGGTGGATACCTTAGAGGTATGGATGATTGGATGGTTAGCACTTTCTGTGGGTTCCATTTTTTCAATCATGTGGGTTTTGATTAGCTGGATGAAGGGTAGTTAGTTTTCTGGTTGTAGTTCGAGCTGATGGTTTGCCTTGTTCTGGAGAAGTATTTATCTTTTTGTGTTCTCTTTTGTGTGATTTTTTGTTGCTATTGTGGTGCCTTTTCCACCTGAAGGATCATATGTTTGCATTCCTAAGACTGGTGCTTTTCTTACCTTGGTGTGTTACTGTGTTTGGAGATGTTGCCTGAGATGGTGGACATTTTTTAAATGTCATTGCAGGTGTCTTGGTTGGAGCATGGGGGCATTGTGTTGGTCCTTGTTCATGTTTGGAGGAAGCTTGAATGTATTTATCAAGTGGGAGATTGTTGGAAAATTTATGCCTCAACATTCAAGTTTCCCTTGAAGACTTGGCTAATTTCTCCATGTTTATGGAATTTACCGCCATACCACTGCATGCTTTCCTTAGAGGCACAGTTGTGCGATTTACTACTTTACCACAAGCCTCTACTACTCGGTCTACAGTTGGACAGTGTTACTGCTCTACCACGGTGGTATTATTTATGCATGGCGTTGGCATGGTGAGTGGTGACAGTCTGGAAGGCGATTGCCTCCTTATTGTGGGGTGTCACTCTGGCGGTGGAGGTAGCACGGTGAGTGGAATAGTAATGGCGAGCTAGTGGGTTGGCAGTTATCCCCATACCGTGGGCGGTGCGAAGCCTCACCATGGTGGTTGTGGTATGTGGCTAGCGGTCGGTGGTGATCATTATCTCCCCACCGCAGGCGGTGAGGATGCTCACTGCAGTGGCTATGGTGAGACCGCTAGCAGTCTGCCAAAGCGGTCACCTCTCTACCATGGGGTGGCCTAGCAGCCTCCATGGTAGCACGGTGAGACCACTGACGGTCTAGCTGGCAGTTACCACCACACTACAGGAAGGCATTGGATGGTCAGCGGTAGCACAGTGGAGATGGCAGTCAGCGCGGTGTACTCAGAGTTTGGGCTACATGATGACTTGGGTGAGCTCGATCGAGCTCACTGCCATACCGCGAGGTGAATCAGACAGGGGCATGGTAGTGCAGTGGAGTCAAGGTGCTAGCCCGAATGGCTTACCGCCATACCACGAGGCGAGTTGGTTGGGGTAGCGATAGCACGACAGAAGGTAGGGTGAGCTCAGGTGAGCTCACTGCATTACCACAGCCTAGTCGAATGGACTTGGTGGTAACGCGGTAGAAGTCCGAGAGTGCTGGGAGCTCAGTTGACTGAGCTTGACTGAGTTGGACCGATAGTCAAAGAGATAGGCGATTGGAGTGGCAGCACATGACAGGTTATCATCGATTGATTGGTCGAACTCTTGAGTGGTGAATGCATTAATTGCAAGGCTTAGATTTGAATGGTTGACAAGATCTGATTATGGCAAAGAATTAAATGCCTAGATGACTCGATGCGTATTTACATGGCGACTTGGTCAGAGGCGATCGAATTTGTCTGACAAAGATAAGGTGCATATTAATGCCATCCGATTGGTTGGTTGAGGGTGATTGAGAAGTATGACTTGGAAGAGTTGAATACTTGGAACTTGGTCAAAAAAGGTGGAAAAGTGTTAAAGCCATATACGATGGAATTGAAACGGTTAAAACTTGATGTCACAAGTCAGATGAGATGAGATATGAACCTGATTTTCCTTGAGGCTGGGCTTGCTGAGAGATTGGCTGAGACAGTCATTTGTGAGGAGCTGAAGAGAATCTACACAGTATGTCATGAGGACATTGTAACTGTGTGAAGATTCTATTTTTGTGTTTCCTGTATATTTCTCTAGATGAACAAGATGTGACTCCTGTATAGGCTATGAGCCTGAGATTGTATTGTAACTATTTTCTATTGCTAAATAATACAATAGCTTGATCTTTTGGAGTGTGGGGTTTTTTACCCGAAAGGGTTTTCCCCATGTATATCGGTGTGTTCATACTTTTTGTCTTTCATGTTGTTTGATTTTGCAAACTGAATCTGTGCTTGTGTTGAATCTGTTTTCTGGTTAAGCATTTAATTTTATTAGAGGATCAATAGGGGATAAATTGTGCCTGCTTCTGCTTTATGGCATAGTTTTTTGTGTCTTTGAAGTGATAAAAATGAAAATCACTAAGGCACTGTTGTCTTAGATGCTGATCTATGATGATAGAACTGATCTCATATCCCCAACACACTAACCCTAGAACAAATCAAAATTTACATCCATCAAGGAAGAGGTTCCCTATGCATTGGTGCAACCACCAAGGGATAAAGAACAATTTTTGGAGGAGATGGTGGATGGTTTTTGATCATCCTCCATGCAACAACAATGAGGTGTTGCTATATTTTTTGAGGAAAATCTACTGTGATTTTTTCCTTAATAAAATCCCAAACTATTTTTACATGTGGGACTTCCAAGGTAGAGGCGGGGGTTCTGCACAAGAAAAAGTGGGGGTACATATTGATGCACAATGACCAATGAGATGAGCACTCACTAGACCAATGTGTGAGCATGTGACTATCCCTTCCGTTGTGAAGGAGAGTGTTGAGGTTGATGCATTACAGTCAATTAGTTCCCTCACCCAAAGCCTCATACAACATACTAGTCCTCCAGCATAGGGTGATTTTGGCGAGTCTTAAGAGAGTAGAGTTCCACCTCATTATCGCTAGGTTTGTAGGTCACTATGTGTTTATGATCTTATGCATAGTCAAGATGCAGGCGCCTAGGGTACATTTGTAGTTAATCAGATGGTGATGAAATATGCCCTCCTTAATGAGGAATTCAACCTTGATAGTTAGGTAAATGTTGGGTTAGTGTAGGATCATGGGGTCCAAACTAGGCCTCTAAGTGGCAATGAAAATTTAGAAAAACAGAGTTAGGAAACTTGAATAGTTTATTAACATAATTTGAAAAATATATAAGAACATAATTTGTAGAAAATTGAATGCAGTTTCTAGGATACTAGTCCTTTTTTGGAAAAAAATAAATCTATTTTATGAAAATTTGAAATTTTAATGTAGTAGTATTAAATTTTTCAGGAAAAATATAAAAAACAGGTGTATGTCCAACCAACCTAAGTATAAGATTTTTATTTTTTATTTTTTGAAATTTTCAATAATATGTAGAGGACACATGCCTAGATGTGGTGCATTCTTTTGTAATTTTTTTTGTAAGGAAATAATTAGTTATGATTTTTTTATTAGAACACTTCAAAATTATTAAAACATGTTTGTCTGACCACAATAACTTGGTCAAAAATTTATGATTTAAAAAAAAAATTATAGTATGAGAAGCATAGAATGTGACACATCTTTCAAATTAAAAAAATGTGAGATAGTTTGAAAATTATAGAATTTTTCAATTAGCCTATCAATCAGGACTTTAGTCGTAATGTATGTAGAAAATCAATAATAATTATCTATTAAATTCAAAATAAGGATTATCTTATATTGGTGGAAATTTGATAATTTTTTCAATAAACCCTTTTCATTTCATCAAATTCGGATAAAAAAAAGTCGTCAGCCACAAGGGAAAACTTTGGAAAACTAAGGAAATTTGTAAATCATAAATAATGAGTCTCCTTGAATGTGCGGGATTTTATGCCCAAAGTGACAACAATCTCAATGCCCTTGAGAAGCGCCCATGCCTCAGCCGTCATAGAAGAGTGGATACCAATTCCTCCAGCATAACCAACAACCAAGTTGCCCTTGCAATCCCTTATGATACCGCCAATGCTATCCAAACTAGGATTCCCCTTCGTTGCACCATCAAAATTTAATTTAAACCAATCCACATAAAGAGATATATATATAACATTAATATTATTATTATCTTGCGTAAAGATATACAAGTATATGCAAACCCTCATAAACATAAAATATATATAGATATAGCATATATAATATAAGGATTGATTTCATGAGTATATATATAATAATGCAAATACCATATAATGGAAAGATTATATGTATATTATTATATATATACATTTGATGTGGGAATAATCTTGAAAGAGGCAACATGTTTATACAGTAGAGTGTGACCTTGGATTTTCATGGTATCAGAGCAATCAATGCTAAATGAAGTAGCTCCTTTTAAATTTGTGCAATGACTCAGAATGATACACACACACACACACACACACACATATATATATTTATGTATTCTTAGAGATCAATAAACATATGTGAATGATATTGGGCTGATTTACATTGAGAATATGATTTGACCAATGTATTAGATCATAGCACACCATGTGATACATGTTGACTACATGATAGAAGCCAATAGAATTTTCTTATGACTGTTTTGTGAAGCCGATTCTCACTCATATTGTCACGCAATATGAAACACATATATTGAATTTTGAGTGGTTGTATTATGTTGATACTAGCATGGAATTAGTTGATGCCTATGTTTAAAATCAACTTTGACTAGGTAAACATATCTTCCATGTTATATACATCTGTCGATGACTTTGTCAAACTTATTTAACATCTTAGTCGACTCATCTCTAAAACAAGTCGATAGTGCTTAGTGTTACGAATTGGTTGTTGACTGTTTCTGATGGCAAGGAAACCACACCAACAATGAGGAGTGTGGATGAATTTGGAACATCTGGAAACCCAATTATTGTAGATTTCTATTTCATAAGATAATTTGAATTGAGCATATGCATATTTGAATAAGTCTTTGATTGCTGTCAATATTAAAAATCAATGTGTAGATGATTTTGTTGAGTATGAATTTAATAAGTCACCACCTTTCTACTATGTTCTATGTGTTGATTTGCATGGAGCTTGATGCCCATTATCATGCATAAACTATAGGCAGTGAAGTTACCAAGCTGCTCTATAAATAAGAGAGCCATTTCATTTGAAGGGATGCATTCTTTCACAAGGTTACACATCTTGTACATTCTTCTTGTAAGTCTTTATACAACATTATTTCCAGCCATACTCTTTTATTTTGTGAGTGAGAAAAGGAGAGTTCTATTTTTTTTTCGAGAAAAATTGTTGCTGAGAGAATTAAGCTATCAGCTTGAGAGTTAGAGTTTAAATGTGACATTCTAGAGAAGCTGATTATCAAGCTTGTTGTTGTTGGAAAGGGTTAAATTGTTGTCAATTATTTGGATAAGCATTTTAGTAGGAATGAGGATCTATTCTTCTTTGTTATTTTACTTATGAATGTTGTGTCTTCCATGTATTCTTGATTTGTCTTTTCCACTGTGTGCATTAGATAAATTAGAGTGTCTTTGAAAAGGAAATTGAAGATTTTATGTTGTTTTCATGATGTGTTTTTAAGTACTCCATAATAGGATATGGGTGTTTATCATAAGTATTATATACTAGGTATGATTGAACATGAGAGGCACATGTGATACACTTAGCTAAATTATTTATTTAACTAGGAAAGCTTGTGTTTACTCCTAGAATAGTTAATCCAGTATGAGAGAGAGCTTGTGTACTTACTTGTTAAGTAGGTTATTCCAAGTATGTAAAATGGTGATAGGTTATCTCTGGGATGACAGATCATCCAATGGAGGATATACCTAGCTTGTGTACTTGTTTAGTAGGTTTATTCCAAGTAGATTAAAATGGTGATAGGTTATCTCTGGAGTGATAGATTATCCATTGAAGGAAATACCTATGCATAGTTTAAGATGGCCTTAAGTCAAATCGACCCTGAATAGTGTATGTGATAGATGAACTTCATTCAAAGTACTGAATGAGAGCACTTTGGACAAAGTAGTGGGAATGTTCAAGACTCCTCTCTAGATATTGTGATTTTCGAGACTCCACTATCAGTTCAACGTGATTCAGGATTACATGCTGGTCCGAGATTGTGGGATTACAAGTTCTAGTTATGTAGGACACAACACTATGCTCAATTGGTTGTCGCTATTGGTTACTCTACCAATCTCTTCATCGAATGGAAGGGCCATTTATCAAATGATAGATGTGCGGGGGTCACATTAAGGGTTCATGGCTTGAAGAAAAGTGCTTGAGTAATACTTCTCCTCCACAAGAGGCAATTATAAGAACCAAGATTTGAAAGGAAGGATGCTAGACCATCTTACAACCATTTGTTCTAAAGCTCATTGGAGCTATGATGTAAATGTACGCATTCTTGTATTGTTGTAACTTGTGAAGTTATTATAATGAAATTGAATCTTTATTGTAATTTGATATGGAATCTTGTTTGTATATTCTCGATAAAGAAAAGTAAAAAATTATTGCAATGGCTTGTTACTTAGTTTATTTACTTGAAAGGTGAAAAATTATAAATTTTTACTACGGTGAAGGGTTGGTATGTTACTATATCAACATGAATTTTCACCCCTAACACAAATTCCATTTTTCCCCTTTGCACTTTAGAAAACCAAATTCAGAGGCTTAATTCCACCTAAGCCAGTTGTCCACATCACACTTGGTGCCTATTTTGAGTGTCAGTGGAGGCGTTTCTGTCTAGAATGCCTGCACAACGTTTAGAAATCTACATGACGCACTAACATCCTTGATAGATTCCTGCATATGGGGTCCAAAGAGGCATTACCATTCCCATTGGGAGTTGATTTGTAATGTCCTCTTTGGCCGACTGACCCGAATATGGCCGTTTTCCTTCCCTCTTTCCTTCATATTCACTCACCTTCATTCATTTCAAGGCTGGTTGATCTCTTGACCATCTTGAGACTCTTCTCTTCATTCTACAATCTCTTCACAAGCTCCAAGAAACTTCTTCACCATCTCAAACAACACTTTACACTTCACAATGACAACATCAACACTCCATCACTTCAGTAAAGCAAGTGTGGAACAAAACACCACAACAACAAAGGCTTGAGTTCCTCTCATTTTTCTCCTCCACAAGCCTTGAGTGCTTTGGAAGAAGGTGGTAAGATTTCAATCCCCTCCTCTATTATTTGGTTGAGTAGCATAACACTATTTTGTAGTGTCTTTGTGTACTTTACTTTATCTCCTACTTTTCTATCTATCTGGCTATCCATGGAGGTGGGAACACCAAAATGGGGGTTTGACTAAGGCAAACCCCTATACAGCCCCAACATTCTCTCTCTCTCTCTCTCGCATTCAAGTATTGGAGGCGTTCATAATACAAAGGCTTCATTAATCACACGATTGTAAGAATTTCCTTTCCCTTATTTTCCTTGTCTTTATCATTTCTATTTCACTTCATTCTACTTCTATCATACTCTATTACTTTATCACTTCCTCGAAGTTCTCAGCAATCGGAGTACAAGTAGTCACTTTGTTGTTTTCTAAGGTAAAATCGCTCTCTGATCTATATGAGATGCCAACACGCCTTGGGGGCTCCAGCGTGTCACGTTGTTGTCCACATTCTATGCTGATGTCCTTAGGCCGAGAGCTTGACAATTTATCCTGAGGATCTCTGTGACCTACTCTTTTCAATTCTAGAACCTTCTTTGTTGTCCTTTGAGGTGGTTTAGGGCAGTTTGTTCCATGAGGGTCTCTCATTGAAAATAATTCACGAGTAGAAAATCCCCCTTCTCTCACATTTTGGTGAACCCGACATGAAGAACATTGTTCTTCGAAAACTAGTAATTTATCTACCCCTACTTGGCAGGGTCATAACGTTTGACTCGATACTCAAATTTCAGAACCGTTTGCACTGATGGAAAGGTGTCTTAGAGAACTAGTTCAATCCCTAAAATATGAGTGCCTTCGACAATCAAATTTTAAGGATTGACACAAGTTCCGAACCCAAATTTTGCTTCAAAGACCTCTGAAAATGCAAATTACTAGAACATAGGAAATACCGAAAAAATCATAATGAATTTAATATCTTCTTTTATTAGCTCTATGTCTAGTTTTGTTCAAAATATTAATGATATTCCATTTCATACATGTGATAGTGACTTGGCTTTACCCATGTCACTCGGTGCCTTTGATCCTTCTCATGAGAGTCCTCCTCCTTCGGAGGATATCTTGTTGCAAGAAGATGAAATCATTGATACCTTTTTGAATGTTACTCTACCTTCTATTCATTCCAATGCACTCTCTTCTAGAGGTGATGCATTTGTGAATGATGAATCTTTTATTCATTCTAGTACACTCTCTTCTAGAGATGAAGCATTTGTGAATGATGAACCTTCTACTCATTCCAATGCACTCTCTTCTAAAGACATTGCATTTATGAGTAATGAATCTCCTACTCATTCCGATGTACCCTCTTCTAGAGATGATGCATTTGTGAATGATGAATTTATTATTTATTCCAATGCACTCTCCTCTAGAGATGATGCATTGGTGCATGATGAATCTCCTTCCACATTTGATTTTGTTTGGATCGATGTTGAGAATATGTCTTCGAATAATTGTCCTACTACTTGTGATGATTCTGTAAATGTAATCTATGTCTCTGATGCCCCTCAAAGGCCTAAGAGACCAGTCATTTACGTGACTCCAGCTACTCCTCCTCTTGAAAGGGATTGTTTTGCTGATGGTGTTCCATTTGATAGTGACTCTCCTGGTCTTACTAAGGCTCCCTCATATAGAGCGGTAGCCCATACTTATGATACCAGAATGAATAAACAACTAAGACTTCCTCAAGCACCTGAATCCTACAACTAAAGCACCTAGTGATTATGATATTGTCGAGAAACCTTAGGTTACTTCAGCTAAGATCTCACTAGACTTGCTTCAGTCTACTCTGGTTTATCAAGGTATGCTTCAGGAAGCCTTGCAAAAGATCCTCTTGCATTCTTCTGCTAGGCCAAAAAATGCTGATGTGTTGATAGCTTATATTCGTGCAGATTCACCGAATATCACATTCTATCCGCAGGAGCTCCCACCTCTGGAAGTACAACAAAAAGAAGATCCTCTAATGATTATGGTCAACATTAATAAGATCGGTATTAGACATACTCTCATTTATGCTGGTTCAATGCTTAATGTATGCAGTATTGATCTATTGCCTAAGATTAATATTGACCCATCTTTTATTAATGCTTCTTCTGTTGACATTCGTGGGTTTGATAATGTCGGTTGAAAACCTTTAGGAATGATAGTCTTTCCCTTGAGGTTGGGATCCATTACCATACTGAACCTTGTATATGTTATGTCACAAAACTTACCTTATAACCTCCTTCGTGGTAGACCGTGGATTCATGCTATGGGTGCAATCCCGTATACCTTGCATATATCAATTAAGTTTGTTTGCAATAATCAAGTAGTCACAATCAAGGCTAACCCTGATGCTAAGCACTTATGTGAGATGGAAGTTGCTAGTCAAGCTTCAGTCGTTCCTACTCTTATTCCTTCAACTTATTCCAATGTGTTGATGTTTACTTCAGCAGTACCTACTACAAAGGACAATGTTGAGATGAATGTCCCTGAAGAAGATCCTTCTGAAGAGAGAAACCTTAAGTCTATTCCTTCTACCTCTTCTCAAAGGAGTGCATGTCTTGGTGATTATTACGGTCCTTTAGAATTTACAGATTCCTTCATTTAGGAATATAAAGTTGACCCAATCTACTTAGACCTTTCGACAACATCATTCACAACTGCTATCGAAGATGATTTCCCTTTTGTATCGCGGGATAATGTGAATGCAAACTGTAATGTTCTTAGTGTTGACCCTCCTTTTGAGGAAGACGATTATGCTTCTGCTAAGGAGGATAATGTTGACAGTCCTATCAAGAAGCATGATGATGATCCCATAGAGGAGTATGTCCCTCCTTGCTGGAATAATGCTCTCTATGAGGATCCCCCCCCCTCTCAAGATTTGCAAGCACGTCATGGTCTCGACTTTAAGCTCGTCTCTAAGTATGGCTCTGAGCATAAAGGTTATGGGCGTAATGAACAAGGGATATAGGTCCTTGTAGAATTTGTGCCTTGCAAGCGTAATCTAGGGCTTGGTTGCTCGAATGAACAATCTGAGGAGAAACCACGGTTGAATGTTGACGTGATGTATGCTCAACCTCGTTCTCACAAATTGGTACTCCATCCTCCTTTGTCTTCTATCTTCGTGTCTTCTTCTTGTGAGAAGTCAAGCTTTTCTCCACAAGAGAAAGGGTTGCTTCTTGCTCCTCATCCTTTATCTGAGCAAGAGCATATTTTTTTGCGGCTTCTTAAAGCCCGCTTGATCACTCTTCATCCTCCTACACGCAAGAAATCACATAAACATTATTTTTGTGCATACCATCAAGTGTCTAGCCATTCCACTATTGAATGTAAGGCCTTGAAGGATAAAATACAACAATTTTGCAGTTTAGCTGTTTGTTGATGCACCTGCCTTTTCTTCACATGACAAGTGATATCGAGGTTTACCTCTATCCTGCATATTATAAATATCTTGTGTGGTTCTTCTCCCTTATATGTTGGGGGCAGTGATAGCTTGTTTTGGATATGTGTATCTTTCTAAGGACCCCCTCTCTTCTCTCTATCTTTCAAATGCAACATCCCTTGAGTGGACCTTCTTCCTTTTGAAGGGTTCCCAAGGGACCTCTTTGAATAATTTTCTCTCAAATGAACTCTATGCAATCTAGCCCGGGGTTAGCCTGGCTAGACCGGTTTCACATCTTCACGTCTAGCTCGGGGGCAGCCCATCTAGATCGATTTCACTTCTTCATGTCTAGTCTAGGGGCAGCCTGACTAGACCTACTTTACATCTCTGCATCTAGCTTGGGGGCAACCTATCTAGACCTATATTTGCGTCTAGCTTGGGGGCAGCTTGTCTAGACCTATCTTTGTGTCTACTCAAGGGGGACAGCCCGTCTAGACCTATCTTTGTGTCGAGCTTGGGGGTAGCCCGACTGGACTTCACTTTTCAAACAATGCCTCCCTTGAGTGGACCCTATTTCCTTTTGATGGGTTCCTGAGCAACCTCTTTGAGAGTCTTCCAACTTAACAATGGTCTGCGTGACTGTCTACTCTGTGATACGGGCTCTACTCTGAAGCGGGTTTTGCTTTTATCACTTTTACTCTATGATACAGGCTCTACTTTGAAGTGGGTTTTGATTTTATCACTTTTACTCTGTGATACGAGCTCTACTTCGAAGCAGATTTTTCTTTTATCACTTTTACTCTGTGATATGGGCTCTACTTTGAAGTGGGTTTTTCTTTTATCAATTTTACTCTGTGATACGGGCTCTACTCCGAAGCGGGTTTTTCTTTTATCACTTTTACTTTGTGATACATGATCTACTTCGAAGCAGGTTTTTCTTTTATCACTTTTACTCTATGATACGGGCTCTACTCCGAAGCGGGTTTTTCTTTTATCACTTTTACTCTGTGATGCAGGCGCTACTCCGAAGTGGGTTTTTCTTTTATCACTCTTACTCGGTGCTACGGGTTTTCCTCCTTGAGTGGGGATCACTTTTATCACTCTTACTCAGTGGTGCGGGGATTTCTTTTATCACTCTTTCATTCTTAAACTCTTGTATATACCAGATCAAAGATATACATCTTCTTCGTCCTAAGTATATGCCCTTTCTTCCTTCATCTTAGAATTCTTCTATGTGTTAGTATCTTTAATTTTGGGGACGACGCATAGTGTTGAGACAACCTTTTACATCGAGGTCTCTTTTACTTTGCTGACTCAAATCCTTTAAATGTTCTAATATTGTCGTCATGTGTAGGTCTTTATTACTCTACTACTTCTTACTACTCTACTTTACTGAAGCACTCATCAGTACTCGTGCTCGCTAAAGTGGGGGAAAAATGTATCAACATGAATTTGTACCCCTAATGAAAACTCCATCTTTCCCCTTTAAACTTTAGAAAACCAAATTTAGAGGCTTAATTCCACCTAAGCCCACTGTCCACATCACACTTGGCACCTGTTTTGAGTGTCGATGGAGGTGTTTTTGTCTAGGATGCCCGTGCGACACCAGACGTTTGCATGAAATGCTAACATCCCTGACATATTCGCACGTCTGGAGTCTACAAAGGTGTTACCATTCCCATTAGGAGTCGATTTGTAACGCCCTCTTCGGCTGACCAACCCAAATATGGCCGTTTTCCTTCCCTCTTTCCTTCATATTCACCCACCTTCATTCATTTCAGGGCTGGTTTATCTCTTGACCATCTTGAAACTCTTCTCTTCATTCTACAATCTCTTCAAAAGCTCTAAGCAGCTTATTCACCATCTCAAACAACACTTTACACTTCACAACGACAACATCAACACTCCATCACTTTAGTAGAGCAAGTGTGGAATGAACCACCACAATATTAGAGGCTTGATTTCCTCTCATTTTTCTCCTCCACAAGCCTTGAGCTCTTTGGACGGAGGTGGTAAGACTTCACTCCTCTCCTCTATTATTTGGTTGAGTAGCATAACACTATTTTGTAGTGTCTTTTTTTACTTTACTTTATCTCCTACTTTTCTATCTATTTGGCTGTTTGTGGAGGTGGGAACACCAAAATAGGGGTAGAAGTAGCCACTTTTCTATTTTCTAAGATTCAATCGCTCTATGATCCATATGAGACGTCAACGTGCCTCGGGGACTCCAACGCATCACATTGTTGTCTGCATTCTACGGTAACGTCCTTAGGCTGAGAGCTTGACAATTTGTTCTGAGGATCTCTGTGACTAGCTCTTTCCGGTTTTAGAACCTTCACTATTGTCCTTTGAGGTGGTTTAGGGCAGTTCATCCAATGAGGGTCTCTCATTGAAGATAACTCATGATTAGTGAATCCCCCTTCTCTCACAGTTACATTGTCTCATTGCATGAGATTAGAACACTTTTCACTATCTTGTCAAATCCTTATCCTGGGTTTATGAGGCAGTTAAGACTATGTTTATTTGTACTAATATAATTTTTCTCATAATCTATGAGGAATTTAAGACTATGTTAATAGATCTTTAATTTTCTTACTTATATCAATGAAAATAAGTGAGATTTAAATGAATTAGGTATTATGTTGCTAGGGAAGTGCAATGTATGGAGGGCTTAAATTTGATGATTGTATGGTTGTTGTATGTAGGCATCTTTCTCAAAAAATAATAATCAAATGATCAAAAATATTGTATTACATCAAAGAGAGTTTTTACATATTATCAAAAACTTATATAATATAATGATGATATATGCATTTTGTTTTTTATATAATTTTATGTTTATTAAAATGCCTTAATATTTTAAGGACACTTTTGAATGGATAGTTGTCATACCAAAATTATGATGATATATATTTGATATAATATATATAAATTTATTATTAGTCGATAGGCTTTCTTTTAAGTGGACTTGACAATCCACATTTCATTGGCAAACCTGTCTCATGCTTGAATAAATGTAAGTTTTGTTTAATTAAATACATACTATTTCTAGTTTTTATTTGGAAGCAATATTGGTTTTGTTTAATTTCTTCCACATTGATTTTGTTTAAATTCTTCCATTTTAAATAGTTTCCACAATAAGCATCTCTTCTTGCATCTATATGCCTATTCAATGTACTAGTTCTTTACATGAGGAGTAGACCAACACATAAACAACCAACATTTTTATTATGGCGAGTCAACAATTTACATTGGGTGTATGTGGCAATCCCTGAGAAAAAAAGAAAGATCATCCAAAAAGGAAGATCACTCTTGACAATACGAAATTGTTGGTGGAAATTATCCAATTCTTTACTAATGCGTATAGTAATTCTTATTTTTTGAAGTGTAAGGTGACCCATTTCACTAAATTTTTGCTCAAGAACAATAAACTATTATTAAGATACTATATATCTTCAATGTTTGTTAAGATTTATAATATATTGAAGAAAATAATTAACCTTTTGTATTGTATAATATTTTTTTATAATAGACTGGAGGACCAAAATACAAAGTTCCTCTAGGACAAAGAGACAACTTGAAGTTTGCCACTCAAGCAACCACAGTTGCAAAAATTCCAGAACCAACCTCTAGTGCCTCAACCCTCATTGATATTTCTGCTACCAAAGGCCTTGATGTCTTCGACCTTGTGGCTCTTTTAGGTTCTATGCATTTTGCTCATTTTGTTTAGTAGATAGTCAACATGTTTTTTGTTATTTAAGACATTCAATATTTAAATAATATTTTAATTTTTCAATTTTGTGTTTAATGGATTAAATTTTAATGATTGTTCTTAAGTGATGATTTTTTGAAGTGGCAAACAAGGCCCATAAAATCTCACTTAATTAGGATATAAAACTATTAAATAAAATATTCTTTGAATTCAAAATGTATTATTTTGCATATGTTTTGAATTACTTTCCATTTTGTACATAGAAACTATATATAAATTCATTTTTTTTTATCATTGGATGAGTATAGGTGGGCACACCATAGGAATAGGGGAATTATACATATTTCAAGGAATGACTATACCCCGTGTAAGACAACACTCTTTCCAAGAAGTTTGTGAAGGACTTGAAGGCATCCTGTCCAAGCACAAACATCACCAACACCACCGTATTGGACATCCTCTCACCCAATGAATTTGAAAACTTGTATTACGTGAACTTGAAGCATCGAGAGGGCCTATTCACATCTGATTAGGATCTTTACACATACTTTCACACCAAAAAAATTGTGAAAGGATTTACCCTCGATCAAGATCTCTTCTTTGAGAAATTTGCTTTGGCCATGGCAAAAATGGGTCGATTGAGCATAGTGACGGATAGCAAAGGGGAAATCAAAACCAATTGTTCCACTTGAAATCTAACTCCTTCCATCAAAAATGTGGTGGAAGATGATATAAATAATGTAGAGCTTTAATTTTCACCCACTTTACAATATTTTATGTGTAAAGATCCTAAAATCAAATCTCTATTCATATGTGATCTTCCAATTTCCTTTTATAGTATATGATAGATCTTTGATTTTATGTTTGGGATTTTTAGTGTATTTTGATATCATGTGAATGTTTTGATGGATTAATTAGTATTTTTGAATTTGGGATCTCTTATGTATATTAGGAAGCTCTATCATTAAGGTACTAGTTCTATTTATTTTGAGTTGAACTCATTCTCCAATAGTTTTTAGATAAATCAAATATAAACTATCATTTAACTATTTAATGGTTAGACATTTGATTTTGATTTTGTATTGTATTTCTATTAAAATAAAATTTTAAACATACAAATCAATGGACTAACTTGTGATAGTTGGAACTCATATTAAACGTGTCTTGGTTTTTTATGGGTTGTGACTTCTTATGACCTATTTTATTTGTACTAATATAATTTTTCTCATAATTTTATGAGGGAGTTAAGACTATGTTAATAGATCTTTATTTTGCTTACTTATATCAATGAAAATGAGTGAGATTTAAGTGAATTAGGTATTATGTTGCTAGGGAAGTGCAATGTACAAAGTGCCTAAATTTGATGATTGTATGGTTGTTGTATGAAAACATATTTCTCAAAAAAATATGATCATATGTTTAAAAATATTGTATCACATCAAAGAGATGTTTTGACACATTATATCAAAACTTATATAAGATAATGATGAAATATGCATTTGGTTTTTATATGATTTTATGTATATTAAAATATCTTAATATTTTATTGACACTTTTGAATAGATAGTTGTCATACAAAAATTATGATATGTAATTAAATATTATTAGCCATAGGCTTTCTTTTAAGTGGACTTTCTAGTCCACATTTCATTGGAAAACATTTCTCATTCTTGAAAATAGGTTTATCTTGTTGCCCAATAGCCTTTATGTCATTGGGAAAGTTGTCACATGCTATTAATAGAGGTAAAGGATATTTAAAAAAGTTGGCTTCTAAAGTGAACATTGATTTATATAGAAATTGACAATATCAGACACTTGAAACAATCTTTGTGTCAATCTTTGAAACAAAATCTAACTCATGTAACCATTCACATCTAATCTCTTAATGGTAAAAGCCTCAAAAAACCTTGTATTACATCTCTAATTGCTTAATGGATATGAACCATGGTGGCAAGTAGAAGAGGAAATTGAGGAAAAATGTCATGGATTTGAATGCATTAATATCTTTAAATTTGATTCCCCCCTTCAAAGATTTTTCCATTAATGCATCCATTGTCCAAAATCATGCTTTCTCATCGACCTTGATCATTGCCCAAATTGCAGATAAATATATCGAGCTCCTAACATTTATTCATCAACCCATCAATGTCCTTCAGGTAAAATACCTATGGAATTATGATAGTTTTTAGAGTTTTTGCATTTTGATGGAATTATTAGCTTGGCATATATATTGTCAATATCTAATTGGTGTAATTCCCCAGTCATCGAGATTGTCTATAGAAACTAGTGTGTGTCTATTTTTGGAGAGATTTTCCACATCCAAGGTGGTAATATTTTAAGGTATGGATAAAAATAAGATACAATGAATGTTCATGTTTAATATATATTGTATACATGTTTCCTTCATGAATTCTATGTTTAATATGTTGGAAGTTTGTGTCACTGTCATTGATGTTAACAAAGTATTGTTGCATTGGTGTCAACTCTTGAGGAAGTAAGTGTGTTGGTATGTTGTTGGTGTCGATGCCAAAACAATCTAGTGTTCTCATTAATGTCTTACTTCAGTATGGTTACAAAATCCTATTGATATGTTGTTGGCTATTATGTAGAGTACTTTAGATGCTTGTGAAGGTATTTCAAAGATAGTAGTAGTTGGTTGTAATATGTTGCAATCAATATTGTCACTGGTATCAAACTCTAATGTAGCAATGGTGAGTAAGTGCTTTTGTAAATCATCCTATTATGTGGTTGAGATGCTAAGAAGGTGTTATAGATGATGAGATTATGTTATTGGTTCCTGGTTTCCAATTGATTTTGAGAAAATTTGAATAAAAGAGGAAACAGTGTGGTAAAGAGTGTTTAGTATGGCAGTATGGTGTTTTGGTTTTTTCTCCACATTTATTTTGTATTGAAGATATGTTTGTTTGGTTCATATATATTGATCAGAGGTGTTTAGAGGTGTTATATCTAGAGCTTCATGTCCTATATCATTATGCAGAGGAAGTTGTGTTCACTAGTGTGTGAACTATGAATAACAGGTATGTTTGAGATTAATGGTTTTGCTCCGCATTTATTTGTGTTTTGGTTTCTGGTCATGTCGATTTGAGCGTGTTCTTATAGTGCTCATATCTATCTTCAGTTTGAGTTGTTCATGGATTGGTGCTCCACAAGGTTGGATTCATTAGTTACACTGTGTGGAAGGTTAACTGGTTGTACAAAATGAATGTATCTTTCAGGTGAAAGTTGTTGCAAAGGATTTCTTGGATTTTAGGGTGTTGATGGAATATTCAAGATTATGTTTAAATATTGAGTTTGGTACATTGAGTCATTTTTGGATCAAAGGAAGCATGTGATTAAATTTTTAAATGGTGTTAACATAGGTTTGATGAATCTTGGGTATTTACACTAATTATGGATTTGCTTCGGTGTTTGTTGTAATGCCCTGCCAAGTAACCTTAAAAGAAGTTGCAATTAACGTCTTAAGCGAACTAATTTTTTTTATAAAGTGCATTTAACATACACATTCACTTACTAGTTAACAACAACCTCTAAGGCTACAAGGTTAGGATTATTTTAACCCACACATACATATTACATAGAACCATAGCCTTATGAACTTTATGAAATAACCATCATACATCATAAGAATAACACATAACATAGTAAGATACTCAACCAAGATACAATCTCATAAACATTATCTTAAACCAATAGTTACATCACTCATTCCCAGAATGAGGCAATAGTACATAAGATTACAATTACATAATTCCACCTCATAAACATAAGAGGGATAAAATAACTTATACAAGTTAAAATATTACAATGCAAGAAATTACAACAAGAACCGCGAGCTATCCATCTGGATGTCTCGCCACCAAGTACTGAAGATCGATGGAGACCCAACGGTTTTGGTGCATGTTCCACCCTACCAATGTGGTACCCAAAGGCCCACCCCCCATGCTAGGAGATAGTAACAAAGTAACATGGACAAAGACCTACTACCTCTAACCAAAGGCAGACTCAAAATGACTCATACTATTATAACCAACCAAATGAATTAATAAGTACAACTCATTCACCATACAAGTATGAATCAAGTACAACTCAAGTACAATACAAGTACAAATCAAATACAATACAAGTACAACTCCAACATCACTGACATAGGTCACATTGCTTCCAGACATAAAATAGATCAAGTATGTTCAAATAACCATACACATAAAATAATTAACAATAGTTGTCATAGATAGAGTGTCATCGCATAGTTTGTTATGAGATCTCCTCTGGGCATTCTTCATAGGCTCTGACACAAGTAATCCTGGTGGCCTCAACTGAATCCCGACACTCATACTCACTCATGCGGAATCAACTACCTCTCGCAAGAACACGATAGTTGATCTTGCCATTCCAGGCCTTCTCACTCATCCCAAGTCTAAACGAGCCCTTGTATCTATGAGTGAGGATTAAATTATCTTGATTAATGTGAGAAGTTAGTCCTAATCTTCTAAGTACATTATTTTAATTATCACTTGTTTAAATTACTCCTGAAGGTTATCCAGTTTACCTCTTTGGGCTCTGGCGCCTAACAGAAGCCACTCTTCTATTCGACAACACACATCCAAACAATCCACCAAGGGAACCACAAGTGCATACCAACTAGGCATCATAATCCACTCCGACACAAGGAGGATATAGATAATAGAACTCACTCCATACATCTTGGAGGCAATAACACATAGTCCACTCCTTTCAGAGGAGGTACAAAAGATCCCACTCCAAACATCTTGGAGGCAATAACACATAGTCCACTCCTTTCACAGGAGGTACAAAAGATCCCACTCCAAACATCTTGGAGGCAATAACACATAGTTGCCTCCTTTCACAGGAGGCAACAAGATGAAACCACATAACAAGGTCACTCCATACAAGGAGACACGGATCCCATAATTCGCTCCTAAAACAAGGAGGTGCAAACATCCCTGTTCATGAAAATCGGGTAAAACTGAATATGCACTACCCAAGGGAAAACAACTGGATGGCATAAAGATTCAACAACCCTTATCCTCTAAGTTCTTCTGGAAGACTTATAATTTAGGACTAACTCTAAATCCCAAAACCAACAATGCAACTTGACGACATAGCAACAAAAACATTGAAGTCATCAATCAAATCTAATATTTGGATTTCCTAAATCCATACTCATTCAATAGGTAGTGTTGACAAAGTCAAAGACATGATAAGTAAATCATCTAAAATAATCATAACCCCTATTTCCCTTTCCATTATTGGAAATCTAAAACAATTAAACTTACTTCCCTTTACTGAATACAAAGAATTAAATCCTTTAAGATAAGCATGAGGAAGATACTACTTTTGGATATACTAAATCCATATCTCTTTCATAATCCAATCACAATGATTCAATTAATCTAAATAGAAATTAATAAATAACATAATTGATTGCTTCATCAATAAAACAACTTCTTAATTTACTTTTAAATCGACACAAATCCATGCAAGTAAACTTTTTCCATTTCTTAACCAAATCTTACATCTCATTCAATTTTCTATTCAACACATTTAATCACTTTAATATAATAATATATTGTTTCTCTATCCATTTTCCATATACACTAATCAATCCAATTTTAAATCTCTATTCAATAATATATTGCATTCTTTAAATCAAATATTTAACTCTTTCAATTAAACTTTAACAAGCCATTTTAAAATAACAATAATTTCCCATATGTTTATAATTTTAATTCCACTAATCTAATATACAAATTTTATTTAAAATAATATAAATAAGTATAATACTTTTGTATTATAAATTATAATATAAAATATTATTAAATAATATTTTAATATTATAATAACAATACATAAAATATTAATATTTATAAATATCAATTTATTATTATTTTATTTTCAGAACAGCCATGGGAAAAAATAACTTTACAATAGTCTCATGTTTTAAGCATAACTCAAAAACTATGATCTGGGTATTTACAATTTTTGGGCAAAGGTAAGAAAATTTTAAAATTCAAAAACCCTTTAAATTTCGTGAAAACCCAGTTTGTGAAAGTGAAGTTATAGGCGACACAATCAAACCATTTTACCATGAAAATATAACTATACTGCAAATTTTAAAATCCGATTTTTAATAACAAACAAAGGGTTTTATTTTCTAAAAAAATTCTAAATGCATTGTTCAATCTCTATGTTTGATTTCCAATAACAACAAAATCTATTTCCCCAAATAATTTAAATTCAATTAAGGTTCTCACAATTTTCACTCAAGAATTTTCACAAGCAAAGGCTGTAAATTTATTTAATTCTTTTCTTCTAATATCAAGTTTGTTTTCTAAAACAGATTTAACAAACAAATCTTTAATCACTACTATTTAAAAAAAACAATCAAGAACAATAAAACACAAAGAGGAAAACCTGGTACAAGAAGCTACAGGAAGAGATGAATTTTTGATGCAAGCCTCCTCCAAACATTTCCTGAATTTTTTTCAATCCTCCAATGAATCCAATCCAAAATCCAACAAATGCAAACAATATTTCCTTCAATCAATTCTAAAATCAAACTTTCTTCAAACCCTTGTGCAAATTTTCCAAAATTTCTTCCCTGCTGTAAAAATGTATTTTTCCTAAAAAAAATTTATGCCCTAAAATTAAAACATGTATTCTTTATAAATCAAAAATACCTAATTCAACCCTAATTCACATTACATGAAAATTAGATATTTCAATTTCAATTTCAATTTCAATATTTACAACCCTAATTCACATTACATGCAAATTAGATATTTCAATTTCAATTTCACTTTCAAAAAACCCACTTTCAATTTAAAATGCAATTTCAAATAATAAATTAATTTCCAAAGTTGCAACCAATTTCCCAAATAAACATTTAATTACAATTTCTAATTTAATTCCCACACGTTGGAATTAAATTCCAAAATTAATTCTAATTCTTTTATTTCCTTTCATTCTCTTGCATCACGTTTAATTAATTAATTTAATTATTTAATAACTAAATTCAACCCCTTGGATCAAATTTAATTAATTAAATAAACTAAATATAATTAATTAATTTAAGTATAAACTTTTATCCACATTGCATTATTTAAATTAAATAATCATCAACATGATTTAAATGCAATTATTTTAAGTATTTATTTCCAAATCAATAATCCTTCAGAAATAAATAACATTAAAACAAGACAAATTATAACTCAACACACACAACTGACAACACATTAAGGTTAGGGCATAGACTTGACACATGTTACCTAGCTACTATCTCCCGTTCAACTTAACCATTGGATTGACATGCTCAAACCTGTGAAACCAGGTGGAGTCGATGTCATGTACCTGCAATCCTGCAACCAAGTAAACAACATCATACAATATATCCAGCATATAATACACACCGTGAAGCAGAAATTATGAATTCGTAAGGCGCTCGCAAGCGAGTGATGCGAAACCGTCCTCTTCACCAATACACTCATCGAAATTGACACTTCCATCATAATTCCAATAATCTCATAATAACATCTCATGTTAACTCTACAACATCATTAATCCATAATACATGTGAAACAATAATCAGATAAATACATTAATGTTGTCGCTCAATAGTAGCAATCAAAATATTATAACAAAATGTATCCAGTATCAAAGTAATTGCAACCAAACATAGCATAAAGCAATTTGAACAAGAATCAAAATGGAGGGGTATTACATTTGTAGAAGAGTGGTGTGGAATTCATGTGTGGATTTAGGTTTGAGTTAAGGTGTCTGTAGTTCGCTTTTATTCCTCTCCAATGCGAGAATATTTTGGTGCCAACCTAATTTGAATTTTCATGTTTGAGGTGCATAGTTGACCTTGTAAATTATTTTCAAGGTTGAGGATGGTATATATGAATGATGGATTGATGGAGGAGTGTGTGTGAAGTGTGAGTTATGCGAAAGGTGATGTGAAGAGAAAAAGTGAGAAGTGTAGTGTGAGCTTTAATGTATTAGACTACTAGAAGTAGTGAGCAGAAGGTGTCTACATTCTTCAAAGAGGTTGCAAGTGATCTGGTGATGCAGTGGTGGATCTTTTCTATTGCTTTGAGATGGATTTCTCATTGTAACAATATTTTATCTTCTTTTCTGTAATTTGGTAGTGATCCCTCCAATAGTGAGCCTATTGTATTTGGTGTTGCTATTACTTTATATTGTGAGCTAATCCTCACCATGGTTTTTCCCTTGGGTTTTCCATGTAAATCTAGTGTTCTGATGTGTATGGTGTTTATATGCTATTGATTTTATTATTTTATTTCATGCTAAATTAGTATAAAAGAATAAGGGTTAATAAGGATCTGAATGTTAATGAGGGTTTTGGTGTTTTAATGTACAATTGATTCATCCCCCCTCTTAGTTTCCTTGTGCATTTGACATAATATCATTTCATCTAGTATTTTTGTTCAATGAGATAAAACTACTTTAGAGATATAGGGAATTTATTCAAATTGACAATATTAACATTGACCACATTGATCTTCAACTTGGATGCCATACTAAGTGCGAATTAGTATTTGATATATAACTTCTTGCTTATAGAAAAACATTTAGTAAATGGGTTCTTTAAGGAACCTTGTGTTTGTCAGTCAACTTAAAAACCTATAGACACCTAACAAAATTTGAAACAAAATAATTAAACTTATATTCAAAAATCTAGTTGTTGAAATATTGATGAAGTCAAAGTTGTCTATAAACAACTTAGCTCTCATCTTTTTTGCCCTTTCCCTACATGAATATTTGTTTTCTAAGAGCATATGCTCTATAAAAAATGAAGTGGTATCTTTGGAAGTAGAAGAATATTGTCTCTTCCCTTTACTGTTGAAGGAGATTTATGCTTTAGTCAAAACATTTATACTTTAATATTGTTATATAACTAATTATATAATGTTTAAGATACATTTAAGTTTTACCTTTGCTTTCTTATTGGGATACCTCTTGAACCTTCTATAGGTGCAAGTGTTAGTATTAAAACATGTCTTGGAATTTTAAGGGAACCTTTGAATGGACAATTGTAACACAATTTTTTTGTGATGGGCAAGGTTGATTGTCAAATTTAGGCTTTGAATGTATGTATGCACATATATAGCTTTAAAATAGTAAATAGAAATAAATGAAATCTAGATAGATTAGATATTATATTGCTAGAGAAATTTTCATGTATGTCTGTGATGAAGGTGTACTCCACCCAACACTTACAATAACAAATTAAAAACTTCCATGAACTATGAGAACAAGTTTTCTAGAAAATAGTTGAAAAATGTAAATTTCCTACCTAAATTGTTTTCTCTTTCTAGGTTCTTAAAAATAAAATATGTTATTAATTTATATCATAAATTTGTTAAGTGGTTTTTTCTTAATTTGCTAGGTTAAATGGTTTTTAATAAGTTTTTTTTTTGAAGGGGTAAATATATTATTACTTTTGAATAAATTTTATAGAATAATTATTAAAGTAATGATGCAACATTCCCAAAGTTGAAATATGTTCCTTTAAGAGTTTATTGAGTAATAATAACATTATCATTTACAAGGTAGACAAAGGTAATACAACGGTTATCATTAAAATACATTATTACATTTCCAAGATGCATACCCTTCTATTCAATAGTAGTAGCTACAAAATCCTTGACTCCAACTTGATCCCCAAATTGGCAAAAAAAGTTAAATTTGGTATTTCCCTTTCATCTTTTGATCACACCACCAAAAAGTGGTTATGCCACTCCAAAGAGGTGACTCCTTATATCTATGGCATCCCAAAAATCCATCAGGTAAGTATCCCCCTTAGGCCCATAGCAGATTCCAACAATTCCCCCACCTACAAGTTGGCCACCCATCTAGCTAAGTTTATTGTTACACCCTATTGTTTATTTACCAAATACTATTATCTTAATGAGTAAATATATTTTTAATACATGATTATGTCTTGATGGTGTTCTATGGATGAATGAAATGTATAAAAATTTATTATGATGAAATTAATTTTTAAATGCTTTAATAATGCTTATGTTATATGATGAATGATATTTATATGTTATCAACTAACTACGAACATGTTGCTCTAAGTTGGATGTAGGAAAGGTTCGAACCCTCTAGTTGGGGAGGGAGAGTATCACCCAGGAGAGGAGATTGGTATTGGAACCATTGGTATATCTATCTGAGTAGACACACACACTCCTTTGCATTTAAGGTTAAAGGAACCTTGTTGAGTTAGTCTGAGATTTGTATCGGTAAATGTTAAACCTAAGTTGATAGGCTATTGGTTGATATAAAATAATAGGTTTGGTTGTCTTTGATCCTTCTTGACCATTGAATCAAATTGAATTAAGTGTTAAAAATATTATGAATATCATGTGTTATATATTGTGTATATCTAAATATATATATATATGAATACATATATATCAGATATATATGTATATATGATGATGCATATATATGTATGTATGTAGGTATTGTGTGTGAGAATAATGGTTTAACTAATAAGATAAAATAACACACCAATGAAACATTAAATTAAAGAAAACTAATTTAGAAAAGACAAAGCAAACTCTAAAAAGTAGCAGCCTCTTCAAATGCATCCCATTGTCTTCTATCTCCAAGGATTTGATACAAGTTACTGGCTCTCAGTTGGTGTAAAAAGAAGCTTGTTGAAATGACAACTTAGGAGAATGATATTTATGTAGCATGCATGTCTATTGCTATGTGATTTAAGCTATGAAGTTGAAGAACTAAAATTCTATGAACTTGAAAATGATTATGCTAAGATGCTGATTTGAATGCAACTATAATAATTATGCTAAATTCACAAAATCTAGGATCCTTTTCAACTCACAATAGGGCTGTATTTATAGATTTTTGGAGGCAAGAATCTACCTGGCCAAGATCAACGGTTGAGTTCAAACTTGTCAAGATGAATGGTGAGAGATTGAGAAGTTGAGAAAAAGATGGAAGGTTGAGATAAAAATGGGAGAGGTTTCCTCCTATACAATGTTTTCCATTCAAAAATGAAGGAAAGTTGCCATTTGTTCACTTCATTTATGAAGAGTTAGTTGATAGTTAAGGAAAAATCCATAATTAAATTTATTTAATTACATGTAAATAAATAATATTTAATTATGTGTGAGAGATGATAAAATTGCTTTAATTAAATATATAAGATACTTAATTAAATATGAAAAGAAGAAAGTTTCTAATTAATTATTTTAGAATATTTAATTATAGCGGAGAAAAGAAAGCTTCTAATTAAATATTTTTAGAATATTTAATTAAGTGGAGAGAAGAAAACTTCTAATTAAATATTTTTAGAATATTTAATTAAGTGGAGAGAAGAAAACTTCTAATTAAATATTTTTAGAATATTTAATTAAGTGGAAAGAACAAAGCTTCTAATTAAATATTTTTAAAATATTTAATTATATGAAAAGAAGAATTATCATTTAAAATGTAAATTTAAACTTGTAATAATTAATATAAATAAATTGTGAAATCTATTTAATTAATTAAGAGGAAGATGATAATAATTAAATAAACTTATTTATTTAATTAAATTAGAAGAATATAGAAAGTGAACGATATAAATAGATAATTAAATTTATTTATATGAAGATGAATTTAGAAGATTATTAATTAAATAAATCATATTTAATTAATTAACAGACTTGATTAACTGTGACCATTTTTGGATGTGTACATTTTGCCCCTCTTTGAAGTGATGTGTTTTACGCATTGCTTCAAAGAATTTTTCCCTTGAATTTAAAAATTGACTGATGCTATATGCTCCCTCGAGAGATAAATCGCATGATTTGAATGATGATGATGATGATGATTTGAAAGAATTGAGATGATTTTTGGAGAGAAATTGTCGATTTAGCTCTCAAAATAACGTGTTGCATAGTAAAAATAAGAATAACCTCCCTTTTTTACCCTCTTAAAAGGTGGAAAAGGTGAAAATTCATTGTCATTTGAACAATAGCCTTTTGCAGTTTTCAAAGATTTGAGAAGAATTTGCAAGATGCTGATCCACTATGAGCGCCACCGATTTGAGCGAGCCCGTCGTCATCAGAGACTAGCTGTGTATGGACCTCTGGTAAGTTGATTTGATCCTCCTTTGTGAATTTAAATTGCATTTTTAAAGATGATTTCAATTTTTAGGATTTTTGAATGCCTGCTTTAGCGTATACGATTTTACTTTAGTGCATATGAGCCATAGTTTAGCACATCCATTAGGTAGTTTAGCGCATCCATCCCTGCACAAATACATTTTGTTTTAGCGCATAGGCCATTAGATTAGTGCATCAATGGATAAATTAGCACATCCGTGATTAGATTAGGGCATCTGCTAGAATGGCGTATAGGACCTGATAGAATAGTGCATACATTGTTCAAATAACACATAGGCTAGAATAGCGCATAGGTGAAACAGAGTAGCCCATAGACTTGATAGATTAGCTATTTGATGAAATGACGCATTTATCCTTTGTTTTAGCACATCCATGGATAAAGTAGCACATTGATGAACTATTTAAGCGCATCCATGAAATTTTGTTGATTGTAAATTTTTGAAATGAATTTGATACGTGATTGATGATTGTTGCTATATCAGCCAATTGATTGTATGCTTTTGAATAGCATCGAGGATAGATTAGCCTGATTTGATAAAATTTATCTTCGTGCTTGAAGAACAAATAGTAATAATTCTGATAAATTTTATTTCCTGCTTGAAAGACAAATAGTAGTGACGATAAAATTTTTTTCCTGATTAAAAGACAAATAGTAATGATTGGATGTCGAGCCAATTGGCTGTTAAATTTTTTTCCATGTTTGAATGAAAAAAAAATAGTGGAAAATGATAAGTTTTCCTTCCTGCTTGAAGAACAAATAGTAAAATGATTTGATAAATTTTCTTTCCTTCGTAAAAGACAAACATTAATATTGATTTGATTTAGTTGATTTAACATGATTTTCTTTATGATTTCTTGTGATTCCTTTCTGCTTGATGTGATTTTGATGTGCTTGATGTTATAGGAGGATTTTAATATCCTCCAAATCAGAGAGTGATTTACCCAGACATGGGACATGATTCCCAGATTATCTTAGCCAGTGATAGGGGTGATTGTGCGATGTGGGTTGGGTTCTCTACTTAGGATCCCATAGTATAGGGTCAACATGGCATTGTTGACTGCACTAGCTGAGAGATGACACAGTGAGCATAATAACTTTCACTTGCCGACGGGAGAGATTACAGTGACACCTGAGGATGTCTACAAGATTCTGGGAATCCCAGTAGTTGGTGAGCTTGTGATCTATGATCACAAGGAGATTGGGGGGACAAATGCCTTGCAGAGAGTTTTTCAGGATCCTCATGCAGGTAGGTATGAGATTGCATGGAGGGATATGGTATAGAGATATGTCGCTCTTCCATCAATTCTAACAGGTTTTATTGGTGGATTCCTTTGTCTTGATCGTAGGTCAAAGGGACTATCAGTAGGCTAGGGTCAGATTTTGGGGGACATGCTCCTCCATCAGACTAGATATGCATGGGGATCATGCATGCTTGCCCATATGTACCATGATATTCATCAGGTGGTGTACACGGATGGGAAGAGTATCTCATCTAGAGTTACTCTTCTATAGATTTGGGCATGGGAGCACATTTCCATCAATCACCCCATTGTTCAGAGAGATCACCCACTGGGCTATCCATATGTATATGTTAACATAGGTCCCTTTGTCCAACCGATGCTAGGGAAGTTAGAGTACTAGCAGAGGATATTGGATGACATGGATACCGTCATCTGGAGACCGTATCTTGACTGCGAGGCATGGGATGAGGATGGCATAGAGCTTCCTTATTGTGGGATAACTAGATATATGATTGGTCGTACTCCCTTTATCATTGAGCGGTTTTTGGTTATGAGAGTACTGAGGCAGTATGGATGGGTACAGATGATGCCGCAAGGTGTGGCTCACTATGTGAGATGCCATGAGGATGTGCCAGAGTGGGGATGATTTATCACATTTGAGGCAACGAGGGCTGAGTAAAAAGATCTACAACCAGAGTTTTGGGGTATTCATCCTGAGGTTATAGATGCTCACATGATAGATGACTATGCCACCTACTTCTATTCACATCCATTTTTGAGGTTGACTAGTCCAGATGAGCCTGCCTCACTGTTAGGTGGACCAATTATATGACGGGCATGACGATAGCCACAGGCACAGGAAAAGACAGGGCAGCCATAAGGTTAGGCATAGGCACAGGCACAAGTAGAGAAACCACATACAAAGGATATAGGTGGTGTGGTGATGGACGTGGATGATGAGGATGAGGAGTCAGATAGCTCCGATGACAGTGATGATGACGGGGATGACGAAGGTGGTGGTGGTGGACAAAGATTCTTCTTTGATGTTCCTTTCAAGATGATGCCTCTGACATCTACAGTAGTGGACTAGCCGAGTACTTTGGCTCCATGCATTACGATCAGGGCTCCTTCTCACAGATAGCTAGATAGTTTGCAGGGAGAGGTTCAGAATCTTCAGTGTATTTTGGCACAAACACAGGTTACCATCAGCCAACTACAGGCACAGGTTGCACAACCACCACCTCCTGACCCATTGGTAGCTTAGCTCACAGCAGAGCGAGACAGTTTTAGAGAGCAGTGCATTCAAGCAGAGGGAGTAGCAAAGAGACTCCTTAGGTCAGTTGAGAGAACCTCCATTGGAGAGGTGGTAGAGGGACTGGAGACTACTCGATTGGCCGAGTACTGTAGGATGAGATACTTTGAGGCAGTGCCGCTCGAGCGGAGGATTGCTTACACACAGTCAGATACCCGGTCACAAAATCACTCAAGCAGTCATACTGGGAGTGCCACCAAGATTTTGGGACATCCTGTCAGACGAGAGATTAGGGCTTCTAGTAGAAAATATCTAGCGATACCTACCACCTCAAGAGGCAGCAGTAGCCATGTTACATGTCCGGATGCCCCTTAGTGATGAGTGATTGATACATGCTTCCATTGTATTTTATATATCTTGTTTAAACATTTGATATCCTTGTACACCTGGACATTTATTTTGATGAGATTTATGATATGCAGTGGTGATTCAATATGCATGTGCTATGGATTCATGTATTTATTTTATTTCTATATTCTTTTTTGTTTTATGATTGCTATGATGATGATTATATGTACTTTGATATGAACTCCAAATGATGATGTTTTTATTTTATGCAATGCATGATTCTTATGATGATGATGCAATGATGGTATGATGTAATATGCTTTATGATGAAAATGATTTCTAACATGATGATATGATGCCATATGAATGATTTTCCTATATGATGTGTGCAATGAATGAAAAAGATGCATCTTTCTTTTATCAATGTATGTTTATGCAAATGATGTGAAATGAATGATAATGAAAATGTTGTGAAATGATATAAATGAGATAAATAATTAATGAAATGATATGCACTAATGAATGATATGCACATGATATGATATAAATTAAAGATGGATAATGATCATGATGAACTAAATGAGACCAAATAATGATGATAATGATAATAATGATAATGAAATGAATTGATGTGAGAATGGAAATATGCAAATGAAATGATAATGATAACCTAAATGAATAGTCATGATGAAATGAGATGCAATAAATGTCCAAGTGTACTCAGTTGTTGTCTTAGAAGATATATGAAAATTTTGCCAACCTCCAAAAATCTACTTAGACAACCCCCAAATACAAATCTAAATGAATCATGCAATCCTAGAATGTAGTAATGAACCATTCTCCTATTTTTCATTCCATGAGTCAATGTTGTGTGTGATTTTCATCATTAAGCCTTTTGATATGTTGAAAGTTAGTACAAGCATCAAAGGGGATATTAGCACCAATGATGACCCAAGTACTGCTTTCATGATGTTTGATGTAGAAAGTTAATACAAGCATCGAGGTATAATTGAACCAAGATGACCTAAGTATTGTTTGCATAAATAGACAAAATTTAACCATTTTCCTATGCAAATTCCGAAATTTCATCAATGATACATTGTAGAGCATGTCCCATGAAAAATTTGCACAATACTAGTGATTAGCTTACAGACAACAAGCAAAGAAAAATCATAGTCCTTCCTTGTGATTCTAGTTCAATACATCATTGAACCACTCCAAAGATATGATGTCATCAAATGTCAAAAAAATAATTCAACTTATGCTTTAAGTTTGTCATTCATTTTATTTAGATTAAGATCATCCAATTTATTTTAGTTTTCTGCCAAACAGTCGTTTAGACCCAACCTTGAATGGATAAGTTTGTTGTTTTTGATATTCCAATCCTTGACACATGTTGTTTGTCTACCAGAAAGATCCAAGAAGAAAATTTCCCCCAATGACCCTGCACTCTTACTCCTATTTAGACACAACTACTACTAAGGATAACCTTAATCATCAAGCCATGATGAAATCCTTGTCGTTTCAAGGAAATGTTCGGATGCATGATGCATATATGATGGCCAGGCATGTATGTGATGCCGATGAAAGATGGCTATGAAGAATGCATCCTAATAGATGAGAGATCCAACCATATCACAAACAATGCCTGTTTGCCAAGTTTTCACCATTTGTTTTTATTGCACTTTTTCCTGATTTTATGATTTTTTTGCTGTTACCAAGACACCTGTTTGCCAGGTTTTTATCAAGGCAACAATTTTTTTCTCTTTTTCTCTTTTTTTGTATATTTTCTATGTCAAAAGGTCCCTATTTTCCAGGTTTTCACCATATTGATACATTTTTCTAGTTTTTACGAATATTTTCATGACACTTTATATTGTTTTTGATATTTTTCAAGACTTTTTATATTGTTTTTGATATTTCTAGGCATAAAACTTCTTCAGGTGAATGTTGTTGGTCAGGTCTTCAAACAAGTCCCCTTCTGATGTTGACAATTGATATGCCCTTGATCCATATGTTGTAATTATAATGAGCGGGCCCAACCAATTAGGCTTGAACTTGCCTTTCTTTTCCCGATCCTATTGATTATGAGGGTTTTCTTTGAGAACCAAGTCACCCACTTGAAAATCTCATGGTTTGACTTTGTGATTGTAGCTGCGAGACATAACTTGTTGATATCCCTTTAAATGATTAACTACAATTTGACGTCATTCATCAAGCAGTTCCAGCTCTTGCAACCTTGATACTCTGTAATCTTCATCATTTATTAGCCCCTTTAGTGATACTCGAAGTGAGGTAATCTCGACTTCTAGTGGTAAAATAGCTTCTTCTCCATAGATCAAAGTATAGGGAGTAGCACCTGTTGGTGTGCGAATACTTGTTTTGTATGCCCATAAAGCTGGATGCAATTGGACATGCCAATCACGACCGACATTATTCACTATTTTCTTCAAAATCTTAAGAATTGTTTTGTTTGAAGCTTCTACTTGACCATTCCCTGTGGATAATAAGGTGTAGAGAACCTATGTTGGATGCGAAATCTTTCACAAAGTTCATCAACATCCTGATTTTTAAAAGGTCTCCCATTGTCTGTAATAATGGAGTTGGGAATGCCATACTAACATTTGATATAGTTCAAAATGAATGAGGAGATTTGTTTGCCATTAACATTTGTTAGGAGAACAACTTCAATCCACTTAGTAAAATACTCGGTGGTTGTGATAATGAACTTGTGTCCATTTGAAGATGATGGATGTATCTTGCCAACCAGATCCAATCCCCACTAAGCAAAAGGCCATGTTGTGGTGAAGGGTTGTAATTCCTAAGCAGGAGCATGAATGAGATTCCCATGAATTTGACATTTTGTACATTTCTTAACAAAGATGAATGATTCTTTCTCCATGGTCAGCCAGTAGTAACCTAGTCTAACAAGTTTCTTTGCTAAGGTTAGTCCACTTGAGTGTGTCCCACAAATGACACCATGTACCTCTTGTAAGGCATTTTCTGATTCATCATGTTCAAGACATCTAAGGAGGGTACCATCAAGACCACACTGGTATAAGACGTCATCAATTGAGGTGTAACGATAGGATTGACGTACGAAATTCCTTTTCTGACTTCTAGACAAGTCTAAAGGTAAAATAGTATTCTTTAGGTAAGTAAAGATTTGGCCATACAAGGGAGAATCAAAACTGGTTAAGTGGAAAATGATTTGGGTTTATAGATTGTCATAGGTGAGAGAAAACAATTGTTCCACCAGGAAGTCATACCATGTTTGATTCTCTAACAACTGGAGTAGTGATGTGATTGTAGCCATGGCATTCATAAATTTATTATCAGTACGTGGAATTTGTGTGAACTTGATATCAACAAAGTATTTCTTGAAATCACCCACCATCCTTTTGTAAGGTATTAACTTGTCATCCTTAGTTTGATATTTATCATTGATTTGATTTATGACAAGTTTTGAATCACCAAAAACTTGTAGTTCTGTGATTTTCCAGTCTACTACAATTCTGATGCCAATTAACAGTGCCTCATATTCAACTATGTTATTTGTGCAAGGGAACATTAGCCGATAAGATTTTGGAATTGTATGTCTTGAGGTGTAATGAAAATAATCCCTTCTCTCGAGCCATGTTGAGTGTAGGAACCATCAAAATAGAGTGCCCATGACTGCTTAGTAGCTGTTGTGAATACATCGACATCATGAAAATCAATGTGTATGGGATTTTCTGTTGGCATTGGTTCTTCTGCTTACTGATCCACAATTACCTGTCCTTTGATGGCCTTCTGATCCATGTAATGAATGTCAAACTCACTCAGGATTATGATCCATTTAGCCAATCTTCCAATTAAATTTGCCTTACTTAGAAGATACTTGAGTGGATCAATCTTAGCCACAAGCTTTATTGTATGAGCTATCATGTAGTGTCACAAATTTTGAGAAGTGAACACTACTAATAAGAAATATTTTTCAATGAAGGTATAATTTAGTTCATGGCTTGTCAAAGTTCGATTGATGTAATATATTACTCACTCCTTTCTTGAGTTGTCTTCCTGTGCCAATAATTCTCCCAAGGACACCATCGTGGCAGAAATATACAATATGAGCGATTCACCTTGCACTGGTGGAATCATTAGATAATGCTCTATTTGATAAAATGCTGCTTCACATCTATCTTCCCATTTAAATGGAACATTCTTATATAAGAGATGAGTAAATGGTAGAATTTTATCTACCAGTTGCGCAATGAATCTTTTGATGGATTGCAACCGTCCATGTAATGAGCGTAATTGACTAATATTCCTTGGTGGTAGCATATCGAGAATTTCTTGTACCTTTGCTAGATCCACTTCAATTCCTTTTGCTGACATAATATATCCTAGAAGCTTTCTAGATTTCACCCTAAAGACACATTTCTTTGGATAGAGTCTCACTTTGAATTTTTCCATCCTGTTAATATTTTTATATAAGATATCTAAATGTTCTTCTCTTGTGTGTGATTTGGCTAAAATATCATCGACATAATCCTCCATGAATGTGTGCATCATGTCATGAAAAATGTTAGTCATTTCTCATTGATAAGTAGCTCCTACATTCTTGAGTCCAAACAAAATTACATTCCAGCAATATGTACCCCAAGGACATGTGGACGCTTTTTTATCTTGATCTTCAGGCACAATATTTATTTGGCTGTATCCTAAAAATCCATCCATTAGTGAATACATAGCATGGCCAACAGTCAAATGTACAATCATATCTATATTTAGTAGAGGGAAATCATCCTTAGGGCATGCCTTATTTAAATCCCTAAAATTTGTACAAATTATGATTCTTCCATCTAGCTTTGATACATGCACGATATTGGAGATCCATTTTGCATAGTCGATAGAACAAATGAATCCATCTAAAAGATTCTTTAACTCCTCAACCAATAATACAACATGTGGATGCATTTTTTTGAGTTTCTGCTTCACAGGTTTTGCACCCAACATGATAGATAGATGATGCATGACGAGATTTGGATCTAATCCAGGCATATCTATGTAGGACCATGCAAAATTGATTTTTTTTGTTCTTGAGAAACACTGTGAACCCTGAGATTTCCTCTTCAGTTAATGATGCGGCCAATTGTAAGACTTTGGGTTGCTCCACAGTAGCTAAATTGATCGCCGTTGTCAGTTATATTAGAATAGAAGACCTTTCCTGATAATGTTCTGGGAGAGTGTCAAGTTTCCCATCTTCTAGTGCCTTTGATAGGTTTTCACTATTAGATACACTTTTTATTTTTCTCTTTTCATGATCAAATACTACCTTTGTTAGGTTTTCACCATTAGATCTTTCTTTTATGTTATTAATTTCATAGCTGAGAAACTTGGCACTTTCTTGTTGAAAACTTTGATCTTGTGATTCCCTGGTGGAACTTGTTTTTGATTGGGAGGAACAAAAGAAGTTTATGATGGTTTCATCATTTGGAAAAGTTGGGATATCAATTGGTGAAATTTTCTCCCAATCAATGAGTTCGCGATGGACCAAAGGAAATGGATCATTAGGCTGGGTAAGGTCACTAGCCATTAGGGTCATGATGCTATCATGAACTTCATTATGGGAAAGATCTAGGATGGTATCCTCCTGTTGATGATCTATCTCACTTTGAATCGAATCCTCCTCACTTGAGTCATGATCGCTTTGTAGAATGTAATCAAGTGGAGGCCTTGAGATTTCCCCTTGTACGAATGTGGGTGTGAATTTTTGTATGACATCCACCTGTTTATCTCTCCAAAACTTATCGTTAAAGATGGTGTCCCATTCATATTCATTGGAGTCAGTGTCAAAATTGTGTTCTTGAATTCGAAGAATTGTTTCAGCTAACTCCTGATTGGATGGTCTTTGTGCTACTTCTTCCTTTGTATCCTCACCATATCCTAACCTAGTTTTATCTTTTGGGTGCATTGTTTTCAGTTGGATAGGTTCAACAATACCCTCCTTTCTTTTGCCTATAGGGCCATTTCCTTCATGACCCATTTGTTGTATTATTGCATAGCCTTTTCCATATTGCTTTGTAGGTAACTTGACATGTTGTATTGATTCTTCTTTATCTTTATAGAACCAATCAAGGACAACTCTATCTTCCATTTCATTTTATTTGATAAATAGTCCATCAAACTTGATGATGGGAACTGAAGTTGAGGCTAAAGCTTCTCTAGCCTTTTGTATGGATGTTGATGTTTGACCATAAGATTTTGGAGACATGGGTAGTTTAGAGAGACATAAAGAATATTCTCCCACCCCATTATCTTTTAATTTTAGCTTGGTGCCACAATTACTTATCATTTCTCTTGATTTTTCATTGTGTTTGGAGGTAGAAATGGCCAAAGCCTCTCTATTATGTGGGATGAATGTGTCCTAAGTTGCTCTTAGATTAGAACAAGTTTGACTGCTAATGTAATCGGATGGTACTGATACTTCTTGTCCATCATATGGAAACTTCAAGCATTGATGATAAGTAGATGGAACTGCTTGCATCTCATGGATCCATGGGCGACCCAAGAGTATGTTATAGGATAAATCCCAATCTAGAACCTGGAAAAAGGTATTCTTCACAACAAGTCCCACTCTAATTGGTTACATGATGAGGCCTTTGGAAGCTCTTTCCTCATCATTGTATGCTTTGATCATAATTTTCCTTCATGGATCTATAGATTCTTCTGAATATCCCAAAGCAAGGACCAATTTCAAACTACAAATGTTTAATCTGGCTCACCCATCTATTAGGACACGTCTAATTTGGGGTTTATGAACCATGACCTCTAGGTAAAGTGATGAATTATGCAGATGGGTCATGGATGAGTCATCCTTCTCAGTAAAGGATAAACATGTGGTTGAGGACAAGTGTCTCACCAAGGCTTGAAATTTATTGATATCTAGATTAGGAGACACAGTTGTGTCTACGAGTGCCTTTTCCAAAATGTCCTTGTGTGTAGGTGATATTTTAGGAGCTCCAAGATAGAAATTTGGGCCGATGTTTTCCGTAGTTGATCAACCAAATTATATTGACTTGGAGGGGGAATTTCCACTTTAGATGAACTTCATTTTACAATTATTTTGGCTTTCCCCTTGTCGTAGCATTGACCTCTCGATATTCTTGCTTACCTTTGATTCTGATAGCATTGATTTTCTAATCATCTGTATAAATATGATTGATAATGGTGTTGTAGACATGATTAACATTCTTGCCTTTGTCACCCAAAGATTCCCCTTTTTGATAATTGGGGAGAGGATCTTTGAATGCTTGATGGTCATCATTGGCATTATGTCCCTCAACCGTGATGGTACGGTTATCAATCAAATCTTGAACAAGATTCTTTAACCCTTGGCAATTATTTGTCTTGTGACCTTTGCATCTATGATAGTCACAAAAGTGTGAGTCATTCCACGATGGTGGTTTAACTCGAGGCTCATAATATCTTTGTGGTGACAATGTGATAGCATTTTGATTCAATAATTCTTTAAGAATGGATTCCAAAGACTGGTCCAAGGGAGTAAAACTCCGTCAATTTGAGAAAAATTGAGATCTCAGCGCATTAAAATTTTGATTATTGCCAAGATTATTTCCACAATTATTGGTCACATTTTCTTGATTGGAATATTTTCCTTGGGTACTACAATTTCCAGCATTATTTCTATGTTGAACCATTGATATATTGAGAACGATAGGCTTTATATTCACGTTGTTAGCATCTACTACCCCATCGTTCACAACATTTTATTTCAAGTCCAAAATTGTGACTTGTCATTGTTGTTACTATTGGTGTTGTTGTACGAATTTGGGCCTTCTTTGTCAAGTTTCAGAAATCCATGCTTGACCAAGGCACCTTCAATGGTAATTGCATTTTCAATCAATTTTTCAAATGATTAAGGACAGTGAAGGTTTAGCCTATAACTCATCTCTTGATTCAGACTGTCGATGAAGATCTCCATATTTTCTATTTCAAGAATAAGATGGGAATATCTAGAAAACACCCTTCTCCACCTTTGTAAAAATGTGGTGAAAGATTCCCCTACCTTTTGTTTCACTTTACACAAATAAAGCATGATTATCTGGTCTTGGATATTGTAGGAGTATTGTGATATGAATTTATTTATTAACTCTTTAAATGTTTTGATGGGGGGAGTGATCTTGGAAATCCACTCCATGGATTGTCCACCCAGACTTCATGGAAACAATTGCATTAAGTAGGTATCTTCATGAGAAAATTCTACGCTCATATTTTAAAATTCCTCACATGATCAATGGGGTCTGTTTTCCCATTATACCTACCAAACTTTGGGATTTCACAATGTTTTGGAAAAAGAATCATTTGAAGACTCTTGTCAAATGAATATGGATAGATATCATCTAAAACATACTTCTTTGTTGTACCCCCTTGGATTTCCTTTATTTTCCCTTGCAATGCCTTTATCTGTTGAGTAAGAGCACTAAAATCATTAAGAGGGGCTTTAGGATTTTCTCTAAGCCCTTCCATGTTGAAATCAACACTATTATCTAATGAAAGGAAATATCTTTCTTTGTTTCATTCCAAAAATATTTCCATGAGTATGGAATTGGGGATCCTGTTCTGCTTCTTGGAGTTTTTCTTTCATTATGTCCTCAGTATTCAAATTATGAAAGGGATTTTCTTCCCTATCACCATTATCACCCATTTTACTTAATTTACTTTCCCTTTCATCTCCTTCTATGTGCTTTTGAGATCTTGTGACAATAGGCATAAGCTTTTGCCAAATTTCAACTAAATTTTATCAAAAGAATGAAATAGTGCAATTTTGATGGGTATCAAAGTTGGAATAGAATGAAGATTCTATGACTTATGAGATTTCTAATATTTACCTCATGATTCCTTGATTGAAATGATGATAATTCTATTTATGGGAATTAAACCAAAGATAAAAAATAAATATGATTTTGCACTTTGTGAGGTTCGATCGTAGCTTTGTAAAAATAAGGATTTTGATAAATGCCTAATGTCCCCTAAGCTCTCTATTGCAAAATTTGATTGGGATAATTAGCATACACAATTGCAGGTTGGGGAATGTAAGAGGAACAAATACACTGACTATGATTATGCCTTTGAGAAAGGGCTCTTCTTTGAAAGAAATCTCATGATTATAATGGTTCTAAAGCATAATCGTCAGTGAAACCTCTAACAAAGTCATGATATCAATGAATAAAGGTTCTGTGTTCAAGAAAAACCTTTCGAATTTGGTATAAAAATTTCCTCTTTTTCAATAACTTCTTATAACTGAGAGATTTTTTTGGCTTCTTAATCTTCTTCGATAGGGACTTCTTGACAAAAGTTCTAGACTTCCAGACCCTGAGCATAGAAAAAGACTAGGCAAATTCTTGGGTGTCAGAAAATTACCCAGGTTCGGAATACAGATGCACTAAAATATCCAACCTATGTGCTAGACTGTTGTAGGTATGTGCTAAAACAAAACAGAAATTCGCTAAAAAAGAGCATGAATGCACTGAAACAGAGCACAAATGTGCTGAAACAGGGCACAGATGCGCTAAAATAGAGCATGAATGCACTGAAACAAAAAATAGATGCGCTAAAACAAAGTATAAATGCGTCGAAACAGAGCAAAAATGCGCCAAAACAGATCAGGGATGCGCTAAACTATCCAATTATTATTCTGAGACAGACATTTTTTGACAGTTTGATGTTTTTGGATGATCTTTATCTGGTTTATATGTGAAAAACATGACATAGAATAGAAAACAGTTGTTTTGCAAATCCTAAAATCTAAACAAAGAGTGTATATTGAGATTTTCACAGGTATTGAACAAAATAAGCACTTCAAACAGACTCACTCTTAGTTGCCAAAAAGGTCATCACAGGAACCACAACCCACATCTTAAAATTGCGTCGACTCACACAGTCATGTCACCCCCTAGTGGGCGCCCGCATATTTGTCTTTTCTAGGTGCGTACTCAAGGTTAGATTTCTCGATCCCTTGAGCAAAAAATCTGTGGCAATTATATGGTGAGTGTCTTGGGGGCAGATTCTTCCCTCCCCTTGCATTGTGTTTAATATGATATTTGGATACTGACACGGTTGGCTTTCTACACTATGGTTCATAATAAAGGTATCTATTCGGCGTGGGAATAGATAAACTCCCTCTGGAGACCTTCCAATCTTTAGAACAAATATTTTGGAGATGGTTATCTTTCTCACTTCTATTGAATATGGGTTTCCCCAAAATTCACTTTTGATTAGAGTGGGTTGGAAAACTTGGCTTTGGTTGTTCCCACTTAGGCCATTCCCATAGGATGAGTACTTTTTACCACTACGACAGGCTTTCTAAAGGTTGTAACAAAGCATGAATTGCATAAAATGAAAAAAGTAAGTCTGGTGTTTTGGTCACCCAGTAAAGGGGAGAGCATAAACCTATTACCTCGCAATCACAACAAACAAATGGTTCAATTTTTAAATCCAAATGATGATTTTCTATGCTAAGTGAAGATTTTTCTTCACAAAAAACATTGGATTCATTTTAACCAAGAAAAAATGATGTTTGGTGACTATCCTAGGATTGGTTAATTCCAGATTTATGTGACTAGCCTAGAATTGCTTCATTTTACTTTAAAACTTAATTGAAAAATCTTTGTCTGTGGATGGCATCAGAATCAGGATTTGTTCTGTTACACTTCTATATGTGCTAAAAGAACCTACAAATGTGCTAAAATATCCGACAAATGCGCTAAAATATCAAACACATATGCACTCAAATAGTTAGTAAATGTGCTAAAATAGACTACAAATGCGCTAAAACAAATTGCAAATATGCTGAAATAGACTGCAAATGCGCTAAAACAGAGCTCGTATGTGCTAATCCATGACTCGTATGCACTAAACTGAAGCTCCTCTCTATCACTTGTCAGAAAACCTGCAATAAAAAGATTAAAAATGGGGCAAAACCCCACGATGGGCGTAAAAAATGTGTGAGAATAATGGTCTAACTAATAAGATAAACTAACACACCAATGAAACATTAAATTAAAGAAAACTAATTTAGAAAAGAAAAATCAAACTCTAAACAATAGCAGCCCCTTCAAATGCATCTCATTGTCCTCTATCTCCAAGGATTTGATACAAGTTATTGGCTCTCAGTTGTTGTAAGCAACAACTAGTTGAAATGACAACTTAGGAGAACGAGATTTATGTAGCACGCATGTCTATTACTATGTGATTTAAGCTATGAAGTTGAAGAACTAAAATGCTATGAACTTAAAAATTATTATGCTAAAATGCTGATTTGAATGCAACTATAATGATTATGCCAAATTCACAAAATCTAGGATCCTTTTCAACTCACAAGAGGGTTGTATTTATAGATTTTTGGAGGCAAGAATCTACCTGGCCAAGATCAACGGTTGAGTTCAAACCTGCCAAGATGAATGGTGAGAGATTGAGATGTTGAGAAAAATATGGAAGGTTGAGATAAAAATGGGAGGTGTTTCCTCCTATACAACCTTTTCCATTCAAAAATGAAGGAAAGTTGTCATTTGTGCAGTTCATTTATAAAGAGTTAGTTGATAGTTGAGGAAATATCCATAATTAAATAAATAAATTTATTTAATTACATGTGACAAAGAATTAGAAGATTCCATAATTTAAATAAATAATATTTAATTATGTGTGAGAGATGATAAAAGCGCTTTAATTAAATATATAAGATACATAATTAAATATAAAAAGAAGAAAATTTCTAATTAACTATTTTAGAATATTTAATTATAGTGGAGAAAAGAAAGCTTCTAATTAAATATTTTTAGAAAATTTAATTAAGTGGAGAGAACAAAGCTTCTAATTAAATATTTTTAAAATATTTAATTATATGAAAAAAAGAATTATCATTTAAAATGTAAATTTAAATTTGTGATAATTAATATAAATAAATTGTGAAATCTATTTATTTAATTAAGAGGAAGATGGTAATAATTAAATAAACTTATTTATTAAATTAAATTAGAAAAATATAGAAAGTGAACGATATAAATAAATAATTAAATTTATTTATATGTAGATGAATTTAGAAGATTATTAATTAAATAAATCATATTTAATTAATTAACATAGTTGATTAAGTGTGACCATTTTTGGATGTGTACAGGTATGAATATACATAAATAATAATATCTACATAAACTCATACATAAATCTATGTAATATATCCAAACATTTGAATATATATATATAATGTCATAAATATAAATATTATTATAATAATATAAATATTATTATAATAATATATATATTATTATAATAATATATATATATTATACTATATATATTTACTACAGTTTATGTATAAGTGGCAGCCATATTAAATGGCAGAAATGCCACGTGAATGCTTGAATTTATGGTAGTGTTAGCATATTTTTTGCCTCTGACTTAAAATCAGTCTTAACAGATTGCTCATGATTGTCTAATGGGTCTTGGTTTGAAAAGATTTTGAATTTTTTTTCAAAGGAAAACATTATTGATACCTTAGAGTCATTGTTGCCTTTTGAAAGTAACTTGGCATTTAATGGGGGTTTCTAAAAGCTGAAAATTTACAAAAAAGATCTAAAAGGTTAAGTGCAAATTTTTTGAAAGTCTTAGTTTGTTAGTTTCTTGAATTTTTCAAGAGGTATTATCTTGTTAAAGTGTCAAAAGAAAGCTTTAGAAGGTGTCAAAGGTACGTTTCATATTCGAGGAAGTCTTTTTTATTTTTTATTTATTTTTAAGTTGGATATATTCTCAAGGGGGTCTCTTTTAGCTTAGCAGTCAAGGTCTGAGGGGTATCCATTTCGTCAAATTCCGTCTGGGGCACGATCCCAGCCTCATCCCTTTTTAGATGTCGAAGCTTTTCACTCAACAAATAGTTCAAGTTTTTCTTTGACCAAGTTGATTTTGTTTAAGGTTTCAAGAGCTTCTACAGGCTACTATGGCGGTCAAGACTATTTCAAATGCCATATTGAAGGGGAAAACGTGGAATTTTAATTTTCTTTGACACTCAGCTTCTAATTTTCACAGGCATGCAACATGGGCTTGATTTCTTCTTCCATTTATTAGCTTTAGGGGCACTATCCTGAGGTGATTAGAAGTAACTAGGAATAGCATGAAAATATTTCGAAGTCATGGAAATCACTCAATAAATGATACAATGGTGAGTCCTACAACATATTAAATATCTCATCAATGATAATCATTAGATGACTGTCTTGAAAGGAGGAGGTGGATTTTATCCTTGCTCGTTACTGGGTAAAAGTTTTCATTTCATGAGAGGAAAGTTGCACACCAATGCTTCTTTACTCTGATAACTTGTAATATAGTAGTTCCTACTATAGCATAAATGCCATATTTTGGAGACCATGAACATAATGCTGCAAATTCATCAGATGAAGATTCAAGATTAATTGATTATCAGGGAGAGTCTCTAGATGAACAGGCTTTGGTTGCAGTAGTTGCTGCTTTTGAATATACTCTCATTAATAGAAAAGATTGGAGTGGATCTAGAGAGGAATGAAAAGGAAAAGCCTATGCACAATCTTGCAAATACTGGATTTCTGTCAGATTTAAGGTAGAAGTCCTCAAAAAGCTGAGTTGAGCATCAGGAGGGAATTCATCGAATGCAAAGAAAACAAAGGGCAGTTTGAAGGCTAATCATAGTGACATAGAAAAAGGAGCATGAATCAAGAACAAAGTGACAACAAGGTTGATTCATTGCATTGTGCTTTTGCTGCATCAAATGAAAATGAGAAGGAAAATATTCTTAGTAGGCATTCAAGTCTGAGTGTGAAGTTAATGAGAAGCAAGAGAAACTTCGAGTGTTAAAGAAAGTAGTGAATAATCTAATCATTGATCACAACTGCAGTCATAAAAGAGGTTACGAAAATTCTCTCTGCAATCTCTATATCTCAAGAAGAATTTTCAGTCACATTTTTAGTAATGATGTTAGTGTTGTTGTTAACTAAGGCCTTTCTTTGGCTTGCACAAAAGAAGGTTGAATATATTGAAATGACTCCCGTGAGTGATGTGCTTATGGAAGGACAATGGGAGAACAAGCAATGTTTACCTTTTATTTGGAGCTTGTCAGAGATCTGCTTCATCTATCTTTGCAACTGTCTTCTTCCTTCTCATATCTATATACCATGGCCTGCTACATTTGATCAGGGAAATCTAGATAGCGTAGCAGGTTACTCTCATCCATCTGGCATGCAATAGGGAGAATATTCTTTTTTGGAAAGATTACTGTGTTATTGTTCAATGGACAACACTGTTTCTAAGTAATTATGACCTCCATTTGTTGCATGCATGATTATTGTGAAATGAGTCTAGAGCAATATAGACATGATTATGATCATAATGGTTGGGAATTTGATCATGTTGGTCATGATTTCAACCTTGGTCCTCATGATTTTGGTTGTGATTTTAATCACAATAGCCCTTTTTGAGGTCAAGGTTTTAAGAAAGAAGTGATATTAGTAGAATGTTTTGGCATTAAAAAGAATGCACCATATGATGACACGCAAGACTAGAAGATGGTTCCCTATAGACCTCTATGTGTGCTTAGACTTTCTCCAATTTCACTGTGAGATGTTTACACCAGATTCTTTCAGCATTATCTTTCCTTTTAAATGTTTATTTTTGAGAGGGACGGGTGTTTTCATTCATATGCTACGAAGATTAGAATTGAGTTATTGGCAGTAGCGAAACTAATAGTAGACAGATTGACAGAGATGCAATAAGCAGATGAAATGAATTGGAAATCAACTTTGGGTTTGGATAAGTTGTACACTTATTTTTTTAATTCACAGAGTTGAACCTTGGTGGTCCTTATTCAACTCTAGTTCAAGTATCATTGGAAGTTCCTGGAGTTACTACAATTATGACAGCATGGACTCAAGCTGATAGCAAATGTAACTTATGGTTACAAAACTATTGGGTCTAGTGATTGCATGTCTTGTGCAGAGATTAAAAATAACACTATCCAGTATGTGTAGGTTCATATTAAGGCATGATTTCTAGCTCAAATATGGGTAATGAGGTTGGAGAAGAATTGAGGCTTCATAAATAGTTTGTAAATTTTTGTGTTTTAATTTCAACAAAACACAAATATCATCATCTTTCAATAACATGGGAGTTGTAACATACACAAAAAATTATAAGGTACAATGAATATGAAAGGTTAGTGACAAAGATACTCATTGGAAGAAGTTTTATGTGGAGGTATTTACAATTTTATGAAGTTTTGAATGCAAATTAACAAGGATAATAATCACAGTACACAATGGTCAATGGTGTATGGAAAAGATGTATAAAAATGATTAGAGACAATCAAATGATAGAGACCTAAAATTGGAAGCCTGGCAGGAAATATACAAGCCTAGAATAATGATAAGATGTGGGATTTGTTTGCAGAAAGAAAATGCTCATAAACCTCAATCTTCCCAAACCTGGTATGCTATTGGGGTACCATATCAGGCACATAATTTACACAAATGAGAAAATAAAATGTGCAAGAGAAGCAATAGAACAGATCCGGTATCAAAGAACAAAAGATGCAGTCTATAAATTTATATCCTTCAAATTTTTGTCTTTTCAGAATGATGGTGTCATTGGAGAAGTACATGCTACCATGAGCCATGAGCATGTCAAAATAGGTTCTTCAAGGCTACTTTCATTAAATATTATAGGAGATTGTGTTGACGAAGCTGATTTGTATCAGAACATGATGAAAGTGGTGGAGGGAATGTACCTTGATAGGGGTTATATAAATCTCCATATTTTGTTGCTATCCAAAAGACTCATAAATATGAAATGAAGAGGACAATAAGATGAAGTAACAGTCCCATGAAGCATAAAGGCAAAAGTGAACAACTCCTTATGGTAAGTGATGCAATCCGAACAGATGGTTCAAAGGGCAATAAAGGTATAGTGAGTAGACATAAGTCAGAAGCAAGCAAGGGTAGTGACAGTAATGGCTACTGTAGTGAATGAATCTGAAATGCATTTGGAAGTTTGGAAGAGTTTTCACTCATAGATATGTAGTATTACTCTAAAGATGAGATCAATACAACAACCAAAGTTTAGATGTGTACTGTTTTGATGGTCTTGTAATACCAAACATCAATTACTCAATATTGAGTGATGGACTACTGCTGAGGAGGTCTTGTATAGGTGGATTGGCTAGTTTTTGAGCCAATGGATCATCTCTATCACATTGGACCTAACCAAAAAAAACATGATTGCTACATTATAATAGGCGATAGTGAACTGGAACAAGGTTGTAGTCATGAAAGGTTTTCAAAGAATTTGAAAAGGATAGAGTGTACTGTCATATGGGCAGTTCTGAAAGGGTAGTATTAGGAGCACAAACCAAGTAGGACAATGTGAGATGCATGATGGATAACAATGGTGACAAAGAAGAGATTTAGGGATTTCTAATAGTCATTGGAAGAAGAAGGGAAATTCATATGACAGTTCAAAGGTAGATAAGACAATGATCATAATAGAAATAAAGGACATAGTACCAATAGTAATAGTCAAAAGTCCTAAAGGGACAGTCTTATGAGCAATCAATTTATCCCAATGTTGGCCATCACATTCCATAAGAACCCTTGTCCTAGGCATAGGTAAATGATATGAATGATCAAAGGAGAGGACAATTATGGAGATATAGAAGAATGCCTATGGCAATGGATAAACTTTCAAGACAATAGAAGCCATTGATATGGAAATGAACCTCATATGAACAAGGATAGTGTATCAAACATGTCTACTAAACATGAGTGCTAGGGACAGTCATAGAATACATAAGGAGGAAAGAGTATTAAAGCACTATAGAGATTTAAGAACAATGGCAAGGTTCCAAAAGTAACTTGATGATAGTGGTTGGAACAACCATAGGAAGTGAAGAGGTTGCATATGCACCAATTTTGGTACTCAATCAACAATCATGTGTTTTGTATAGGTTGATGTATTCCATAACATAAGAGGTGTTTCCCTTCATACTTATGCATTTTCTAAGGTTGTAAGTACTACTGATGTGAGAAATGGGGAGCTTATAAGTGATGAGGATACTAGTAAAAAATAAAGTATCAGATGAAATGATCTTGAAAGCTAGCATGAATCGCATAGTGAAAAGACTTCAAGGACAACAAAGAATGCTAAGGAAGTGTTAGTTATTGAGGAAAGAACCTTCTTGATAGTGTACTATGACTGTATTCATGAGATGCCAAAGTTCTAATGGATTTGAAGGCTTTTGGGGAAGACATCAAAGGGGCAGGTATAATTATGTTTTATTAAAAACAGGATATACAGAGAAATCATAAAGAGAAACATGAGTGCCATGCAGTTTCAAACTTACAAAGCAGAGTTCATGGACATAAATGAGCAGTGGTAGTCCTTCAATTGGAAATAGTAATGTTGGTGCATCAACATGATATATAAGGATGAAGCTTAGGTAGTGGAAGAACATGAATAATAGTCAAAAGATATATCAAGGAGTCCTTATGAAGACTAGGGGAAAGATCACAATGTAGGATGCAATTTTTGGGTATAATAGTGGTAGGGACAATAAACAATAGTGACAAAGATCAAGAAAAAAGGGGTTTAGGACATGAGACAACTGGCGTTTATTTACCTTCAAACCTCTTCCCACATGTCCTATCATGATGAAAATGGCAGTTTGAATGGGTTATGAATAGTTGCAACTTGCAAGCATCTAGGAGGTTTGTTGAGTTGTGCAACTATTGGAGGGAATGCATGAGGCAATTTTGACCAAATTTGAAGCTTTCTCAAGCATCTAAGAATTTTTTAAGGAGCTTTAATGGTGGACAGGGTCAAGGGAAGACCCTTTTAGAATTCAATCACCTTTTTGGAGTCCATTTAGGGGCTTCAAAATAGGCTTTTCAATTTTGGATGCCCAAATGAGTTTGACTCAGCCCAACTCAAGCAAACACTTGTCTTCTTTTTGAAGCACATGTTCCTATTCTCTTGCAACTACTGAGTAGCATATATAAGGAAATCCTAAGGGAAGATTTAAGTCATTTTTTTTTCTCTCTTACCAAGTATTGTATCTAGTTTCTCAAGTTCTTTCAAGCTAGGACATCTTTGTAACTCATTTTGCAGGTATATACAAGTACTTGTAAACACCTTTTTATCAATAAAATTAAGCATTTTTTCCTTCTTAGAAGTTATTTTATTGTTTGTAATCAAATGATTGATGAATATTTATGTGAGATATGCTAAATATTTTGATATTTGTCTCATTATCAACACCTTTAGGTAGAAGATATATGCATTATTGTATTTTTTAGGTTGATAAACGATACAAACAATTAAAATTTGTGAAGAGATAGTAGATTTTCCTTCTAGGAATGTGATCATCATAACCTTCCTATGAAGTATTAATGCATGGGAATATAAAACCTCTGAGTTGTGTATGAACTAACTTTGTTGTTGACAAATTGTGTGTTCAAAATTAGTTGTGCAGATCTCAAAACCATTTGGTGCATCACCTTTTAGTTTAGGATTCATTTTCATGTTATCCTTCTCTCTTTTCTTAGCTAGTTGTAGTAACGAAAAAATTATCCCTTCTCTTTACTTAATTTAGGAATAATTAATAACAAATAAGCCTAATGTTGCCTTGATTTAGTGTTGTAATGTGTTTTACACATTCACATTAATTTTAGGACCCTTTTTAATAAAATGGACTTAATGGTTCCTTATTTAGGGTGTTGTAAATTGTATCTTTACATTTTCACAGTAATTTAGGGCTTTATTAATTAATTGAGCTTAATTTGACCTTAATTGGCCCCTTTAATTCAAATCCAAGTCTAATTTATTGTAGATTCCAAGTGACAAAAACCAACACTCTTAAATAATATTACACAACACTTAATTTTACAAGGAATGTGTCCTAGGCTAGTGACCTAGGACCCATTTTCCACTTGGCGAATGGGTCCCCACTAGGTCCTAGGGCCCCCTTTTGGCATATTATTTCACAACCCCCGAAGTGTGTCCTAGTTAAGTGTGCTAGGACCCATTCAACCTATGGTGAATGGGTCCTCACTTAAACTAGGACATCCCCCTTGGAATATGTTTTTGGTGGTATTTTAATAATTTCAAATCCTAGATCTGATGTCGGTTTGTGTTATTTGAATTTTGGGATTTAATCTTAAGTTATGTATAAATATAAGGTTGTTTCACATAGTTTCATCCATAGTTGAAAAACTTGGCAATTACAAAAACTTGGCAAGCCTAGAAAATACGGTAGTACAAAAAAACTTGGCAACTTAAAAAATTGCTTAAATTTCATTAAAAACGCATTTTTTTGTGCAAAATTCATTGATAAGATGCATCCAATGAGTCAATAAAATGAGTACATAGAAGAAACAAGTTGATTCTAGTTATATTTGATTGATTTGAAAGAAAATTAGATACAAAATCGCATCCTCATGTGGAATGCTCAATACATTGATATTGATAGTCTGAAAAAAAATGAAAATAGAAAATTATTTTTGTAAAACTGAAAGTAAATACATTAATATAAATTTCAGCTTTTAAAAATTCACATCTTCCTCTTCCCATGTCTAGTACTTCTCACTATGGGAGAGGGTGTAGTTGTAGGTCTCTTTTGTGGATCCTCAACCTCCATCCTAGATGTAGATCCTATTGTTGGTGGCTCTTGCACTGGAAATGAATCCTCCTTAGGATCGTCCTCAATGTCATCCAATGAGAATGAAAATCCACCCCCCTTGTCCATTTTTTGACGCTCTAATTCATACATCTCATCCTCAGAAAATAATGGAGGTTAATGCTCATCTCACCCTATCCAATCAATGTATGGATCTATCTCATCCAAATCAATTGGATTATTTGATATTTCCTTAACCTTTTTTGTGTGCAACCGAAGATTTTATTGCACATATACAAGGTCATTTAGGCATTTTTGAGCTAGTTTGTTCCTCTTCGTTGTGTGGATGGCCTCAAACAAGATCCAATTGGGCTCACAATTGGATGAACTACAAGGTTGCAATAAGATAAAAAGGGAAAATTGTTGGAGATGTGGGGTATTCCCACCCTAATTTGACCACCAAACATCTATAAAAAACAAACTAAGAGTTAGAAACTTAGAAAGGAAAGTCAAAACTCAAAATTTGAAAACATATTTTATCAAATTATAAATATTTGTAACTTGTACATTATAAATTTTATACCTAGTGGCTGATTGTGTATTGCTCTCTTTGGTAGCTCTGAAGAGAAGAGTGCACCGCTTTTTTTCTCTATATCTTTGCAATTCAATAATAATGACGTCTGCCACCTCAAGATCAGGCGACATCCTCTGAATGCAATTAGTGAGGCCCTCCATAACCTCTCTTGGAGGATTTGAGTAGGCACCTGAATGGAGGGAATGAGGGTTCAAGAAGTACCCTACTACATGGATGGGTTGGTGGAGTTGATGGTTCCACCTCTTGTCAATAATCTCCAAAATGGGATCAAATTTGAGGCTATACCCCTTATAATAATTTTTTATAGCCTCCTTGGCCCTATCCATGGCCTCATAAAGATATCCCATTGGGATCTTATCCCCATCCACTAAGCAGAGCACTCTAGCCAAGGGATCCATGATGCAGATAAAGGGTAATCACTCTTCAAGCCCTTAGACATCACTTGATGGGTTTTGCTTCACAAGCACTCATTCCTCCTTATAGCCTCCCAAAAATGGTTTTTCAGACATAACTTGTGGGGAAGACATGGCATTCAAAATTTTAGCATATTTCTAGGTACCCTTTTGGTCATTTACCAATATATCTAAAATTTGGGTGGGGTCACTTTATATGGAAGGCTTCAAATTTTGACTGTCCTCGCTCAAATTAGGCTAGATAGTAGTAGGGTTTTTGGACTCTAGAGTATATCTTCCCATTCCAATTCTAAAAACACATCACATGGGGTCCTAAACAAAGGTTTCAATCATCAATAACATTCCCCAATTGCATACAACACATTTCACCAATCTACTAGGGTTACTCAGTCCGATACATAAAGATATCAGACCCTCATGCTTCTTCCATGTGTGCACACAAACTCTCTAGTTCCTACAACTTTGGGAAATCAAATTTCATCTTTCCATAGACCATTACACCAATTTTGAAGACTTTTCATTGGTGGAATGGAGTCCTATGCATTTTATACACCCACTGGTTAGCCTACTTAGGGTTTAAACCAGTTTGAAGTAAAATAACCACCACATGCTCAAAACACAATGGATTTACATGCTTGATCGGTACCAAATGAAATTAGATTCAGTGATTAACCATACAAAATTTATTTTGAGTTAGTATAGGGTCGTATAGAATTGCACTATATCAAAGTACAAAAATGAAACGTTCAAATTTATAGAAAACAAAGATATTTTATTGCTCCAACTTCAAGATTTCATCCATCCAATCTTTCCTTCGACCACACAAGGTATTTTAAAAAAATTCCAACCATATTCCAATGGTTCTCAACGAAATTTAAAATTAGAGACTCAACAAAACATTATTATACCTTGTTATGACAAAAAAGTGCAGAAGTTGTATTGACAACATTGTAATATTTTGCACCTAGACCCTAACTCACACCTAATGACCCAAAACTGACTCTAACAAATGTGAAATTGTCTTAGAAGACCTTCTTACATGTAAATAACTCAACAAACATAAAATATCAACTTTTGACCCCCCTTGGAGGTTTAAAAACCTGTGGGTGCCCTTGCACCACTCCGACACCTACAAATTACAAAATAAAAATGCAAAAAGAATAGAGTTTCAAATTTATAGTGAAAGACATTAAAAAATTTATTCAATTTGAATTCAAATTCAAATTTTTGAAATTGAAGTTACCTTCACAATCTTTGTAGCCCTTTGTGCAAATTAGGCATCAAACACAATGCTTGCAACCTTATCTCCTTTTGGCTTCTTCAAATAAGTTGAGTCCATCGATGGTTGACTCACAAACATTTGTTTTAAAGTTGTCAAAGAACCAAAAATGCTTTGCAACGTTAAGAAAACCATTGCAAACCTTGTGACACATGATCTCACCAATTATTTCCGATGGGTGTGCTCTCTCATCAAGTGAATAACCCAAGGGTGATTGGAGATATATTTAGTGATCCTCCTCGTGTTCTCTACTATTGGTGTGACCCATTCTAGTTTTCCTATGTCCTCCAAAAGAAGGTAAAGGACATGCACTACACAAGGTGTCCAAAAAGTGAGTGGTTTCTATCTTGGATGAGTCTTCCTATTGCCACATATGTTGCTACATTATCAATTATGAATTGCACAACATTTACAATCCCCACCTCCATGCAAACTTCCTCCAACATTTTAGCCAATTTTTTCGCATTTTTGAAAATGTGGGAGGCATCAACTAATTTTAAGAACACCACCTCATCTTTGCATGAAACCAAGAAATTAATGATGGTATGGTTTTTTCCATCTGTCCACCCATCAGAAAGAATAGAGAAACCATATTGTTTCCATTTTTATTTTTGCTCCTCTACTACTGCCCTTGCCCTTTTAGTTGCATTAGTAAGCAACCTACAAGTACACAGTGAAATTAAGTACACAATTTTAATTTGTAAACAAAAAAATAGCTTAAATTCATCATAAATTAAACTTAAAAAACATAAATTAAATAACATAAACTAACCTCCCACTCAAGTTTGTGTGAGAAGGTAACTTGTAGCGTTTTCTTGCAACTATCAATGCAGTGACCAAATTGTGCTAGTAAGGAGAACTCGCCACATTGAAAGGGATATTGCTAAAATACCAAAAATCTGCATGAGCAATGTTTGCTTGCTCATGCACCTCCCTATTCCACCTAGTCACCTCTAAGCAAGGTTGTGCACCAAGTGTGTTTCTAGGCACAAAATAATCATGCATGCATGTAGGTCCTACGGCTGCCCCTGGTGCTCTACTAGAGGTAGATGAAGGGATGGAGTTGATGGTGGGTTTACTTGAACTTTGCACATTTGGACCACGAAGAGAGTCCACTATGTCCTGAGTAACATCATGATCATCATCCGACTCAAGTGGAGCACCTTCAAAAGAGGCTATGGTTGCTTGCTTTGCTACTCTTGCCTTCTATCTTTGCAGTTATTTTTCTTTTGCAGTTGCAAGTATGGAATTCATATGTTATTTTTAATTTATTTTGTGGTTTTAGGACATTCCTTAGCATCACGTTGAAGGATTGCAGCAAGGTGGTATTTGAGGTGATTGATGCCTCCATGTAATACTTTTTCACATTTAATGCAATATATTGTGCTAGGTAGGGGTCCTAGATAAGTATATTTCTAGGAAGGATCTCTAGCTCCTAGAGGATGATTTCCTACAAGTCCCCTAGGCACGAATAGGCCAGAGTTTGAGGCAAAAGAAAGTTCAGAAGCCATTTTCAATTAACCTACACAAAGTGAAGGCACAACTTTTTAGTTTTTTTATAGAAATTTTTGAAAAAAAGCATATTTGATTAAATCAAAAGAGATTAATTTAAGTTTAAGTTATTAAAAATCTAAACTAATCTAAGATTCTAAACATTTTCATAACAAAAAAATTGGATTTTAAAAAGAAAATAATAACTAGGGTTTCAAAAAAAATGTGAAAAAATTGTAAAAAATCTAAAAATTACTTCAAACTAGTAAAAAATTAAGCTAATATAAGATTGTAAACATGTTATTCAACAAAAAAAAGAGAATTTAAAACAAAAAAACTAGGGTTTGAAGAAAATTTAAAAAAAAAAAAAAAATGTAAAAAAAATCAGAAAAAATTCATCAAAAAATCTTGTTTTGATGAATCTAAATCTTGTTTTGATGAATATAAATGCATTTAAATCATTTTCACACTACATTTAGATGATTTTTAAACATAGAACCAACAAGAATGAAGTTTTTTTTTTAAAAAGACAGAATAAGAAAAATAAGAAAACCTACCTGGAAATCCAATTTGCCTTCAAAATTCGATGTAAATGCCCTTCAAATCTCATCTTTTGGATGCAAAATCATTGCAAATGAGTGCATAATTCTTTGGAGAGCATTTTTGTTGAGTGAGAAGACATCAAAAATGAAAAAAACAACTTGAAATTACTTTTTAGCGGTTGCCTAGGTGCCTTGATAATTGCACAAGTTTTTCTAGAAAACTCGTTGTACTTTTTGGAAAAACTCGCCAAAAGTACAATAATTTTTTTCAGTGTACAATTGCACCAAAAAATCAGTCGTGAAAAAAAATCACGAGTTTTTCTTCACTCACCGATTTTTTGGTGAGTGTTACAACTATGGTTTCATCTAAGAATTTTTATGCAAGTATCATATATCTTCATAAGAAATCAAGAGTAATTTTACAAGAGAATTATAGAGCATTCAAGGGCAGATGATTAGATTTTATTGCAGAAATCAAAGGTCTATTATCATATTGTTGACACAAAATTTTGCAAGTGGCAGAAGTCTTATGGGAAACTTAGCTACTGGGGGACATAGTGCACTTAGCTAAATGACCTCCGAATTTTATCGAAGCCGACTCTTCATTTTTAGTGGGGGAGGTAAAGGGTTAGAAAGATAATAGGAAATATTAAAATCTAGAATAAAGGTGATGCACCAAATCATGAATGAAACTACTTGAGCACAATACCGAAAGCAAAGGCTCGAACAATAAACTATTGTTTATCAAATAGATTATCCAGAAGCACTCCAAACATAAAAATATATTTTAATTGCATAGCATATAATCTAATACAACTTCAACCAACATAGAAGAGTCAAACATGATATGTATTTATTAAGCTGTAGAAGATTACAAAAGCTAAAGAACAAGCATTCATATGTTATAGGAAAATAAAAGCACAGTCTAAATATCTTATCAAATGCATGAAAAATAGAAAAGGCCGAATTGATTGGCATAATCTGCAAACTTCAAGCTCAATAAAAATATTACAAAGGCTATTGCTAGTGCTTGGGAAGTTTTTTGTCTATCCAACAACAACCAATAAAAGAGAAGAAGAGCTTCTTAATTAAGCCAAACCACCGCCTGAAAGCCACATTGAGAAAGATGCCCTGGTAAAACATCGATGTTTCAAATCTCCTTGAGCCACCACTGAATATGAAGATCGCCTAGCAGCGCCCCAACAAATCCATCCTTAGAGAAAAGATGGCCATGTAGCAGTAGCAAAAAACACGTGGCATCGAAGAAGAAAACATGGAAGGAAAAGAGAACAAATGACACACGCAACAATTCCTAGATAATTGGTGCACAAGAATACACCACACGGAGCTTGGAAAAAGAATGAGGGATGCCCCAAAAGAATCTCCGAGAGGAAGCCACGTGGGTGACGTTGAGCGAAAATAACTACATAGTGGGCCCAACTCTGGAAACAACCAGAGAAAGTCACATGTCACACACATGAAACTTGGCACAGGCAAAGGGATACAGAGCAACAAGAATCTCTGTTAGGAGGCCACATGGAAAAAGCTGAAAAGTTGCAAGTGATAAAAGAAAAGGAAAAGCTGCGAAGGTAAGATAACTGCAAAGGGTAGTGGCTCGTGAAGTAAAGTTCATAGTTTGGTGACTCGTAGGGACATTTCACCTGTGGAATGAAGAACCCCAAAAACCTTGGTTCAACATCCCGTTATCGCCCACAGTTGAGAGAGGGTAGCTTGCAGGCTAGTCTAGACCTCACTTGATGGCACAGAGAGGGCTCGTAGATTTTTATGCACCAATTTGAGATCAATGATTGCCTTAAAAGGCAATCTGCCAAACACCTTTGCCTCCAATTCAAGCTTGAAAAAGAGTTGTGCTAGCTGATGCATGATACCTTCAATATTTTTGGTAGTTGAAGACTGATCAAAATATTGGAAAATAGAGAGGTCCTACCTCTTCTCCTCAATCCTTGCAATTATGTACTCGACACTTGCTACCACCTGATCTGCGATGAAGGGTTATGGGAGGCCTCACTGAGTTAAGGAGGAAATTCTTTCCCTCATGTCACTGGTAATTTGATTCAATCTAGCTTTGCACTCCGCTACATGCTGGACAACCTCATGTATGGAAATGAGAATGTTTACGCCCATAGCCTCCATTGTCCAATCCTCAATACGTATGCTGCTCAGAGCCTCATCAAAAGTTGTATATAGCTTTCCCAACATAAGCCTGGCCTCTGAAACTTTATCGAAAGTCATCTCCTGCACCTATTGTATTGTTTCACTAACTGTTCCATATAGACTGGTTGCTTGCTCCATAAACTTCAAGGTGGGTTGCAAAGTAAGGCATAATGCCTTGACCTCATCCCAGTACGATGCGTATAACTCCTTGGAAATTTCCAACGAGCTCATTTGTGGTGTAGGAGGTTGGGCTCTCAAAAGATTTAACTCCACAACTTTGCTGCTCAGGTCTTCCCTCAACTCTGATAAGCTTCTATCCAAAATGAACAACTGACTACTTAGAGTGGAAATTTCCTTTTCTTTCTCTCCGAAGGACAATTCATCCTATTTCCTCTTTTCAATTTCCGACTCTAGAGTGACATTCATCTTGTTTACTTCATCATTTGTGCTATGCCAAAGCTACTTCATACCATCATCTCTCTGCTTCAAATCGGCATTGAGAGTTACCTCATTTGCTTGGTATTTCTCAATTTCATTTCACAGGGCTGAAACAACATCTATGCCCAAAGCCTCAAGCTCACTCACTTTTCCCTCCAAGGCATTCTTCTCGGCTAGTAGGTGATTAATTTCGTTTTCCTGGGCCCTATACTTGTTTGCCCAAATATCAACCTTGCCTTTCAGTTCTTTCAATTTCTCCTCCTTTTTCTTTTCTTGGTGATTGAGCTTGAGGAAGTCGCTGGTCACTACTCTTCGAGTCTCCTCCATCATCTCAACTTTATACTATGGACGAGCCTGATGTAAGTCAAGTCCAATGGCGTTGATATAATAATCACTTGACAACATTTCTCCAACTGGTTTGATCACATTGGGGGTGATCTTTGCAAACATCAGTGAATTCTGACTCTCATGGTATACCATTTGCAAAAGAGGCTCTGCTTGTCTGTTCGCATCCTTCTCTCTTCTTTTTTGAATTCGAGTTGTGCAGGCGCTTTTGATTGCATCAACTTGTGAAAAATATTCCTGGGAAGAAATACATAGTCCACCAACAAAAGGAAATTCCTAAGGGACTGCTAGTGGGAAGGAAAGTGTGTTCAACACATTAGTGGACTTTCTAGGCCTCATAATAACTACTGAGGAGAAGGGTGGAATAAATTGGCCACTTGGAGATGATGACAATACGATATGAGGAAAGGTTGGGGAAGCACCAATTGAAAGGCCGACCCTCGGGGATGAAAATTGTTGGTTCATAAGGTTAGGACTGGCGACCAATTGTGTTCCAAGGGTGGAATGAAAAGCATGGGATAAAAATGGAAAACTGAGAGGGAAAATATTTGACTGCATGGGATATCTAGCAATGGGAATAGCTGGTGCGGATGAAATAGCAGGGGAAAATGAGGAGGAGACCAAAGACATAGAAGAGAGAGAAGAGGGAGGAAATAATACCTGAGGTTCCTGAAGAACTGTAGCTGATACCACCGTTTCTTCATGGTGCGACTCCTCCCCTCCAACGGACTCTCTCATTCGTGGCCGCTTCTCCTCTAGAGAATCCTCAAGGTTCATATTAACCGTCTACCTACGATCGAAACTTCTTGGCCTCTTCCTACCTGATCTAGAGGAGCTGGAAGGCTTTGACATTTGTCTGTTAGAAGAGTCCTCCTACTGCGAATGCGGTCCACTAATAGTTGCCCCATGTGTTAGATCCTTTTCAGCAACAAGGGGTCTCTGGGTTACCTCCTCACCAAGTTTCGTGGTAGCTCCTCCCCTCTCACAAAACTTCTTAGACTCTGAAGGGTTTAGGGATTTCTCATTTTCTGAATGCTCATGAACCCAAATTTTATCAAATTGATTGTCTGACTCTACCTCCTGGAAAAGGTTGCTTGTTGTCTTTATCTCTTGCATGTATGTCAAAAAATCTCCAATTCTTTCTGGCTTCCACCCAAGCCTACTCAACTGGCTACATAGGTACGAGTTCATCTTCTGATTCTGGCTGGGCTTTCCCACAACATGGTAAAATTTCAGCCACGATGGTTGCCCCTCCTTAGTAGGAAAATATTCAAGGCCTACATAAAATTTCAAATTCCCCTCTTCAACAATTCTTCGAGGGTCCCAGAATGGCCGAGGCTGATGTGGAATTTTTATGCCAATCTCTGATAGATTATTTTTTGGGTTTAATTGCCATGTGTCATTGATAACAACTAGCCCAAGACTACCCCACTTAGAGTACAATACCTCCAAGTTGTTAACCTTCGAGCTCTTCTTCTTTACTAGCGATACCGAACCGAACATGACCTATAGCATCAAATAGGAAGTCAAATGTCTTTCTCCCCAGTAGTCATTATCAATGTTACTTAGCTACCGTAATGCCTCCAGGGCCAACACTTCATTGGAAACAATGCGCGGGAGACAGAAGGGTTCCTGGACAAAACCTTGCATATAGAGCATAGTGAAATCCGTACCAAAGAAACAATCGCAAGGCGACAAGAGGCCTCTCAACCATGATTTCTATCTTGGTGACAATCGCACAGACATGCTACTCCCAGATCTATCTGAAGCTCGCAAAGTCGAAGCTAGGAACGAATCCAAAAATGCATAATAATCAAATTTTTTTGACACAACGAGAGTGCATGTCGAAACTGACTTCCTCACACCACTTTCATCGAAAATGGCTAGGACCATAAATTGCTTGAAATAAATAGGATTCTGATGCAAAATCATGTAGACCAGGAAGGAATAATACCTGAATCTAGAACCAACCTCAAATTCATGCAGCTATTGGATCATCCCATCAATTGTAACCTTCATGAAGTCCATAAGCAGAGGCATGTTGTTCTTCCTTAGCATAAAGCTGAGACTCATTTTGAATTCAAAAACCCCCTTGTCTATATCCAACCCACAAACCAAAGCCAACATAGAACAAATGGAAGAAGACCCCAATTTTAAAGCACCCTAAGCAATTGGGAATCTGGGAAGTGTTGAAACATCCGTCGGCTGAGCAGTCTCAGTGTGATAAAACTGCTGCACCAACCATAGCGTTCCCTAGTACTCTTGCATCCTTTGAATGTCAAAATATTCAACATTCTAGAGTGAGGGGAATGAGATGCATAACATATCTTGTAGGGCTTGGGGGTTCATAACTGCCCTCAAATTAGGGCTACTTATAACTCCAGTCTGAGGGTCAAAGCTTGTTGTACATGTCACCACAATTTTTGGGCAATAATGCACTAGAGGAACCATGTACTAGGGAAGACCACAGTTCCATAAATGTTTGTGAAAAGGGTGTGACATTTTCTTCATCTTTTCGCATGCAGCCTCCCTTAGGCTCTTGGGATTCTAAAATAACTCAGGATCCAAAACATTATCCCAATCCTCTAATACTAGGGCTTGATTTCTAGGAGAAACAGTGCCAAGTGTTTTCTGGTTCGCTTGATTGGTAAAGGGCCAGGATGGCTTTGCTGGGATTCTTGGAGTAGCATAAGAATCTTGGTCATATATGCTTACATAGGGCATTGCCAATCTTCAATCATCAATATTCTCTGGGACGAGGGCTTGTGTTGAACTTCCTGCAATTTTAGCCATTTCTTTGTATCCACAAGAGGCTTTGCAAACTTTGCAAATGACTTAGCTTCTGAAAACACTTTCTCTCTTTGCGAATGACCCATTTTCACTTTTTGATAAATTCTCACAATAAATGCCTTTTGCGTGTCTAACCTACTTTTTTTATTTTCATGAAAAATGGCTTAGCAAGTGTACATGCCATCCTTTCACATTTAGTTGCTACATGCACCACCAGATTTTCATGCATGCGAAGAGATCACCAACCTGCCAAAATACTCCTCATATATAAGGGACACGACTTCACATGAGGTGGTGCCTGATTTTTCTTGGTGAATGCACCAAGACAACCTTGCCATATCTTTTGTAAGCTCTTTTTCATTTTTTGATTTTGTAATTGTACTTCAGCACATCACCCAACGACTTTATCAAAATATTTGCCTTGATTCAATCGGGACAACAACTCCTCATGTAGACACATGGCTTATTTTCATTTAATTCAGCAACTTGAACGAAGGAAGTTGCAACTGTACCTGATCATTCACATCATTTCACACATTACGACGCTGATTATCAAGGCTTGATAGCACCATTTGCCTCTAATGTAATCATAGCTTTCCTCGTCAAGCGAACCATGACCAATCTATAATTAGGGCCCTTAGCAACCTTGCTAATCATAGTTACCTTCAACATTCTTACTTTGTAGGCCCTAGTTAATCTTAGCAATTTCATCCTCTAGCTAGAGTAGCAAGAAATTATAGAGATGACAATTAGACTAGTTTGCAAAAAGAACCATGCCACATTTCTAAGAAAGGTTAGGTGTAGGTGCCTGAAGCGCATAACAGGCATAAAAAACATCTTATATGTAAATCCGATCAAATGGGTCCTAGGGAAAGACTATGTAGAATACGAGGACCAATAGAGGGTAAACACCAACATCTACTCTCACTTTGTCGCTTCATTTATGGACATCAGCATTTCGAAACGAAATTTTTTGAAGCTGATCAAGTGAGTCTTCCCTTGACATTAGCTTGGAGGATTGGAGCAAGTAGTGCGGGCTGCCAAATTTGATTTTGGGGTCCCTTATGTTCACAACTTGTGTTGGTTGCTGCTGCATAGAGAACCCATGCAAACTAGGCCCTTTTTTTTTGGCTTTGAGTTGGAGACCCACGAAGAACATTGCTCCAAGGTTTGTGCTGACTGCTACATCCTGATGTGGATACATCATATTGAACCCTTTTGAAACATGCAGTGGTGTGAGGATTTTGAGAGAATGGTGTTTCCTTACCTTGCATCATCGGTTGCTGCTATTGCCAGTCCTTCCTCTAGTTGAGAATTAAGAAAAGATAATCCTAATTTTTCTTTTTTCCTTTTTGCTAGCCTCTGCCTCCCTATAGCGGATATATATGTATATTTTGATACATGGCCACTAGCCTCCACCGTATATAATGTAAATGTTCCAAAAATAATATAATACACATGTTTTTCATATCTTGGCTCATTTACAATGTATCTCAGTTTCTTGCAATATTGTTGTCGTTTTCAAAAAGCACTGAGAAAACCCAAAACTTAAAGGAGGAAAAATAATTACATATTTACAATTTACAAACCCACTGCATAAGCATAACTAATTAAACTTTTTAAGGTGTATTCCTTTAACTAGAATACCCAAGGGATTACCTTCCATTTTTTCTAACTTGAAAGAGTTAAACTGTTTGCACTGGATGATTTTAAAAGGCCCTTCTTATAGACTATCAAAATTTCAGTGTTGGTTGGGCTTTGCCCCACGCTCGTTGAACTTGAGCACCAAGTCCCTGCATTTTAGCTCCTCGTCGGATATATTTTTATCAAACCACTTCTTCACCACCCGCTGGCGGTTGTTCATGGCCTTGAGAGCATGCTCTCTTTTCTCCTGTACTTCTAGTAACTCAGAAAACCATACCTCCATAGCTCCATTCTGCTTGACTTCAAGAGATTTCAGCAATTGGAGAGTAGGGATTTCCATAGCAATAGGAAACAATGCCTCCTTCCCCTACACCATATCGTAAGGGGATGTCTTTAATATCTTCTTGGGCATGATACGGTCTGCCCACAATGTTGTTCAAAGGTTTTTATGCCACTCCCTCTGGTGTTCCGAGCCTATCCTTTTGATTACTCTGATAAAGTTTTTATTTGTGGATTTCACGAGGTCATTCCCCTGAGGTTAATAATTAGAAGAGGTTTTAAAGAAAACCCCATATTTCAATGCAAATTGGATCATCTTAGAGCCGAGGAAAGCTTTAGCATTGTTGGAAATAATTTTTTTTGGTGGGCCAAATCTGGCTACCAATTCCTCCAAGAAGTTAATAATTTCTACTTTCATTGTATTTTTTAATGGCACTGCCTCTGCCCATCTGGTGAGGTAGTCAGTTGCTGTCAATATCAACCTGTGTCTAGCTGATGAAAAAGGGTTAATCATACCAATGAATTCCAAACCCCATTGAGAAAAAGGTTCCTCCACTACTATGGGTCTTAGTGGCATAACAACATTCTTTCTCTTTCCAACATAAAATTGGCATTCACTGCAAGACCTTACTAATGAAAATGAGCCATTAAATAATGTTGGCCAAAAATAACCATCACATACGATTTTAATTGCAATAGTTCTTGCAGAAAAGTGACCTCTAGCTGGGTAATTGTGATATTGATCTAATATTCTTTTGGGTTGTTCCTCATTCACACATCTTAGCAGGACAACATTAAAATTTCTTTTGAAAATTACTCCTTCTAAGAGAACATAACTGCTATTTTGCAATCAATATAATCCTCTCTTAAAGGAAGGGAGATTGGTCGGATACCTTCCTATTTGCATGAAGTTTATCCTAGCCCCCAGCCAATCGCCCTCAGAGCTTTCTTCATTTAGTAACATAGGTTCCGAGACTTCGAGCTCTGTCACTGGATCATTGTTTTCGGTGAGGTACTCGCACATTTCTTTTCCCTTAACAATCTTGACAGGCTTGATCTCGATATCATACTCCCAGATCTTGGTAATCCAATTAGCTCTTTTCTTGATGATCTCTCCTTCCATAATATATTCCCACACATTAGGATGTGGTACACAAACAATCACCTTATTGCATGATATCAGGTGTTGGAACTTCTTAAGCCCTTTCACAATAGCAAAGGCCTGCTTTTCTACAAAATTGTACCTCACCTCATACTCCTTTAAGGTGCACAAGTAGAAAGCAACATGATATTATTTTTAATCCTCATCATCCTTCTACATAAGAATAGTGGCAATACTATTTCCACCACCAAAACCATACATGATAAATTCCTTCAACAGGTCTGGGTTGATTAATACAAGGAATGAAGAAATAACCTTTTAATAAGCTCAAAATATTTTCTAGCCTCCACCGTTCATTTGAAAGTCTTATCCTTTTTTAGCATCAAGGTAATCGACCGAACGATCCCTTAAAAGTTTGCAATGAATCGACTGATGAAATTGACCTTACTCAAAAAATATTGCACTCCTTTCTTGTTTACAAGTAGAGGAAGCTCCCGGATTGCATCAACTCTTTCTAGATCAATGGCAATGCCCTCCTTTGAGACAAAATATCCCAATAGCTTCCCTTGGGGGACTTCGAACACACATTTCTTCGGGTTTAGAGAAATCCAGAATTCCTGGCACTTCTGGAAGACAAGCTCTAAATGATCAAAGTGATCATCGACGGATTTGGAAAACACTGTCAAGTCATCCAGATAGATAAGTAAAATTTTATGTATTAAATCCCTAAAGGAAATATCCATATCTCTTTGAAAGGTGGCTGAGACATTTGAAATTCCAACGGGCATCTTGGCATATGCATATGTTCCCCACTTTGTAGTGAACATTGTTTTCTATTGGTCTTCCTCCTTTACACGAATCTGATTGTAGCCTGAAAAACCATCCAGCATTGAAAATATTTTAGAACTATCTACGGTTTGTAGAATTACCTCCACAGAAGGCAAGGGGTAATGATCCTTCAAGGATTCCCTATTCAAGTCTCAGAAGTCTACACATAGTTGTATATCACCATTCTTCTTCTAGACTGGCACCAAGTTAGACACCCAAGTGTTATGTATGATTGGGAGCACTATTCGAGACACAATCAATTTATTCAACTCTTGTGAAATGAGTGACTCAATCTTCAGATTCACAGGCCTCTATCACTGACGAACCGGATTTGATCCTTCCAATAGCTCAATTGTATGCTGAATAATCCTGAGATAATATCCCTTAAGATCATCATATGACTGGGCTACTATGCTTAGATATTCCTCGCATAAGTGCTTTAGCTTGTCTTTATTATTCTGAGATACTCCCTTACCGACCTTGAGCTTTCTGTCTTCTCTGATATTTAAATCGGTGTAGTCACCTTTGTCAGCTACAAGCTTCCTTTTATCTTTCCTTGCATCATCAGAATCAAAAAGACTCTCCAGAGTGACTAGGCCTCTGGGAAGCTTGTTGGATTTCAATTGGATTACTTGATCCCTATAGGCTTCAGTGATCTTTGGTTGCAATTGGTAAACAAATTACCCAGATGACTAGATAAATGACACAATATGAGCATCACTATTGAACACTTGCCAGTCTTGATAATTGTTCAGAACAACAGGTCGTACAATTACTGTCATTGCATGTTTATTTTTTAACAACTTAGAAGCTGGCTCAAACTAAGCCTCGACAGTTGCCATCCGGTCAACTTCAAAGTTCTTATCCCTCTGTATAGACTGAATATTAAATTCCTCAAATCTTTCAATAAGATCCCAGACCCTATGCCGACATGATTGCATACAAACATTCTTTGCAGCAGAAATCCTTCAGATTTGGTTGACCACCAATTCTAAATCTCTAAACACTCTTATTTTCTTCGCGTCCTTTGTTTTTTCAAGGCTCAAACCATGGACAAGGCCTTCATATTCAGCTTCATTATTCGAGCATGTGAACTGGAAGTGATAAGACCTCAAGGTCTTTTCTTTGGACAAAGATGTCAAACATATTCATGCTCTAGCTCCTACTTTGCATCTTGCTCCATCAAAGTGCAAAGTCCATAACTCTGAGGATGTTTTGCCTCTAGAATCCTTAGTAAATCTCGGCATAATCTATCCTTCGTCATGTATGACATAGGTTCTGAGCCCAGTTTCATTATAAATTCCAAAAGGGTCTATGTCTATAAACTTATTCAACATAGCGTCTTCACTCTCCATCCAGGAGCTAGTTGCTTCTTCTTCCTCCAAAAATTCAATATTGAACCTTTCTTCCCAGGTAATTGAAGTATGTTCTGCTTCAAAGTTGATGAGGGCCTCATCAGTAACATGTTTGAAATGCAAAGTTTTCGACAATTGTTTCATCTTAGCTCCATGTTTGGTTCTCAAGATCAGGTGTGACTAGTCAAGTGCTAGATATCCTCCAACATATGTTGTGAAATTTTGAGACAAACATATCCCGAACAGAGGAGGGGCATCAATGAGTATGGTATCCTGATTCACAGTGATACTGGGGTAGGCAAACAATGTCATAAGCAATCCCTTGATTTCCCTGATGATATCAACTTTATTTTCGTCTAGCTGCATGACTCCCTTGTTAAGAGGCTCATATGTTTGCCCCAAACCACCACCTACTTGTTTAGGCATGATAGTGGTGCTAGCACCAGAGTTGATCATACAATTATGCAATAAATTGTTGCCAATGATAAGCGTTAGAAAGAAAGGCCTAGGTTTAGGCTTACTCTCTTTTTCGTCTTCGAGTTTTTCTTCCAGTTGATTTGTTAACACTTTATCTAGGTCTAGTTTGCATGTCTTTTCTTTACTTGGCTGACTAGGCATCTTCACATCTTCCTCTCCTAAAAATTCTTTCTGTAATAGAACCTTTTGCTTTGGAATAGCCAAGATATCCCACAAAGAAACATTGGCAGAGGACTTCTTTAGTTGTTCTACCATATTGAAATGTGTTCACGACTAATGAGTCATGGTTGCTTGCTCCTTACACCTCACTACTAGTTTAGGCCTCACAGCTAATGTATCCAATTATTTGGCAACAACCGAGGTGATCATAGGAGCCTTTTCCTTTGGAGGAGGTGGATTCAGAGAGCTGGGAGTAGCCACCTTAGACTGTTATGGGACTGATGATGGGCCTACTGATGAACTAAGCGTTGACTGAGAGGGCTCATTTGTCAATGGAGATGTGAATTCTTCGGTGAGTCTCCGCTTTGAACACGTGTTGTAGTTTGATTGCACTCGGGGAACTTGAGTTATAGGAATGTCATTCAAAAATGTTGATTCTTCTCCTTCCATCCATGAAAAGAGCGCTTGGTCTGAAACTATGTATAACTCCTGCTCTATGGACATCCCTTGCATTTGAGTAGTGAGGACTGCATTATCCATCTGCTGAGAGGCATATGACTGGTTTACAGGATCAAGTGCACTACCTTGGCTATGTTGCTCTACAATCTTCTCTTGCAAATTCCCTCACACAAAATTTTGGGGCGTCTGTGCATCATTACAAGGAAAACACCATGAATTAGTGTCTTCGGCTAGGCTATTTTGTCCTACCACTAGCTCCTTACTTGAACTAGGATGGATGGTCTACATCGGCATGGCCACTGGAATAACTTGGTTATTTGGCTGAGCTTGAGTATTTTCACATGATCTATCTTGCCACTGATTTGTCTAGTAAGGAGATTTTCCGCCTTGATAATTTTGGTAAGCTGACTTTTGATAGCTTTACTTCTTCCACTTCATGGTAGTCAATTCATTTTTCATAGTCCACATTTGTTCTCTCATCTCATTCATCTTGACCATCAAGGGGTTAGGCATTGGAGCTACACTTGGTGTTGTTCTTGGGTACACGTACATAGACTAGGGAGGAGTTGCAGAAGCACTGGTCGAAGCTTCTTCAACTTCCGCGATGTTGAATTTTGAAAACAATGGCATGATGGGTCTTGGTGCCAACTTTCTAGCAACAATAAGATTATTCTTTGTTGTACCAACAAGACCGTAAGCATCGAGTAGAGTATTTTTTCCAAGAGCATGTAGCATCATGGAAATATTAGCATTAATGCACTTCAAATAAAACATGAATGCCAAATCTGGAGGTGACCGTCTACCAACAAGAACTCTCTGCCAAGATGAATGAAACTATGCGTTGAAGTCAGAAAAAAGCCTCATGAGCAGCTCACTTTATGCTGGCCAGCTGATGATAGAGCGAAGACCTATCGCCAACATTTGAAAAGCACTTGTAAAAGTAGGTTCCAGGATCATCCCAAGTAGCAACCGTATTAGCCAGAAGAGTTCTATACCAATTCAATGCCTTTCCTCGGAATGAGGTGAAAAGCAATCTTAGAGATACATTTTCATTAGAAACACCATGCACCAGACACACATTTTCCACATCTTGCAAGTGCTCTGTCAGTGTCTTCGATTCATCCCCAAAAAAATTTGGTATAGCTTTTAAACTAGAAGTGGGGATTGGAGCCCATACTGTAGGAGGCACAGGTGCTACTAAAGGTCTACCGGCATCCCAGGCTACATAATTTCTAATGGCCATAAGTGCAGGAGATGAAGGAGAATGGGGAGATGAAGAACTACCTTGCCAAACTGTTAGGCGAATAGAAATTCACGGTGGTACGAGTAGGCCAGGGAATCTTGCAATTTGTGACCTAGTTACAGGCCTATGGTTCATACACACTTATATATCAAGCGAATGTGCTAGTTTGTGTCCCATCGGGCGTGCCAAAAAAAGAACTATTGATGTAAAATTTTGTAGGTGGCAATAGTATTATGGGAAAATTAGCTATTGGGGGACATAGTGCGCTTAGCTAAGTGACCTCTGGATTTTATCAAAGCCAACTCTTCGTTTTTAGTGGGGGAGGTAAAGGGTTAGAAAGATAGTAGGAAATATTATAATCTAGACTAAAGGTGACATGCCAAATCATGAATAAAACTACTCGAGCACAGTGCCAAAAGAAAAGGCTCAAACAAAAAATTGTTGTTTATCAAATAAATTATCCAAAAGAACTCCAAACATAAGAATATATTTTAATTGCATAGCATAATCTAATACAACTTCAACCAACACAGAAGAGTCAAACATGATCTGTGTAGAGGATTACAAAAGTTAAAGAAAAGGCATTCATATGCTATAGGAAAATAAAAGCACAGTCTAAATATCTTATCAAATGCATGAAAAATAGAAGAAACCGAATTGATCAGCACAGTTTGCAAACTTCAAGTTCAATAAAAATATTACAAAGGCTATGCCTAGTGCTCAAGAAGTTTTTTGTCTATCCAACGAAAACCAATAAAAGAGAAGAAGAGCTGCTTAAATAATCCAAAGCATCACCTGAAAGCCACATTGAGAAAGTTGCCCTGGAAAAACATCGACATTCCAAATCTCTTCGAGCCAACACCGAATAGGAAGATCACCTAGCAGGATGCCAAAAAATTCGTCCTTAGAGAAAATATGGTCATGCAACAGTAGCAAAAGACACACGATATCAAAGAAGAAAATGCGGCAGCAAAAGAGAAGAAACGACACAGGTAGAAACTCCTAGATAACCGACGCACAAGAATATGCCACGTGTCGAGCACATAGAACCTAGAAAAAGAATAAAGGATGCCTCAATGAAAAGCTCTAAGAGGAAGCCACGTGGGTGATGCCGAGCGAAAATAACTGCATAGTGCGCCCAGATCGGGAAATGGCTAGAGAAAGCCACGCATCACACACACGAAACTCGGCAGAGGCAAAGCGATACAAAGTGACAAGAATCTGCGTTAGGAGGCCACATGGAAAATGCCAAAAATTTGTGAGTGATAAAAGATAAGGCGAAGCTACGAAGGTAAGATAACTGCAAAGGCTAGCGGTTCGTAAAATAAATTTCACAAATATATTAAAGGCATGCATGTTGTTGGAGACAACATGTTGATGTAGAGTTCAATATTACTTCAAGAATTCAAAGACATCATTTCATATCAAGTTTCATTATCAAGAACCATATTCATGGAGGCCACTACATATTAATTTCATATTTGCATTCCAAGGTTCAAACAAAAGTGTGATTAGGTGTGACAAAACATTATTCTTTAATCATTCTTTCTATTTCATGTTTCATTATTTCATTACAAGGTTTAATTACCAAAATGGGGTCTAACCAAGGCAAATCCCTATTCCCTAACAATCAACATTTTCTCCTCTTTGATGTGTGATTGTAGGTTTTATATTGAAGATCAAGTCGAGAACAAAAAATGTTAAAGTTGCAAAGTTGCAAAAGTTGTCATTTTTCTTGCAAGATCACGAAAACTAAGCTACATAATTTGTTTATGCATTTAAGGAGTTTAACACCTAGGATTTGGGAGTGCAAACATTGAATAACATGACCCAAAAATTGATTTTCTAGAACCCTAGTAGGGACCCATTCACCACTAGGCGAATGAGTCCTTAGTGAGGCCCGAAAAAGCACTTTTGGAGCAGATACACAATATTTTACTTTCTTAAACCCTACCTTTTTACTATTATATCAGTTGGCTTTGTTTTCTTATATTCATCTATGAATAATTGAATGAAATAACAAGTGAGAAATTTGTGGTTTATCATCTTGTTAATTAATTTTGATAACCCCCTTTTTCCTTCATTTCATTTTGGTGAACCCAAATTTTTGAGCATTGTAGTTTTTTTATTTTAGGAGTTATTTTCATTTTTTCATCTTATATTTGATCTTGAATTCACTTGCATTCAGTTGCATTGAATTATATTTCATTTAGGGTCTTTAGTTTGCATTCAAATTTGTATCTCATCTAGGGTTTTAGGATTGCATTATTTTTGCATTCTTTAAATCTAAAAAATTCAAAAAAATCAGTCATTTTGCATATCATATTGCATCATATAAAATTGCATTTGAAAATTAGAAAAAAATTGCATATCAAACTAGGTGTTTTAGGTCATCATTTTTTCATAATTTGCACTCAAATTTCACATTACATTTATAGAAATTTGAACCTGAAACTTATTGTAGCAAACTGAATCCGAAAACCATTAAAAAAGACCTAAAATTCTATAAAAATCAACTTCAAATCCCTAATCTAGGACCCATTCACCCTAGGGAGAATGATTCCTTGATCAGGTGTTGGTCTGTATTTCTAGAACTTAAAATATTAATTTAAATGTGCTTCCATTTGCTGTTATCAGATCTCTGTTTTAGTTTCCTGATTTTTTGTTTCATTCATTTCATTAGATCTAGCTTAATTTGGTTCACTTAGTGGATTGTCTAAATTCAAAATTAAATTTAAAACATTCATTTATAGATTGTTACATAGTGTAATCAGAAAATTGCCTTGTTCAAAATCTGAAAATTGCATTTACACATTTCATTCTAGGTCATTGCATTGCATTTAAAGCCTCTTTCTATTTTTGGTTTGCACACGAAGTTTTCTAAACTTGTATGAGGTTTACAACTTGGTGTCCTATTAGAAATTTTTTTGTGAGACGTAGTTTGAGACTCATGTCATCTCACGATATACCATTCACCATGGATTTTGGGTTTTCTAGCTCTCTTCCTAATAGTGTTGATAATCAACCCCTATGGATTATAGTATGCATACTTTATTTCCTGACTTCCATACCTACAACGAGTGTGCATAATGTTAACAAAACCATCCCTACCATCAGTAGTTCTACTCAAGATTTGTGGTGTACCCAAAGCCAAGGTTTAACTTCAATTCATCCTTCTACAATACTCATTTCCATTCCTAAATACACTAGTACTTAAGTTACCACAACAATCCAACCTACTGGCAATGTGAACACTTCCTTAGGAATTTCCATAGGGAATCCCTCTAGCTTTGTGCATTCAAACACAATATCTCCTCAACCATCCTCCCTCACAAATTTACACTTGACTTGCCCTCCACATACATACACCAATCCACCTTACAATAACAATGATGCTATCCTTAACACACTTTTGCAAAGCATGGAATCCCTTCAACAATAAGTTGCAACCCTAAATCAAAAAAACAATGGTCAACCTTTGCAATACATTAAAATCAATCCATTATCCTTGGCGATATTAAGAGAAAAAATGCCACAAGGTATAGAAGTTCTCCGATTTGAGAAATATGGTGGGAAAGGAGATCTTGTTAGCCATGCTTCCTCTTTTACAACCCTATGCAATGATTTCATCTTTGAAGATAAAATCTTGGCTAAAATATTCCCTAGATCCTTGAAGGATACTACTTTAGAGTGGTTATCTTACCAAATAATTCAATTGGTTTATTCAATGAGCTTGCCGATGCATTTTACAACCATTTCCACATACACATGGGTCCCAAGATGACCCTAGTTGATTTAATGACATGTTAAAAAAATGATGATGAGAAAGTGACTGATTTCATAGCAAGATACCAAATTCTTTAATCACAAATAAACATAAAGATTCCTGATGCCGACCTTCAATGAATTTATACTGCCAATTTAAAAAGCAAACTCCAAAACAAACTTGAGATGTTGAGATTCCCATCCTTTATGTAGCTATGTATAGACCTTTATAATTATTATAATACGACTTATGGTTGTGATGTGAAAAATCCACCTAGCCATCCTGAAAAGCCCAAATCCATAACTCAAAATAGTTATCGACCTTTCAAGAAGAAAAATAGGGGATTTTTACAACTTGATTCCCCTCAAACAAGTCAACAAGCTAATAACCAAGTGGCTTCTATAAAGATGACAAATACCTTTTCTTTTGGGGATAGGAATATAAATTCTACTCCTCTACCCAATACCCTTCATAAAATCATGTTGCAGCTTGTGGAAAACATTATGCTTTCCTTACCTGCTATTAGAGCTCCTGATCCTATTAAACCATTGTCCGCGGGCTTTATAAAAAATTCTTATTGTCATTATCACTGAAAAAATGGACATGATATAGAATATTGTAAGCGTCTTAAAAATCTTGTGCAAGAACTTATTGATAATAATCAACTTATGATATTGCTATCAGGATTCAACCGTGTAGTTTTCGAGTCAAACTCATTGACCCATGATTCATGAGTAGTGGTTCACAAGAATCCATCTCTCATGATAATGAATGGTCCACTTAGCACTCATTGCATCTAGGTGATGCTCACAGAGGTGAAGCATTGGTCTGTCCCGGGAGGTGTGAATGATCAAGGTAATAATTTTGTAGCTCCTCCTAACCAAAATTTACAAATCTTTACAAATGCCATGCCAAAAAATACTATTTCATTTGGCAAAGCTAGTGAAACAAAGAATGATGTGATGTGTAATGCCCCGCCAAGTAACCCTAAAGGAAGTTGTAATTAACGATTTAAGCGAACCAATTTTTTATTTATTTATAAAGTGTAATTAACATACACATTCACTTACTAATTAACTACCACCTCTAAGGCTACAAGGTTGGGATTACTTAAACCCACACATACATCTTACATAAAACCATTGCATTTTATAAATTTATGAAATAAGCATCATACAACAAAAAATAATAAGATAAACATCCAAGATAAAATTTCATAATCATTTTAATCAAATATTACATCACTAATTCCCACAATGAGGCCATAATAGAAAAGTATTACAATTACATAGTTCCACCTCATAAAAACAAGAGGGGTAAAATAACTTATACAATTTGAAATATTACAAGGCCAAAATTAAACACAAGAACTGCGAGCTGTCCATCTGGATGTCTCATCAAAATGTACTGAAGATAAATGGGGACCCAACGGTGTATGGTGCATGTTCCACCCAACCAAGTGGTACCCAAAGGCCCACCCCCCATGCTAGGAGATAGTAACCACATATCATGGACAAAGATCTATAAACCTCTAACTAAAGGCAGACTCATACTAACTCAGACTAACCAACCAAACAAATGAATTAAACAAGTATAACTCTCACATTATTGACATAGGTCACATTGCTTCTTGACATAAAATAGATCAATTATGTTCAAAGAACCATACACAAAAATAATTAACAACTGTTGTCCTAGATAAAGTGTCATCGCATTTAGTTGGTCATGAGATCTCCTCTGGGCATTCTTCATAGGCTCTGGATTTCCTAGTGACCTCAACCGAACCCCGATCCTCATGCTGACTCATTAGGAATCAAATACCTCTCGTAAGGACAAGATAGATGACCATGCCATTTCAAGCCTTCCCTCTCATCCCAAGTCTAAATGAGCCCTTGTGTCTATGAGTGAGGATAAATTATCCTGATTAGTGTGAAATGCATCCTAATCATCTAAATACATTAATTTAGTTCACTTAATTAACTACTTCCAAAGGTTACCCGGTCTTACCTCTTTGGGCCCCGACCCCTAATGGAAGCCACTCTTCTACTTGACAACACACAAACAAACTAATCACCAAGGGAATCACAAGTGCATGCAACCTAGGCATCATAACCACTCCAACTCAAGGAGGAAATAAATAATAGAACTCACTCCAAACATCTTGGAGTTAACAAAACACATAGTCCACTCCTTTCACAGAAGGTACAAAACATCCCCGTTCGTGGAAACTGGGTAAATTACTGAAAAGACACCATGCACTACCCAAGGGAAAAACAACTGGTTGACAAAAAGAATCGACAACCCTCATCCTCTAAGATCTTCTGGAAGACTTACAATTATGGACTAACACTTAATCCCATATCCCAAAATACAACTTGGCAACATAGCTACAAAAAGCATTCAAGTCATAATTCCAATCTAATATTTGAATTTCCTAAATCCATACTCATTCAATTAGTAACGTTGACAAATTCAAAGACACAATAACTGGATTAACTCAAGTATTCATATAAACCTATTACCTCTTCAATTATAGGATGTTTGCAGCAATTAAACTCACTTCCCTTTATGAAATACAGAGGAAATAAAACATTTAAGGAAATCAAGAGGAAATTACTATTTTTGGATATTCTAAATCCCCATCCCTTACATACACTATTCACAATAAAATAATTAAGATAACTAATTGCCTCTTCAATATAATCAATTCTTAAATTTACTTTTTAAAACAACATAACTCCATGCAAGTAAATCCTTTCCATTTCCTAATCAAATCCTATCTCTTTCAATTTTCTATTTAAAACATGCAATATCTTCAATTTAAAATATCTTTTTCCATATCAATTTGGCCATGCATTCAAATCTTTAAAAAGAAAAGAAAAAGTCCGTGCGAAACTAAATTACATGCACCCAAGTAAAACAAGATAAATATAGAATATACTCTCAATAGTAACTACTCATGTAATATATACATTAAATATATAATAATATATTTAACTATATATACCTTGTTTATATACATTAAATATATCTACTATTATTTACAAAACACCAAAATAAAATACGCTTAAATAATAATCTATAAAATATATTTACACAATTATATATTTATACATATATAATCATGCACCTCTAATATATCTACAAATTAAATATAAAACTATATTAAAATTTAACCCCAACTTATATATATGCGTACCATATATACACATTACCTATACATATGTATACATATCATATATAAATATTGAATATATAACATCCACATAATATATATATTTTATTGAAACTTTCCAATGAATTCCTAACAATGTTAATCACCTATCAAATAAATAAAAATAAACGGAATAAAGTAAATTTCGTCCAAATGCTGAGAGGAGAGGGGGCAAATGAAGTTAGGGTTTGCTGTTCTTTGCTTGATCGCAAGAGAGAAGAACAAACCCCAACACATTTTCATTAGGGAATGGGCAGACGAATGAGGTATATCCGCTGACCTCTTAGCACTATGGGGAGGGGGCGGCTATCCCGCCGACCCTCTCCTACCATAGGCCACACCAAAACAAAGGATGGGGAGAGGCTGTAGAGGTCTCCCTCCACAGTTGTCCCCTCATGCGAGAGGCTATGGAGGCAGTGCCTCCCATGCCTCCCCCTTCCACCATAGGTTAGAATATAAACAAACAAAAATAAGGCAAAAATTTAATTAAAACCTCGATTATCTCAAACCCATAACAATGGATGTCGTACGGACGACATAAATACAATTTTTAAATCTGTATTTTATAAATACAAATCAAATTCGTATATATATATATGGATTTAATATAACAAACAAATTGGAGAAATTTTGTGAAAATATTCACCTATAGGTGAAATTATGCAAATTTTTCCAGAGAACAACAAATTTCACAGAGTATCCACACTGATTCTTTTAATCCATTTTCTTGAATTCTTTAAACAATAAAAGATCAATAAAACTAAAAGAAACTAAGTTACTCCAAGAAGCTTTCAAATCCTCTAGTTTTCTCCACCACAATTTCTAAAGAGGTTTATTAAAATAGAATTCATTTCTACAGTGAATTAAATCTTCTAAAACAATCTAAACATGTTGTTCAACCTGTAGGTTTGATTTAAATAACAAAACTAACCATTTCCTTAAATAAAATAAATTCTATAGAGGTTTCATAATTTCCCTGAAGAAATTTCATGGGAACAACATCAACTTTAAATTTATTTATTTATTTTATTTCTTCTAATAAAAAATTTATTTTTCTAAATAAATTTAACAACCAATTCTTTAATCACTACAATTTTGAAAGCAACAAAGAACAATACAAAAACCACAAAATAAAACCTGAGTCAAGAAGCTTCAGGAAATGAAAATTTGATACAGAGTCTCCTCCAAAGCTTCCACAACTTCTCTTCAACAGTATAGTGATTCCAATCAAGAAAACAATCCAAAAACACAACTAAGAATCAACATAATTCTCCAAGGAAAATCTACAGCCAAAATTTCTCCCAACAATCCGCTGTGTAAATTTTTCCAAAAATATCCTCTCACACCTAAAGAAGCTTTTCCTCTCGCAAAATTCTCTCCGTGAATGAATTTGCAACAAACTCTTCTAATTAATTAAACTTACACATGTTGGCATAATTGAAAATATCTTTAACAACCAAATCTAATATTATCTAATTTATTAATTCCAAATAATAAATTAATTCCAAAAATTGAGACTAATTTCCCAAATACAAATTTAATTCTAGATTCTAATTTAATTCCCACTTAATTGAAATAAAATTCCAAAATTAATTAAATTCCTTTCTTTCTTTTAATTTTTGCACTCTCACATTTAATTAATTAATTTAATTATTTAATAACTAAATTCAACCCCATGGATTAAATTTAAGTAATTAAATAAATTAAATTAAATTAATTATTTTAAATAATAACTTCTATCAACAATGTATAATTTTAATTAAATAATTATCAACACAATTTAATGCAATAATTCTAAATATTTATTTCCAAATCAAGAATCCTTTCAGAATTAAATAACATTAAAACATGGCAAACAATGACTCGACACAAATGACCGACGACACACTAAGGCTAAGGTGTAAACTTGACACAAGTTACCTAGCTACTATCTCCCGTTCAACTTAATCGTTGGATCGACACACTCAAACCTTTGAAACCAGATGGAGTGGATGGCATGTACCTGCAAACTTGAAAACATAGTAACCAACATCATATAATATAAACATCATAAAATACACACCGTGAAGAGGAAATCATGGAATGGCAGGGTGCTCACAAGCGAGTGATGCAATCCCATCCCCTTCACCAATACACATCAAAACTGACACTTCCATCATAACCCAATAATCTCATATGCAATCACATATTATATCAAATAACATCACTACACCAATAAAAACATGTAAAATAAAACATCTGATAAACCGCATCACATAATAGTTTGTCGCTCTATAAATAGTGATCAAATAACACACACAAGATATAGTATCTGAAAATCCAAAAACACAAATCAAAGCAAAACAAGGAAACACTGTTCAATCCACAAATCAAAACGGAGGGGTGTTACATTCTCTCCCCCAAGGGTTAGGCTTAATCCTGGAAGCCTGCACACAAGTGTTCCAATGTAGACAATTCCTAGCAAGGTGGTCCTATTGACCACAAGGTAACACCTAGTGTTATGATCAAACCCACTGTCTCCTATTGATGTAGTAGTTTGCTGCATACTACCTCAATCAGCCGCAGACTATGAACTCTGGGCTGGCTGCACCTGTTGATTGTGCTTAGTGCGCCACCAGTTTTGGTTCCTTTGAGGCAAAGAACCAAGATCATCCTGATACGTCTATGAGTCCTTACGCTTTCCAAGTGCACTCTGTTGCTGCCCACTTTGAGTAGGCTCTTGTTGAGTCATCGGTGATCCAAATCCCTGATTCTGACCCCATCGTGCACTAGACCCAACTCCTGAACCACTACCAATCTACACCCCTAAATGACCTTCTAGTGCCATAGCTAGGTTCTCCTCCACAATTCATGCCTTCTCCACAGTTGTCACCATAAATTTGGGTTCAAAGACCCTCTAACCACCACTAATTTGGGCGTTTAAGCCCCTGATGAAATATTGCACAAGCATCCCCTCATCATCTCCTATTCCTGTGAATTGTTTAAGTTCGTAGAAACGTCTCTCATACTGATCTAGTCAAGACTAACTATCGTAGGGCATGGAACTCATCACCCTTGCGTTGATGCCAATGGTCAGAAAGAAAGTGGGCTCTGAATCGCTCAAGTAAAATCTCCCAGGACACCGAACTCATGTCAATGTGGAGTTTCTACTCCTCAAGTCCCCACTAAGTGGCCACAAACCCCTACAAGTGCATAGCAACACACTATGATTTAGTATTGCTATGAAAAGGATGCATAGAAAAGCATTGATCAAGACCTATCAGCCAAGTCTTGGCCTCTAAACCGGTGCCTACTCCGTCAAACCAAGGTGGATGTGACCGAATCAAATCCCTCATATAGGAAGATACTAACATCTTCGACTGTGTTGTAACCATCCTCACACTAGGATTAACCTCGGGTACAGCTTGTCTCAGACCTAAAAGTGCCAAAGCCTCCTCAAAATCTCTACGTGCAGCTTCGACCCCTGGAGTATCCAGCTGTCCACCACCACTTGTGTCATTCAGTGAGGCTTGATGTTCCTCCTTCTCTGGTATAAGTGTAACATGAGGTGGCAAGTCATGCTGACTCCCCTCACGACTGCCTATCTGACCACGTCCTCGTCCTCTGCCTCATCCGCATCTAGGAGGTCTAGGAGGTATACTCCTACACAGACACAAAAAGGTATAAGACAAGGTACACTAGGAAACCTATGCAACTAAGCTTAATGGGCACATCATAATCTCAGAGCACCTAGTGTTTAAACCTAGGCTCTGATACCATGTGTAATGCCCCACCAAGAAACCCTAAAGGAAGTTGTAATTAACGACTTAAGCGAACCAATTTTTTATTTATTTATAAAGTGTAATTAACATACACATTCACTTACTAATTAACAACCACCTCTAAGGCTACAAGGTTGGGATTACTTAAACCCACACATACATCTTATATAAAACCATTACATTTTATAACTTTATGAAATAAGCATCATACAACAATACATAATAAGATAAACATCCAAGATATAATTTCATAATCATTTTAATCAAATATTACATCACTCATTCTAGAATGAGGCCATAATACAATTTTTTTACAATTACATAATTCCACCTCGTAAAAATAAGAGGGGTAAAATAACTTATACAATTTAAAATATTACAAGGCCAAAATTAAACACAAGAACTACGAGTTGTCCATCTGGATGTCTTGCCACTAGGCACTAAAGATAAATGGGGACCCAACAGTGTATGGTGCATGTTCCACCCAACCAAGTGGTGCCCGAAGGCCCACCCCCCATGCTAGGAGATAGTAACCACATATCATGGAAAAAATATCTACAACCTCTAACCAAAGGTAGACTCATACTCACTCATACTAACCAACCAAACAAATGAACTAAACAAGTATAAATCTCACATTACTGACATAGGTCACATTGCTTCTAGACATAAAATAGATCAAGTATGTTCAAAGAACCATATATAAAATCAATTAACAAATGTTGTCCTAGACAGAGTGTCATCGCAGAGTTAGTCATGAGATATCCTATGGGAATTCTTCATAGGCTCCGGATTTCCTGGTGACCTCAACTAAACCCCAACCCTCATGCTCACTCATGCGAAATCAAATACCTCTAGTAAGGACAAGATATATAACCATGCCATTTTAGGCCTTCCCACTCATCCAAAGTCTAAACGAGCCCTTGCGTCTATGAGTGAGGATAAATTATCTTGATTTGTGTGAAATGCATCCTAATCATCTAAGTACATTAATTTAGTTATCACTTAATTAACTACTTCTAAAGGTTACCCGGTCTTACCTCTTTGGGCCCCGACCCCTAATGGAATCCACTCTTCTACTTGACAACACACAAACAAACTAATCACCAAGGGAATCACAAGTGCATGCAACCTAGGCATCATAACCACTCCAACTCAAGGAGGAAACAAATAATAGAACTCACTCCAAACATCTTGAAGGCAACAAAACACATAGTCCACTCCTTTCACAGGAGGTACCAAACATCCCCGTTCGTGGAAACTGGGTAAAGTACTGAAAAGACACCATGCACTACCCAAGGGGAAAACAATTGGTTGATATAAAGAATCTACAACCCTCATCCTCTAAGATCCTCTGGAAGACTTATATTTATGGACTAACACTTAATCCCATATCCCAAAATACAACTTGATGACATAGCTACAAAAAGCATTCAAGTCATAATTCAAATCTAATATTTGGATTTCCTAAATCCATACTCATTCAATTAGTAACGTCGACAAAGTCAAAGACACAATAATTGGATTAACTCAATTATTCATATAAACCTATTACCTCTTCAATTATTGGACGTTTGCAGCAATTAAACTCACTTCCCTTTACGAAATACAGAGGAAATAAAACATTTAAGGAAATCACGAGGAAATTACTATTTTTGGATATTCTAAATCCCTATCCCTTACATACACTATTCACAATAAAATAATTGCCCTAAGAAAAAAATCAATAAATTAAGATAACTAATTGCCTCTTGAATATAATCAATTCCTAAATTTACTTTTAAAAACAACATAACTCCATGCAAGTAAATCCTTTCTATTTCCTAACCAAATCCTATCTCTTCAGTTTTTTATTTAAAACATGCAATATCTTCAATTTAAAATGTCTTTTTCCATATCAATTTGGCCATGCATTCAAATCTTTAAAAAAAAAAAAAAAACCCATGTGAAACTAAATTACATGCACCCAAATAAAACAAGATAAATATAGAATATACTCTCAATAGTAACTACTCATGTAATATATACATTAAATATATAATAATATATTTAACTATATATACCTTGGATATATACATTAAATATATCTACTATTATTTACAAAAAACCAAAATAAAATACAATTAATTAATAATCTACAAAATATATTTACACAATTAAATATTTATACATATATAATCATGCACCTCTCATATATCTACAAATTAAATATAAAACCATATTCAAATTTAACCCCAACTTATATATATATATATACGTACTACATATACATATTACCTATACATATGTATACATACCATATATACATATTGAATATATAACATCCACATAATATATCTATATATATATATATATATATTTTATTGAAAATTTCCAACGAAATCCTAAGAATGTTAATCACCAATCAAATAAATAAAAATAAATGGAATAAAGTAAATTCCATCCAAATGCTGAGAGGAGAGGGGGCGAACGAAGTTAGGGTTCGCTATTCTTTGCTTGATCGTAGGAGAGAAGAACAAACCCCAACACATTTTCATTGGGGAAAGGATGGATGAATTAGGTATATCAGCCGACCTCTTAGCACTATGGGGAGGGGGCGGCTATCCCACTGACCCTCTCCTACCATAGGCCGCACCGTAACAAAGGATGGGGAGAGGTTGGGAAGGTCTCCCTCCACAGTCGTCCCCTCATGGGGGTGGTTGTGGAGGCAGCGCCTCCCACACCTCCCCCTTCCACCATAGGTTGCAATATAAAAAAACACAAATACGGTGAAAATTCAATTAAAACCTCAGTTATCTCAAACACATAACCATGCATGTTGTACGAACGACGTAAATACAGTTTTTAAATTTGTACTTTATAAATACAAATCAAATTCGTATATATATATATATATATATAAACGAATTTAATATAACAAACAAATTGGAGAAATTTTGTGAAAATATTCACCTACAGGTGAAATTATGCAAATTTTTCTAGAGAAAAACAAATTTCACAGTGTATCCACACTAATTCTTTTAATCTATTTTCTTGAATTCTTTAAACAATAAAAGATCAATAAAACTAAAAGAAACTAAGTTACTTCGAGAAGCTTTCAAATCCTCTAGTTTTCTCCACCGCAATTTCTATAGAGGTTTATCAAAATAAAATTCATTTCTATAGTGAATTAAATCTTCTAAAACAATCTAAACATGTTGTTCAACCTCTAGGTTTGATTTAAATAACAAAACTAACCATTTCCTCATAAATTAAATTCTATAGAGGTTTCATAATTTCCCTGAAGAAATTTCATGGGAAGAACAAAAGCTTTAAATTTATTTATTGATTTTCTTTCTTCTAATAAAAAAATTATTTTTCTAAATAGATTTAACAACCAATTCTTTAATCACTACAATTTTGAAAGCAATAAAGAACAATACAAAAACCACAGAAGAAAAATTGAGTCGAGAAGCTTTAGGAAATGAAAATTTGATACAAAGCCTCCTCCAAAGCTTCGATAGCTTCTCTTCAATAGTACAATGATTCCAATCAAGAAAACAATCCAAAAACACAACCAAGAATCAATAGAATTCTCCAAGGCAAATCTATAGCCAAAATTTCTCCCAACAATCCTCTATGCAACTTTTTCCAAAAATATCCTCTCACACCTAAAGAAGCTTTTCCTCTCCCAAAATTCTCTTTGTGAATGAATTTGCAACAAACTCTTCTACTTAATTAAACTTACACATGCTGGCATAATTGAAAATATCTTCAATAACCAAATCTAATATTATCTAATTTATTTATTCCAAATAATAAATTAATTCCAAAAATTGAGACTAATTTCCCAAATACAAATTTAAGTCCAAATTCTAATTTAACTCCCACTTAATTGAAATAAAATTCCAAAATTAATTAAGTTCCTTTCTTTCTTTTAATTTTCACAATCTCACATTTAATTAATTAATTTAATTATTTAATAACTAAATTCAACCCCATGGATTAAATTTAATTTAATTAATTATTTTAAATAATAATTTCTATCAACAATGTATAATTTTAATTAAATAAGTATCAACACAATTTAATGCAGTAATTCTAAATATTTATTTCCAAATCAAGAATCCTTTCAGAATTAAATAACATTAAAACGTGGCAAACAATGACTCGACACAAATGACTGACGACTCACTAAGGCTAAGGTGTAGACTTGACACAAGTTACCTAGCTACTATCTTTCGTTCAACTTAACCGTTGGATCAACACGATCAAACCTGTGAAACTAGGTGGAGTCGATGTCATGTACCTGCAAACTTGAAAACATAGTAACCAACATCATATAATATAAACAACATAAAATACACACCGTGAGGAGGAAATCACGGAATCACAGGACGCTCGCAAGCGAGTGATGCAAACCCATCCCCTTCACCAATACACTCATCAAAACTGACACTTCCATCATAATCCAATAATCTCATATGCAATCACATGTTATATCAACTAACATCATTACACCAATAAAAACATGTAAAATAAAAAATCCGATAAACCACATCACATAATAGTTCATTGCTCTATAAATAACGATCAAATAACACACAAAATATAGTATCTGAAAATTTAGAAACACAAATCAAAGAAAAAAAAGGACACACTTTCCAATCCAAAAAGCAAAATGGAGGGGTGTTACATTCTCCTCCCCAAGCGTTAGGCTTACTCCTGGAAGCTTGCACACAAGTAGGGACATAACTCCCTCAAACAAACAACATCAAATGAGATCCTCAACCTCAGAGGATGAGTATCCTGCATTGCATGACCAACACAAAAAGTGTTATGATGTAGACAATTCCTAGCAAGGTGGCCCTATTGACGATAGGAGTAACACCTAGTGTTATGATAGAACCCACTATGTCCTATCGGTGTAGTAGACTACTGCATACTACCCCAATTAGCCATAGACTATGAACTCTGGGCTGGTTGCACCTGTCGATTGCGCTTATTGCACCACCAGTTTTGGTTCCTTCTAGGTGAAGAACCACCATCACCATGATACATCTGTGAGTCCTTATCCTTTGCAAGCGTACTTTGTTGCTTCCCACTCTGATTAGGCTCTTGTTGAGTCATCGGTGATCCAAATCCCTGAGTCTGACCCTATCGTGCACTAGACCCAACTGCTGAACCACTACTAATCTGCAACCCTGAATGACCTTCTAGTGCCATAACTAAGTTCTCCTCCACAAGCTGTGCCTTCTCCATGGCTGTCTCCATAAATTTGGGTTCAAAGACCCACACACCACCACTAATTCAGGCATTTAAGCCCCTGATGAAATGTTGCACGAGCATCCCCTCATCATCTCATATTCCTGCAAACTATTTAAGTTCATAGAAACGTCTCTTGTACTGATCTACAGTCAAGAATAATTGTCATAGGGCATGGAAATCATCACCCCTACGCTGATGCCAATGGTCAGAAAGCTACAGTCAAGAATAACTGTCGTAGGGCATGGAACTCATCACCCCTGCGTTGATGCCAATGGTCAGAAAGAAAGCGGGCTCTAAACCGCTCAAGGAAAATCTCCCAGGACACCGAACTCATGTGAATGTGGATTTTTTGCTCCTCAAGTCTCCACCAAGTGGCTGCAAACCCCTGCAGGTGCATAACAGTGCACCTTGCTTTAGTATTGCTATCAAAATGATGCATAGAAAAGCATTGATCAAGCCCTATCAACCAAGTCTCAGCCTCCAAACCGGTGCCTACTCCATCAAACTGAGATGGTTGTGACTGAATCAAATCCCTCATATAGGAAGATGCTAACATCTTTGACTATGCTATAACTATCCTCACACCAAGATTAACCTCGGGTACTGCTTGTCTCAGACCTAAAAGTGCTAGTGCCACCTCTAAAGCTCTATGTGCAGCTTCGACCCCTGGAGGATCCAGCTGTCCACTAACACCTGTGCCATTCAGTGAGGCTTGATGTTCCTCCTGCTCTGCTATAAGTGTAACATGAGGTGTCGAGTCATGCTGATTCCTCTCACGACCGCCTATCCGACCACATCCTCATCCTCTTCCTTGTCTGTGTCTAGGAGGCATAGTCCTACACAGACACAAAAATGTATTAGACAAGGTTCACTATGAAACCTACACAACTAAGCTTAATGGGTACATCATAATCCTGGAGCACCCAATGTTTAAACCTAGGCTCTGATACCATGTGTAATGCCCCGCCAAGCAACCCTAAAGGAAGTTGTAATTAACGATTTAAGCGAACCAATTTTGTGTTTAGTTATAAAGTGTAATTAACATACACATTCACTTACTAATTAACAACCACCTCTAAGGCTACAAGGCTGGGATTAGTTAGATGCACACATACATCTTATATAAAACCATTGTATTTTATAACTTTATGAAATAAGCATCATACAACAAAACATAATAGGACAAACATCCAAGATACAATTTCATAATAATTTTAATCAAATATTACATCACTCATTCCCAGAATGAGGCCATAATACAAAAGTGTTACAATCACATAATTCTACCTCGTAAAATTAAAAGGGGTAAAATAACTTATACAATTTGAAATGTTACAAGGCCAAAATTAAACACAAGAACCGCGAGCCATCTGGATGTCTCGCCACCATGTACTAAAGATAAATGGGGACCCAACGGTGTATGGTGCATGTTCCACCCAACCAAGTGGTACCCGAAGGCCCACCCCCCATGCTAGGAGATAGTAACCACATATCATGGACAAAGATCTACAACCTCTAACCAAAGGAAGACTCATACTGACTCACAACCAAACAAATGAACTAAACAAGTATAACTCTCACATTAATGACATAGGTCATATTGCTTGCAAACATAAAATAGATCAAGTATGTTCAAAGAACCATACACAAAAACAATTAACAATTGTTGTCCTAGATAGAGTGTCATCGCAGAGTTAGTCATGAGATCTCCTCTGGGCATTCTTCATAGGCTCCGAATTTCCTGGTGACCTCAACCAAACCACGATCCTCGTGCTCACTCATGTGGAATCAAATACCTCTCGTAAGGACAAGATAGATGACCATGCCATTTCAGGCCTTCCCTCTCATCCTAAGTCTAAACGAGCCCTTGTGTCTATGAGTGAGGATAAATTATCTTGATTAGTGTGAAATGTATCCTAATCATCTAAGTACATTAATTTAGTTATCACTTAATTAACTACTTCCAAAGGTTACCCGGTCTTACCTCTTTGGGCCCCGACCCCTAATGGAAGCCACTCTTCTACTTGACAACACACAAACAAACTAATTGCCAAGGGAATCACAAGTGCATGCAACCTAGGCATTATAACCACTCCAACTCAAGGAGGAAACAAATAATAGAACTCAATCCAAACATATTGGAGCCAAAAAAAAACATAGTCCACTCCTTTCGTAGGAGGTAGAAAACATCCCCGTTCATGGAAATTGGGTAAATTACTGAAAAGACACCATGCACTACCCGAGGGAAAAACAACTGGTTGACATAAAGAATCGACAACCCTCATCCTCTAAGATCCTTTGGAAGACTTATAATTATGGACTAACACTTAATCCCATATCCCAAAATACAACTTGATGACATAGCTACAAAAAGCATTCAAGTCATAATTCAAATCTAATATTTGGATTTCCTAAATCCATACTCATTCAATTAGTAACGTTGACAAAGTCAAAGACACGATAACTGGATCAACTCAAGTATTCATATAAACCTATTACCTCTTCAATTCTTGGATGTTTGCAGCAATTAAACTCACTTCCCTTTATGAAATACAAAGGAAATAAAACATTTAAGGAAATCATGAGGAAATTACTATTTTTGGATATTCTAAATTCCTATCTGTTACGTACACCATTCACAATAAAATAATTGCCCTAACAAAAAATTCAATAAATTAAGATAACTAATTGCCTCTTCAATATAATCAATTCCTAAATTTACTTTTAAAAACAACATAACTCCATGCAAGTAAATCCTTTCCATTTCCTAACCAAATCCTATCTCTTTCAATTTTCTATTTAAAAATGCAATATCTTCAATTTAAAATATCTTTTTCCATATCAATTTGGCGATGCATTCAAATCTTTAAAAAACAAAAAACCCTCCATGCAAAACTAAATTACATGCACCCAAATAAAACAAGATAAATATAGAATATAATCTCAATAGTAACTACTCATGTAATATATACATTAAATATATAATAATATATTTAACTATATATACCTTGTTTATATACATTAAATATATCTACTATTATTTACAAAACACCAAAATAAAATACGCTTAATTAATAATCTACAAAATATATTTACACAATTATATATTTATACATATATAATCATGCACCTCTCATAAATCTACAAATTAAGTATAAAACCATATTAAAATTTAACTCAACTTATATATATATGTACTACATATACATACTACCTATACATATGTATACATACCATATTTACATATTGAATATATAACATCCACAATATATATTTTTTATTGAAACTTTCCATCGAATTCCTAAGAATGTTAATCACCAATCAAATAAATAAAAATAAATGAAATAAAGTAAATTCCATCCAAATGCTGAGAGGAGAGGGGGCGAACGAATTCAAGGTTCGTTGTTCTTTGCTTGATCGTAGGAGAGAAGAACAAAGCCCAACGCATTTTCATTGTGGAAAGGGCGGATGAATGAGGTATACCCGCCGACCTCTTAGCATTGTGGGGAGGGGGCGACTATCCCACCGAACCTCTCCTACCATAGGCCACGCCATAACAAACCATGGGGAGAGTCTGTGGAGGTCTCCTTCTATAGTCGTCCCCTCATGGGGGTAGTTGTGGAGGCAGCGCCTCCCATGCCTCCCCCTTCCACCATAGGTTGGAATATAAACAAATAAAAATATGGCAAAAATTTAATTAAAACCTTGGTTATCTAAAACCCATTACCATGGATGTCGTACGGACGACGTAAATACAATTTTTAAATTTGTATTTTATAAATACAAATCAAATTCGTATATATATATATAAACGGATTTAATATACCAAACAAATTGGAGAAATTTTGTGAAAATATTCACCTACAGGTGAAATTATGCAAATTTTTCTAGAGAACAACAAATTTCATAGAGTATCCACACTGATTCTTTTAATTCATTTTCTTGAATTCTGTAAACAATAAAAGATCAATAAAACTAAAAGAAACTAAGTTACTCCGAGAAGCTTTTAAATCCTCTAGTTTTCTCCACCGCAATTTCTACAGAGGATTATCAAAATAAAATTCATTTCTATAGTGAATTAAATCTTCTAAAACAATCTAAGCGTGTAGTTCAATCTCTAAGTTTGATTTAAATAACAAAACTAACCATTTTCTCAAATAAATTAAATTCTATAGAGGTTTCATAATTTCCTTGAAGAAATTTCGTGGGAACAAGAGAAGCTTTAAATTTATTTATTTATTTTCTTTCTTCTAATAACAAATTTATTTTTCTAAATAGATTTAACAATCAATTCTTTAATCACTACAATTTTGAAAGCAACAAAGAACAATACAAAAACCACAAAAGAAAATCTGAGTCAAGAAGCTTTAGGAAATGAAAATTTGATACAAAGCCTCCTCCAAATCTTCCACAACTTCTCTTCAATAGTACAGTGATTCCAATCAAGAAAATAATCCAAAAACACAACCAAGAATCAACAAAATTCTCCAAGGCAAATCTACAACCAAAATTTCTCCCAATAATCCTCTGTGCAACTTTTTCCAAAAATATCCTCTCACACCTGAAGAAGCTTTTCCTCTCCCAAAATTCTCTCCGTGAATGAATTTGCAACAAACTCTTCTAATTAATTAAACTTACACATGTTGGCATAATTGAAAATATCTTTAACAACCAAATCTAATATTATCTAATTTATTAATTCCAAAAATTGAGACTAATTTCCCAAATTCAAGTTTAATTCCCACTTAATTGAAATAAAATTCCAAAATTAATTAAATTCCTTTCTTTTTTTTAATTCTCACAATCTCACATTTAATTAATTAATTTAATTATTTAATAACTAAATTCAACCCCATGGATTAAATTTAATTAATTAAATAAATTTAATTTAATTTATTATTTTAAATAATAACTTCTATCAATAATGTATAATTTTAATTAAATAACTATCAACACAATTTAATGCAATAATTCTAAATATTTATTTCCAAATCAAGAATCCTTTCATAATTAAATAACATTAAAACATGGCAAACAAGGACTCGACACAAACGACTGACAACACACTAAGGCTAGGGTGTAGAATTGACACAAGTTACCTAGCTACTATCTCTCGTTCAACTTAGTTGTTGGATAGACATGCTCAAACCTGTGAAACCAGGTGGAGTCGATGTCATATACCTGCAAACCTGAAAACATAATAACCAACATCATATAATATAAACAACATAAAATACACACCGTGAAGAGGAAATCACGGAATCGTAGGGCGATCACAAGTGAGTGATGCGAACCCATCCCCTTCACCAATACACTCATCAAAACTGACACTTCCATCATAATCCAATAATCTCATATGCAATCACATTTTATATCAACTAACATCATTGCACCAATAAAAACATGTAAAATAAAAAATCCAATAAACCACATCATATAATAGTTCGTCCCTCTATAAATAGCGATCAAATAACAAACACAAGATATAGTATCTTAAAATCAAGAAACACAAATCAAAGCAAAACAAGGACACACTGTCCAGTCCAAAAAGCAAAACAGAGGGGTGTTACATGATGAATATTGAAACAAATGATGAAAACATAAAAGATGAAAATGTGGATTAACCAACTAAAGTATTAGCATTTATTGAAGCTAAACATCATAAGGGATCAACCAAAATTCCTCTTGATATTTATTTCTCACAAAAAGACATACTTAAGCATGCACCCAATGGTCCTCTCTACATAGCTAGAAGAATCAATGAAAAGCCTACTAATGGGATATTAATTGATCATGTCTGTGGAGATAATATTATCCCTTAATAATTCCTATTTGTGCATGAACTCTATCAAGATACATATTATAAATTCAAAGCATGGATCAAAAACATAATGGTTTTTCTTGTCCTATGATTGGCTCGATAGTTCTCCCTTTAAAACTTGGACTGAAAACATTAAATGTCACATTCACAATCATATCGAATTCAAACAAATGTTGTGTGAAGTTAGGCTATCCATGGCTTCACTCCATGAATTTCATCTCATTAGTTGTACATAAATGTTTAAATTTTTCCCTTTGGAAATAAAATATTTATAGTGCATCATAGTAGCTTTAATAATGTGTCTTCCCATGGGAATTTTTCATTGGATTTCTTTTGGCCTGAGCCTATTGAACCTATTCGACCTCATGAGGACTACTTTTCAAATTGTATCAAAAATTCAAGGCAAAACACATAGAAAAATTATCCCTTAGAAATATGCCTCAACCTGTGATTGAGCCACCTATCCCTCACCAACCAAGTATTGAACAAAAATACCTTCCAAATATCCAAGAGGAACCTATGATAAGTCATCCTACCATTTCCTATAAGAGACCACAAGATAACCAAAACAATCCCATTAGGCCTCCTAAAGTCAAACAAGTTTACAAAGCTAAATAGAAAGTAGTTAAAAAACCTCCTATGGTTCCTTTCGTTCCTCCCCTAAGGGAAGAGAAGAAGCCTATGATTGACAAACCCACTCCTATAAAAATGCAAATTGAAAATAGATTCAAATTAAACCAAAATTCTAGAGATCAGAGGTGCAAACGTTATGCTATTTCTCATATGTTACAAGCTAAAGAAGAAAAGAAAAACACAGAAAATAAATATCTAAACTTACCTAAAGCAACGCATGATGACACTATACCCTTGTCACAACATAAGCAAGAAACTTCAAGAGACATTATCATTTGACCTCCTATTGTGATTAATCTAGATGATGACACTGAAATTGCAAAGATTTATGGACAAGTGCATAATGAGTTGAATACATTGTTTTCCACTTCTATGAGCTTAAATGACAAATCTACTAATATGATTGTTGAACTTGGTATGTTTCCTAGTTCGACGCTTGATGTTTTCCGTTTGGCTAGTTATCCACCTTCCATTTATACCAACCGAGTCTGGGATGTGGATGACTTGCTATAAGTTGACTTGCATGTGCCTTACTAGTCCTTTGCATTGTTTTCTTTTTCATGTTCTTTTATGTGATTGCATGTGCATAATGTTCAATCCCCGGTACTATTTCATTTGATGTATCTCTCTCTCTCTCTCTCTTTGTGCATTCATCTATATGTACCTTCATTCTTCTCTATGTTGTAAGCATTTCACCTTTTTCATTTGTCTTGTGTTTTCCATTTGGGGATGACGCAAGGCATCAAGAAATTTGGGTCTCTTCCACATTGACCCAAAGGATTTTTCTCTTTGTTTTCACTCTCTTTGTGTCATTCTTCCAGTTCTATGAGTATTTGAGGAATGATGAATGGTGACCAAGAGATCCTATTGATATGGTGTGCAACAGAGCCTAAGGAGTTAACTTTCATGGACGAAACTTCTTTCAGTTTCCATTCTGATCCCCATCCCAACAGTCTTTCTTTTGACCTTTATTGACCCCAAATCCATAGATCCCTTATGGACTTTTGGGGGTAACCCCTCCCTCCCTTTTCATGACATAGCTTTATTTCAAAAACATATGACTTGGCATAGGGTTTTCTGAGGAAAGATCTCATGTCTTAGAAGTAAACATTAGCTACTTTAAAGCAATTTCTCATAGCAATGGTGTTAGAAACCGCTTTAAAGTGGGGGCATACATCGATGATATCTTTTGACATTCTGCATATTTCATGGTGTGATTTTTTTCTTGTGATGCGTCCTTTTCTTGGTGGTGTCATTAGGTTTGATGTCCTCTGAGAGTGATATTTCTAAGCATACAACTTTCTCTTAATGGAATTATGCGATGCGAGGCATACCACAAGTGGCAATATATTATACTTGACCTATCATTTCTTGGAGACACTATACACGATGGTCCCTAAAAACACTGCAAAAAATCCTTGTGATTAGCTCCCTTTTTTGCTTCCACCCACTGTTTTAATGTATTTTTCTCCAATTTTTTGAAAAGTTCAGTGCTATTTATCGGGATGGTTCCATTTTTGGTATGTTTTGCGTCTATTAGAACAACTGTGCTAAATCAGGTGCTAATTAGTGTCATATTTAGCATTGTGTTTAGCGCTGAATTTAGTGCCGGATTTAGCACCAGATTTAGTGCCAGATTTATCATCGGGTTTAGATAGAAGTCAACAATGTCCTCCACTATTCAACGTACACCTCAACTATCAACCAAGTGTGTGTATACCCCGCACTATCGCTCAATAGGTTGACAACTCTCGCGGTATGGCAGTAAGTGCACTACCGCTCAACTACTAGAAGGCTTCTGTGGTGTGGCGGTATACCACATTACCACTAGACAGTAATAAGCCTCTCGTGGTATGGCGGTATACACCGCACTACCATCAGGTAGTAAGAAATCTCCCGCAGTATGGAGGTATGGATTTAGCACCAGATTTAGCACCGGATTTAGTGTCGGATTTAGCATCGAGTTTAGTGCTAGGGTTAGTGCCAGATTTAGCATCGGGTTTAGAGCCAAGTTAGAAATTTCCACCACTATTTGGCATACACCTTAGCTATCAACCAAGTCTATGTATACCCCACACTATCGCTCGACAAGTTGAAGACTCCCGCAATATGGCGGTAATTGCATTACCGCTCAACTACTAGAAGGCTTCCGCGGGGTGGTGTTATATCACGCTATCGCCAGATAGTCAAAAGCCTCTTGTGGTATGGCTGTATACATCGCACTACTGCCAGGCAGTAAGAAATCTCCCATGGTATAGCAGTATACCACGCTACCACACCTCACAATCATCCAATAGTACAGAGGTAAAAGCATGAACTTAACACATTATTTATTTATGTGTTGAATATTAATCATTATTTAGAATTTATTTTTCACAATAATATATGAATGGTTTGGAAGAAATGCAAGAGGTAGATCTATTTTAATTAAAAAAATTCTTAAGGTGCAAGGTATCTAATGTAATATCACAATCACAATCACACAATTTTTTTAAATTATAATAATTAAAATCATAATTTAATGATTAAATTATATATTTAATTCATATTCATTTTATTTTTATTTAAATAAATTATTTTACATATATATTTTAAAATCAAAATTAATAATTGTTAAAGATATTTTTTCATATTTTTATTTTATATAAAATAACATCAATAGTTTTTAATTTTTAATTGAACATACAAATTAATAAATTTAATAGATAATAGTAATTTTTTATTATAAAATATATGTATTTTGTTTTCTAAATTTGTTTGAATATTAAAATATTTAATGATTAAACATATTTGATTTTTTTCACATCAATTTTTGCCGCCATGATGAGTTAGAACAAAATACCCAAGCCCTAATTTTTAACTCTCATTTTCACTTGGCTTTTTGGAGCTCCCTTGCCTGCACATGCCACCATCATTAGAGTTTAAAACCTCAAGCTTTTTGAAGGAGTATTTGTCAATTTTCTCACTAATTTTGAGAGTTTTCTTCACATAAATTTTTGTTGAAGATGAATTAGTTAAAACTTTCATGGTTCATCATTTGTTTCCACTTATCTAAATTTGTTTTCAAAGACATTCTTTCTCGGATTCTCATGCATTTTTCTCTTGCTTTACTTTGTCGATGCCTTGCTTGTCTTGAGGCTGACATCAAAGCACTTTTGGAGCTCACATTTCTTCGAACAACAAGAAGTTGAGTAAGTTTCTATGTGCCATTTCTCTATATCTTACCTCCGTTTTCTATCAAAACAAGATCGATTTGGACTCAATAGATACAAATGAATGGGTGTTTTATTTCTACCATGCATCCTTATTTTGTAACCCTTCTATTTTGGCTTGTCTTCTCTGAACTTAGCTCACTCTAGAAAAATAAATGAAACAAATCATACTCTCCATATTTGGTTTGATCAAACGATGAAAGATTTTTTTATTTTTTTATTTTTTTCTCTTTCCTGGTGATAGCTTGGTCGTGACCTCTCTAGAATATTTTTAATATTTCCAAAAAGAACAAAGTGTAAAATTTTATTTATTATATTTTTGAGCCTCCCTCATGGCTCCATGATTATGGCCATGGGATCTATTCAATGGCATTCTAGGTTTGTCTTTGATTTGGGGTTTTTCGAAAACCCGTGACTCTTATTGCAGATACGAGCTCTTAGAAAAATGAGTGCAAGTCTTTTGGCATGATCTTTCACTTCTCAAAAAGCAAAATAAATCCTTCCACATTTGGGGCTCAGCCCAGAAACCTTAAACCATGGGTTGGTAATATTTTGCATATCCTTCTCCTTTCTTACAAGCATTTTACATTTTCATTTTTCAAAACCCGCTTCACAAGACAATTGCACTATTTTTCTATATGTTCATTTTTCTCTAAACAAGACAAAAATGGTGATGATTGATGTAGATCATGGTGGACTTCAATGTTCTTCAAATAAAAAAACATAGATTTTTGCAAGATCACTTAAACATTCACAAATTTACTTTAATGAAACATAGTTTTCCAAGCTCCAAATACACCAAAAAGAGGTTTTAAGACACCAAACTCCTACTGAAATTTTACCACACCTTAAACATCATAGAATTGATAGGGTTAAGAAAACAAAACACTCTTAGAACACTGGTTCTTTCATTATTGCATTATTAATACTCAAGAAGACAAATTACTTGTAGTGTTCCACATAGACAAATTAAATCAAGTGTATCTTGTAAACCAAATTGAATATCCAAAAAAATGCATTTTCAAGAACCCATTTTGTCCTTATTAAACATATCAAAAAAATAGAATGAAGTTTTTCTAGAAATAAAACCTTAAAAAATGGCTGTCCCGCTATCCTAGAGGGCTAATTTTGGCTCATATGCAAGAGGGTTTATTGGAAATAACTACTCCAAACCACAAACCACTTTGCCAATGCTTCAAACACTTTATAATAGGTCTGAAAATTCTATCCAAACCATATCCAACCCTTTAACATTTCATTTGTAGAAAATCCCAACTTGTAGCTATGCCTTCATGCTCAATATTCACAAATTTACTTTAATGAAACATGGTTTTCCAAGCTACAAATACTCCAAAAAAGTGGTTTTAAGACACCAAAATCTTACTGAACCTTTACCACAGCTTGAAAATCATAGAATTGATAGGATTAATCCAAAAAAACACTCTTAGAACACTGTTTCTTTCACTATTGCATTATTCATATTCAAGAAGACAAATTGTTTGTAGTGTTCCACATAGATAAAATCGGGTGTATCTTTTAAACCAGATTGAATCTCCAAAAAGAAAAAAATATTTTCAAGAACCCATTTAATCCTTCTTAAACATATTAAAAAAAAGAATGAGGTTGTTTTGGAAAGAAACCCTCAAAAAATGGCTGTCCCACTATCCTAGAGGCCTCATTTTGGCTCATATGCAAGAGGGTTTATTGGAAATAACTTCTCCAAACCACAAACCACTTTTAAAATGCTTCAAAAACCTTATAATAAGTCTTAAAATTCTATCCAAACCATCTCCAACCCTTTATCATTTCATTTTTAGCAAATCCCAACTTGTAGCTATACCTTCATGCTCAACATTCACAAATTTACTTTAATGAAACATGGTTTTCCAAGCTCCAAATACACCAAAAAGAGGTTTTAAGACACAAAAATCTTAATGAACCTTTACCACACCTTTAACATCATATAATTGATAGGATTAAGCTAGAAAAACACTCTTAGAACATTGATTCTATCATTATTGCATTATTCATAATCAAGAAGACAAATTGCTTGTAGTGTTCCACATAGACAAAATCGGGTGTATCTTTTAAACCAGATTGAATATCCACTAAAAAATAAAAAATTCAAGAACCAATTTTGGCCTTCTTAAACATATAAAAAAATAGAATGAGGTTGTTTTGGAAAGAAACCCTCAAAAAATTATTGTCCCGCTGTTCTAGAGGCATAATTTTGGCTCATATGCAAGAGCGTTTATTGGAAATAACTGCTCCAAACCAAAAAAACAATTTGAAAATGCTTCAAACACCTTATAACAGGTTTGCACATGCTATACAAACTATACCAAACCTTTTAAAATTTCATTTTTAGCAAATCCCAACTTGTAGCTATGCCTTCATGCTCAAAATTGATGAAAAATCACTAGGGCAGCAGTAGAACTCCTGTAACTTGACTACACTTGAAAACACAACCAAAATTGAAAAACAACCTAAAATAACCCATTCCACCAATTTACAGAGGTCTACATTGGTGGAATTGTGTTTTATGCTTTTATTTGACTCTCAAACCCTTAAAATGAGGGTTTTTGGACTATCCTCAGAAAAATGGCTCTAAAAAGCTTAAAATTCAAAAAAATTAACTCAAACTAGATTTATTTGAAAGCTAATTCAAATATCTATCAAACCCAACCAAAAATAAATCTTGAGATTGTAGACACCGAAAATTGGTCTAGGCCTGCGAGTGTGAGTACCACTTTTGACATAATTTTCTAATGTGCATGGTCATGATTAAATAATGTTTATTATTTAATTACCTTTCTAAACACATATTTCCTCTATTAATTAAGTTACCTTTTTAATTATTTTTAATTAATTAATTATGACCCCTTATTCAACTTTGATATAAATCATATTTATTTAATTATGTCACTAACTAATTAATTATCCTTTCTTAATTAAATAATTTATTATTTAATTACCCCTTTGTCATATTTCAACTATAATTAAATATTCCTTATTTAATTATTCAATTAATCCTTTTCAACAGTCAATTAAATAAATTATCATTATATATTAAATTAATTCATTTCAATTTTGAATAAGATTTAATTCATAATTAATTATTTCTATCACATTCTTTTGTCATCCAATTAAATAATCATTCACTCACCATCTGACTCGAGATCTATTTAAATCTGCCAGTTATCTCCGGATTCAATATCTGATTGTCTCTGCGAAATGACTCTCTATCACAACCTATCAGTTAACCATTTCTAACTCATATGCATGAATGTGTTTATTAATTAAATATCTTTATTTAATTAATTAATTCATGTGTGCATTCGAACGGATTATTCTTCGAGTTCTAACTTTGTCTTTTTCATTCAAAGTCTATTTATTTTGTTTTCGAAGACTCTTAACTAAAGATTAAATTGTTTATTTAATTTGGAACTCGTCTTCTTTCTATTTTCAAATAGTCTTGACACAAGATTAAGTTATTGTTCTAATTTAATCTTTATCCTATAGAATTTCCTAACTTACGTTCTAACTGACACTAAAATCACATCGCATGGAATTCATCAATCTCGATCGTTGATCTCTCTTTCAAATCTAAGCCGATCATTCGAAAACCCAAAATCTATAAATTGACCTGTCATTATCATTATTCTTCCTCTCGAAATCAATACTTCTGAGAAGAACCTATTATCTTCGATATTTTTCTTAGACAATACATCCAGGCTATGCTTGCATCAATATGGAAAATCTAAGGGAAAGAATACTGATACAACAAAATGGAGAAAGACAATCAAGATAATTCGAAGACGTGGACGGATATTCGGTGAGACTGTTCTTGTTATAGTTTTTATTGTTTTTGTTCATTCTTACTCATTCTTAATTGTTTGATTTAGATTAATATTTGTTAGATTAGATTTAACCATCTATCTATGCAAGTTCTCATTTATTCTACGTTATAGAGAGTACTGTACAGACCAGTACCACGCCTAAGAATAGCAAGAAAATGTTAAAATTTGCAAAATAGGGCACTTTTATTCAAAATTTATTCAAGATACAATGTACTCTCTTCTTCCATGCCTTCAAAAGGCTCTTTAAAGGTGTCTATTATAGTTATATAACTACCCTTTCAGTTACAATCAACCAACAACCTTCCCTTTACAAAATGACTCTTCACATTCTTCTTTTTTGCATTTTGCAATTTTGCATTTTGACTTCATAGACCTCCTAGAAACCTATTAATGATTCAAATTCATTTAAAATGGTCCAAATATGACCTTTTTACAATCACAATATGATGAAGACTCAAATATTACAAATTTTCCCCATGGAGGCATGAAGTTACATGGTGCCCTACACCAATGATATGTTTCACAATTATGAAAATAAACATGGTTCTATTTCCTTTTGATGTATGTAACTGTAATTTCATTTTTCTTGTTCTCAGAAATGAAGCTATGTTCTCTTTCCACAATTTCATTGATCTCTTCATCATTCCCCAATAATTGAATAATGTTATAGAAGCATTACAAAGAGGTAGTCTTAGGTATTAGATAGATGGTATGTTTCATAACACATTGCTTAGGCCATCCTCTGGGGTAATGAAAATTATCCTTGTATAAGTAATGTACTGGAGGATTTAGTTCAATAATATGCTTCACCATGCACTTCATATGTCACTGGAATATAATTTTACAACATAAAATCCTATATTAAGCATACTAATTGAAACTTCAAGGTCAAGTGAACAATTTTGTATTAGATTTCTGATTTTCGAATCATGCATATTATGTTGCTGAGAAAGATTTTCAAACAACTTTCTTATGTTGTGGAGCCAAACAGTTACCATGGCATTACTTTTATGATCAAAGTTATGCATGTATTCTGAGCTTCTTGATTTATCTCTTGTGTAAGCCTCTAAGAAGCTTCTCAGGCTACTAATTTGTAATTAGTTTTCAAGGGATTGTTTTCTCTTTATTTTCCAATTTCCTATTAATTAATAGGGAGATATGGTCTTTTTCTTTCCAATCACAAGGTGCATTTCAATGAACTTGACCATTTTGAATTATTTAAATGTAGACACCATATGGCCGATGCTGAATTCTATTGCTGCTCCAAGGAACTTTGAATTCTTCCTTTGATAGTGAGATTCCCTCAAGACATGAATGCGGTTATCATAGTTCTAAACACTCATTTCAGCATGAAGAATACATCAATGCGTAGTAGAATTCATAAAGCACTTGTTTCTGATTATGAATGTTTTAGATTGTTACATATAGTCATGGTCAGATTCTCATGATAGATTCCTTTGAAACTTGTGACGGGTATGTATTTGAGGACCAAATTGAGTTTATCAAGGAATCAGCACTTGAAGGAGAACACATACTTTAACAAATTATCTCATATGCTGATGTTTTGAATTGTATATCAAATATCTTCTTTTGATTTAAATAGTAATAAGATATATGTTTCTTTCTTTCGTTGATTGGACTAAACTTTAGAGAACAAATGGAATTTTTTTTGGAGTTATATATGTATTTTTGTAGGACTTTTTAACTTTACAACATAGATTATGTATTATTCACTTTTGATTTTTTATTAATTTGCTCATTATTGATGTGGTGCAGGAGCACCTTGTTCAATATATGCCTCCATTAGTCAAAATTATAAAAAAATGAATTTACAATTGTAAGAGAATTGTAGAAGGTCATGAGAAGGCCTATTTAATTTTAATTGAGCCTCAAAAAGGTTTTAGGTGTCAAAAGGATGAAAAAAGAAAAATTGCAAAAAAATGCTAAAAGTTGCTAAATTTGAAAAAAGGCAAAAAAATCAGAATATGAAGAGACAAAGTGGGAAAGTAAAGGGTTAGGTCAATGTAGGTAGTTGAAAATTCAGTTTTTTAATGGGAAACATCTATAAAAACTATTTGGAAGGCGAGCAAAGATTCATTCTTTTGTATTCCTAAAACATTTTGTTTAATAAAATCCTTGTTTCATATATTTTTAGTGTTTAAACTCTTGAACCAGTCCTTGTACGGATTGTACAATAGACTATAAGATTTAAAATTATTGTGTTCTTGGTGTAAGGTGTTAATAATCAATTAAATGAGTTTTAAAGAGGTTCCATTAGTTTTTAGAGGCTAACTTTTTGTGTTTTAACAATAAACCCAGTCAAGGGTTTGAGAGTCTTGTGAAGATTATCATTCACATCCCACCAATGTAGGTCGAGTAGAATGGTGGGATGGATTGTTTAGGGAGTTTTTTTTTGTATATTTTTTAGTGAATTGAGTGTGTACAGGAACAAGGGAGTTAAGATTGAAAAGTTTGATGTTTCTCTTATCAAAAAAATTATGATTTTCCCTTGAAGTTGATGGTTACAAGTGTGATAAAGGAGATACAACATGCATACAAGATAGATGATGGTAAAATAAGGTTGCAAAGACATAAAAAATGTGTTGGAAGAGGTGGAAAGTTATTTTATATTTGCAATATGCATTTCCAATAAACCCTCATTCATTTTGTGTTGAAAAGCCTACACTTAAGGGTTTTGAGGTTCAACATTTTGTGGAGCCTTTTAGTCCCTAAAAATTATTGATTCTTAAGTTTTGATACCTGTTATACTGATTCCCATGGGTTTGGGGTGTTTAGTGGTTGATTTATTGGCAGTCTCTTTATAATTTTGACCTAATTTGGTGCATTTTGTTGCGGACAATCTATTGTTTTGTTATTTTTTTCATAAAAAAAACACCCAAGCTTGAATTATGTTTAATTAGGCCATAATGGGTCCTCATAAATATATTTTGTCTTGGGATATTCAATAAGGGTCAAAAGATATACCCATTTTTGTTATGATGGAATATTACAAGAAATTGAGGGCGTGACTGCAAGAATTTGTGAAGCTGATAAAATTGTGCTATGAGGAAGTGATATTGATTTTATCCATCAGATTAATGATTTTTAATATTACTTTGGGACTTGGTAAACGTTTGGAGTCAATATTTTTTGTTTTAGTGCTTGTAGCAATATGAAATCAAGGTGCAAATTGGGTGTCTTGGTGTGAATGTCTGATGAGTTGATTGTTTCAGAGGTTTCCTAATGAGTTTTTGTTTTTCTTCAGTCAAATCAAATATTTTAAAGGTAAAATTGGGTCTGGTAAGAGAAAAGAATCAAGATTTTATGGATTTATGCCTTTTAGCAATGAAGAATCAAGTGAAAATGTAGTGAACTTGGTGAAGGATTAGTGGATCTTCTCATGTTTTGAGTTTGGGTCAGAAGTACCCTTGAAAGTTTGGTGTATTGTATTGATGCTCTGCATCATGATTTTTTATCCTAAATCAGGATGAGGGTGATGATTTTGAAAAGGATTCTAGGGAAAAAACAATGTCACACAAACTCTAGGTAGGATGCATTTTCTTTATGCCTGAAATGAGTGTAGCATTTAGCTATGGAAGGCACCAAAAATAATTTTGCACATTAAATTTTTTAATGTACATATATTATATGAATCAACTACTTTTAATTTTCATTTTACTCCACTGAAATTAAATGAATCCTCATTTTCAATCATCAAGCCACTGGAAGGAATATTGTTTCCTTGTATTTTATTCCTGACATAGAAGCAACTAGAAGTTTTCATGTTATTTTCAAAATTGTTGGTTATTTGATGCTAGCTTAACTTTTCTTGCAATGGTTGAATAGGATGAAAACAATAGCCATATCAAATTCCTTATTCCCAAGTCCTACTCTCTCAAGGTTAACAATCTTAATCTCACTAATAGTGATTACTAAGAAAGGTAATTCCACCAAATCTACCAAACAGTTTACCATAGGAACAATAAAAGCAGATGCTTTGAAAGGAACTCCATGAAAACCAAGCTCTCTAAATTGTATATCAAACTCTACTTCAAAATATTTTAGATGAGGCTGACCCCATAGCTCTATTACTCGCTTGAAAAATCCTTGTAACTCTGCATTAATTTTATTTTTCATGTCCCTCTCTTGTTGTTCTTCCTCAATTTCATCAGGATCATACATTGACCTTCTTTCCCTTCCTAAAGTTTGGACTGCATCCACTACCTCTACATAAAACTGGACATCCTTGGTCTTCTTGGTTCACACCATGATATGGTTATGCAAATGTAAATGAAGCAAAGTAATCATCTCCTTCTCTGTTGGCTAGAAGAATGCATGCTTAATGTTTTGATACATGATATCAGCTCTCTCTTCTGCTCTTGTGTTTTAATACCGAAATCCATTATGGTGGGCCTCCAGATTTCTAGTCATCTTTCTTCCCCTTCCAGCAAATGTTGGCATATTTTACTAATGTTTATTAGAATTTTTGCATGTTTTACATCATTGGAATGACATATTAGCTATAACTTTTTTGAAATTTTATAATGGTATGTGCACTTTTATATGATGTAATATGATTATGGTTTTGTTTCACATGTTATAATATTAGATATATAATAGAAAAATAAATTATTGCATGAAATAAATAATAATTTTTTCATTTTAAATGTTTTTTTTTTGCAAAACATGGGTCTTCCAGAAGATCAAGATGATCCTCATGATATAGATCCAAAATATGTTGGTTCTGGTACAAATCACGTGGCAAAGGATGATGATGACACATATACAAAAGACATTGAGGCTGATGATGATGATGATGACGACGATGATGATGACGATGGTGATGATGATGATGATGAGGCAGTTGCTGGTAGTAGCCAGTGACATTCATGATCATATAGACTGCATCATGGATCATTGTTGATATATCGTTATGATGCCTCTTTTCATGGTTACTATCATATGTATCATTTTAATGACCTACAGTACCATATTATTGAGTTGTATCATTTTGACATGTATCATTTTGAGCTATATAATTTATCATTTTTACTTATATCATTTGTACATGTATCATTTTGACTTATTTCAACTATTGGACATGTATCATTTTGACATGTTATTAATCTAGTGGCATAGTTGACTCACCTTTTTTAATCACTTATATAGATATTTGACTCACTTGTTTTGATCTACTTATATAGATATTTTACTCACTTGTTTTAATTATAAATGATGATCATGTTATAATAATTATATTGTTATTTAATCATATGAGTTATTTAAGAGGCATGATATATTTAACTAATTACATTGAAATAAAACATATTAAATTAATAAATGGAAGCAAAACAAGAAGCATTTTTAGAAGCAAAAAAGGAAGCAACAATGGAAGCCAAACTAGAAGAAAACTAGAAGCAATCTTGAAAGAAAAACTTGGCATTATCTAGGAAGCAAAAACATAAGCAATTTAGGTAGCAAACAAAAAAGTAATAATGGAAGCAATTTTAGAAGCAATAATAGAAGCCATATTCGAAGCAAAAATGGAAGCCAAGCTAGATGCAAAAAGCGACGTTATATCGGAAGCAAAATTGGAAGTAAAATCGAAAGCAAAATTGGAAGCAAAACTAGAAGCAAAATTGGAAGGAAAACCAAAAGCAAACCTAGAAGCAAAACCTAAAGAAAAACTATAAGAAAAATTGAAAAAAAACTTGGAAGAAAAACCAGAAGCAAAACTGGAAGCAAACATGGAAGCACCACAAGAACCAAAACCAGAAGCAAAATCAGAAGTCAAAATGGAAGCAACAAAAGCCGGTAATAAACCTGGCACTAAATCGGTTGCTGAAGTGAAAATACCATTTTCTGTCGAGTTTTGTTGTAGTGGAAAAAAACCTTACACGAATGAAGTAAGATCCCCTTAAATAAAAACCTATAGACATAATATTCATAAGTGTTTAGAATTATGCTGCTTCATTGTAGTTATCAAGAGGATAACTTTTATATGGTATGGGAGCCTAATATGACTCTCTCATTTTCCACCCTTTTTGGATACTCACCTAGTGGATGACCTAAGGTTCCACTACCCTAGAGTGAGCGCATGTGTCATTTCCATAGTGGACATCGAGTTCTGCTTGTGAACACTTTCAAACAAACAATTGAGATATGCTCCAAATTTCATTGGATAGTCGAGGCTTGATCCTTCCCCTTTTTCTTGGACAAACAACCACATTCCACATTGCGTTGGGACGTCAAAGCTTGATCCTTTATTTTCCTATCCTTTGATAGTGTATGATTGTGTATATTTTCCATAGTGTGTCTTGAATGTCTAATTTACTATGAGTTTGACATGGGGTCATACTCTCACTAAAGTAGGGGAAAATGTAGTAATGGAAAAAGTATCCCTTTCCTTACTTAATTTAAGAATAATTAATAGTAAATGAGCCTAATGTTGCCTTGATTTAGTGTTGTAATATGTTTTACACATTCACATTAAGTCTTTGAACCTTTTAATAAAATGGACTTAATAGTGTCTTATTTAGGATGTTGTAAAGTGTATCTTTACACTTTCACACTAATCTATGGATTTATTAATTAATTGAGGTTAATTTGAGCTTAATTGGCCCCTTTAATTCAAATCCAAGCCTAATAAATTAATTCAAATCCAAGCCTAATTTATTACAGATATCGAGGGATAAAACTTGACACTCTTCAATAATATTACACAACACTTAATTTTACAAGGAATATGTCCTAGGCTAGTGACCTAGGACCCATTCAAACCCTAGCGAATGGGTATCCACTAGGTCCTTGGACTCCCTTTTGGTATATTATTTAACAACCCCTGAAGTGTGTCCTAGTTAAGTGTGTTATGACCCATTCGCCCTATGGTGAATGGGTGCTCAATTAACCAAGGAAACCCGTTTTGGAATATGTTTTTGATTGTATTTTAGTAATTTCAAATCGTAGATGTGATGTCGGCTTGTGTTATTTGAATTTTGGGATTTAATATTAAGTTATGTATAAATATAAGGTTATTTCACATAGTTTCATCTAAGATATTTTATGCAAGTATCCTATAGATCTTCATAAGTGATCAAGAGTACTTTTACAAGAGAATTGTAGCACATTCAAGAGCATTTTCAAAGCAATTCAAGGGAATATTATTTTATTTTATTGCAGAAAACAAAGTTCTATTATCATATCAAAATAATGCACGTTGTTGGAGCCAACATGTTGATGTAGAGTTCAAGATTACTTCAAGCTTTCAAAGAAATAATTTCATATCAATTTTCATGATCAAGAACCACATTCATGGAGGCCACTACATGCTAATTCAAGATTTACATTCCAAGGTTCAAACAAAAGTGTGGTGAGGTGTGACATACCATTGTTCCTTCATTATTCTTTCTATTTCATGTTTCATTATTTCATTACAAGGTTTAATTAACAAAATGAGGTTTGAACAAGGCAAACCCCTATTCCCTAATAATCAATATTTTCTCCTCTTTGATGTGTGATTGAGAGTTTTTGATTGAACATAAAGTGGAGAACAAAAATTGTCAAAGTTGCAAAGTTGCAAAATTTATCTTTCTTGCATTATAGAAACTAGGCTACATATTTTTTTTCTGAATTTTTGGGAGATGAATACCTAGGATTTGGGAGTGCATACATTGAAGAAAAAGACCCAAAAAATGATTTTCCAAAACTCTGGCAAGGATCCATTTTCCATTTGGCAAATGAGTACTCAATGAGGCCCGAAAAAACACTTTTTGGACCAGGTACATAGCATTTTACCATTTTGAAACCTACCTTTTTACTGTTATATCAATTAGATTTAATTTTTTACATTCATCTATGTATAATTGAATCAAATAACAAGTGAAAAAGTGTGGTTTATCATCTTGTTAATTCATTTTGATAACCTCATTTTTCCTACATTTCACTAGCATCATTAGTTTACTTAGATTAGGTGAAGTTCCAAGGGAACCAGCCCTCTTTCGAGGTTGATATCCATAATTTGAGCCCATGCTAAGGGAGATCATCCCATCTTTCACAAGTTGGTTGATTGATTCCATCATCTCAGCAAAGGGTGCACACTTTCATGATAATAGTTTTTGGCACACCTAGTGGGACTGTTTGAATTACTACAGTTCAAAACTTTTCCTTTTCATTGTTGATTTTGGTGTGTATGTTAGCAATTTTTTCCTTTGGAGGCACAAAATTCTCACACACCTGACAACTCCAATTCTATTCTACTAGTTTCAAGAAGACTAGCGCTAGTATGTACTTTAATTTTTTACAAGAATCAGTCTTCATAGTTCTAATTTTTAGAACATTTTTATGAATTTCCAACTTGTTTGATGCTACCTAATGTCTTCATTTCATGAAGATAAGTTTTACCATCATCCATTCCATGAAATTGATGTTAATATACCTTCCTACCAATCATACCAAACAAAAAATAATGTTGGTTTTGTCTCAAATGACCTTTTAATAGTAGGTTATCAACATAATCATCATGTTTTCCATCCACCCACCCTTTCTCAAGCCTCATGGTAGCCTACATATGTTCAAACAGAATTAGAAGAAGTCGTTTCTATTCCAAACTAGCATGGTTTCTTTACTATCTAGCCCCAAAATACTACCAATATGGGGATTAGTGACATCAAAAGGTTATTAATAGACTTCAATAAATGGTTGGATGATATCAAGAGAAAACAAGAGTTTAATTTGCAACAAGAGAATTTGGCTTACCAAACTTATCAATATTAGCAGGATATGGATATACAGAGGAAGCAATATGAGGAGTCTCTTGAAAAAGATATCTAGGACAAACAAGATCAGATGAATACTTTTCTTACTCAAGTGGAAAGGTTGGAAGATCAATTAGCTACTTGCATTCCAAATTAGCCTATGAAAGAAGAGCTTCCCAAGTACAGAATCCCAAGTTTCAAGTAAGGTATGCCTTTTAAGTCTTGAAGTCAATCTTGTAAGTTTGCGATTCCAAGTTTTACGTTGCATAATGGAGGGAAGCATTTTATTGAGTAGTTAAAGTTTTTCTTTGACCAAGTCTATTTTGTTTAAGGTTTCAAGAGATTCTACAAGCTACTATGGTAGCCAAGACTATTTCAGATGACATATTGAAGGGGAAAATGTGGAATTTTATTTTTCTTTGATACTTAGCTTCTAAGTTTCACAGGTATGCAATGTGGGCTTAATGCTTTCTTCCATGTATTAGCTTTAGGGGGACTATCTCGAGAGATTTAGAAGTGACCAGGAATAGCATGAAAATGTTTCAAAGTCATGGAAATTATTCAATAAATGATACAATGATGATTCCTAAAACATATCAAATCCATCATCAATGATAATAATTAGATGATTGTCTTGAAAGGAGAAGGTGCATTTTAACCTTGTTCAGTTACTGGGTAAAATTTTACCATTTCATGAGAGGAAAGTTTCACACCAATGCTTCTTTACTTTGACAATTTGTAATATTGTAGTTACCACTATAACATAAATACCATATTTTGTATACGATGAACATAAAGCCTCAAATTCATCATATGAAGATTCAAGATTAATTGATTATCAGGGGGAGTCTCTAGATAAATAGGCTCTAATTGTAACAACTGCTACTTATGAATATACTCTCATTGCTAGAAAATATTGGAGTGGATTTTGGAGAGGAATCAAAAGGAAAAGCATATGCACAATATTGAAAATATGGGATTTCTTTGAGATTTGAGGTAGAATTCCTCAAAAATCTAAGTTGAGCATCAAGATGCAATTCATCGAATGCAAAGAAAAAAAGGGCAGTTTGAAGGCTAATCAACATGACATAGAAAAAGGAGCATGAATCAAGAACATAGTGACAAGAAGGTTGATTCATTGCAATGTGGTTTTGTTGCATCAAATGAAAATGACAAGGAAAATATTCTTAGTAGGCATTCAAGTTTGAGTGTGAAGTTAATGAGAAGCAAAAGAAACTTTGAGTGTTAAATAAAGTAGTGAAAAATCTAATCATTGATCACAACTATAGTAATGAAAGAGGTTATGAAAATTATCTCCGCAATGACTACATCTCAAGAAGAATTTTTAGCCACATTTTTAGTAATGATATAAGTGTTGTTGTTAACTAAGGCCTTTCTTTGGATTTCACAAAAGAAGGTTGAGTATATTGAAAAAACTCCCTTGAGTCATGTGCTTATGTAAGGACAATGGGTGAACAAGAAGTTTTTACCTTTTATTTGGATCTTGTTAGAGATATTTTTCATTTATATATGTAACTTTTCTTCTTCCTTGTCATATTTATATACCACACTCTACTACATTTGATCAAGGAAATATAGACATCGTAGCAGGTTACTCTCATCCATCTGGTGTACAATAGGGAGAATATTCTTTGCGGAAATATTATTGTGTTATTTTCAAGGGACAACACTCTTCCAAGTAATTATGACCTCCATTTTCTGCATGCATGATTATTGTGAAAGGATTCTAGAGCAGTATAGACATGATTATGATCATAATGGTTGAGACTTAGATCATGTGGGTCATGATTTCAACCTTGGTTCTCATGATTTTGGTTATGATTATAATCAAAATATCCCTTTTATAGGTTAGGGTTTTAAGAAACAAGTGATATTAGCAAAATGTTTTGACATTGAAAAGAATGCACCAGATGATGACATGCAAGACTAGAAGATGGATCCCTATATACATCTATGCGTGCTCATATTTTCTCCCATTTCACAATGAGATGTTTAAACTAGATTATTTTGGCATTATCTTTCCTTTCAAAGGTTTATTTCTGAGAGGGATAGGGTTTTTCGTTCTTATGTTGTGAAGATTAGAATGGAGTCATTGACAAAAATGAAACTTTTTTTAGATAGATTGATAGAGATGCAATAATCAAATAGAATGACTTAGAAATAAACTTTGCATTTGGATAAGTTGGACACTTATTTTATTTTCATAAAGTTGAACCTTGGTGGTCCTTATTCAACTCTAGTTCAAGTATCATTGGAAGTTCTTGGAGTTACTAGAATTATGACAACACAAACTCAAGCTAATAGAAAATGTAACTTATGGCTACATAACTATTGGGTCTAGTGACCACATGTGTGTAGGTTTATCTTAAGGAATTATTGCTAGGCCAGATATGGCTAATGAGGTTGGAGAAGAATTGAGGTTTCATATATAGTTTGCAAATTATTGTGTTTTAATTTCAACAAAACATAAATATCATCTGTTGATAATATGGGAGTTGTAACATACACAATAAATTCTAAGGTATAGTGAATATAAAATGTTAGAGACAAAGATAGCTATTGGAAGAAGTTTTATGTGGAGGTATTTGCAATTTTATGAAGATTTGTATGAAAATTAACAAGGATAATAATCACAGTACATAATAGTCAATGCTGTATGAAAAATATGAATAAAAATGATCAGAGACAATCAAATAGACTATGGTAGAGACCTAAAATTTGAAGCTTGACAAGATTTTGCATATATTTATACAAGCCTAGAACATTGATAGGATGTTGGAGTTGTTTGCAGAAAGAAAATGCTCATAAACCTCAATATTCCCAAATGTGGTATGCTATTGGGGTACCATATTAGGCACATAAGTTATACAAATGAGAAAGGAAAATGAGCAAGAGAAGCAACAAGACAAATCTGGTATCAAAGAAAAAAAGATGTAGTCTATAAATTTATATCCTTCAAATGTTTGCCTTTTTGGAATGATGGTGTCATTGGAGAAGTACAGGCTACCATCCATGGGAATGTCAAAATAGGTTATTCAAGGTCACTTTCATTAAATATTATAGGAAATTGTGTTGAGGAAGTTGAGTTGTATCAAAAAAATATGAAAGTGGTGGAGGGAATGTATCTTGGTAGGGGGTAATCCCACAATACTGGTTTACAATTTTTGGGCAAACTAGACACTAAATTGATTTTTTAAAACTAAATATTCACTTTCAGGCTCCTATAGCAGCTAAACCGTGAGGAATTTCAAGATGATGCAAACTAGTGATTTGTGATATTTTGTCTATAGATTCTAAATATTTTTTTTCAAAAATTTTGGAATTAGATTTCACTTCATTTTCCATCTCCTTTGAAAACTATATTTTTTTAAAAAACAACATTTTTAAGAAGTGACACTCACCATATACAACATAACCTTTTTTGTATGAAGGATAAAATTCTTTTTTTTTTCGAATTTAGATTTGTAACTAAAATATCTAGCACTTTCATTTGGTTTCAGAGCATTTTATAAAATATTTTTTCCTTAATCAAGATTAGAATTCAAACCAATTACAATTCAGACATAGGCAGACTCTATACAATATAACTTTTTCTGTATGTATCGAAATTCAATTTTTATTTTTTTAATGGATCAAGGACATCAATACCAAACCCAATTTTTTTTTTTTTTGATAATCTGCTATTTTTTCACATGCACGGAACAAAGAGCTTGATTTTCCATGAAAACCCTATGTTTAATGAAACTAAAAAACAAATACATAATAAAATCAAAACATATTAAAATTATATTCATTGGATAGATCGTTCTGAGGACTACCATGATCATTTCAAATAAATTTTAAATGAATTCATTTGATCCCCAAAAAGGTAAATCAAAGCTAATTTTTATCAGCATTTTGATAGGTGTAAAGGAGACTTCGTTGTAGGTATGGTTTAAAACTAGCAGTGTTCTATCAAAGGGAGTTTGATCTAAGGTGGTTTGATCAAAACCTCTTCAATTGGAATCTTTAAAATGGAAATTTTTAAGGCTTAAATCATTATATTTTCTAAAAATATGTCATTTTAGCAAAAATTAGAATCTCCTAGAAATTGTAAACCAACTTTGTGGGATCACCTAGGGGTTATATAAATCTCCATATTTTGTTGCTATCCAAAAGATACAAAAATTTGAAATGAAGAGGACAATAAGATGGAATAACAGTCCCATGAAGAAGAAAGGAAGAAGTGAACAAATCCTTATGGTAAGTGATAGTATAATCTAGATAGTTGGTTCAAAGGAAAATAAAGGTATAGTGAGTAGACATAAGTCAAAAGCAAGCAAGGGTGGTCGCAGTGATGGCTATTGTAGTGAATGAGTCTGAAATGAATTTAGAAGTTTGGAAGAGTTTTTGGTCATAGTTATCTAGTATTTTTCGTAAAATGAGATCAATATAGTAGCCAAAGTTCAGAGGGTAAGTGTAGGAATATTGGGGGCCACAAAGGGGTCTTAAGTGGCCACTTCTTTTAAAATTAGGAAATACTAACCTTGGATGAGAAATTGAGGATAGTTACACTCAAAATTTTAAGATGCAACAAAAATAATGTTCGTAGTGCTTTGAGTCTTCTTTCTAAACTACTATTTTTTTTAAATGGTATAGATTAAGGGGTTCAAAAAAGGAATCCACATAAATTGGTCTTGTTTTTGTCAAAAAATATAACATAACGTCCTTTGTGGCTCCCTCAAAAGGATAACTTTTTTTTGCTATTTTTAAATTTTATTTTTGTGAGAAATTAGCTAATAGGATGTAGTTTATGCCTATTTTTTCTGATAATTTTTTAATGAATATTTGATTTTTTTCTAATTTTCAAAGTGAACACATCCTGAAAAATAGAATTTTTGTGGTGCTACCCCTATAAATTTTGAAAAATAATTGAAAATGATTTTTTTTTAATGTGTAGAATGGAGTATACTTTATAAAAATGTAATTTATTTGAAATTTCAATGAATGGCTAAATCTAAATTAAAAATGACCAAACACTGGTTTTTGCAAAAAAAACAGACACACAAACAAAAGAAAATAAAGATCAAAGGCTTAACATTATCAAAATGTGAAAAAATTACATTTTTAAATAGCTAAGAGAGAGCCTAACATTACCTAGGTGTTCAATTTGTTCAAAATTGAAACACGTGCAAACCTAACGGCTAGCAGGAATGAGATTTTGTGAAATCCTGTAGAATATTCAAAAACACGTCTTTGGACATTGGGAAGGCACTCCAAGCCTTTGGGTTGGAAATCCAAAGAAAATGCCAAGCCTAAGGCTTGATGATTCCCAAAGCAACATATAACACACTCACATTATTTATTTATTTTGCATTTTTTCTCTTTTGCAAAATTTTGGTGTATGTTTGTCATGCTTGACATAATGCGAGTGTGATAACATGCTCACACTATGTCTTGCTTGGAATGTTTAATGTTCAAATTTTTTAAGTATGTTTGATGTATGTATGTTTGTATATATATTTGTATTTATGTATGTATGCCTATATGTATGTATGTATGATTGTATGTATGCATGTATGTATATATGTATGTATGTATGCTTGTATATATTTATGTATGTATTCATGCTTGTATGTATGTATGTATGTATGTATGTATGTATGTATGTATGTATGCATGCATGCATGTATGTATGTATGTATGTATGTATGTATGTATGTATGTATGTATGCTTGTATGAATGTATATAAGGGTTTTGGATTTAGGGTATATAAGGACCTGAGGGTATAGGATTTTGGGTTTAGGGTTTAAGGTATAGTGTTGAGGGTTGAGGGATTAGGGCTTAAGTAATAGGTAGAGGGTAGAGGGTTGAGGGTTACGATTGAGAGATAATATTCAACTTGTTGAGTGCATAAGATTAAGTGTGTAAGGTATAGGGATTAAGGTTTAGGATATTCGATTTAGGTTTTATGATATAGATTGAGGGTATAAGACATAGGATGACTTAGGTTGAGAGTGTATCGTTTAGGTTTTACGTATAGGGTTGAGTCACAATATTAAAGTTTTAGGGTATAAGGGTGAGGTTATAGGGTATATGGATGAGGTTTTAGGGTGTATGTTTTAGGGTTAAAGGTATCAGGTTGAGGATTGAGGGATTATGGGTTAATTATATGGTTGAGGGTATAGGGTAGAGGGTTGAGAGTTTATAGTTGAGGGATAATGTTCAAGGTTGAGTGTCTAAGATATAGGGTTTAGGGTTTAAGGTTGAGGGTATAAGTCATATGGATGAGGGTTGAGAGTTTAGGTTATAAGTATAGGGTATAGGGTAGAGATTTGAAGGTTGAGGGATAATGTTCAAGTTTGAGTGCCCAAGGTTAAGTGTATATGGCATAGGGTTTAAGGGTATCTAGGAGTTGAGGGTTTATGGTTTAAAGGTTTAAGGTTTGAGGGATTAAGGGTTTAAGGGTTGAGGGTTTAAGGGTTAAGGGATTAGGGTTTAATGTATAGTGTCAAGGGTAGAGGGTTTAGGGATAGGATTTAGGGTTTAAGGTTTAAGGGTTGGGGGTTGAGGCTTTAGTGATAGGTTTTAAGGTTCAGGGTTAAGGGATTATGGTTTAAGGTTTCAAGGTTTAATAATTTAAGGTTTAAGGGTCAATTATTTAAGGTATGAGGGCTTAAGGGGTTAGGGTTTAAGGGTTGAACATTAAGAGATTAGGGTTAAAGGTTTAATGTATAGGGTAGAGGGGTTGAGGGTTGAGGGTTGAGGGTTGAGACTTTAGGGATAGGGTTTAGGGTTGAGGGTTAAGGGATTAGGTTTTAAGGGTTGAGGGTTTAAGGATTTAAGGTTTAAGGGTCAAGGGTTAAGGGTTTAAGGGTTGAGGGTTTAAGGGCTTATGGTTTAAGGGTTGAGCATTAAGAGATTGGGATTTAAGGTATAGGGTTGATGAATTAGGGTTAAGAGTTTAATATATAGGGTAGATGGGTTGAGGGTTGAGGGTTTAAGGGTTGAAGGTTGAGGCTTTAGGGATAGGGTTTAGGCTTGAGGGTTAAGGTATTGGGGTTTAAGGGTTGAGGTTTTAAGGCTTTAAGGTTTAAAGGTCAAGGGTTTAGGGTTTAGGGTTTAAGGGTTGAGGGCTTAAGGGATTAGGGTTTAAGGGTTAAGTGTTAAGAGAATAGGATTTAAGGTATAGGGTTGATGAATTCGGGTTAAGGATTTGTTGGCCCTACAGTTGTCATTGCACCAAAAGATCAACCTATTAATGACTGATACAACCACTAGAGTTAACAGATCCACGGGAGGCGGTTAAGCCATGTCACGAATCCCGAGGGGATCATTGACCATTTGCCAACAATCTCCCCCTCAGCATTACCCAAGGGGATTCGAACTTGACACGTTTGAATCTGATACCACTTTTTGGCCCTACAACTTTTGTTGCACCAAAAGATCAACCTATTAATGCTTGATACAACTGCTAGAGTTAACATATCCATGAGAGGTGGTTAAGCCATGTCACAAATCCCAAGGGGAGTGCTGACCATTTTCCAACAAGGTTTAACATATAGTGTAGAGGGGTTGAGGGTTGAGGCTTTAGGATCAAGGGTTTAAGGCTTGAAGGTTTAAGGTTTAAGGGTTTAGGGTTTAAGGGTTGAGGTCTTAAGGGATTAGGGTTTAAGGGTTGAGTGTTAAGAGATTAGGGTTTAAGGTATAGGGTTGATGAATTAGGGTTAAGAGTTTAATGTATATGGTAGAGGGGTTGAGGGTTAAGGGTTTATGATTTAACATATAGGGTTGAGGATTTAAGGTATATGATTGAGGGATTAGGGTTGAGAGTCTAATGTATAGGGTAGAGGGTTTAAGAGTTGAGGCTTTAGGGTTTAAGGGTTGAGGGTTCATGAATTAGGGTTGATTGTATAATGTATAGAGTAGAGGTTTTATAGTTGAGGATTGAGGGACTAAGGGTTTAAGTTATAGGGTAGAGGTATTAGGGTTGAGGGCTTAATGTTTAGGGTAGAGGGTAGAGGTTTCAGGGTTGAGGGTTTAAGATTTTAAGGGTTTAAAGGTTGAGGATATTGGGTTGAGGGATTAGAGTATAGGGTTGAGGGTCCAATGTATAGGGTAGAGGTTTCAGAATTGAGGTTTGAGGGTTGATGGATTAAGGGTTTAAGGGTTAAGGGTTTAAGGGTTGAGGGATTAAGGGTTTAAGGGTTGAGGGTTTAAGGGTTGAGGTAGTAAGGGTTTAAGGGTTGAGGTATTAAGGGTTTAAAGGTTGAGAGATTAGGGTTGAGGGATTAGGGTTGAGGGTTGAGGGATTAGGGTTGAGGGTTGAGGGATTAGGTTTCATGGTTTAAGGGTTGAGGGATTAAGGGTTTAAGTGATGAGGGATTAGTGTTGAGGGTATAAGGTTGAGGGTCCAATATATAGGGTAGACGTTTGAGAATTTAGAGTTGAGGGAATAATGAAGTTTTAAGTGTTTAAGGGTTGACGTATTAAGGGTTTAATGGTTGAGGGTTTAAGAGTTTAAGGTTTGAGGGATTAAGGGTTTAGGTTTTAAGGGTTGAGGGATTAGGGTTTAAGGTATAGTGTCAAGGGTAGAGGGTTTAGGGATTAAGGTTTAAGGGTTGAAGTTTGAGGCTTTAGGGATAGGGTTTAGGGTTGAGGGTTAAGGGAATAGGGTTTAAGGGTTGAGATTTTAAGGCTTTAAGGTTTAAGGGTCAATGGTTTAGGGTTTAAGGGTTGAGGGCTTAAGGGATTAGGGTTTAGGGTTTAAGATTTAGGGTTTAGGATTTAGAGTTTAGGGTTTAGGGTTTAGAGTTTAGGGGTTAGGGTTAAGGGATTAGGGTTTAATATTTGAGGGTTTAAGGCTTTAAGGTTTAAGGGTCAAGGGTTTAGGGTTTAAGGGTTGAGGGGCTAAGGTATTAGGGTTTAAGGGTTGAGCATTAAAATATTAGGGTTTAATGTATAGGGTTGATGAATTAGGTTTAAGAGTTTAATGTGTAAGGTAGAGGGATTTAGGGTTGAGGGTTTAAGCATTGAGGTTTGAGGGTTTACATATAGGTTTTTGGGTTGACAGTTAAGGGGTTAGGGTTTAAGGGATGAGGGTTTAAGTATTTAAGATTTAAGGGTCAAGGGTTTAGGGTTTAAGGTTTGAGGGCTTAAGGTATTAGGGTTTAAGGGGTGAGTGTTAAGAGATTAGGGTTCTTGAATTAGGGTTAAGGGTTTAATTGTTGAGGGTTGAGGGTTAATGGATGAGGGTTTAAGGTTTGATGGTTTAAGGCTTTAAGGTTTAAGGGCAAGTATTTAGGGTTTAAGTGTTGAGGTCTTAAGGGATTAGGGTTTAAGGATTGAGTGTTAAGAGATTAGGTTTTAAGATACAGGTTTGATGAATTAGGGTTGAGGGTTGAGTATTTAGGGTTAGGGTTTAGGTTTGAGGGTTAAGGGGTTAGGGAATATGGGTTTATGGTTTAAGTCTTTAAGTTTTAAGGGTCAAGGGTTTAGGGTTTAAGGGTTGAGGGCTTAAGGGATTAGGGTTTAAGGATTGAGCATGAAGAGATTAGGTTTTAAGGTATAGGGTTGATGAATTAGAGTTAAGGGTTTAATGCATATGGTAGAAGGCTTAAGGGTTGAGGGTTTAAGGGTTGATGGTTGAAGGATTAGGGTTTAGGGTTCAAGGTTTAGGGTTGATGGTTTAATGTATAGGGTTGAGGGTTGAGGGTTGAGGATTTAATGTATAGGGTTGAGGTATTAGGGTTGAGTGTCTAATGTATAGGGTAGAGGGTTTAATGGTCGAGGTTTTAGGGTTTAAAGGTTGAGGGTTCAAGGATTAGGGTTGAGAGTATAATGTATAGGGTAGAGGATTTGTAGTTAAGGGTTGAGAGTTGAGGGTTGAGGGATCAAGTGTTTAAGGTATAAGGTGGGAGGAATCAGGTTGATAGTTTAATGTACAAGGTAGAGGGTTGAGAGTTTCAGGGATTAAGAGATTAAGGTATAGGGTCGAGGTATTAGGGTTGATAGTTTAATGTGTTAGAGGGTAGAGGAAAGAGGGGAGAGGGTTTAGGGTTTAAGGTTTTAAGTGTTTAAAGGTTGAGAGTATAGATTTGAGGGTCCAATGTATAGGGTATAGGGTACAAGGTTGAGGGTATAGGGTTGAGGGTCCAATGTATAGGGTAGAGGTTTGAGAATTGAGGGTTGAAGATTTAATATATAGGTTAGAGGGTTGAGGGATTAAGGGTTTAAGAGTTGAGGGTTTTAAGGGTTGAGGGATTAAGGGTTTAAGGGTTGAGGTATTAGGGTTGAGGGTTGGGGGTTGGGGGTTGGCGGATTATGGTTAAGGGTTTAGGGTTTAGGGTTGAGGGTATAGGTTTGAGGGTCTAATGTATAGGTTAGAGGGATTAGGTTTTAATGGTTTAATGTTTTAGGGTTTAAGGGTTGAGGGTTGAGGGATTAGTATTGAGGGTTGAGTAATTAGGGTTGAGGGTATAGAGTTGAGGGAAAGAGGGGTAAGGAGGAGGGGGAGAGGTAGATATCGAGGGAAATAACTAGAGAGCCTTGAGAGATACGAAGGTGAGAGACCTACACCCTAGGGAGAGAGGGGTGAGAGAGATAGAGGTGGGAGAAGGGTGGGTAATGAGAAAAATGAGTGAGAGACCTATATGGATAAAGAGGGATGGAGAGAAAGAAAATGATTGAGAGACCTATATGGCTAAGGAGGTATGGATAGGAAAAAAAGGAGTGAAAAAGAGACCTAGAGAGGGGAGAGGTAGAGAGGAAGGGAAATAACTAGATAGCCCTAAGAGATGTAGAAGTGAGAGACCTACAACCTAGGGAGAGAGGTGGAGAGGGAGGGAAATATCTAGAGAGCCTTGAGAGATATACAAGTGAGAGACCTACAACCTAGGGAGAGAGGGGTGAGAGAGATAAGGGAGAGATAGGGGTGAGGGAGACAGGGGAGGAGAGGGGTGGATAAGGGTTGATGGTTTAAGGGTCGAGGGTTTAGGGTTTAAGGGTTGAGGTATTAAGGGTTTAAGGGTTGAGGGATTAGGGTTGAGGGTTGAGGGATTAGGGTTTAAGGATAAGGTTTAAGGGTTGAGGGTTGCTGCTTTATGGATATGGTTTAGGGTTTGGGGTTAGAGGATTATGGTTTAAGGTATAGTGTCAAGGGTTGAGGGTTTAGGGATAAGTTTTAGGGTTGAGGGTTGAGGGTTTAGAGATAAGGTTTAGGGTTTATGGTTAAATGAGAGACCTAGATGGATAAGGAGGGATGGAGAGGTAGATAAGGAGTGATTGAGAGAACTAGAGAGGGGAGAGTTAGAGAGGTGAGCGAGAGACAAAGGTGATAGATAGAGAGGTGAGGGGAGAGATAGAAGAAAATGATAGAGAGAAGTTTAAAATTTGAGGGAAATATCGGTAAGGAGGAGGGAGAGAGGTGGAGAGGAAGGGAAATAACTAGAGATCCACTTGAGAGATATATAGGTGAGAGACCTATAGCCTAGGGAGAGAGGGGTGAGATACATAGGGGGAAAGATAGGTGTGAGAGAGATAGAGGGGGAGAGTGGTGGGTAATGAGACAATGAGTTAGGAAACCTTTAGAAAATCAACTTTGTCATAACACGAGCATGTTTTGAAGAAGTTGAAATATGGCTATTTTGTAGAACAAGCTAAAAAATACGAGCATTATAATGCGAGCATGTTTTGGATTTCTCTAAAAATGGTAAAATATATAGGATGCCTATGATCTAGGATGACATGCTCTATTATTCTCCTAGTTCTACATGTGATCTGATAAAAAAACACTTTTTGATGTTGTTGGGAAGTGCATATACAAATTTTACACATTCTACCACCTTTGCATCAACTTTCCACCACCTTTTTCTGGTTTTCTAACTTAGGAAGGAGGAAATAACCAAGTTTTCACATTAAATTTTATATATATGAATTCAAGTTTCAATTTTGATTCTGTTGCAATATTAATTATGATTGAATTGTAGGAATTTAACATTATAATTGGTTAATCGTATTGTTGTTAGTAATTGTATTTGAGTGATACCCAATTGAACATTGAAAATGAAGAAAGTTTGTGAAAAGATCAAATTGTTGAGGAGTTTGATGCAAGGAGAAAAAAATACTACATTATTGGGTAGTTTCCCCATTCAAATCCCCTCTCTTTAGTGTGACTCTTTAGTATTAGTATTATCAGACTGCTCAGACTCCCCGAAAAATTAAGGTTCCCATAGCCAGTCCCCTCTATGGAATGAGATCTTTATCTTCTCATTGCCGATAGAGGGAAAACTACAAATCCTTTGGTAAGGCAACGGGAGGATTCTAGAAGAGTGGGCTCCTGGTAAACGCACTTCAATGGATATGGGCCATTTGAAGGGTTGAGGACACTGTTGGCATCCTCGTTTAGGTATGTATCTGTCTTGGCATCCTACGGTACCGAATAAGTAGTTATACTATCTTGGCACCCTACTTGAGGACACTGTCGGCATCCTCTCCAATACGGTACCGAATAAGTAGTTATACTATGCAAGGTCCTGCTGTTCCAACAACAACAAGTCATGGCTAAGGGAGGGTTGCTTTTAGCCACCTACCTAACAACTGACACAACAACCGACTGACTCGGTAGACAAGATACCTTCCCCAACCCCAATCACTAAGGGTACCTTTGTTCGGGAAGGTACCTTGTTTACCGAGGTACCTTTGTTTTTTTGATGGTATCTTGTTTACCGAGGTATTATAATACCCTTTCACTCAGGTATCCATTTTTAAGGTATTTCAAGTCTTTACACATGTTCTTTACTTTTTCATTCATTCTATTATGTTTATTTATCACCCCTTATCATACATGCTTAATATAATTCTTTATTTTTTTATTATGCATATTCCATGTTCATCATTGTTTGTTTCTCATTATAACATTAGCCCCTCTTGGCACATTTTAAACTACACAATTCTTTTCACTTGCCAATTACATTTTCTTGAAAGTTTCAAAATATTTTTCAACAAATCTATTTTGTGCAAATCTTGTAATCATTGTGGTCCATGAGACCACATCTCTTTATGTCATTTTTTAAACAATTGACCTCTCTTGTGTATGCTTCCACATTTTGTATACACATTTATGGGAGTAGTTATAACTACAATATAATACATCATTTCTCAATTCTTTTTTATGGATGTGCATACCCCTTTCCAAAGCTTCCATTTTGGTATAGGCATGGGGGGTGTTGGAAAATTCTTTGGAATTTGGTTTTACACCTAGAAATTGCATTTTCTTGAAATTTTATAAACCCTTTTCAACAAATGCATTTTGTGCATATCCTGCAATCATTGTAGTCCACAAGGACATATCTCATTGGGACATTTTTTTAAATAGTTCATGTGCCTTATATATGCATCCACATTTTGCATGTGTTTACTAAGGCAATTGAAACCATAATACTCATGAAAATCCCCCCTTTTATATTTTGATAGATGGCATACCCCATTCCAAGGTCTCATTTTGGCATAGGCAAGAATGATATTGGAAAAAGTTGCAAAATTTAGCTTTGTACATACTAATTGCATTAACATGAAAGTTTCTAAACCTTCAAAAATTATTTTGTGTACATATCTTGAAATCATCACATTCCTTGAAACTATCCATGCCTATTCCCTATTTCAAAGTTCCCATCTTGGCATAGGTAGGGAGGATGTTGGTAAAGGTTTTGGAATTTTCCTTTACAAAAGTTCATGTGCCTTGTCTCTCGAGTGTCAGGTCATGAATTTCTTGGAATGTCTCAATTTTTTTAATGTGATCTTGCTGGTAATCATAGGGCAGACTTATGTAAGTTAAGCTAGAAAATAATAGGTCCTTCCAATGGAGTTCTTAAGATAGGAAATTACTACATAATTGTTGTAGGTTCAAACAACAGTCTAAAACTCTTATATCAACTTCAAACTCCTATATCAACTTCAGATTTAGCTTTACAATGTGCAATGAACCTTTGTCAAAGTCACTATAAAAAACAAAGGAAAAGGGGCAGGGAAGAGAAGAAGTTCCTAGACCTAAAACTAGTAATGAACAGTGATAATGGAGGAACGTACAGTGTAAAACCTTCCAAAACAAAAGTTCCACTTATCAAAATTAAATTACAGTCTCATGAAACTTGTGAAATATTCTAAGGTCTACATATTTTCAACCTTTCATTCACCATAAAGCATGAACAAGAGATAGAATTTAAGTGCAGAATTCATATAATATTCAGACTAGATTTACACTGCAGTTTATCATCAATAAACAATAAAAAACATGAACAAGGAAGGGAATCAACATAACGACATTCTTCAAAACCAATGAACAACATTAACTAATCTACTGAAGTAAACTAAAACACATGGAACAACAAAGTTAATCTACTCAAATTCACTAACTATGAGAAGAAGAATCATGCAACATGAAGTTGAAACTCAAGAATCCACCAAATCAATGAATTTATATTAACATTCCAGCAACATGTCTTTATAACAACTCAACTCTCTCTTGAAAATGAGAGGAGACCCCCTATTTATATTTTTTAAAAAGAAAAATGAATGGCCAAGATTTAATCTTATTCTGTAGCCAAGATTCACTACAAATTAGGGTTTCACCTATCCCCAAATATATGGAAATTTAAAATACATTCCTTGTCTTTTCCCTATTTTTTCCTCTTGTGGGGCAGCACTGTAGCTCTTTGGTCTTCTATTTGATTTCCTTTTTTTGTAGATACATTGTGAGGAATTCATCATCTATGATAGGCTTTTTGACCTCCTTTTGTGATGTGGCATATTCCACAAATTTTCCAATCAATACTTGCAGCTTATCCCACTCCATTATATTAGATTGAAGAATCTAGAATGATAATTTATTTGACTGGTCTATCATTTCTTCCCTTCTTCCCAATTCCTTAGGCACTTGGGCATTGCTTTGGCCATTTTCAATGATTGGATGGAGGCATTAGCAGTGAATTCCATGAAATCTATTGTTAGCACATCTATTGTCCCTTTCTCCATCTTTTCATGGAAGTGTGGCCTGATTTTCCCTGCACCAAGCTTGAGGGACAACATCTTGTAGTCTATCATCAACTTGAGATAATATTCTACATCAGCCCTATGTTCCTTAGTCCATTCCAAATTGAGCTCTACCTCATGGAGCACATCATCTAGGACTTCCTTTTAGTGCTCCAAGCTCATTTTTGATATTTCGACAAGCCATTGATCAACCTTTGCCAGACCCAACTCATTTTCCCATAGTTTGTCTGGTATCTTGAGGATGGCTTCAAGCTTGGGATAAGTAATCTGGTATAGCTCTGTGAAGCGATGGAAGTTCCTTTTGGCATCCTCCAATTATTTTTGCAAAACTTGGAAATTGTTTATTTTCCTGATGACATGACCAATGCCCATACCTCTGTTAAATATTACATGCTGGAACCAATCCTCAGTGGCCTTAGACCAATTCTTTCTTTTCTCTAACTTTTCCACGTGATCTTTTGACAACAACAGTGGTGGTGCTGATGATGTTGTTGGTAGATCCTCTGTAGAAGACCATTTTTGTATGTAGGCAGAAAGATTTCCCACCTGTGCCTTTAATTCCTCCTTAGAGGACTACTCTTTTTTGATTTGATGGACAATGGTAGCCACAAAATCTTGGAGTTGACCAATATTTTCTTCCCTTGTAGCCACACCGAAGTTAATGGTGGAGACATTGTAACTTACCCCTTCTTCTTTATCTATCATGGGGGTGACAATTTGAACCGCTCTGGATCTTGATGCATCCATTGTGATATGTGACCTAAACTTAGGCTTCTTTTCCTTCTTAGATCCTACTTGAGCATGTGTCAGGACTGCCTCCAATCTTTCCCTGGGATCCATGAGTGTGGGAGTCTTCTTTTGAATTTGTTTCTCTAGCCACTCAGGCATCTGAGATCCTTCCTTTGGTGATTCATGGCCACCTTATTCTCTTTCAATGTATTGGATCTCCCTTTCTTTGTGGTATGAGACTTCCTTCTCTATTTTCCCTTCATCCTCCTCATCTGAATCATGAATGAATATGGCCTTTTCTTGTTCCTTGGGGTTATTTTACCTTTCAGGTACCTTTTTTTCTTCTTCATGCTTGGGCTCTGTATGATGTTCTGCCTCAAGGATTTTCTTTGTGTCAACCCCCTCTTCAAGCCTATCTTCTTCTCTAGTTTCATCTTCCTTTTTTTCCTACTCTGCCCTTTCGGGAGGTATATTTTCTTGATGGATAAGGCTTGTATCTTGCTTCTTTGATGGAGGCTCAGTAGAGATCTCTTCATTTTTATCCACTTCTTTCTCTTCTTTGGAGGACTGCCCCTTTGTTTCCTCTACGAAATTTCTAGGTTGCTTGGGAAACTCCTCTTAGATCTCTGGGTTTGGGGATTCTATTACATACTTTTCACTGCTGCCTTCGGCATCTTCTTCTTTTGAGGATTGTGACTTCTCCTCTTGATATACCACTTCATCGATGAATAGGTATTGGTATTCTGGATGTGCATGGTAGTCATCCTTGAAGGGATCCTCAGGCTCATCATCCTTTTCCTTTTCGATTGTCTCCCTTTCTTTCCTCTCCAACTCTTCTAATATTTGTATTGTTGCCTCCATTTTGGGGGGCTTTGTTACAGGAGGGGTTGGGAGACCGACAACACCTTGAGCTAGAGTAGCCTACACTATAAGGTTTATGAACATTCTAGAAAGTTCCAAAGGAATATTTTGCATGTACCTGGAAAAGGCGTCTGGAAGAGTGAGAGTGTGCATAGTTGTGGTCGAGGTTGTAGGCACCATAGACGAGGGTGACATTGAGGAAGAGGAAAGTGGATAAGTTGTGGTGGAGGAAGAGTCCCTCACCATGATGGGAGTTGTGGGTGAGGTGGAGGCAAGGTGAACTGAGATGTCCAATATAGGTGGGGAAGAGACAAAAAATGCCTAAGACACCAGGGGAGGACTGATAGTAATAGAAATAGTGACACTGGCAAGGATGGAGGCAGCAGGTGGTGACTATGGTTGCTCAACCTCTTCTTCATCTTCTCCTTCATGCATTGGGTTCTTCTGAATAGTTGGCATCTCAGAGAATCTACTGGATTTATTTTATTTCTTTGAGGTCTCAACCTCTGACGACTTCCTTGAGTACACCTTGTGCTTCGGCTGGCGTTCTAGCACCTCCTTTATTTTCTTTGACCTAGTGACTAGAGGAGACTTGGGTTCTTCTAAAGTTATGGTTGTGGTCCCACTATCGAGCTCATCTTTGAGCTCACCATAGGTAAACTTGGCCCCTTGAATTTTTAGTTGAGAAACTTGTGCATCAACCCACTGTCTAGTTCTATTCTTGATGGGCTTTGTCAAGGTATCAAATTCATCGACCTCCGCCTCATCCTAGTCTATGGCAGGCAATGGCAAGTTGGCGACAACATCAAACCTGGGATCTATAACTTTGTTTTCATCTTCAACTACTTGATCTGGTATTGGGAATAGTTTGATTGTCTTCACAAAGTATACTGACATACACATGTAATGATGCATGTGTACCTCTTTATCATCTTGATAGTTGCCCCATAATTCTTCAACATGGTTCAAGTGGGCATATTCCCTTCTCACAATTTTTTTGAGCTTGTCGTATGGGTCCATACTTGGCCGAGGAGTGTACTGAATCAAATTGTATTCAATGAGATCCTTCTCAGAATATTCAACACTTTGGGCAGCTGGGAGAGAAAACATTCCCTTCCTAAATGTCAGGGGATAAGGCACTGCTGCTCAGTGCTTTCCTGCAAGGAGAGTGTGGGTGAGCTGGAGTTTCCTCAACACCTCGAGCAATATCATCTAGTCATTTGGATACTAGGGCAGATTGTAAGGTTTTTCACTGAAGCCCTCGGTTTAGATGTAAGTGAATTTGGGAAATTGGATGAATAGGAATCTGATCTGTTGGATGAATGCATGGGTGTTGTGAGTGACTCTTCTCTCAAAGTCACCTCTGAAGAGTCTGATAACGTGTCCAATGAATGCATCATTCACCCAACAATAATCTCTTTTAAAGATTTTGTATTGAGGCTACAAAAACCTATCATATACTTTCAATTCCCTCCCCGAAATAGTGCTTTGTGCTATGAAGAGACCCCTGTATGGTGTAGCATCAACCAATAGGCAGACCAAATAAGACATCATGTAAAATTGGAAAGATTTCTTCACCACTAGGAATTTCTCATGCAGATTCTTACTGATCATCTAGGCCCAACGGAATTCAGCAGTGCCTCAGATGATCTCTTCGATGAAGTATAACATCCAGTCAAAGAAGTAAGCCGAGGTTGGGAAACACGTGATTCTGCTCAACAAGGTTACCAAGTCATGATAATCCTTTAAATAGTGTTGGTCAATCAGCTTCTTGCATTTAAAGGGGTCCACCTTCCACATATTGTGTTGTGGCTTGCTCCACAGGGTCATGGGTAGGGATGTGGAATGTCTGAGCTATAGACTTCGCAGAGAGATCTGCCAATAACCTACCATCCTGATCTACAATTCTTCTGGTTTTCTCTTGATAAGCCTCTCTACAAGCCATTATTAGTTCTGGGGCTACTAGAGTTGGTGGGAAGCCAAATTCTTTAGCCAACCCACTTTTTATTATTCTTCTGAAATTATCTTTGGTAGGATTGACTATGACCCTTTTCCTAAATTCATCAATGTTGGCGTGGCCTATGTTTGTGTCTGAAATCTCTCTCCATTTTGTGGTGACTCGGGAAAATACCTATACCCCATGAAACTACAACTTCATTTGATCCTTATCTTCTTTCCCTCTTGGGTCCTTAGCCAATTTCTTTCCCTTCTCTCTCTTTGTGGATTCCCCTTATGACCCTATAGCCGGTTCCATAAATCCTACAAGCATAGGCACATTAAGCATATTCATACACTAAATGGGGGGGAGTGTTAGTGAAATCTTGCAAAATAGTCATTAGATCAAGTAATTCATGGTCTAAAGATCATAAAATCTCCTAAAAGTCATCCTTTTCCTTTTGTTCGAAGGAGATTAGACCATGCGGGTGTAAGGCTGCAGGTTTCCCTAAGTTGGTGGCTATTTCAGGGTCTGCCATTAGGAAATCACGTTTGCAAGGTGAAATCCCACAAATAGAATTTCACATTGTGGGAACTACGGGGACGAAGGACGACCACCAAAATTTCCCTTAAGGTTTGGGCTCTAGCAATAAGGCGGGTGAGAGACCACAAAATTAAGTTGTGTGAAGGATTTTTCAAATGGCGAAGACAAGATGGCAGCTCGTAGGAGGTGGTCCGCACCCTTGGGCCCACCAAATTCATCAACACACCTCATTTTGCAAGGGAGGTCAAACAACAGCAAGAGGATCGGACTCTGTCGAATTGTAGGTAGGCTGAGCGTGGTCATTCAAGAATGATGCTCGTGAAATGGCTGGGGTGAAGCGATGGCCCATGAGGACCGATTTGCACCCAAGTTTACTTAAGTTTTGTTCAATCAAGCTGAACTGAGATCATTAGTGTGAAGTCCACATTACGGACGAGCAGAGGGAGTTAGCCATTTCAGAATGACGATAACTAGAGGGCGGCCCACAAGTGGCAACCCACATAGGCTGGCCGCAAAGACCCTCACACTTAGTCAATTTAAAATCATCACCTTGATGGTGAGGGATGGGTCAAGGTCCACATGGTGGAAAGATGGAAGTCATTTGGTGTTTGGCATGATGAGAGTAGGATAGAGATTTGTGAATGACAGTCCAATAAAGAAATTTGACTTGGTTGCAAGCTCGGATGACGGTCCTGACTGTAGGTCTCGATGGGCGGATGAGCAGATGGCGAAGGCCGTTAGAAATGATGAAGCCCGAATGGAAACCCATGGGTGGAGGTCTATGAGGGGAACCTTACAATGGGTTCAAGACTTATTTTTTTAAGCTTGAATGTCATTTGTGGAAGTAGGACCCGCGCAATGGGAGTATGCGGTTAGAAAGCCATTTGAGATGGAAAACCCCAAAAGGCATTTTATAGGTGGAGGCTCACGAATGCAGACCTGGGAGGGTCAAATGATGCACCCACTAAGACTCATCAATTTGGTGAAGTCTTTAGAAGGGTGAAGTCAAGGGGGTGTCCCACAGATGTGGGCCCGGTGGAGGTGTTTTCCATCCTAGTGAAGTTCAAATTTTTACAAAGGGAAGTGACGATGGCGAGAAGGCATCAAACCAATAGGGCATGAACGTCGTGGTTCAGGAATGACAATCAGGAGGTCAAGTTCTGTTAAGTCCAAATAATTGATTTTCAAGGATTTCTTCAAGATTTAAAACATGGGTTTTACAGGGGGTGTATTCTTTTATCTAATTTTGATGTTTCCATCCAAGAATATTTAACCATTGTCTAGAATTTGGAAGAAAAGCACATAACCAAAGGGGACAACAACCCTAGCTCAAATTTTTTCATGGATGGTGATGAATGATAGCAACAACGATGCTTGAATTGGTGAAGAAAGGTTGTGGGCGCGAAGGCGGCAAGGGTAGGAGGCTCTGATAAGTTCTTCAAAATTTTGCAGGTGAAAATGACCGCTCAAACCGAGCTATTTATAGACCTTTCATCATTTAATTCCCCTCATAAATTCAAGTATGATAGTGTTTAGGGTTGGTGAGAAGTCATTCAAAAATGGTGGTGGGAAAGGCGGAGTCTGCCAAGCGGACGACGACCAGGGATTAGCCACTTGGAATGACCGGCGATGAAAAGAGCGAGTCAAGCTGTTGGTCCTGCAAGGTGGGAGGACGTCATATGAAAGTTGTTTGGAATGATGAAGGCACCAAGGAAACCCACACAAAGTGGCCTGTAGGGGCCAACCCGCATTGGCCAGAAGATGCCAGTTTAAAGATTAAAGGAAAACAACTAGAGAAGTCTCACAAAGACTTAAGGTCTTGGAATTTGAGGGTAGAAAAATATGGTCAAATCAATATGATTCTTCTAAGGTTCCTTGACCACTTAGGATACAAAATAGGTGGCATACAAAATAAGGCAGAAAAACAAAAGTGACCTGACGAAACGAAAAGAGAGGTTCCCCATTCCGAATGGGGCATGTGTGTACAGGCACAACAAATATTATCACCAAAATTCATTGTGTGCATATCTTGTAATTTGTACATTCCATAAGATGGAATATATTTGAGGTATCATTTCAAACAATTCATATTCCTTGTATATGATTCCACATTTTGCATATATATATGTCTAATAGGGAATTTTCAATTATAACACTTGAAAAAAATACCCCTTCCATTTTGTGCATATCTTACAATGATGTAATTCTATAGGATCATATTTCTTTAAGGAATTCCATCAAAAAATTCATGTGCCTTGTATATTCTATCTCATTTTTATAAATGTCTATTTATGGACATTATATTGGTAGGTCATATGTTAGATAATGGCTAGAGAAAATTCACATGATAAATTCTTGTAAGGTAGAAATACTTCAAAAAAATTAGCTTTCCATTTTCCTTGTTTTCTTAGTGCACTTGTTTATTCATCATGTTTAAGTGAAATTTACTATTCTACATGATGATTGTATGTATTTTGTATGCAGGGTTGAATGACATATTTCATTTATTTGTATGGATTCATTTTTTAGGAACTAATATTTTTCTCTATATCATGCTACAGATAAAATTATTTGTCATGTTGAGGAAATGATCAAGGATTAAACCAACACGAGAAGAGAATGAAGCTAAGAATGCAAATAAATTAGTAGGTATGAGGGAAATTCATGACAAGAGGAAATTGGGCAGGATTGTCGAAGACATGCCAATTGAAGAGGAACCTCAACCATCAAGAAGATATATGGTATTGGCAGCACAACGATAATGAATGAAAAACCTTCATTTTATGAGAGATTTGAATACCATAGTTGGAGACACATCCTCTACTACAAGCCAAGATGGAGGGACACCATCTATCACATCTCAAGTTGAGAGTACATCATCACTCACATGTGAGGAAGGAGGTACACCATCATTTCCATCTCAATCTCAAGTTACATCATCTATTCCATCTCTAATTGAAGGTTTGTCGTCTAGCCCATCTCATATAAATATTGATGAAATTACTAATGTTGAGATTAATTTACCTTTGAAAACACCACCTAGAATTTTGCATAGAAAGCCAAAGTATTTGATTGGTATTGATGAGAATATTTTGTAGCCAATGGAAGGTAATATTCTAAAATTCACTGGTAGAAGATATGCTCATAAATTTTGGAGAGTGTTCTTTGAAAAGTTAAATGAGACTGCAATATGTCAACTATTTTTTGAAATGATGTGAAGTATAAAGTATAGGTCCATCATAAAGCTTCTTGGGTTGAGAACATCAAAGGCTTCAAGTCAAAAATCTATTGTGAAGAATCTAATGAGTCCATATGAGAGTGTGGGTAACACCTCACACACAAAAAATAGTAATGTCACACGATGTGTCATTACATCGACAATAGTAAGTAATAAAATGAGGAAATCTTGTCTCATTAGAAAGATAAGTCAAGCATTGAGAATAAATAGAATTTTTTTTATCAAGAGTCGTTGGAAGGCACCAAAGAATTGAGGACAACAATGATAATGAATTATGAGCATTCTTGGGGATGAATACTTTTGGAATAATTACTCAAGGGTATCTTTGAATCAAAGGGATGTGGTAAGAAGGGGAATTGGTAGTTGAAACTGTGAGCCACATCCAAAGCACTTTTTGGATATGAATCAAACACAATTTTTTGGTAGATTTCTAGAGACGTATCCTCAAATTAATTTTAGTCAAATATTTTTTGAAATGCTAAAAACTTTCTATGTTAAAATAAATCACACATGCACTACTTGTTGTTGTAGAGTACACATTGAATTTTCTAACCATTTTGATGTTTATCGGTCTATATATTTATATTTGCATACTAACAATGATTTGCAGAGTTGTGGTATGCATGCACCACCTATATCTTCAAGAAACTTTATATCAACAATTTTATGTGAAAGAGAGAAAGGTCAAATATTATATAGGAAACTATGTTTGGATGGCACATGTCAACATTGTGGTGGCTTGTAACTTATGCCAATATGTGAACATATGGAAAGTACACATGCGGTCGGAAATGAACTAGTAGAGTTCAGAAAGTATAAAGTAGTGGCCTATAATACAAAAGATGGTAAATAAGAAAAATGGTGTGATTTGGTTATTCAAAAGATTTTAGTGTATTAATTTATGTCTACATTTCGTGATAGTATAGTGTATGAGTATGCAGCCATACCCATAGAGCTCGATGGTTGAAATTGAAATTTAAGTTATTCAAGAACTTCTTTCCACTTGCTAGCATTGTTTCAGTCATTGAATTTGCAAAGAACTACAATCTACAACTGTGTGAACTAAAATCACAATATTAAAACTCTAGACAAGTTTCTATATTTGTGCACACAAGATTCATTAATGTATTTGATAGTACAAAGGATAACAACAAGGTATTGAGGGAGTACCACTTTTACAATAGTGATGATCGTACACATTCTACAGAGTTTGTGCAAGGTTTCTTTCAGTAGTTCTACCATGATTTAGCTAGAAGGGGCATATCATACAGTCAATATATCATATGGTCCGATAATTGTACATCACAATTCAAGAACTCATGGATGTTCTATTGGTTGAGCAAGATGCATAATATTACAAGTGTTCAACATATGTGTAACTTTTGTGAGGTCAAGCATGGAAAGGGGGAGCATGATTGTGTAAAAGCATCTATCAAAATATCTATAACATGAGAAGAGTTAAAGTATAAATACAATATAAAGTTGATAGATGCAAAATCAATTGTCCAGTGGTGTAATGCTTTGATGGCTCCAAGTAATGAAGGTAAGTCTTTATTTCATATATTTTTTCGGTTGATAGATGATACTAACATTGCACCATATGAGGATTGTTGTACACTAATAGGATCGAGTGAGGTACACTCTTTTAGAAGATCAAATGCAGGTTCATGGAGTATCCATACAAAAAATGATGAAATGCTTTTGTTCTTCATGTATAATGGGAGCCTGGAATGAGTGTGAGTCAAAGGTGTGGGTTGATGAATGGTGGTTAATTTCTCTTAGCCCCCTTGACACCTATCAACTCTCGACAACCCTCAAACTAACAAAGATGGAATCATCAGTCGACTTTGATGACATATCAGATCTGGTTCAACCAAGTAATATATCTACTTGCAAGCATAGTTTTGGAAATTACTAATGTTATCTTACTTTGTATTTTTTTTGTAATGCTGACTAAATTTATCTAATTTTTTGCTCATATCAATGTAGTGCATGTTTATGTAGTTATTACAGATGAAAAATTGAAGAGGGAATAGATCATTACTTGTGTCTTGTGTTGAGGCCAAAAACAAATTGGAGGCCCTAGTTATAGATGGAGAAAACATTGAATACCCTACAAGCTCAGTGGTTATTATTGGAACATGGCTTATAAGGTACCCACATAAGGGTGTTAATTTTTTACTCTTTTAGGACTTTGACACACATCAAAAGATTTTTCATTACTCAAGCTTTTTCATGGCATCCAATGTTCATTTGATACAATATTGGGGTATAAATTTGAATATTAACTTGTGGAAGGTGTGTGAGTCTAACCATGAGGAAATACATGACATAATAAAGAGTAGAGTAGACCTGGATCATATTTTGGATTAATTTGTAAGTATGCACATTAATTTTTTAAAGTCATGTTATTAATATTAATGTATTGGTTCTTATTAAATTGTAAGTAGGCACAATTATTAGTTGATAGTTAGAAATTTTGTTTCTATATTTCAAGTTTAGATATGTTTTGGTTCCAAGTTTATATATGTTTATCTTTTCTTGTTGTTGCATTTTTACACATATATAATGAATATTGGGTAGATTATATGTATATTTATGGTTTCAACATTTGACCATCTTGAGACCTCAATTTTCAAACTTGACCTTTGCAACCCTAGATCATAATTGGGAGACCCTTCCTCAATCATCATTTCACCTAAAAAATCAACCATTTCCATCATATCCACCTAAAATATATCATCTTTCCCTCATCTTAGAATTTTCATCCATTATCATAAGCTAGTCATCACAACCATCATCCTTAGAGCTTCATCCTTTCTGCCATTAGCCTACCCTTATCATATTATCAAGATTATATCTAGATCCTAATACTTTCTATCAAAATCCCCATCAAATTATTGGTTAGCTGCTTATCCAAGCCTATGTAAGCATACCCAGGCCTTTTCTAAGTGATTATCCAAGCCTTACTCAAGTGATTATCCAAGATCGAGTGAGAAAATCCAAGCCTTGCCTAGATGATATTGGTCTTGTATCTCCCTTTTCTTCATTATCCCCTTTTCCATCCATTTTATCATTATCCCCTTTTAATCCATTCTATTTCAATCACACTTAAATATCAAAATCCCCTCACACACCCAGAACATTTCATCACATATCACTCAACATTATACTTCTTATCCTTATAAATCAACACCTCATATCCAAATATCAATAACCACCCTTCATAACTGGGCAATGGGAAACTGATAATGCATAATTGGGGCAACAAGTTGTAGAATGCATGAAATGAAAGAAGTAATCTTCTCTTGAGAAGTTGAGGAAGGTGCATGTGTATTATGTGAAATGGGAAAATGACAATGAAAAACTGGAGGTAGCAAGTACTAGAATGTATGAAATAAAAAAGGAATCTGCTCTAAAAACACTTGAAAAGAAGCAGACTAAAGTGAATGAGATAGATAATGTATTGAATGAAGATATTCTTCCTACTCTCAAGAATGTTCAAAGAAGGTGCCTATGTAGTATGTGGAATGGGAAAATGGCAATGGAGAAGTGGAAAACCTCAAGAGATTTTGTATTTGGTAAGAATTTGTGTAGGAAAAGAAAGTGAGAGCTTATGCTATAGGTGGATTTGAAAAAATCAAGTCAAAGATTCTTGAACTTAGGACTTCCATGGAGAAAATACAATTGGAAATAGATGATAAGAAGTAATATCAAATGTAAGTGAAACAAAAGAGAAATGGTGTGGTGGACACATGAAGTCTTATCTATAAAGGTAGACAAGTTTTGTAAAGAACTTTTTAAAAGAAACCTAAGATGATAACAATAGTTACAAAATAAAAAGAAATAGTTGGAAGTGTTGAAATTGAAAGAAAACAATTGAAGACTAAAATTAACCACTTAGAAAAGGAATTAAAAGATAAGAAGAAGATTTTATTGTCAATGAAAAGGAGGTTAGTCTGCTCTAAAAACACGTGAAAAATAAGTAGACCAAAATGAATGAGACAAATAATGTATTCAATGAAGAGATTCTTCCTGCTCTCGAGAAGTTGAGGAAGGTGACTGTGTATATTCTTCTATATTTTGTGTGCGATGAAACCGACAATTCCAACACATCCAAATGGGTAGGTTTACACTAGGAAAGGTCATTTTTTACACCCAAACATGCCAAAACAATCTGAGCTACATTGTACCAAAAAAGTCTCTTAAGAGACCAAAGTGCAAAAAGACAACAATCTTTGATGAGATATTACTCAAAAATTGTGTCAATTATGTTGGTGTTTAAAATAACAACCCAGCTAAACCTTGAAACTCTCTAAGAGGTAGCCAACCTCTATTTTAAAGAACAACCAAGCTTAGTGGCCAACTAACAAGATTCATTCAAAGACTGACATCTCCTACACTTCTGGGTCTACAGGACCAAGGTGGGTAAACCTAAACAATGTTCAAAACTTAATTCACTCATACACTGACATTGTTTTATAAAGCAGACAATTCCCAATGAAACAACACTAAGGGAAGCATTGACAACTTTAAATTTGGCTAAATTCTCAGCAACTCAACCCTCTCTTAGGCATTGGAAATTAGGACACACAATAACACAGTAAGATTAAAAATGATTTTGCATTTAAAGTTGTTTCTGAGATGCACAAACTGAAAAATAGATCAGTGCCAGTTCTGGGCCATGGAGTCAAACACATAAAAAGAATTCTCCAGCAAACAGTCTTCAACCAGTGGATTTAACTTGCTAATGCTTTGCATTAACTATTAGTGCCTTGCACCAACAATCCTTCTCTTGATATCAATCAAATCCCATCTGCACACCGGAAATCACAATCACTTGCTCAAAGAATTTTAACCATTTCTTTGAAACAGAACAATGAACAGACAAAACAATCTCATGAAACTTGAGATGATAAAATCGAAGACACTTTGTATTATTGAATTTACATGACTGAAAGTGTACAAATGTGGAGACAATCTGATGAAATTCATGAATGTGGAAGCACTTCATGATATTAAATGCATAAACTGGTTGTATTTACTCTTGAATTCATAAAATTACAGCTTACAGACTCAAACAATGACTCAGAAACTAAAAATCTCTATCTATCCAGCCCAATACAAAAACTCAAAACCTTTACAATGAGAGAAAAATAGAAGATATAGAAGAAGAGAGGCAAGCAGAAGCAACCCTAAATTCGATCAGCAATTGCCATCTGGAAACTGTTTTCACCGTTGATCATCAACTGAAAATAATATCTCTTCCTTCCTCCTCTGCAGCAACAAAAACATTCCCTCCAAACTACCTCTACTCATCATTGTCCAGTAACAGAAAACATGCCCATGTGGAGATTCTTTTTATTTCATTCAGCTGCAAAATATCTCCCTTCCCATGCACAAACTATTTCTATTTTTTACTCTTCATTTGTTGCAGCAATACTTTAGAAAATAATGAACTTTTGTTTACAAAGTGAATAAATCCACTTGTCCAATGAAAACATTAAAATATTCCTCAACATTGTCTCAGTTCAATTTATTTGCAGCACATTATTTCCTAGCAAATAAAATATTTGCAGAGTGAATACATATTCACTCTATAAATTTATCCCCAATTTATAATGTTGTAGGTTTATTCTTCTTTCATATATTAAAGTTTAATAACTTTAATATTTCTGTTCTTTGATACTGTTGCATACAAAAACCCAACACATATACTTGTTTATAAAATGAATAAATTCACTTTATAAAATACCACCAATGAATATTTCATTCAATCTCCATTTACTTGGGCAAAACAAAAATTTACCCCTGGGCATGGTTTACCATTTAAATTTTTTGCATTGGGCCCACCCCATTTTAATCCCACGAGGTCAGCGAGGTCGGCCCCAAATTCATTTTTTGCAAGCTCTCGTGCTCTGCACTTGTTCTTGCTCCTCTCTGCTTGGTACAAGCTTTTCTGTCCTTGTTTGGGGTGCACCTATTCTTCACCTGTCACTTACATTTGTTTTAAAGTTTCTAAGGCCTTTTCAATGAGTACATTTTGTGCATTTTCTGCAACATGGTATTCCAAGAATCCACATTCATATGGAGAATTTTGAACAAATTCATCTACTCTCTTCCATGAATTCTCGTGAAGTTGTGAGTGTCATCAGTACCACTTTTCAGCCAATCAGAAGCAAGAATTAAACTTGTTTGGATTAAAAACTTTTGAAGGTGCACTTCTGAAAGTGCAGAAGCAAAATTTGAGAGTGTCATCAAATTTCAAACATTCTATCTGAGGCTACAATATTCCTTAGGGCCTTTCTACAATAACATCTTTCAATTTTTGATATCTCAGAGGCATTTTCCCATGGTGTCAAGTTTTCAGTTGATAGAAAAATGTTTGATGCATGCAGTGGAAAGTTGCAAGGTGGTGTAACTTTCATTCTATTTGTTGTGCAACCAAACCAAAAATACCAACACATCTGGTTGGGTGGGTTTATGCTAGTGAAGGTCCTATTTTGCATCCAAACATGCTGAAACATTCTGAGCTACATTGTACTGGTGAAGTCTCTTAAGAGACCAAAGTGCAAAAAGATAGCAATCTTTGATGAGCTATTACTCAAAAAAAATCACTTAGAAACATTTTTTCTAAGGATACAGGATCATGTAGCAACCCTCTACAATAACCTATCTCGGGTTTTGATATCTTTGAGGTGTTTGTCTATGGTGTCAAGTTTTTAGTTGAAAAAAAAAGTGCCAGATGCATGCAATGTAAAGTTTCAAGGTGGTTTAGCTTTCATTCTATTCATCGTACAACCAAGCTAATAGTTCCAACATGTTTGGATGGGTGGGTTTATGCTAGGAAAGGTCTTTTTTCACACTCAAATATGCTGAAACAATTTGAGCTACTTTGTACCAGCAAAGTCTCTTAAGAGACCAAAGTGCAATAAGGCAACAATCTTTGACGATCTATTACTAAAAAATTTTGGTACTTAGAAACATTCCATTTGAGCCTACTTGATCATGTAGGGATTCTCTATAATAACCTCTTTTATTTTTTTATGTCTCTGAGGTATTTTCCCTTGGTGGCGAGTTTTCAGTTGTTATAAAAAGCATCAAATGCATGTAGTGTAAAGTTGCAAGGTGGTGTAACTTTTGTTTTGTTCATTGTGCAACAAAATCGATAGTTCCAACACATCTGTATGGGTGGGTTCATGCTAGAAAAGGTCCTCTTTTCTACCCAAACATGTCAAAACAATCCAAGCTACATTGTATTGGTGAAGTCCCTTAAGAGACCAAATTGCAAAAATGTACCAATCTTTGACGAGCTATAACTCAAAAAATATGTCACTTATAAATACTTTCTCTAAGGATATGTGATCACATAGATCTCCTCTACAATAACCTCTCTTAGTTTTTGATATCTCAGAGGAATTTTTTCGTGGTGTCAAGTTTTCAGTTAATGGAAAAAGTGTCTAATGCATGCAGTGTAAAGTTGCAAGGTGGTGTAACTTTTGTTTTGTTTGTTGTGTGAAAAAATTGATAGTTCCAACATGTCTGTATTGGTGTTTTTATGCTATTTAAGGTTGTTTTTTGCACCTGAACATTTCAAAATAGTTTGAGCTACATTGTACCAATGAAGTCTCTTAAGAGACCAATGTGCAAAACAATAGCAATATTTGATGAGCTATTACTTGGAAACTGTGTCACTTAGGAAAAAAAATTCTAAGGCTATGGGATCAAGTAGGGCCCCTCTACAATAACCTCTTTCATTTTTTGATATCTCAAAGGCGTTTTCCCTTGGTGTCGATATTTCAGTTGATGGAAAAAGTGTTAGATGCGTGTAGTGTAAAGTTGCAAGGTGGTGTAACTTTTGTTTTATTCTTCATGCAACCAAGGGAACAACTCCAAATTATCCAGATTGGTGGATTTATGCTAGGAAAGGTCTTGTTTCGCACCCAAACATGCCAAAATAGTTTGAGCTATATTGTACCAATAAAGTCTCTTAAGAGACCAAAGTGCAAAAAGGAAATAATCTTAGTAAAGCTATTACTCAAAAACCGTGTCACTTAGAAACATTCCTTTTAAGGCTATGATATCATGAAGAGCCCCTTTACAATAACCTATCTCAGCTTTTGATATCTTAGAAGAGGCATTTTCCTGTGGTGTTGAGTTTTTAGTTGATGGAAAAAGTGTCGAATGCATGTAGTGTAAAGCTGCAAGGTGGTGTAACTTTTGTTATTTTCATCATGTGACCAAACTGATAGTTCCAACATGTCTAGATTGGTGGTTTTATGTTAGGAAAGGTCTTTTTTTGTACCCAAACATGTTGAAATAGTCTGAGCTACATTGTACCGGTGAAGTCCCTTAAGAGACCAAAGTGCAAAAGGGGAGAAATATTTAATGCGCTATCAATTGAAAACCATGCCACTTATAAAAATTCCGTCTAAGGCCACAAGATCATGTTATAGAAGTTGATAAATTCAACTTCACAGAACCCAAGAATACCTGCATGCAAAAATACCTATCACAAGAGAAGAATGGAGGCAAAGAAAGAATTACTCTAAAAAATTGAGAGATTATTATTCAAAGAGGGAATAATATTACAATGAGATCAATCCTTATGAAGGAGATCAAGAAACCCTAAAGTGAAACCTAAAAGGGATGAATTTAATAATTAAAATACTTATTAAATGCCTACAAAATACAAACTAATTTTATCTTAAGTGAAATAATAAAAGGTGACTTAATTAAATAATTAAGTAATAAACCTTTTACTCTAACACTCCCCCTTAAGATAAACTTAGGGAGTAGCTACAAACTAAATGCATGAAAGAAATGCAACTACAAGCTAGAAAGCAAACAAGGGTCCTGAAAACTAGGCTTGATTAGGTACCCAAGTACAATGAAATCTTTGTAAAGTGGAGAAAAGGGAGACAAACTCATGGGAACAAAATTCCCCCAAAAGAGAGAAAATAAAAGAATGAAATGTACTTATATGATAGAAGTTGTGTATGGGGGGTTTCATGTAATCCACCTCCTATCCTTCTTTCATTAGTTCATTTCATTCTTTTATTTTCTCTCTTTTGGGGTGCAGTTTTGTTCCCATGAGGTTCATCTTAAGGGGGGGTGTTAGAGTGAAAGGTTTATTACTTAATTATTTAATTAAGTCACCTTTTATTATTTCACTTAAGATAAACTTAGTTTGTATTTTGTAGGCATTTAATAATTATTCTAATTATTAAATGTATCCCTTTTAGGTTTCACTTTAGGGTTTCTTGATCTCATTCATAAGGATTGATCTTATTATTCAGAGATGGAATAAATCTAACACATGTAGGGCCCCTCTACAACAACCTCTTTCATTTTTTGATATCTCGGAGGTGTTTCCCATGGTGAAAGTTTTCTTAATGCTCCAAAAATCATCAGATGCATGTAGTGTAAAGTTGCAAGCTAGGCTACTTTTTATTTTCTTCATAGGGCCAAATCATTAGCACCAACACGTCCATTTGGGAGCATATACACTAGGCATGGTCACTACCCTTCATTATAAAAGGGTCATAGTCTTTCCTACTTGAAGGGCCACAATGTTTCGCCTAAGGTTGTATTCTTAATTGAATTTTTCAAGGATGTTATGGATGTATTTCTCAAAAATAAATTGCTCCCCCTTTTATGTTAGTGCTTATCAACCTAGAAATAATTTCAACAAACAACATTTTTAATACACATGGAGTAATATTGTTGAAGATACATCCAATCATGAAGCAAAGAAATAGATAAACACAATAGATGAAGTATGAGGCATACACATGAATACATGTAATATGTGAAGTATACATAGGAAGCATGAAGTATACATGTAAATAAATGTAATACATGAAGTCTACACAAGAATCATGAACCATACACATGAAAAAATGAAGTAATCACATGAAGCATGAATCATACACGTGAACACATGAAGTATACACAAAAATCATGAAGCATACAAGTGAATGATAGCATGAAGCATACACGTAGAATGGTATATTTCTTCCAAGAATTATATGACAAAATTCTAGAGGTATGAGGTCATATGTAATAATGTCTTACTCAATTTTAGTTACATACTTCAAAGTGTATTATATAATTACAAGAATTTCCTTACCATGCTACAATGATCTTAGAGAGTATTGGCTTAGATGTGTAGTGGTAGAGAGACCTAGGTGTTAGATTGCATCATGCATTACTATATTCATATGATTTATTTAATGTTCAATGATATTACAGGAGAATAATGTTTAAACTTTATATATTTATAATTATATAAAAGAAGAGTGCATGGAAAACACTTGGATTTAAAATATTCGAAGTAAACCATCTATAAATATCCATTCAAGCATGTATTTAAAATGAAAATATGGAAACCATCAATAAAAAACATGTGTATTAACCAAATAGTGTAGGAGTTTATGGTGAACTCCTCAAACACCCTAGGATCACCTATAAGACAAAATAACTTCCACATGAGAGAAAATGATAGAAATATCATGCTATAATTAAGATACAAGAATAACAAATTGAATATGACAAAGTAAATATGATGCCTTTCTTATACAAGAAATATGAGGAATAGAATTAGACAAGATCATGACAAGTGTCTTAATCCTATCACATAAGACAACTAAGTCCTAAAAACCTCAATGCAAATATTAAATGCATGAGAGAATTATTAAATGCCTAGATAACTAAAAGTAAATAATGATACATGGCCCCATTATAACTAGCTTCTAGAAATGAAAACTAGGAAACATAACTCCTAAGTAAACTTATAATAATGTGAATAGGTCCTCACTAGTAACTAGTTAGGAAATAACCCCATTTACAACAACACCCCCCATAAGTGAAACTTAGGGAGTGTAGTTATTATGAAAATGATGCAAATATGGGTCTTGGCTATGAGGTCATGTTAGGTACCTATGTACAAATGAAATACAAAGAAATCTCTCACAACAAGAGAAAAGGAGAAAACCTAGTGGGACAAAACTCCTCCCCAAAAGAGATATAAATACAATAATGATATCCATCAAAAATCCAATCAATCTCCATCCACATAAAGGATGATAAGAGAGATCATATAACCCCCCATAATAAGATAACCTGCTACAAAGGAAGCACTGGAAGCACACTTTTGGAGTAACAATGGAATCCTCAATCTGGAAAGAAAAGAAATATACTTTTGTTTTTTAGAAACTATATTAGAGTCACTCAAGCACTCAAGTCGAAATCATGATAAAGAAAAAAAATACCTGATGCCAACGAACACTAGAAAAATATCAAACTGGCACAAAACTAGAATCTGTAAAGCAATAGTTGATTGACAAATGATCTAGAATTAAAATAAAGTGCAAAGAAAATAAAACCTAATGCACACAAAATAGGAAATAATGCATTCACTGATGAATGCTCACATTGGTGCAAGTATGATGGTGTTTCCATTGATGTCAATAGGAATTCTACTGGCTAGTGTTGTCATTGATGTCAATTATGTGATGAAGATATCAAGGATATTGAGAAAATTATGAAAAGGAAGAAAATAGGTTGTGCATTTGTAGTTGAAACCTTGAGAAAGTGTTGTGAGTACATGGGGCTATATTTTTGTTTTCATAGTATGAAGATGAGTTGGAATGAAGTAATGAGATGAGATGATGTCTTTGGTACTTGGTTTCCAAGTTCTTTTGAGAAAATTTGATAAAAAAAGTAAATTGTGTTGTGCAAGTGTTCATAGTGTGCTTCGATATTGTTCTTCACATTTATTTTGTGTTGATGTTATTCCTATGCAAATCTTAAAGGTTAATCAAGATTATTAGAGGTTGCTACATTCATAATTTGGTTTTTTATATCATTGTATATTTTGAGATATTTTCACCACTGTGTGAGCCAGTTGTTCATTGATTTTTTCTATGGTCTAGGAGAAATGTACTTGCTTCATGTTTCCCCGTTGTTTTTCTTTAGGTTGTGAAAATTTGGTAAATTGATTAGAATTATTTTATCTTTCTACATTCAAGTTTTGACTTGATTTGGTATAGTACAAAGTGAGTTTCATTTATCATATTGTAGATAAAGGTTACTAGTTAATCTGAGTTTAAGTTTTTGATGAATATTAAGTAGTTTGTGGATTGTTTTGGAACATGTTCAAGTGAATTATGTTGTCTGAAAGTTTTAGATTGACTTGAAGAAGAGTGTACTTAATGTTTATGTTTCTTTGCATGAATATTGGCCAAACTTATGTTTAACACTACATGTGAGGCTTGTAGAAGCATGTTGAAGTGTCTTGGGATCTATTTTCATCCTAATTAAAGAATTATTTAGGTTTCCTTCATTCCTATCCACCACAAGAATGTTTATGGATCAACCTATTTTCAATTTATATATATACCAACTAGTGGTCGACATTGGAGAAGGATTTTGAGGTTAAGGTTGATATAATTATGTATGGTGCAGTTGTGAGTTGAGGCATGAAAGAAGTAAGAAGCGAGAAGTGAGATATATTTGAAATTGATGCAAGTGATTTGTGTGATATGAATTTGAGCATAACAATGCAAATTTAAATTTTAGGGTTCCTGAAGGCATCTAAAATCATTCGTGCAAGACTGCGAAGGTGTGTGATAAATTGTGGTGGATTCCTTATTGCATTGAGAACTATTATTTGTGTAACATTATTCTTCTATCTTCTTGTATTTCTTTCTATGGCAGTGATTCCTAGTTGTGAGCCTTTTTGGACAGTGTGTCTTATTCTGGAAGTGAACCCTTTTGTACCATTTTTTCTATTACTTATATTGTGAGCTAATCCCCACCATAGTTTTCCCCTCATTAGGTTTTCCACGTAAATATAGTGTTCTCTTGTGTATGGTGTTGTGATTTTAGTTTTTGTTATCTACATTTCATGTTTAATCATACTAATAGAATAAGGGTTTAATGAATTCTTGTGGATCTGATTATTGTTGAGGGTTTTGAAGGTTTAATTTGCTACAAATGATTCACCCCATCTTAGTTGTCTTGTTCATTTAAACACACATATTACTCCATGTATAGAAATGAACTTATCTCTATGTAGGGGACAAAATCAACTTTCTGATGATTTTTTTTTTTGAAAGACGGGCATCGTATACTCAAGTTATGAATTTTTTAAAAAAGGGATAAATTGTGCCAATCTACAATGAAAACACGACCCTTTTGATTTGATTTCTATAAGATTTACTTCTTTCATGTAAAAACTAATGGATACCCAAGTAGTATTTTGATGCTACCAACATACTAGAACATGTGATTTGGTAAAATAAAGTAAACTTCACCTACAAGAAAAATAGTCGCATTGGGCTATTTAGCTGTCGTTTTTGGAAGCTCTACTCAATATATAAAAAATATAAAACATGCCCAAATGGTGTTGCATCCTTGGAAATAAAACCTAGAAATCATTTTTCTTACAAATAAGTGGAAGCTGGATTTCTAAAGCAAAAATGAAAACAAATCCAATAAAAATGACTTGCATCAAACCCTTGTAGATTTGACAAAATATGTCATATTTTTATGAAACGAAAGTTGATCATGACTTTATCTAATGTCTTGGATTCAATGGCAAGGTTCTCAAGACCCCAAATTGCACCCAACAAAACTTTCACACCAAGATTATTTCGTTAGATCTGGGAAGAAGTCTTCAACACTGAAGCTCTGATACCATGTAGGGTTTTATGGTAAACTCCTCAAACACTCCAGGATCACCTACAAGACAAAATAACTTCCACAAGAAATAAATGGTAGAAATACCATGCTATCATTACGGATGCAACAATGCCAAACTAAATATGGCAAAGTACATATGATGCCTTGCTTATATAGGCAAGGTGAGGAATACAATTCAACAAGATCATGAAAAGTTCCGTAATCCTATCACATGAGACAACTAAGTCATAACAACCTCAATGCAGATATTAAATGCATGAGAGAGTTATTAAATGCTTAGATAACTAAAATTAAATAATTATACATGGCCCCATTATAACTAACTTCTAGAAATGACAACTAGGAAACTTAACTCCTAAGTAAACTTATAATAATGTGAATAGGTCCTCACTAATAACTAGTTAGTAAATAATCCCATTCACACCAAAAAATAGTCATACAAAACATATCCAAAAATTTCATATAGACATACAACAAAGGACCCCAATAAAAATTCATTCCACTCTAGGTGAAGAAAATAGATCATGAGAGTCCTTTGATCATCAGGGGGATGGAGATGTGTATGAAGTTGGTCTAATTCAAACTCAAGGGTTGCTCCTCCTATTTACATCATCATAGAGCCTTAGTTGTTACAGTAAAAATTATAGACATTAATGTATAGAAATTAGATTATAAAAATTGTAATATTTAACAAAATAATCACTTACCATCTCCAATGATCTCTCTCCTCATTTTCCATAGCAACAGGCTCGGGTTGTGGCATTCAAATGTCCTATAGAACATTTAGATATAAATTAAACTACAAAAGAATAATAATTTGATTTTTCAATGATAAAAAACTATAACAATGAATATAATTTGAAATTTACTAATCGACCTTATACCACTGTCAAAGGCATTGAGCTCTATATTGCAGAAGACACGTCATGCTCCATTTCCATATGAACATCACGAAGTGTCTTTCCTTGCATCATCTGAAAATTAAAAAACACTATTCAATTACGACAAACTAGATTAATGATGCAAGTCAACTTATAATGTATGAGATAGTCAACCAAATTTTGATTACTTATTGAACTATATATTCCTTACTATTATGATCTTATATATATTTTCCAACCATCCATAGCTTGTTTGAAAGCACCTATTTTAGGCTTTTAGCCATAGCAACAATGCACTGAATTGTTTGATAAAATGCTTTGGTAAATATGTATGAAAAATGTGGTAGCATAGACAAGGCAATTAACTATTTGAAAAAATGCCTCAAAGAAATGTGGTCTTTTGGTGATGTCATGGCATGAGAAAGGATTGACGTTTTGTGTTATTGGTGATTAGTATGTGTGTTGGATGTTGTGGTTGTGTTGCTGATATGTGGTTTTGATTGATGTCAACATTGTTAGAATTGATGATTCTGAAGGTTGTATATGTCGAGGATATTGAGAAAATTACAATAAATATGTTGCGAGCATTATGTGAAGCTGTGAAGATCAGAATGGTTGAAATTTGTGTAAGTTGATATTCAAAAGTCATGCATTAAAGGTTTTTTTCTGAGCCTATCTAGTATGTTCTCCAAAAGTTTCAGAGGTGCACATAAAGATTGGAGAAAGTTATGAGTTTCTGAGTTCCTACAGTTATTATGTTACTGTAGCAGGTGTTTCTGGAAGAAGAGAATGCATTTATGGTAAATTGAGTTGTTACGTACATTCTTGAGATGTTCAATGATGTTTCTAGATCATGCTCTATCATTGTGGTATGTCTGCATTGATTGATGTGTTCATGATCAAAGATTTTTCTTTTGTGTATTCGATTTTTCATGTTCTTGGCCGACATGATGGTGGTAGCGTATTGTAGATCCTTGTGGATTAATTTTTGAATGCTTGGTGCATTCGAGGATGTTGATTTAGGTCTTTATTATGTTGTGACTGACTTAGGTTGGTACACATTGATATTTGTTCATGGATTGGGCCGATAGTTTGTATTCATATATTACTTATCTTTGGCCGATAGAGTTGTTGATGCAATTTCATGGAGCGGATATATAAGAGCGATTTTTTTCTTCATTTGTGAGATGAAAGTGTGAAGTTTGTATGCAAAATGTGCGAATAAAGATTAGATCATTCGATTTTAGAAGTAGAATGTGAAGGAGTTTGAGCGAAGTGTGAAGAAGTGTTTTTGTGCCTAACCGGAATTGTCATCAGGCTTTTGAAGAAGCTAATTTCTCAGTTCAATCTCATTAGATGGATTTAATTTGATTGTTTTATGTAAGGCAGTGAGTCTTCCCTTCTAAGTAGTGAGCCTGAATGCATGTTCATTCCTTATTCATTTTACTTATACTTCTAATAGGGTATAATTATGGATTAACCTCCATTGTGGTTTTTCCCCGAATAGGGTTTCCATGAAAAAATCTTGGTGTTGTGTGTTTTTGATGTGTTGTTGATTCTTGCTTTCACTATTAATTATCAGATCTGAGATTAAAGGTTGATAAAGTAAGATAAGTTAAGTTTTGTAACAACTGATTCACCGCCCCTCTCATTTTTCTATCCTTGTTTATCTAATAATTGGTATTAGAGCTTGTTCCTCTAAAGAAGTTTAATAGCTTGAGGTGATTTGAGATGGCATCATACAAGAAGGATAGTCCTAGATTTGATGGTACAAATTACTCTCTGGGGAAGGTCAGAATGGAGTGTCATTTGAAGTGCATTGGTGTACATTTTTGGAAGATTACAAAGAACAAATATAATATTCCTCAGAATGGTCCCACTACTCCTGATGAGATCAAAGAAGCTGAAACAAATATCAAGGCTATAAAATCATTATTGAGTGCTTTGACAGATTCAAAGATGACAAATGTGATAGGTCTGAAGACGACACATGAGATCTGGAATAATTTGGAAACATTGTATGAAGGAGATGCACAAATTAAATTTGCTAAGCTACAAATTTTGAAAGGCAAATGGGAAAACATGAAGATGAGTGAAGATGAAAACATTGTTGCTTTCATGCAAAAAGTAAATGAACTAGTGATGGGTATTAGATGTGCCAGTGGAATTTTGGAAGAAGATGAGATTGTGGCTAAAGTGCTCAGATCAATGCCTACTTATTACAAAAATGAAAGCTCATTCTATTGAAGATCTTAGGATAGTAACAAATGTGACAAGAGACATGTTGATTGGTAAAATTTTTGCCTTTAAGTTGAGTGAATTTGGTGAGTCTACTCCTAAAACATAATTTGCATTCAAAGCTATTGTATCTAGAAAAATCCAACACATGTGTGATCTAGGAGAAAGTTCTAGAAAGACATTCAAGTATGAATATAAGATTAAAAATATTGAAGATGAAGAAAGAGAGCTAGAAGAGCTGGAAGCATTGATTGTGAAAAGAGAAGCCAAAGGTCAAGGTAAGTATATAGGAAAGTTGCCTAATAAATGTTTCTCTTGTAGTAAGATAGGTCATTTTGCATCAAGGTGTCCTAAAAGAGTTTCTAAGTACAAACCTGAAAAGTATAGATTTCAAAAGAAATGTTATTATGCTAAAGAAGGTGTTACTAATGATGAATTTGAAAAAGAAGCTGGAAATGAAGATGGATGGGTATTCATTGCTATCAAGGAAAATGGTTTGGTGTCCACTGAATCTGCTAACAATCATAATATTGAGAAATCTCTTTCAGCTAAAATTGATGAAAATGATGAGTGGGTGATTGACAAATAATGCTCACATCATATGACTAGTGACAAAAGAAAGTTTATAAGCTTGGAGAAGTATGATGGTGGTGTTGTAAGATTTGGAGATAACAATGCTGGTGTGATATGTGGTAGAGACACTATTTCTCTTGGTGGTAAGTATAATACTGATGATGTCTTATATGTTGAAGGATTGAAGCACAATTTGTTGAGTGAGAGACAAATGGTCGACAAGGGATACAATATTCAGTTCAAAGATGGAAAACGTAGTATATTGGGAAGCTCTGGAAATGTAATTGCTTCAAGTACAAAGACAAGAGGTAATATTTTTCACTTAAGTGCTACTAGTGAAAGTTGTTTAATTTCTCAAGTTGATGTAAGTTGGTTATGGCATAGGAGGTTATGTCATGTTAATTTTGATAACATTTATCAAAGTAAGCTCCACACAAGCAGTTAGAGATATACCTAAGTTAGTAAATCCTACTAACACCATATGCAAGGAATTTCAGATGGGAATGTAGACTAGAATTTATTTTTAGAGAAAATAACATCATTCTAATGGGGTACTAGAGCTAGTACATACTGATCTATGTGGCCCATCCAGAATCAAAATTCTACAAGGAGAAAGGTAATTTATGTTGCTTATTGATGATTACTCTAGGATGATATGGGTTGCTTTCTTGAGAGAAAAACATGATGCATTAGAGAAGTTCAAATGTTTCAAAGCTATGGTAGAGAATGAGATAGGTTTGAATGTCAAATTCTTAAGATCGGACAAAGGTGGTGAATTCACTTCATGGGAGTTCAATTCATTTTGTGAAGAGCATGGAATCAAAAGATAGTTATCTACTCTGAGGACTCAATAGAATGGATTTTTTGAGAGAAAGAACAAAACAATTTTAGATGCTGCCAGAAATATGATGTTGAAAGGTAATCTTCCTCATATCTACTCAAGAGAAGTTGGAAGTGTACACATCTAAAAATGGTCACGGTCGATCGAACCTGTTAATTAATTAAATATGAATTATTTAATTAATGTTCTTAAGTCATCTACATATAAATAAATTTAATTATTTATTTATAATGTTCATTTTCCAATTCTTCTAATTTAATTAAATAAATAAAGTTTATTTAATTGATGCTATCTTCCTCTTAATTAATTAAATAGATTTTACAATTTATTTACATTAATTATCACAAGTTTAAATTTTAAATTTAAATGATATTCTTCATTCCACATTTAATTAAATATTTTTAATATTTGATTAATGCATTTTCTAAATTTCCTACTCTTCCCACAAAATTAAATATTCTTAATATTTAATTAAAAAGCTTTTTCTCTTCTCACATAATTAAATATTTGCAATATTTAATTACAGCCTTTTCATTTTTTCACACATAATTAAATATTTATTTATTTAATTATGAGAGACACCTTTCAATTTGTCTCTTCATTCTCCACTCGTCTCTCAGAATTTGAGCTTCTTTTCGAATTCTCGATCTCTCACCGTTCATTTCAACAGGTTTGAACTCAACTGTCGATCTTGGCCAATTGAATTCCTACCTTCAAAAATCTATAAATATAACCCTTTCATGAGTTGAAAAGGACCTCAAATCTCAAATTTTCATGCGTAATTACTATAGTCACATCTTAGCATTCATAGCATTTCAATTCAATATCTTAATATTTTAGATGCATATGCATTCTTATTAATCTCATTCTCACAAGCTGTCATTCTACAAGCTGTTGTTTTAAACAAACTGAAAGCAAGCATCTTGAAATGAATCCTTGGAGATAGAGGACAATGGGACGAATTTGCAGAAATTGTGGTTTAGAGTTTGCATTTACTTTCTTTAATTTACTTTCTTTAATTTAATTTCTTCAATCTAATGTTTTATTGGTGTACTAGTTTAGATTCAATTTGATTGAAACATTCTAACGTACACAGGAAGCACTACTATATATACTATCAATCAGGTAAATGCCAATGGTAATTCTGGTAAGACTCCTTTTGAGTTGTGGTTTGGTCATAATCCTACTGTTAAATATTTCAAGGTGGATAAGGATAAAGAGTTGATTATTGAATTCTTTGTTGATGACATTATTTTTGAAAGTGATGAGGACTTATGTATGAAGTTTGCTGATGAAATGAAAAGTGAGTTTGAGATGTCAATGATTGGAGAGCTGAAATTCTTTTTAGGATTGCAAATTACTCAGCTAGATGATGAAATCTTTATATCTTAGTTGTAACACCCCTCTGTTTTGCTCTTATGTTATATTAAGATGCTTTGTTATTTTATCATTTCTTATTGAGCAATACAGACTATGTGTGTTATGAGATGTAATTTCCTTGATATTATACTTAACATGCTTTGGTTAAAATTATGTTGGTTTATTATGACATGATTATTGCTTATGAGTTTTATTAATGATGGAAGTGTCAGTTTGTTGATGTGTATTGGTGAAGGGGATAGGGTTGCATCACTCGCTTGCGAGTGCCTTGCGATTCTATGATTTCCTCTTCACAGTGTATTTTATAATGATTTTATATGCATGTGCTATTGATGCCTTGGATACAGGTTTGCAGGTACATGACATCGACTCCACCTGGCTTCACAGGTTTGAGCATGTCGACCCAATGGTATGATGATTGGGAGATAGTAGCTAGGTTACCTATGTCAGTTCTACACCCTAACCATAGTGTGTCATCAGTTGTGTCTATTGTGTCTTAGGTGCTTGTTTTAATATTACTTAATTCAGAAAGGCTCTTGTTTATGGAAATAAATGCTTAGAGTTATTGCTTTAAATAGTGTTGATATTTATTTAAATTAAAATTATACATTGTGATAGAAGTTTTTATTTGAGTTGATTAATTAAATTTGATTTATTTAATTAATTAAATTTAATCCAATGGGTTGAATTTATTTATTAAATAATTAAAATTAATTAATTAAATATGTTGTTGAGAAAATTAAAAGAAAAAGGGAAATTAATTTAATTGTAAATTGTAAAATTTAAATTAGTATTAATTAATTTCAATATGGAATTAGATTATTATTTGGGTTTAAATTAGTAATTGGAATTATTAAAATAAATGGAAATTAATTCATTTTGGAATTTAAATTTGCATTAGAAGTTACTAAATCTATGTTGAAATTAAATTAGTATTTGGAATTAAATTGCAATTAGAAATTTTTTGAACATGCAAATGTCTTTGAGAAAATATCTGATTGAAATTTCTTTAATATATATATATACATTATATATACATATATATGAATACATATATATATTATTTATATATATATATATATTTGTTAATTTATTAAAAATTCATCGAAAGTTACTGTCGTCGTACGGCGGATTGCATTTCACTGGATACAAATTTTATGTCTTTGCATTTGATTTGGGTGGGGCTTTGTAACCCCCACCGTACCCATCTATGGGAGGTTGCGACTGCCCAAGAGGCAGCGCCCTCCATAGTAGTGTGGAGGGAGTGCTATCCCTTAGGCAGCGCAGCCCCTCCCTACTCTCCTTTGGTGTCGATGGTATGGGAGAGGGTCGGCTATGAGAGCCGCCCCTCCCCATAAAATATCCTTTTCTTTTTTGATAGTTTGTTTTTTTTTATTATTAATTGTTATTTCAAGTACATACGTACATAAATTTATTTTGTCCGCCTTCCCAAGTAAAACGTGAATTTCTATGCATTGGTTTTCTTTAAAAATATTAAAATCTAAATATATTAGATTTAATATATGTATTCACGAAATGAAATATTGTATGGATTTATTTTGAATAAATCAGTGGGGTAATTTGTTAAATAGATATAAAATATATTTATTGTATATATATATTAGACTATATATAATTACATATATAGCTACATGTGTTCTATATATATATAATATGAATATATGCGAATTTAATGTATATACACGAAATATAAATAGTTAGTTTCATGCAAATGGAAAATTGAAGATTAGAATTAAATGATTTATTTATTTAAATAGACTTTTTATAGTAAATGCATGTATTTGATGCATGATTAGAATAAGGTTAAGTGAAATGATTTAAATAGAGGAAACAAGTAATTTTAGCTATAAATATTTTCACTGAACTGAAGATTAGATATTTAGATTGGTTTCGTTTGTTAAATAGGTGCATGCTCGAGTTCAAGTTGAAGTTAATTCCAAAATTAAGAATTCTTGTATTGAAGATATTGTTTTCGTAAAATAATCATTGGATTAAGATGCATGTAATTGCATATATTAAGGGAAATTAGAATAGTATGATTTTGGAAAAGAGAAAGATTATAATTTAATTAAATGATGGAATTCGTTAGAGAAAATAGATATTTTATTAAGTATAAAATTGAGGGAAGTAGATTAATAAATGGAATGATGTTCTTATAGTTGTCTAAGTCTAATTGAGCTATTTCTAGTGTCGGTTAGTTAATTAGTTGAATTTTCTCCTTTGTCTTTATAAAAGGTTTTTATTAAATTGGAGAAAAATGTGTAACTCGTTTTATTATTCCTTCTTATCATTGAATGTGTAAGGATTTAGTAAATCCAAATCTTAGATTTAATTATCGCGTTGATTGCTTATGTGATTCTTCTAGTTGCCTTTCGGGGAAAAGAATATTTAATTAAGTGTATTGCGGGAATAAGTATTTAAAGAATATATTCAATATGTTAGTAGGAACAAAGTTTTTGCTATTTTAAAATTGAATAAATTAGGGAAATGGTTAGTGTGTTGGTTATCTCTGTTTGGAAGAGCCTTTTTATATAATTTTTTAGATTGAGCTAATTGATTGATGCGAATTGTTATAAGTCATTTCGTTGATTGTAAGGGTGTGATAAATTAGAATGTTTGTAAACATTAAACTATTATGCTTTTATGATGTGTTTGAGATATCTTTTGTGGTATTTAGGGGTAATTGAAAGAAGGTATTAGATGAGTCATTATAAGTCTTCTTTGTGAGGAATATTGATTTGTGAGTTATCATTTCATGGATTTGTCTTGTATAGTCCTCTATGGTAGTAAGGTTTGTCATTCTCAGTGAGTCACCCAGTTTCTACGAATGGGGAATGGTTTGATCTTCTTTGAATGAATTTTTTGGATATTTTGTACCTCCTTAGTTTGGAGTGGTGTTGTATCTCATGATAACCGTAGGGGGGTGAAGCTAAATGGGGGACAAGATCTGGAAAGATCTTACGGGTAACTCATGTACCTTAAGTGACATTTCTCCTAGGTTAGTAGTATGTTTTGGATACTAGTGAGTTATTCTGTTATACTTAGATAGCATTGTAATCTTGAGTTAGTGTTGAGCCATCTGGTGACTAGAGGTTGTAGTGGTTGTCCTTGTATCCTTGTTATTGTCTCCTAGCATGGGGGGTGGGCCTTCGGGTACCATTTAATATTTTAATAAATGCTTTGTGTTCTAGTAGTGTGTACGTTTGGTTATCGATGTAATTTTGTCACGTTACCTTAGAGGTTGTTGCGAAGTTTTGTGCATCTTCTTTGTTAATAATGCACTTTTAAGAAAAAAAATGGTACGTTTCCGCGTTGAGTTGCAACTTCCTTTAGGGTCCCATGGCAGGGCATTACATTAGTCCAAATATGTAAGAGAGCTACTGAAAAAGTTTGGCATGAAAGAGACAAAGCCTATAGGTACACCCATGGTAACCAGATGCAAGTTAACACAAAATGATGATTCTCCTAAGGCTAATCAAACAAGGTACATGTCAAAGATTGGTGAATTGCTCTATTTGACTCAAACTAGACCAAACATTATGGATGTTATATACATGGTTGCTAGATATCAAGCTGATCCAAAGGAATCACATGTGACTGTAATAAAGAGAATTTTTAGATACTTGAAAGGAACAATTTATTTTGTTCTATGGTATCCTAAGGATAGTGATCTAACTTTGAATACTTTTACAGATGCGGACTGAGAAAGAGATGTGGATGATAGGAAAAGTACAATTGGTGGTGCATTCTTCTTGGGTAAGAAGTTGGTATCTTGGCTAAATAAAAAGAACTCCATTTCGTTATCTACTGCTGATGCAAAATATATTGATGCTGAAAATAATTCTACTCAAGTAATGTGGATGAAGCAGATGCTGAGAGATATCAAAATTGAGTATGATGAGCCTCTTTCTATATTTTTTGATAACTCAAGTGCCATAAACATCTCCAAGAATCCAGCACTACACTCAAAGATAAAGCATATAGCTATCAAGTATCAGTTTTCGAGAGACAAAGTGAATGATAAAGAAGTCAGACTCCATATGTGTCTACCAAAGAAAAAATTGCAAATATATTCACTAATTCGTTGCCTAACGATACTTTTGAGTATCTCAGAGGCAAGTTAGGGGTGATTTCCCCTCCTAATTTGATCTAAGATGCAATTCTTTGCATCAATCTATACATTAACAGTCAAATCTTGTTTTAGATTGATGTTATGGTGGCTTCTACTCAGGGGGAGTGGTCAGATGATTCAAATATGTGGTTCAAAGATTGTGTACCTTTTCCATTGATGTCAAAGGGGGAGAAGAATGATGTGAAAAAACCTTGAGGGAGAAAGGTTGAGAAGAGTCATGAAAGAAGATTAATGTAAGAGGGAGAAGAACAGTATAAGAAGAAGGAGACTGTTGGAGAAGTGCTAGTTGTGTTGATGGTATATTTCACATCATGTGTTTCCATCAATGCCAAAGGGGGAGATTGTCGGATGTTGTAGTTGTGTTGTTGATATGTGGTTGTCATTGATGTCAACACTATTAGCATTGATGATTCTGAAGGTTGTATATGTCGAGGATATTGAGAAAATTACAATAAATATGTTGCAGGCAATCTGTGAAGCTGTGAAGATCATAGTGATGGAAAGTTGTGTAAGTTTATATTCATAAGTCATGCATTGAAGGATTTTTTTTATCCAATCTAGTATGTTCTCCAGAAGTATTAGAGGTATGCATCAAGATTGGAGAAAGTTATGAGTTTATGATTTACTATAGTTATTTTGTTATTGTAGCAGGTGTTTCTGGAAGAAGAGAATGCATTTCTCATAAATTGAGTTGTTGCGTACATTCCTAAGATGTTCAGTGATGTTTCTATATCGTTCTCTATCATTGTGGTACATCCATGTTGATCGATGTGTTCGTGATCGAAGATTTTTATTTTGTGTATTCGATTTTTCATGTTCTTGGCCAACATGATGGTGGTAGCGTGTTGTGGATTAATTTTTGAATGCTTGGTGCATTTGAGGATGTTGATTTAGGTCTTCATTATGTTGGGACCAACTTAGGTTGGTACGCATTGATATTTTTTCATGGATTGGGCTGAAATTTTGTATTCATTTATTACTTATCTTTGGCCAACAAAGTTGTTGACGCAATTTCATGAAGTGGGTATATAAGAGCAAAAAAATTCTTCATTTGTGAGATGCAAGTGTGAAGTGTGTATGTGAAATGTGTGAATAAAGATCAGATCATTTGATTTCAAAAGAAGAGTATGAAGGAGTTTGAGTGAAGTGTGAATAAGTGTTTACGTTTCTAACCAAAACTATCATCTGGCTTTTGAAGAAACTAATTTCTCAGTTCAACCTCATCAGATGGATTTAATATAATTGTTTTATGTAAGATAGTGAGCCTTCCCTTCTGAGCAGTGAGCTCTAGGCAGTGTGCTTGAATGCATGTGCATTCCTTATTCATTTTACTTATAATTTTAATAGGGTATAATTGTGGATTAACCTCCACCATGGTTTTTCCCCTAATAGAGTTTCCATGCAAACATTTTGGTGTTGTGTGTTTCTGATGTGTTGTTGATTCTTGATTTCACTGTTAATTATGAGATATGTGATTAAAGGTTGATAAATTAATATATGTTCTAAATTATGTAACAACTGATTCAACCCTCCCCCCCCCCCCTCTTAGTTGTCTATCCTTGTTTTGCCAACAATGTGAAGGAATTTTTAGATCGATGCACATAGATTGCATTATGATTTTTCATTTGTACATGATGTTGGACTTGATGGATTTGAGGTATGTGAGGGTTTTGGGATTGAGGATGGAAAACTCAACAATATATTTGGATTATTTAGGATTAACTTGATGTTGTGTGATGGAACAACCTTTTTTGTGCATTGGTGCTTAATTTATTGCACTATTAGTCATTAGAGAATATACATATAGTTATATTTATTGGATAGGCTTATGGATTTAAAAAATTGGATTGAAAAGTTATGGATGAAGGAGTTGGATAGGTAGTAGAGTATACTATTATATCTTTGATTTTTTATGACGGTGAGGACTTTTTATATAAATAGGTTTCATGAGATGGTTTGTTGTGGAAGGAATTCTTGGAGAAAATATGGGTTTCCCTTATCAAAGCTAGGAGAAGGATAAAAAAGGAATTTTTTTGAGGGATTAATACTATACCTTGTTTTAGCTGCCTCTTAATATTGATATTTGAAAGATAGGTGACTAAATATTATGTTTTATTGAGATTTGAGGTTATAAAGGTGGGTGACCACAACTTATAGGTTGTTGATATGGATTGATGGGTGGATAGCTAGATATTATGGAAAACATTATTCCAACCATGTCATCTAAGGAAAAAATGTATCCCTCTTGATCCAAAAGACTCACATTATCATCATAGGGGTGATCTTTTATTTAAACATCAAGGATAGTATCATCATCATCATAATCAAGTTAGATTGCATGATATTTTTTCTCCTTGAGAATCTCATTATACATTTTATTTCTTGATATTTGACCTTGGATATGATATGTATAGCTAGTTGTATAAATATTTTCTTCATAGGGTTCATTATCTTATTGATAAAAAAGGATAGTGTAATTATCTTCATTAGAGAAGGGTTTCTTTTTTTACTAGGGAACTCAACAAATTAAGACTGAAGCATGATTATGAATATGGACTAATATGAACAATGAAATGATATAGATTGTCGATATAGATTTTTGTTGGATAGGTCGGTGGATATTTTGATTTGGATGGTGGATTCATTGGACTTGGTAGATAATGGTTTGTATCTAAACCTTATGGAAATGTTGATGTCATGGAATGGTAGCATATGGGAATGTTTTTGAGCAAGTTCTTGACACATATATTTTTTTGGTTGATATGAGACCACATTTCTTTGAGGCATTTTTTCAAATAGTTGACTATGTTTTCTATGCTATAGCTTACTATTATGCTTTGATAGATTTTCCCAAGCATCCATAACATATACAAGGTAATGAATTGTTTGAAAAAATTCGTCAATAAAATGTGGCCTCATGGAATGCCATGACAAGAAAATGTGATTGGTAGTTGCTCCTAGTTATTAGTTATGCAATGTGAAGTAATTGCATAATAGTTGCTTATGTTGACTTTCTAAAAAACTATATTGTAATTGAAATTTTGTCATCTACCAACATCTAGTTATCATTGATATGCAATGTGAAGTAATGATTTGAGTTTGAAAGATGTGAAATGTAATGTAATCTATGATATGAGTATAAACTATAAAAATCCATTAAGTACAATTCATTAGTTAAACTCTTTATTTTATTACTTGAGTGAAGTTTTGAATTCAACCTCCATTGGGAGTTGTTGTCGTGAAATATCCAAGATTAACCTATTCAACATCCAAAATTAGATATTAGAATACCACATATAAAAATGATATTCACATGTAATATTTATAATTGTTTACTAGTTACATACCTCCATAATACATTTCATCGCATAAAAGGGAGGTGGAGGACCGTTGAAAACTGAATCAATGCTATAACCATGAAATTTTATTATAATCATTAAACTAAATTAGTTAATCTTGCATTTCAAAAATGAAATTTCATAAATTAAATTCAATGAACTTGCTAACATTTACTTAACTATCAAGGCTGAAAGTCTCATTAAGGAGGGCATTTGTCATCACCAACTCCTCAGCTGCAGATTTAACTTGTGCACCTACGTCCTAACTATGTGTGGGGTCATAACCACAGGGTGACCCAAAAGCTTGATAAAAATGGGGTTGAACCCTACTCCTCGAACTCTCCCTCGACTCACACTATGTTGCAAGACTAGAATTCTCTATGATGCTCTACATCAAGGAACTAATGGATTGCAGTGTCTTGACCTCAATGATATCCTTGTTGGAATCAAGGGAACATTGAGAGTGGGGGTGAATCAGTGTTCAATAAGTTTTAAACATCAATCTGAAAACTTGAAACCATTTCAATATTGCATTAAATAAAAATGTTAATATTCAAGGTAATCATTCATGACACCATAACACACAATTTTTTGTGTGGAAACCATATTAGGGGAAAAACCATGGTGGAGGTTAATCCACAATTTGAGTACTCAAATATAAATATTTACAAAGGGAATGCAGTTTCATTCAGGCACACTTCCTAGAGCTCACTGCTCAAAAGGGAAGGTTCACTTCCTTACAAAAGTTTAGATTAAAACCATCTGAAGATTGAACTGAGATTATAGCATCTATTTATACCATTTTACAGTTCCGGTGAAGTTTGTAGATTGAATTTTGGATTTGCAGACTAATTCTACTCTTCACTCTGCTTTGCTCTGCTCTTCAATTCACATCACAAATCCAACACTTGCACTATTACTCTTCTGATTTTTGCATTACACTCATATTAGCATATTTGAATAATTCTTCACATATATCCACAATGATAAAATTGATCTTATATATATCCACTACCAAATATTTATTCATCCATTAGTCAGCTTTATGAAACATTAAGTTATTTTCAATTTGTCGGCTAGATCCACCACTAAATATTTATGCGCATCCTCCAAAGTCAGTTAAGACAAATAGAGGACCTAAAAAAACATAATCAAGCATGAAATCACTTAATTAATTATTCCTTATAAATCTTTGATTACTATATTCACCAGGTCAACCTTCTAGCACATATAACCAACAAATTAGTGCACTGAATCTCCTAGATCGCATACCAGTGAATGTGTATCAAAAAAATCCTTCACCAAGGTATTCCAAACATCAACAATCCTTTGTATGGGTTCACAACACAAAATAATAGTTCGGTGAGATATATAGATCAACTTTTATACTTGTAACTGGATGCCCTATTCTTCACCCTGTTCAGCTGGTAGATACTAAAACTAGACTACAGAGTGGATGTATGACTTAGGTTACCATTTAGGTTGCCATCAATGATAACACTTACAAGACATATGCCAAAATTCTCCCCCGTTGGCATTGATGGAAACACTTAGTGAAAAATGACTAAGTATCATAATCATTATAGGTGTACTACCAAACTTTTACTACACTTTCTCCCCCTAAGATTTATAAGGCATTTAGAAGGCATTTTTCACTGCATTCTCTCCCCCTTTGACATCAATGAAAAATCATGGAAGCCATATGCAAAAAAGAAAAAAAGTGATACTAACAAGACAGTGACAAAACATGTGTTAAAAAATCCTCAAAGCTTCAAAACTTTAACACATATATGCCAACAATTCTTCCCCTTTGATCAAAACTTCAAAAACTTGAAAAAAATCCTACTACATTTAGAAGATTATCTTATGTTTTTTCTTCACTTCCAAAAGGAATTTCTTCTAGGCATCTATTGTGATTCCAATGATAATAATCATACTATTATTCTTGGATGTTTTGTTAACAATTTCAATTAAGGATTGTGGAATTGTAAATGCTTCTTCTAGTTTCTCATCATTCCTTAGTATTTCCGCCATCTGCTCCAATCTACATTCGGTTAGATCCTTTACCTTCCGAAAGGTATCAACAAGTTTGTTCTTGGTGGGTTGAATTTTGGTGTGTTTAGACTATAAATCCAAAATTATTTTTTCTGATGGTGCCATCCTGATCCTAAAACATATCAAAGCTTTTCCCAATACTATTCAACTCTATTTCAATCTGTTCCAATTTCTCTTTGTAATTACTAACAACATGGGGCCAGTGGATGCAATAGTTGTAGATATTGTTAGCTGAATTTATGCACTACCTCAATTCATTCATTTTCTTCTTCAGTTTGGAAAGGGATAGTTTGAATTGCTCCTTCAAGTGAGAGATAACTTCACCAACTTTTTTTTCTTGAGCTTCAGGATTCAATGTCTCTTTACTACATTCAATCATTTCATCAGGCAAAATGTTCTGCAAGCTTTCTAATTTGATCTTGTAATGCTCAACATGAGCATTTAATACACCTAGGATCATGTCTTGATCATATGATGGTCTAATAGACCATAACCTAGCGATCTTCTACATTCCACCTTCTTCCCAAATAAGTTGTTGTAGTATTTCTTTTGAAAAATCATCTTCTTCCTCACCGAATTTTTCTAGTTCTGATTCATTTTTCTCAGTGTCTTCATTAGACTCTTTGTCTGGAATATCCACAATTTCCTTATCTTTAACTTTTCCTTCAATTTTGGTAACTTTGCATTTCAGAGGGTTGTATTCAACAATTTCTTTACCTCTTTTTTTTCCTTTATCCATGCCACCGAAAGAGGAACCAACTTCAATTGTTCTTACTGGAAGGGAAATATTGACTGACCCACACTTTGCAAGCACATTCTTAAAGAAATTTTCAAATTCTATATCCCAATTAGCCAAGCTCCTAGAATATGAATATATTTGTTTGCATACTGGTTCGTTTTCCTTCCACACCATATTATCAATTTTTAGCAAACAATTCAAGAAATACATTACTAGGCATATGATCAAGGTATCGAACCTAAAAGGGTAGCCTGTTTCTTTTGTCAGTTGCACATTCTCCATTAGCTGATCCTTTATCAACCCACATAGGTCAAAGTCTTGACCTTCGATTATCATCTTGTGAGAAATGTAGATTGTGCTAGCTGATGTAGCACCTTCTCAATTTTTGTAGAAGATTTTGTATGTTATCTCGTGTTCAATGTACTTTGTAACAAGATTCTTGATTGTCATAATTATCAGTGCCCTCTGATCTCTGATTATTATGGTTAGGGTTTCAACCTCTTTGTTCCAGATAGATTTATTCTTTGGAATATCTCTGATTTTGCATAATCCAATCAAATTCTCAATTAACTCCTTTGAAATGATGTAGGGTTTGTCCAAATTTAAAATATCATCATGTAATCTACTCAATGTGAATTTTACGAATTCCACGTTCTCAAAGTACGAAAAATCATTCCAAATATCCGAATTTCTATGTTTAGCTTTGCTCAATTGCTTCAATTTGTTAGGTAGTAACAAATTCTTCATAGATCTAATCTTTGCACTATTATATTTATCTAGAGTGATTGAGCCTTTGATTTTTTCCATTTTCTTTTCGTATATAGGGTTTGCAACCGCACACCAAATTGTATGAAGATTTTGAGAATAATTTGAATTACCTGATAGATTTTTGGATTTACCAATGAATCGATTTCACTGGTTCGAAATCCATCTACTGAGTGCTCTCTTTCTTCTTTTCTTCGATGCAAAGTGACAAATGATGATTCCAAATTGACTTTTATAGTTCACACATGTGCAATAAATGCATTTGCCCTAAGTTTTATGGATACTCTATTTTCTCAAATAACAACATAAAGATCTTTTGTGAACCTATGAATTGTTTGAATTATTTTTTCTAAAGTTATCCAAAACATTTGTACACCATAAATACACCTTCTTGACTATTATCTACATTTTGGTACAATCATAGATAGGGGAGGAAATATTTTCTTAAAAGACTCCCCCTAGGCCAGTGGCCTTAAATCAATTACTAGAAGAATTATTTGAAGCAAGTTCTGATATGGAACCATTTACAACATCATAATCATTCTTCCTTACCCATTTCCTTTTCATTTGATCTATGATTTCATCCTTACTCACTTTTTCTTTCCCTTTATCAGTTTTCTCTATATTTTTGCCTCTGATTACCGAACCTCTTATTTCTGCATTTTTGTTTATGCAGAATTTTGCAATGTGACCATACTTATTGCAGTTGTAGCACACAATGATTTCTTGTCCTGACCAATCATTCCAATGACTTCTTCTTGATCTTCATTTATTAGCAACATGCCCAAATTTTCCACATGTATAACATTCAACACTCCTTCTTAACACATTTATGCATTCAAAGGATTTATGACCAATTTTTTTACAATTGAAACACTGACTAGAGAATGATGAAACTATTGACTTCATATTACTTCTACGTTGAGAAACCATATGACCAAAACTTTTACAAGAAAAAAAATATCCATTAAAATTTTGAGAATTAGGTGGTCTTACCGGATACCTTCCATCTTTGTTCTATCTCAAATTCTTTTGTCCTGATCTAGAACTTTCTCCTTTTTCATATGCAATACCTCTTATCATTTCCACTCTTCTATCCTTGAGTTAGCTCGTCAAGCTTCACTAAAATGACCTTAAATTTTTCTTTGTAATCATTTGCAATCACAAGATCATTCCTAAGAGTAGCAATCTACTTACCAAGTTCTTCTTCATTGTTTTTGGATCTTTGTAATTCACTTTCCAACTAAGTGAACTCCCCATTTATTCTACTGCATTCATCAGATTTATCTTTCAGGGTTTGAGCAAGATTTTCCTCATTTTTCTTCCTTTCTTCAATCTCTTTAGTCATCTTCATCATCATAGATTTCATCTCATGTTTTAGGTATGTATTATCTCTAGAAAGATTTTCACATTCTTCAGTTATTTCCTTTAAGGTTTGATTCAAGTGAGCATAATGCATATTTTTGTTCTCCTTTTGTTGTATCTAATCACAAAGATCCTTTCTTTTCTCCCTGGATTTAAAAATATGATCTTTCAATGACTGAATGAATTTCTTAGCATCTCTAAGATATTCTTTTAATTCCTGTACTTCTTCTTTAGACTGATCAAGGTCATCAAGTGCCACCAAAAGCTACTATTGAAGACTACAATAGTCCATCACATTCCAAGATCCACCTCAATTTTCTAAACTTCTTCAGAGGAATTGTAATCTGATACCAATTGTTGGACTCAAGGGAACACTGAGAGGGGGGTTGAATCAGTGTTCAATAAGTTTTAAACATCAATCTGAAAACTTAAAACCATTTCAACATTGCATTAAAGAAAAAATTTAATATTCAAGGTAATCATTCATGACACAATAACACACTTATTTTTTTATGGAAACCCTGTTAGGGGAAAATACATGGTGGAGGTTAATCCACAATTTGAGTACTCAAATATAAATGTTTACAAAAGGGAATGCACTTGCATTCAGGCACACTGCCTAGAGCTCGCTGCTCAAAAGGAAAGGCTCACTTCCTTACAAAATTTTAGATTAAAACCATATGAAGATTGAAATGAGATGAGAGCATCTATTTATGCCAGGTTACAGTTCTGGTGAAGCTTATAGATTGAATTCTGGATTTGTAGACTGATTCTGCTCTTCAATTCACATCACAAATCCAACATCTACACTATTACTCTTTTTATTTTTGCATTACACTCATATTAGCATATTTGCATGCTTCTTCACATATATCCACAATGATAAAACTGATCTTATATGTATTCACTAACAAAGATTTATTCATCCATCAGTCGGCTTTATGAAACATTAAGCTCTTTTCAACTTGTTGGCCAAATCCACCACTAAATCTTTATGCCCATCCTCCAAACTTGGTTAAGGCAAAGAGAGGACCTAAAAAAAACATAATCAAGCACGAAATAATTTAATTAATTATTCCTTATACATCTGCGATTACTATATTCACTAGGTAAGCCTTCTAGCATAGATAACCAGCAGATTAGTGCATTGGATCTCCTAGATCGCATACCAGTGAATGTGTATCAAAACAATCCTTCACCAAGGTATTGCAAACATCAAAAATCCTTTGTATGGGGTCCACAACAAAAATAATAGTCTAGTGATATATACATATCAACTTTTGTACTTGTAATCGGATGCCCTGTTGTTCACCCTGTTCAGCTGGTAGATACTAAAACTAGACTGTGGACTAGATGTACGACTTAGGTTTCCATTTAGGTTTCCATCAATGACAACACTCACAAGCCATATTCCAACACTCCTTCATAATGGAAGGGATAGCCACATGCTTATAGGCTGGTCTAGCGAGTTCTCCTCTCTTTGGCCTTTATGGGTCAAGATGTGACCCTTCTCTATCCTATGTGGAGCCCCAACCTCTACCCTAGAAGTCCCACATATCAAAATAGTTTGGGACTTTATTGAGGAAAAAATCACAATAGATTTTCCTCAAAAAATATTATGGTACCTCATTATTGTTACATGGACCATCCACCACCTCTACAAAAAATGGTTCTTTATCCCTTGGTGGTTGCACCAATGGATAGGGAACCTCTTGCTTTAAGGGTGTAGAGGTTGATTTGTTCACAGGTTTGTGAAAAGGGAACATAAGTCAAATTTTGCAATTTTTTCATCTTTGACTTTTTATAAGACAATTTATCTGTATAGAATTGTCTAAATTCTATCCTCTTATCTAACCAAGTAGCTATTTTATTGCTAATTGAATCTACATTTGATAACACAAATTCAAGAGATTGGGAAAGTGTGGTTCTATGCGAGGTTGAGCTTGCAGGATATTTAAACCTTGCAATTATGTCAATTTGTTTTTTATTATTTTCAATTTCCCCATTAAATTTTATGTGTTCGAGGGGCATATTGAGGAATTACTAGAGGTGTTTGTTGGGGTTGTTCTTCATCGGGTATTATGTGTTGATGTGATCAAGGATTTTGAGGAGAAGGAGTTTCATTATTAATTATTGTAAATTAAATAAATTTACATTAAAGAAAATCTTAAATCTACCTATTTAGTAATAAATTCAAACAAAAAAATTCAAGAATTACTCCTTCAACCCCCTGACATCGTGGTAGAGTTTTTACAAATATTTGGAAATGATTTGGTGAAGAAATTGGTCTCCAATAACGCAAGCACGCTTCTTAGGGTTTACAGGCCATGGGTTTGAAGAAACATGCAAAAAATAATAATGAACAAATGTTACTTTTTTGTTTATATGACTTATAGCACGCTCACGTTATAACGTGGGAGCATTATGGCCTTGTTGTGGCCAAGACTAAGGCTTGATCACACCAAGCCATAATTCAAGTGTGTTATAACATTACTGTGTTATGGATTTTTAAAAAAAAAATCAAAGATGGTTGGCCACTTTTTGTCACCCCATCTTCCTGCACCCACCCCAAATTTGCATTGTTTTGATGATCTTGTAATACCAAACATCAATAACTCAATATTGAGGGATGGAATACTTCTAAGGAGGTCTATTATAGGGGGATTGGCTAATTTTTGAGCCATTGGATCATCTCTATCACATTGTACCTAACCCAACATAGCATGATTGCTACATTATAACAGGTGACAGAGAACAAGAACAAGGTAGTAGTCATGAAATTTTGTCAAAGAATTTGAAAAGGATATAGTGTACTATCATATGGGAAGTTTTGAAAGGGCAGTATTATGGGCATAGTCCAAGTAGGACAATGTGAGATGCAGATGGTTAAAAATGGTGACAAAGAAGAGATTCAAGGATTCCTAACAATCATTGGAAGAAGAAGAGAACTTCATATGATAGATCAAAGGTATATAAGACAATGATCATAACATAAATAAAGGATAGAGTACTAATAGTAACAGTCAAAAGTCCTAAAGGGATTGTCCTATGAGAAATCACTTCATCCCAATGCTGGTCATCACATTCCATAATGTCCCTTGTCCTAGGCATAGGTAAATGATAGGAATGATCAAAGGAGAGGACAATTATGGAGATATAGAGGAATGCCTATGGAAATGGACACACTATCAAGTTAATAGAGGCCATCGATATGGAAATGAACCTCATATGAAAAAGGTTAGTGTATCAAAAATTTCTACCAAACATGAGTACTAGGTGTAGGATAGGGTAAAAATCAAGGCAAAAGGCATGAAAAAATAGTAGCAACCACAACTACCTAAAATCTAAGCCTAGATGCCCCGAATCCGAAAAAGGAAGTACAAATAGCAATAGAAAACAAAGAAAAATGTAGCAAAACCAAAATTTCTATGCCATGGTTGAATCTTCCTTGCACCTCCTCCATTTTTTTGTGTATGCAAGCTTGGCCTCAATTTTTTTTGTATGTAAGTGTGAGCTAAGTGACAGTGATAGAAAAATATCAAAGATCGTGGTTGTAAGGTTGGGATGAAAGAGATGGCTCTCTTTTATAGAAAAACCCATTCAATGAACATCTGAGATCAAAATCCAATATGATGTGAAGATCGATGGATGAGGTTGCTTGCACAACGAAGAGATAGGGTTAGGTTTGAAATAGGTCTTTGTTAGGGATGGGTGGTGGAGATTAAAAGGAGAATGTGACATGATCAAAGGTTGAGATTTAAAAGAGGAAGTTGGAGGGAAAAGGGACAAATTAAATAATCATAAGATTATTTAATTTGGGAGGGAATGTGAACAATTAAATAAACAAGGTAATTATTTAATTTTTAGGAGAGGGAAAATGGTTCTTTTAATTAAAATAATTAAGAGCAACCATTTAACTAGAAGTGGAGGAAAAGAGATAAATTATTAAATAATTAAATTAATTATTTAATAATGGAGGTAAATATGATAAGATGATTAGATAAATGAAATTTATCTAATTATGGAAGAAAAGGTTAATGAACAATTAAATAATTAAAATTATTATTTAACTATAGAAGAAAAGTGAAGAATGAATAATTAAATAAATAAATAAATATTTAATTATAGAGAGAAAGGGATGTTAGTGATGAAATTAAATATTAATTTATTTAATTAATTGAAAGAAGAATAAAGAATGGGAAATGAATTAATTAAATAATTAAAATTATTTAATTAATAGAAGAATATGGCTTTAGAAAATAATCAAATAATTAAAATTATTCAATTACTCGGGGAAGAAGGAAAATTGATGTGAAAAATGGTGTTTGTATGCCCATGACATTTTCAGTGTCTACATTTTACTCCTCTTTGATATAATTTGAAGTCATCACAAAGTTGTATCAAAGAATAAAAAGGAAAATTTAGTTGATAACATGCCTTGGTGAATATGGGATAGACCTATGCCCACTCAGATTGTTTTTTTTAAATTTTGACAAAATCTCAAAAATTTGAGAAATTATTCCGATAAGAAAAATTGGTAGGCATGAATGCAAGGATTGAAAAAATAAATATTAGCTAGAGGAAAATGTTAGCATGGAGTTAGATGATTGAAGAGGGATTGATATTTTCTTGATGGATATTAGGCTTGTATGATTATCATTACTAGGTGTTGAATTATAGAAAATGAATAATGAACACCGTGGTATGACATAGACCAAGGTGTGCAATTTTAACACTTACAAAATAGACACATGACAAACAAGGTGTGCCATGAATTAGACTTGTAACCATAGAACCTTGTCAGAACATGTAAAATAAGCAACTGCAAGGCATGTTGATCCAAATACAAGAAAGTGTTAGATGACCTCTAACTTGCATAAGATGTTTGATTATGCCAAATGATATCTTAATCACATGCAAGGAAATTAGTTTCCCTAGTCATATTGTCAAGACAAACTACAAACAACAATCAAAGAGAAAAATCAGTTAGGATCCATCATCACTCCCCTAAATCCTTCTTGGGACATCCTTGAGGTGCATAGTAACATTACCAAAGATAAATCAATAAAAAGATAATACAAACTAGACCAACAACATCACAAACCATAGAGATCTTTTGCCAATCAATGAGTGTTTGTTGATAAGATTGATAAGATTGATTGATTGATTGATAATGCCTAGTTTCAAGAAAGAGAGCATGCAGTAAAAGACATTGATTTTGGTTTCAACCATGTAACCACCTATAGCCAATAAGTTTTGATGGATATTGACTATTAGATAATTGATTGGTTTGGATCGAAGACTAGTTGGATAGTTATTCTAATATTGATTCATGATTTGGTTGAGGCTCATATATCTATTTGAGTTTGATCGAAGTGTCAACCTTAGCAAGGGACAACTTAATATGAGACAAATGATGATGGACCAAGATAGACCCAAAAAACTCTAAGAGACTAACCTAGTGCCTTGGGGGCTCATGGAAGATGGCCTTACCTATGTAAAGAACAAAGACAATGGAGTTCATCTAACTTTGACCATGGATAATTTATTATTGTGATGTGAATCATGATTGACCCAACTCCACAAAACCCTAAAGGGACTGACCTAGTGCCTCGGGGGCTCATAAAAAATGGAATTTCTTATGTAACATGCGTAGAGACATTTTAGTTCAACTATCTTTGACTGACATAGTCTATGACTCTCTTTTTTTGAGTTTTTGATGTTTTATGATTTTTTTGGATTTTTGACATTTTTTATTTTTTTGGATTTTGAAGTTTTTGGATTTTTTTTGGATTTTGATGTTTTTCGATTTTTGGATTTTGATGTTTTGAAAACTGATACCATTTCAAGGATCCCATATTAAACCCAAGTCTAGGAATTCCCCCAGTTAGGTATAGGACCAACTTATTATGGGTGGAGAGATTAATGGATGCCAATGTATCATGGATGGATATGAAAAGTGCAAGATGCGAGATGTCAATGGTTCTTAGGCCATGAGAAGGATGAAAAATATTTATTATGAAAGGGTGATGTGTGTGAAGAATGAGAAAAATTGAAAAACCAGATAAAACTATAGTAGATGATAGAGCCAAGACTAACTACACATGGTTCATGTTTGCTAGATTTTCACCATGGTACTTATCCAAAGCACCACCGAAGTGGTTTTCACTATTGGAAGAATTACTTCTCTTTACTATTTTTTTTTGGTGTCACCAAGATGCCTATTTTCTACATTTTCATTAGGGTGATGATTTTTTATTTTTATTTTTTTTGTATTTGACTTTTTTGATTTTTTTATATTTTTTGACTTTTGGCGAGATTCTCTGAAAGCTAGCTATAGTACATGTGAAGTTATGTTTTATTGATAGATTCTGGTAATGGCTCATCTTCAAGAGTAGAAATTTGATAAGCACCAGATCCATATATTATTGTTATGATGTAAGGACCCAACCAATTAGGTTTAAACTTTCTAGGTTTTTCTCGATCCATCTGATTCTTAGGATTCTCTTTCAAGATAAATTCACCAATGTCAAAGTGTTTGACTCAAACTTTCTTATTGTAGTTGTGAAAAAGATAGTTATGATATTCCTATAAATGTACTAGGGAATTCTATCACTTCTTGTCTAATAGCTCTAGCTCATGCAAACAAGGTATATGATATTTTCTTCATCAATGAATTGTTGCATTGATACCCTCAAGGATGGTAACTCGGCCTCAATGGGAAGAATGGCTTCAAATTCAAAGACAAGGGAATATGGAGTGGATCTTGTGGGAGTAAAAATGCTAGTATAATAGGTAGATAATGCAATATTAAGTTGGATGTGTCAGTCACAACCAACATCATCGATAGTCTTCTTTAGATTTTGAGAATAGTCTTATTAGATGCCTTAGCTTGATCGTTTCCCTGGGGGTAGTATGGAGTAGTGAAATGATGTTGGATATAGAATCTCTTGCATAATTCATGGACATCTTGATTTTTAAAGGGACGATCATTATCCATGATGATGGATTTGGGAACACCATACCAATATATGATGTAATTAAGGATGAACTTGGATATTTTCTTTCTGGTGATGTAGGTCATCAAAATAGCTTCAATCCATTTAATGAATTAGTCAGTTGCAACAAGGGTAAATTTATGACCATTAGTAGAGGTAGGGTGAGTCTTTCCCATGAAGTGAAGTCCCCATTGAGAGAATGTACATGGTGATGCAAGCGGCTAAATTTCCTGAGCAAGTGCATGTACAAGATCTCCATGTATCTTACATTGACAACATTTCTTCACAAAGTAGTAGGCATCATGTTCCATAGTAGGACAATATTATCCTATTTACATAAGATTCTTGGATAGAGTAGGACCAATAGAGTGAGCTCTGCATATACCATTGTGTACCTCTTATAAGGTTGTTTTTTCTCTATCTAAAGCAATAAATCTTAGGAGGGTGCTACCTAGACTATGACAGTAAAGGGTGTCACCGATGATGACATATTTGGATGCTTTTCATATAAAGGTATTGCATTGGTTAGTAGACAAGTCAAGAGGGATAATTTGGTAATGTGGGTAATTGTAAAAGTGTTTGTACCAAGGATAATCAAGACCAAAAATTTCACACATGAGTTTAAATTTAGGGACATCGAACATAGGGATCAATAGTTGTTCCACCAAGAATTCATACTATGACACATTGTTAAGAATATCCAAGAGAGATCCAATGGTTTCCATTGCATCAATTTATTTTTTCTGAATCCTCAAGATTTTCTCAAAGGTAATAACATTGAAGTACAACTTAAAACTATCAACCATGTATTTTTAGGGAGTAAGTTTCTCATCTTTTGTATCATGGTCATCATTAACTTAATGGATAACCAACCGGGAGTCACCATAGACTTGGAGATCCTTGATGTTCCATTTGATAGCCATTTAGAGTCATGTCAACAATACTTCATACTCAACCATGTTATTTGTACACAAAAGCACTATTTTGTATGACTTTGGTGTTGAGTCTCCTTGAGGTGTAATAAATAGAATGCTAGGTCTTGAACCATGATTTTTATAACACCCATCAAAGTACAATTTCCATGTCATAGAATTTTCTATTGCGAAGATGGAATCATCAAGAAAAATTGATACTAAAGGATGATCTGCTATCATTGGTGTGTCTTTGAGTTGATAAACTATTACTTATCATTTTATTACCTTACGATCAACATATTCTATGCCATATTTACTTAAAATCATGACCCACTTTACTATTTGACTTATCAAAGTTGCTTCACTCAATAGATATTTCAAAGGATCAGTCTTAGCTATCAATTTTATTCGATGGTTCAACATATAGTGTCTAAGATTTTTTGTGATGAAAACAACTGCAAGGCACACTCATTCAATGGGGCTATAATTAAGCTCATATCCTACAAGAGTGTAATTGATATAATAGATTACTCATTCCTTTCCATCATTATCATTTTTTGTTAACAATCCCCCTAGTGTGGATGTGGTTGTTGATATGTATAATATTAGGTGTCTACCATCAATGGGAGGCATAAGTACTTGCTGACAAAATTTATTCTATATTGTTAGGAAATATTGTATTCAACCCACAAACTTAATCTATTTACTACATAACACGATGAGAGATAAACATGCATACAAATAACCATAATGCATAGATCAACTAGACAAGTCACAAGATAACACAATATATACCCTAGGAAAACCCTCAAGAGGGAAAAACCTAGCCTCCAAAAGCATCCATACTCCATCATATTATTCAGAAATAAATAAATACAATAGTTACAATGAATACCTCTAAAGCATCAAGCCTCTCAATGCATCCTCATGTGTACAAGAATCAATTCACACATCCCATTCCATGCTTCACATATGAACTCCTCATAAATAATCACTAATGAAAACCCACTCACCCATCCAACCTTAACCACTAAACATGTGCTTTCTTATAGACTCAAGCTCACACAAATAAAACCAAGTGGTAAGATAAAACCATGTGCCACAAAACCATATGAACATGAAACCACTAATCCCTTATTTACTATTAGGTACTAAGTTTTCACTTTATTTAATATTTCCCCAGTATTATACTATTATCACATGTCTCCCACACATTAAATAATAATACACTGTTACAATACACCATAAAGTGGTCCCCAAATAATTACCTACTATGATTAACCACACAACCTAGGTGCATCACAACTAAATAATTATTTAATTAAAATATTATAATAAATCATTTTATGAAATGGTGTAAAACACCATATCCCAACACATATTAAGGGGACTCCTTTATGTAGAAAGTATTGAAATGGACGACATTTATCTGCTAACTTTGCAATGAACCTTCAAATGGACTACAACCTTCCTTGTAAAGTGTGTAACTAACTTATGTTGGTTTCTGAAGGCATGTCCATGATAGCTTTCACTTTAGTAGGATCGACTTTAATTCCTCTATGAGAGACAATGTATCCCAAGATTTTCCCTGATTGGACTCCAAAAAATGCACTTCTTTGAGTTTAGCCTGACCTTATCCTCTTCTAGCCTTTTAAAAATCTTGACTAACACTTCTAGATGACCATTTCTTGCTAATTATTTTTCCAGCAAATCATCAACATAGTCTTCCATAAGTGTATGCATGTAGCCATGAAATATGATGGTCATAACTCTTTGATATGTTGATCTGGCATTCTTAAGACCAAGTGGCATAAAATTCAAAAAAAAAATACCCCAAGCACAAGTGAAAGTTATTTTATGTTGATCCTCAAGAGATATTTTGACTTGATTATACTTCAAAAAATTATCCATAGGTAATAACATCTCATATCCTACTATGAGGTCTACTTTGATATCGATGTTAACCTACAAAAAATCAGCCTTAGGACAAGCTTTTTTTAAATATCTAAAATATGTAGGTACAAATAACTCTAGTTTATGGTCTAATTATTGATAGGGTTTTTTTCCATTTCCTATATTTTTCATAAGACTTTGATACTTGGGAGTTGATCTTTTCATAATATTTCCTTAAAACTATAGACCTTGGATATGAACTTATTTTCATAACTTTAAAACGATATTGGCATGCTATATGAACTAATTGTGTTAATTTTACATGTGATTAATGAATGTTACTTTAAGATGATTATGGATGTACAGTTTTTGTGTGTGCTAACATTGTTATGCAGATAATTAAAGGCCTGCAATTTAGGAAGATTCCGCTAGTTGGTCATGTGCCATATCAGTCACCAAGGTGGTCATTTAATGGAGAGAAGACTCTTGGTGGTTGGAGATTCCTCATACAAATCGAATTGTAACTGTCTTGTAATTGTCTTAAATTTTTTTGAGGAAGTGTTGGTATTATTATTGTACCAAACTCACGTTAAGGAAAAAATGCCTGATAGATTCTATGCATGTGTAGCCGCCTCCGCTCTTTTCTGTGTTTTCCCTAATGTGTTGTCCTTCGCTTTTGCTGGAGTTCACTGCCATGGTTGTTGTTTAAATAAGGCTTTCATGCTCTCTCACTCTCTCTTTTTTTCAATTGAAGAATTTTAATTTGATGATGTACTCACACTCTTAATATTTTTAGAAATACAGTCATGTTGCTCATCTGTACTCATGTTTTCCAATAAATGAAATGAAGTTATAAGTTTGTGCATTTGAGTTTTTCTTAGTTCTAGGGAATACTTATCCAAGCGGGCCCACTTGGTGAGTATTTCATCTTGAACCTTAGTTTAGTTGTTATTTTATGTTCAGTAATTAGTTAAGAATCTAGCACCGATTGTTCCTATAGCCACTAGAATTCCATTCCGTGAATGTTCTTGCAGCCAAAGCAGAACATGGTAATTTCTTGTTTGTTCACTCAGATTTTCATATTTGTCACGCATTTTAGCTTGGTCTAGTAATTGGTTGATGTTCAAAATTTATTTTATTGAACCTTCCAAGAAATTTACTTCCAGTATTATGTCTTTCTTAGTCGTAGGATGAATGTGGCTACTTTGGATTCCTAGTGCACATACAATGCTAACCCATTTCAAGTTTATGTCCCTATGTTGAAAATTTAAATGAACCTTCATGATGATTGAGATAGCTATTTAGGTTAGATGTATAATCTCTGAATCATAGTTGTAAAGTCTTAGTTGTTAAAACATTATAGGAGGTTGACATTTTTGGTGTCATTATCGGGTATGGTGTCAAACTAGGAAGTTCTTTGGAGTCATTGATAGTTTTTCTTTTTGTAGTATTTTTGGGAGTTTTTTCTTAGTTTACCGCCTCGTTTAGAAGAGTTATGAACCCCCTATTATTTTTCCAATTCTTTGTGTGATTTGGATGGGATTGAGTTGATACCATGTGCATAAAGCAAGGAGAAGAGATTCTCATGGAATATTCCTTCCTAACAATCATGATCTATTCCAGATAGTTGACTATTAGAACTTGCCAAGAAATGAAGAAAAAGGAGACACACCTCTCTGCTGATACATTTCTAGATCTGACCAGTTCTAAAGTTTCCTCTGAAGATCAAAATCTGATTGAAGACCCCTTTCCTTTGGAAATTCATCAAGCAGACATGGATGATACAAATGGAAACAGACCTAACCGGCCTAATAGAACAACTTTTCCTTTTCCCATTGCTCATCAGAATGAAGTAGACAACCTCAAAAATAGCCCTGCTTCAGTCCTTCCTAATTTCTATGGACCTTTCACAAAAGATCAAGATACATTCTTGTTTCTGTTTGATATACTTTGCAGGAGTTATGACTATACCATTTATGCCCATAGGATTAAGCTATTCCCTACCACTTTGAAAGAAGTTGCATTAAGATGGTTCATGAGCCTAGGAAGAGATACTATGGAGACTTGGGAGGACATGAAGACAAATTTCCTTGATAAATACAAATATTATTGCAAAGGAAATGACATCAGAGGAGATGACATTTTTAGAATGGAACAAAAGGAGGATGAGAGCTTGGAGGATTACATTTCAAGGTTTTTGTTTTGCCTACAGAAATCTCCACACCATACAATCAATTAAGAATCAAAGAAGTTGATTTTTTTAAGAGGAATTAATGACAGCTACACTGATGCCTTGGACCTGATAGGAGGAGGGGATATCACCCAAGTTCCTTGGGAGGATATCAAAAATATATGTCAGAACTATTCTAAGGCAGCTTCAAAGAAGGGGAGAACTTACCAATCTTCGATAGGTAAGTAATCTACCAGTGGAGTTTCAAGGATGGATATTAATCACTTTCTGGTAGACTTCAAGCAAGACATCATAAACAATATGGCTACTCAGACGGATTCACTTCAAGCCAAAAAGAAACAAGAGGAGGCAAAGACAATGTTGGAAGAATATTGCCCTCATTTTAGATAAAAGAAGAAGGATTGTAGATGCAAGATGATAGCTAATATTGATAGAAAGAAGATGGCACCTGAGTTCAAGCCAATCCATGGTGAAGATGATCAAGTCTACTATGTTTCACAAAGGAGGCCATGGACTCCAAGATAGGGTATGCCACCAGATCCATTATCTTTTGTTGGACCATATTACAATTCTTCTTAATCTAGTAATCAATGGAAACCCCCATATCCATCCACTTATGGAGGATATCAACCAAAAACTTGGAGTAACCCTCCAAATTCTTGACCCAATCACCAAAAATCTCCACCCTAGTGGCAGAAACCTCAGGGGAATTGACAACAGTTTCGAGGAAATTAACAGCCACCTCCAGGAAATTGGAAACAAACATCTCAATGGAGGGAAGGACAACAATGTCCAAACCAGTCAACCAATTACATGCAGCCACCTTTTCAGCCCCAACAACCTACTATAATTCCTCCTGCTGCTAATTCAAGTTCAAATGCACCTAAAGCTATTCAGCTACCAACCCAACTCACACTTAGCCCAAATAATAAACCACAACAGCAACCGGTATACTCTGTTGATCCAAATCAATTCCTTGCATATGTTGTGAGTGTAAGCGACATCCATTTGCGTTTAGGAACTACTTTTCTAGCTCCTTCCACACCCATTATCATTGAGCTTCCTATGGTGGGACAACTTTCTAAAATCATGCTTGGTAAAGTGACTATCCCCAAGTATAATGACCCAGGGAGTCCTGTGGTAGGATTTGTTATAAATGGGATGCAAATAAAGAATACTTAGATTGATTTGGGAGCAGCAATAAATGTGATGAGTAAGGAAATCCTACTACAACTAAATATTGCAAGCATGAGACCTAATCCTACTATCTTGTAGCTTGCTAACAGTTCTACTATTATGCCTGATGGTATAGTGGAAGACCTAGTGGTAATTCTAGACTCTTGGGAGTACCCAACAGATTTTATGATTCTTTCTCCTAAAGCCACACTAGGTGGGTACCCCATTATTCTTGGAAGACCATGGTTAGCAATAGTAGATTCTTATATTGGATTTCGAATAGGATACATGACCATTCCTAATGGAAAGAGCACTTGTTCTCTATCCTCCTACTCAGTTGTCCCATGATAAGGATGATCTAGTATGGCCACATGTTGGTGAAGAGGCCGAGGAAGTTAATTTTGTGGCACAACTTATGATGTTAAGAAAAAGTCATTTCCTATAGCTTCAAGATGAAGATGAAGTATTGTCTAACATAATTTAGAACCATTATGAGGTAGAGGAAGCATCATCCTTTCATGTATATGATTCTACTGATACAGTGAAAACACTCCTTCCCGCTCTTCCTGCAACCGCGCTTCCTGTAGCCAAACTTCCTACAACAATAGGTATGTTTCACACATTACTTCCACATGAAATAAAGGTACTAAGCATTAGTGAAGTAATTATGGTAGATTTAACTACACAAGTGCAAGTATCATAAGGTAAAAATCATAATACCAATAGTAAATTGAGTGAAGAACAATAGTTGTCATTGGAAAACTTACTAAAAACCCACCAAAATGCATTTGCATGGGACTGTCCTTATATGAAGGGATTGGATCCTAAAATTTGCACTCATAGGATATACATAAGAGATGATTGTACACCAATAAGGTAGCCACAAAGAAGAATTAACCCTACATTGAAAGAAATAATAAAAGGGGAACTACAAAAATTGCTAGATCCAGAATTTATCTACTCCATTTTAGATAGCTAGTGGGTGTCCCCATTGGTGATTGTGCCCAAAAAAGGAGGGATCTGGCAAGTTTTAATTGATTGTAGGGAACTTAACTCTGCCACGAAAAAGGACCTTGTTCCCTTACCATTCATAGATTAATTTATGGACTCACTTGAAGGAAAGCAACACTTTTCTTTTCTTGAAGGATTCAATGGCTATAACCAGATCCAAATTGCACCAGAGGACAAGGAGAAGACCACCTTTACTTATCTGTGGGGAACCTATGCCTACTTAGTACTTCCATTTGGCTTATGCAATCCACCTACAACTTTTCAAAGGGAATTCCTTAGCATATTTTCAGACATCTCTCATGATTGCATGAAAATTTATATGGATGATTTCACTACTTATGGTGTTGATTTTAATGAAGCATTGGAAAATCTTAAGAGAGTAATACAAAGATGTGAAGACCATAATCTATCCCTAAATAGTGAGAAGTTTTTCATGATGATGCAGGAAGGTTTAGTTCTTGGCCACTACATCTCTCACAATGGAATTTAAGTAGATCCTACAAACATTGAGCTGATTACCAATCTGCATATCCCTACAAAACAAAAATATGTCGAGACTTGCTTAGGACATGCGGGTTATTACAAGAGGTTCATCAAATACTTCAGCAAAATGGTAGCACTATTGTATAATCTCCTAACTAAAGATGTTGAGTTCCAATGGACAAAAGATTGTGACAATTCATTTTCTAACTTGAAAGAAGCTTTAACTCATGATCTTGTTCTCAAGGGACCTAATTGGGAGTTTCCTTTTTGAATCCATATAGATGAATCATACTATGCTATAGGAGTAGTCCTAGCACATAAAGAAGGAGCTATTTAAAATTCCATTTACTTTGTCAGCAAAAATCTGCAAGGAGCTGAATTCAACTATACAATAAAAAAAAAAGAAATGTTAATAGTGATCTATGCTTTAAATAAATTCAAACATTACATAACATGATACCAAATATTTTTGCACATTGATCATGCAGACATTAGATACCTCATGAATAGACCTCTGATTTCAGGAAGGCTAGCAAGATGGTTATTGTTAATGCAAGAGTTTGACATAACCATTGTGGATAAACCAAGGAAGGCCAAAGTTGTTGCATATTTTCTTTCAAGGCTAACCACATCAGAGGACAATCAAGTCATAGATGATTCTTTCCTTGATGATCACTTATCTTCCATCAGTGTACAGACACCCTAGTATGCTAACATAGCTAATTTTCTAGTCACAGGGAGAGTCCCTCCTCACTTCTCTGCAAAAGAGAGGAGAGTGCTCATTCAAAAATATTTTCCTTTCTCATGGATTGTTGGATGTTTGTTCTACACTGAACCTAACCAGGTCACGAGGAGATGTGTGAGGTAAGATGAGACATATGATATTCTACATGCATGCCACTATAAACCCTATGGAGGACATTTTGCAGCCAAGAGGACAACCATGAAGATTTTGAACACAGTATATTACTGGCCAACACTCCATAAGGATGCTGGGAGATATACAAGGAAGTGTGAGAGATGCCAAAGGATGGGCCAACCAACCAAATATGATGAGATGCCACTTCTCCCCCAGGTAGTAATCAGTCCATTTGATAAGTGGGGATTGGATTTTGTAGGACCCATTGATCCTCCATCAAAAGGTAAATCCTATATTTTGGTATGCAATAATTATGTGACTAAATGGGTAGAATTTAAGGTCATGAAGCATGCACGAGATAATAAGGTTGCAGAGTTTTTGTATGAAGAAATTTTCACAAGGTATGGGGTTCCAAGAGAAATAGTGACTAATCAAGGGACTCAATTCACTTCAACCCTTGTTACAACATTGGTCAATGAGTACAACATTAGACACAAGAATTCTACTCCTTATCACCCCCAGGCCAATGGCCAAGTTGAGGTGACCAATAGAGAAATTGAGGCCATTCTGACCAAAATAGTGGCTATCCATAAAAAGGATTAGGCAAGCAAGCTACTAGAAGTTGTTTGGGCTTACAAAACTACCTAGAAAACAACTACAAGATTCAGTCCATTTGAGTTGTTATATGGAAAGACAACCATGATGCCCATTGAATTTGAGCATAAGAATCTTAGGACAGTAGTAGAATTGGGCTTGGATATCTCTGAAGCACAAAGAGATATTCATGTAGTTCAATGATTTGGATGAGATGAGGAAGGAAAATTTGCATCACATAGAGGTAGTGTAGAATCAGAAAATCAAGTGGCATGATAAATTCATCAAGGATAAGAAATTTCAGCCTAGAGATTGGGCACTGCTCTATGACTCATGATATCAAGATAATGCAAGAAAATTACTGACATTGTCTCTCAAACCTTATGAGGTGGCTGAATTATTTTTCAATGGATTTGTTCAACTTACTACCATTGACCCTATCAAGTTTAAGCTCTTGGTAAATGTTCATCACCTGAGATTGTATCACAAGCCAACTTCTAATGAAGAGTTCTTCCAGCTGAAGGAAGTGGACCTAGCGTCCCTTCTTCTGGCTAATTAAGGTATGTAACTTCTCATAATAAAGAATACCACTTTTTGGGGCCCACTTCTTCACCCATTCGCCCATTCATTCCACCTTTCTCTCTCTTCCACCTCACCAACATCATTTCACTCCATTCCACTTCATTCCACTCCACTTTCATTAATTGCTCAACTAATTTCTTGAAAAGTGATCAGTACTTTCTCCATGATATTTTCAATAAATCTTCCACGAATTCAGGTACGTGACAATCAATTGTTATATCTTAACTATCTTCTAGTGCATTTATTTAATTGTTTTGAATTAATATGGAATGTTCACCATAGCATGTAATTATTCCCTACCCCTATCAAATCGACATTCCACCTCACATGTGAGGACACATGTGAAAATTTAGGTTGGGGGGGACGTGTCAATGCCATGTTTGCATGTTTTTTTGTACTAGTTCATGTCAGCAAAATTTAAGTTACTGAGCCAATTCGAATTCTGAGTGAGATAATGACTTGTATGTGCAAAATGCAAATCCTCCATCGCCATTTTCCTTAATCATAGCCTATATTTATTACTCCATTATTTCTTTAATTTCTCCAGTCATAATCTTAATCCAAAAAGGAAAAAATCAGATGACACCAGCATCACAAATTCAGCTGACTTGCAGGAAGGAGAATTTTGGCGTTCAGAAAAGGATTGCAAGAACAAAACTTTGTAGAGTGAGTGTTTGATTGCAGACAATGGGAGGTGGGTTAATTCAAAATGAACCCATAGTTCACGATGTATTACTATAGGATGCACCTTGCCTAGCCGAGCTTAGAAACTATGGATGGCTAGATTATTTCTTAAAGTTGAATGGTTTTGATGAAGATGTTGCATTGGAATTCTCTCAAATATTATTTGAAGGATAGGCCATAGTAAAAGGATTAGAAGACACAGCTATGGAGGAAAGAATTGCATAAGTTATAGGGTTGCCTACCGATGGTTAAAATTACCCTACTGCCAGGGATGCCAGGTCAGCTAGGGCTAAATTTACATAACCTAATGACCCTCCGTTGAGTGTGGACAAAAAAGGAGTGAAGAGAACTTCTCTACCTGAGCTATGGAAGCAAGTAACAATTTATGTTATCAAGTATATCACTTGCAAAGGTTGCCAGTCAAATTTACATTCCGTGCATTTTAAGCTCCTAAACCACATGAGGCATGGAAGGATAATGAATGTGCCCAACGTGCTATACCACCTTCTTTCAATCATGGTAGTCGTGAACTAGAAAGGTAGGGACAACTTTGTTTCCCACCATTGTCTAGTCAAATTATTAGTTGAAAATTCTCTACATGATGTGTCTAATATTTCTTGGGAATAATTTTTGAGGATTGATCAAATTAGACCATAGAATTTGTGACATAGGGTTTTGCCTCAACCTCGTAGGGTTGGGAGGAGAAGGAGAAATGTTGTGGCCCCTCCTAGTGCCTCAATTTCTGATGCAAGCCCTAGTGGAAAACCTCCTGCAACCAAGGAAACTATTGAGATTAGTTCTTCTGAGACAAAGAATTACGATAAAGAGAGTCCCTCTATTGAATTTGATGATGATGTTCCTCTTGGCACCCTAATGAAAACTAGGGCACAAGAGAAGAAGTCAGAACTAAAGAAAGGAAAAGCTAAAAAGAAAATGGCAAGAAAAGAAGTGTTGAGCTCCAAGAAATGGAAGGTTGACACTGTTATTCCTTCATCAAAAGAAAAATATGAAAGCCCTCCTAGAATATCAAGTTCAAATGGGCCAACCTTTAGTGTACCTCTAGAGGAAATCCTTGGACCTAGAAAAATACCACGAGAGGATGTAGAAGCTCCAATGGAGCAGGTAAATGTTAAATAAAAGGATGTGTTTGAGGAAGCAACAAATTTAACGCTGGTAGATCTTGTTGATATTGTAGAGAAAGTTGAAAACCATGTGTGTGAGGAAAATCATGAACTCTTATAGCAAGAGTTCATGTAGCATGAGCAAGAACAAGAACAAGAGGCCTTCCATATTGAAATGAGAGAGCAAGCAGCACCCCTGTAGCTAGAATTAGTTGAACAAATAGAAGCCCTACAGATGATACTCTACCAAGAGAAAGCACAAATACTAGGTAAAATGATAGTAGGAGTACATAGGCCCTTTGATTTTTCAATGAACATGGTAGTCCTAAACTTGTGGAGAGAAATACAAAGAAGGGAATAAGAATGGAAAGCAGAAAAACCTAGGCTAAAGAAGGAAATTCAAAAGAGAGATGAAGAAATTGAGGATAAGAATGCATAAATTGTTGTTTTAAAGAATAAGGTGGATGAAATGAAAAATTTAGTATCATGGATGTTAGAATGCAGGGCTCCTCTATGGGTCTATGCTCTATATTTAAAGGAGAAGCATCTTTCTTTCAAGCTAGCAAGGATTGTCTTAGGTTTGAACCCCTCCATTAAGACCCCTATTGAATATTTCAATGCTTTTCGGCTTGCTCCTCCTAAGATGAAAAATTTGTTGTGTGAATTTTATTTACATAATTATGTTGTGACCAAAGAACATGACTGGAATCCACTATTATATGTTGGGGATGTCGAATTAAGGGCATTCATGTCCTAATAAAAAACAAAGTAATTTGGGGAAAGCAGTACAGGGCTTATAGGAAAATTGAAACGAGAATTTCCCTACCCATTAGGGCTGAATCTAGACATCTAGGAGATATTTTAAGGATTGGCATATAATTCTATACTGACCAAGCTACTGTTGTAGGATCCTACCTATGAGAGAGGTAGTTTATAAAGCATATGAGGAGATGGCAAGAACTACAAGAGAATCTGTAATGGGATATCTATCACACAAGTGAAACAACTTATTTGATGATTTGAAGAAATTATAGCCTCATTCCATGCACAACTATGTTGTAGGACTTAAAAGAGCTAATATATATATGCAACTAGGAAGAAAAAAAGGGCAATTCTGTCTTCCACAAATTTTTCAGCCACCTATCCTACTATGGCCTGATCCAAAGTTCATATATTACAGGTATGACATAGCTAATGAACGACAACGATGGAGAAGGTTGGATATACAACAAGGGTTATATTGGGATCCTAATTTAGACATGATAGAAACTGATGTAGGACAGCTTGCAGTTTCCAACTTTAGGGCATTGACCAAATAAAAGCACAACTCTTCCTTTGTTGGGGGACCAACAAGATATTACATTAGGGGGAATGATGAGTCTATTTTATGGTCTAATTAGTGATAGGGTTGTTGTCAATTTCCTGTAGTTGTCATAAGAATTTGATACTTGGGATTTGATCTTTTCATAATATTTCCTTAAAACTATAGACCTCGGGCATGAACTTATTTTGATAACTTCCAAATGATATTGACATGCTATATGAATTGATTGTGTTAAATTTGCATGTGATTAATGAATGTATCTTTAAGATAATTATAGATGTTCAATTGTTGTGTGTGCTAACATTTTCATGTAGATAATTAGAGGCCTGCAATTCAAGAAGATTCCACCAGTTGGTCATGTGCCATATTGGTCAACAAGGTGGTCATTTAATGAAGAGAAGACTCTTGGCAGTTGGAGATTCCTCATGTAAATCGAATTGTAACTGCCTTGTAATGGTCTTACATGATGTTGAGCAAGTGTTAGTGTTACTATTGTGCCAAACTTGTGTTAAGGCAAACATGCCTAACAAATTTTGTGCATGTGTAGCTGCCTCTTCTCTTTTCCACGTTTTCTCTAATGTGGTGTCCTTTGCATTTGCTGGAGTTGACCACCTTCATAGGTGTTTAAATAAGGCTCTGATGCTCTCTCACTCTCTCTTTTTCAATTGAAGAATATTAATTTGATGATGTACTCACACTCTTAAGCTTTTCAAGAATACAATCATGTTGCTCATTTGTACTCATGTTTTCCAATAAATGAAATGAAGTTATAAGTTTGTGCATATGATTTTTTCTTAGTTTTAGGGAATACGTATCCAAGCGGGCCCAATTGGTGAGTATCTCATCCCATACCTTAGTTTAGTTTAGTTGTTATTTTTTGTTCAGTAATTAGTTAAGAATCTGGAATTGATTGTTCTTGCAGCCACTATAATTCCATTATGTGACTGTTCTTGCAGCCAAAGCAAAACATAGTATTTTCTTGTTTGTTAGCTCATATTTTCATTTCTGTCATGCATTTCATTTTGGTCTAGTTATTGGTTGATATTCAACATTTATGTTATTTCCTTCCAAGCAATTTACTTTGAGTATTATGTCTTTCTTTGTCGTAGGATGAATGTGGCTACTCTGGATTCCTAGTGCACATACAGTACTGACCCATTTCAAGTTTGCATCCTTGGGTTGACAATTTAAATTCACCTTCATGATGATTGAGATAGCTATTCAGGTTAGATGTCTAATCTTTGAATCACAATTGTAAAGGATCAGTTGTTAAAACATTATAGGAGGCTGACACATACTATGATTCCACTAGTTGGTTTAGTGATGGGAACAAGATTTGATATCCATTCTACATACTCTATGGGATGAATGAAACCAACATCCAAAAGTTTCTTCAATTCAACTTTCACTAGGAGCACGATCTGTAGGTGCATTTTCCTCAATTTCTGCTTGATTGGTTTAGAATTTGGAATCAATGGTAAATGATGTAGAACAATTTTGGGGTCCAACCCAGGCATATCAGCATATGACCACACAAAATTAATTTATCTCTCTAAGAAGAATGTGGTGAACTTAGTTTTTTATTCAATGGTCAAAGATGTTGAAAGATGGATGATTCTAGGACTATCATTTGTTCCAAGATTTACATCTTTTGATTCTTCCACAAGAAATGGTGATCTCTCTCAATCCATGGGGAGACTAGCCAACCCTCCATCCTTAGGTTCTTCAACGAGGTTTTCACCTTTAGATACATCTTTTATTTTTACTTTTTCTTGGTCTAAAGGAACCTTTCAGTTTTAACCTAGAGACCTATTCTTTTTATTTCTATTTTTTCTCATTTTTGCTACTAGAGGGAGGAGTAGACTCTCTAAAGTATGATGCATTATCAATCTCTATGATGAAACCAACTTTATGATCCCTATTTGGTATTCCATCTTGAAATTCCATGAACTTAACTATGACTTTGTCATTTTTGAATGTGTCTAAACTTGACGATCCTTGTTGATCCCAATCTATTAGTTACGGGAAAATTAGGGGGTAATCCATCATCAATATCATTAAGGGTCAATGAGTATGAAGATATGATGAAAATAGAGGTATCATCAGGATCCCAAAAGGAATCGATCTTGATATTTATGTCCATGATATTGGTCGGGGAGGAGGATAAGTCAAGCTCTTGGAAGATGTTGGCTAGGTCATAGTCACTAAATGTATAGGAATCCAATTCCCACTCATTAGATTCAGTTTCACTATAGTATTCTTCAAATGTCTCTATTTCATTTGAAGCATTAATGTTCTCACTCAAAGGCAACTTAGTACTAGGACCCACTTTTGGTGGTACATACCCTAATCCAGTATTCTTTGGTAACCGAGAAGGACATATTGGTTTTATCATCCCATGTTTATTCAGACCAAGACCACTTTGTCCATCATAACCTTGTTGCTTCATGATCTAGAACCCTTTTGGATATTTCTTAACAAGTATCTACTTAGGCTTAATGTCCTCTTCATCTTTTTAAATCCATGTAGAAATATCCTCTCCTATAGACTCTTTTCTTAATTCACCCCATCTAGTGAAGTTTGTAAGAGGATTAGGGATGATTATTTTAGGATCCCTCTTGATGGTTCGAGGTTTTCCATAACATTTTGGTCATGTAGGCAGCTTCCCAACACAAAATAAACTCTCCATGTTGTATTCCCCACATCCCTTGTCATGGATCTAGGCCTTGGGTTTGAAAGGTGTGGTGAATGGAGTGGATGATTTGACAAGATAATATGGATTAATGTAATGTGATGAGGTAGAGGATGAAGCTTTTGGATTAATAGGCACTTGATGTTCAATGGTCCCTCTTACATTGCTACAATATTAGAAGGGATCGGGATCGCCTAGTATTGTAATTTTGATGCCATTATGGGGAAAATTCAAGCATTGATGGTGCAAGGAAGGTACACCTCTCATGGCATGAATCTATTGGTGACTAAGGAGAAGATATATGGTAAGTCCTTATCCAAGACTCATAATATTGTGTTTTGATTCATAGGTCCAGCCCTTATGGGAAGTGTAATTAAACCTTTGGATGAGTGCTCAACATCATCATAAGCCTTGATAAAAAAATTCCTAGATTCATCTATACAATATTTAGGTAATCCCAATGTCGTGACCAATTTTAGTGTGCATATGTTTAGACCTGATCCACTATCTACCAGGACTCGTCAAATTTTGTTCTAATTAATATAGACTTCAAGGTGAAAAGGATCGTTATGATTTGGCTTATGCATGGAAATAACTTGCTTCAGGAATGTTACATCGTGGGGTGTAGCTAAGTGTCCTTACATGTCCTAAAATCGATTGGCATTTATGTCAGTGGGCATAGATATATCTTGTAAATATTTTTCTAGAATGGCCTTATGCCCAATGGATATACGAAGAAGTTCAGGAATGGATATTTGTGCATGAGTCTTTCCTAGATGATCCAAGAGGTTATATTGGATTTTTGGCTATAGATTAGAAGTATCTCCTTGCAGGGTCACCTTAGCTCTACAGGTGGTAATGACACATTATAAAATTATATTATTGATAATGGTAGCAACATGATTATTAGAGGCTCAAATGTGATTAATGGTATAGTCATGTGCAATGTTGGTATAATTAGAATTATTATTGTTCCATGAACTAGAGGTTTTCCCTTTTCCATGGTCTTGCAGGGGAGTTTTGAATATGGTGTGACCAACATTGGTCTTACCCTGGGAATTTTCCACTAATATTTCACCTTGCTCAATGAGTTCTTAGATAAGGTTCTTAAGAGTCCAACATGATGATGTTTTGTGTCCCTTCATTCGATGGTATTCACATAATTCATTTTCATTCCACCAAACTAGTTTGACTAGTGTCAATTCGTATGGTTTACTATTAGAAAGTTGAATGATGTTTGATTATAAAAATTTCTTCAAGATGGACTCAATGGGTTCCCCTAAGGGTGTGTATGTTAGTTTAGGCATGTTTACTCATGAGGGACCTCTACATTGTTTATTATTTTGGACCACATTTATTTTATGATCATAGTTGGGTGTTGAGGTATTTGGTATCGATGTAACTTTGAGATGAATGGTGTGGTGGGATTTATTAACCAATTTTTCATCAACTACCCCATCATTGGTGAAATTCTTATTTTGAGACCATAATTTTCCTTTGTCACTAGGAACATTTTGGGTTTCTTTAAAGATTTTGACTAGTCCTTTTTCCACAAGCGCTTTCTTAATAAAGACTCCTTTCTCAATGACATCCTCAAAAGTGGTACAACATTAGATTCAAAGCTGATACATTAGTTCCCTGTCAAGGTTGTCTATAAAGATTGGAACCAATTGTTTTTCGAGTATATGAAAAGGAGACTTTCTAGACATGCTTCACCATATTTGATAAAACGATGTGAGTGACTGCCCCTCTTTTTGTTTGGTTTTGCACAATTTTGCTAAGGTCATGTGACTTTCAATGTTATAGGAAAAGTGTGTGATGAATATTTTAGGTAATTCACTCCATGTTCATATCCCGGGAGAAAGGTGTGCAAACCATTCTAGAGCATGCCCTAAAAGGCTTCATGGAAATAATATCATCAAGTATGTAGTCTCAAAAGCAATGTAAATACATGTATTATACTCTCATACATGTTCCACTAGATCTCCTTTCCCTTTGTACTTATTAAATCTTGGACGTTGAAGTGTGGTTGGAAAGGTGGCATTAATATGCTTCTATTGAAAGGATAAGGACACAATTCCTCCATTGAGTATGTCTTTTTGCTTTTCTCCAATTATATGTTTTCCATTTTTTGTTGTATTTCTTGCATTTGTTGCATCAATTTTTTGATGGGGGGTGGTGGCATGTTGGGTTGACTTTGCATAATGCGATTGGTATTTGTTTTGAGAGTGTTAAGATGATTATATGATGATTTGGACACAAATGTGGAATTTGGATTGACACTCTATTGCAAAGGATTCTGAGTACCTTTTTGATAGTGAGGTGCAAACATGGTATTGGTATTGACTTGATGTGTGGAGATGCATGGTTGGTGTGTTGAGTTTTTGGTATGAAATTGGTGTTTGGTGTGATGTGTTGTTGTGATGAAAGTGGGTTGGTGTTCAAGTTGTACCCAAAGGACATTTTGGTGTTGGGTGTAGTGTTGACTGTTTGGGTTTGCACCCTAGGTGGGGTAATATGAATCATTCTTGTGTTGTTTTGTAGGTTTTCACTTTCATTGGTTGATGGTGAAGTGTTTTGAATGTCAAATGTATTTATAAAATTCATACTCATGGAGCTATAGGATGAATAAAATAGACTACCAAATGTAGGGGTTGGTCCTTGAGACATCACATGCGCTCTTCTAGTTCCAAATGTTGGAGGATTGAGGATGTGTGTACTTGTTGTATTATGTGTTGTTACCCCAAGTGGAAAACTAGTGTGTATTTTTTGTTAAGATGGTTGACATTGTGACAATATGTTTTGACTAAGACCTTGGGTTTTTGTTTGTGTTGCTCCCTCTACAATTATGGAAATTATGTCAAATTAAAAGGGGAGCTTGGCACCCTTCTTAGAAAGTGAAAGAAAATATCTATTAGGATATGCACTAACAAGCTCATCCACAATACGTACTATCCTAGGGTCTTGAGAAGCTTCTTCAATTTCTTTAGGGGTTAGATGTTTGTTGACCTAATTTAACATGAGATTGGAAAATGGATTTGGGTTTTCCCCTTGTAACATTTGAGGTTGGTTTCAATTTGATTCAAATTTCATTTTGCTAGTGGGGTTAAATAGGGGATCATTTGATGTATCCATGTCCTTTCTTTTCCTTTGTGACCTTGTTTGGACCATATAAGACTTGAAACTTTGGGATGACAATGCAAGGTGATAATGAAAAATGGATATGAGACTATGCTATATTTTTTAGATTTTTGGAGAAGTAAGGATGTCGAATACTAATGCACCTAAGACCAATATTTGAAATGCAAGGATGATGGTAACTCTATGAGAAAAGTATATGATATGCAAGAGTGCTAAATGAGACTGACCAAAACTATGATATGATACTAAGCCTAAGGGTTTCCAAATGAGACTATAGATATACACCTTTGGACTTAAGAAAAGGAGGCTAAGCAAGCTATGATAGCTCAAGGTAAAAAAATAGATTGTCAAGACCTTAAAAGGAAAAATGATTATGATTGGACAAAGTGATTCTAAACTAGGCATGATTTTTGTTAGAATCAAACATGTTCTGATACCATGTTAGAATTGGCTATGGATGCCAAGATCTATGGACCAAATGGAAAGCACAAAGAAGAGAGAAAATAATGCGACAAGAATAAACTGTATTCAATGTCAATGATACGATATCAATGTTTAAATGTAGTAGATACCCCTTGGTTATATAGCCAAGGTGAGAACATAGGAGTGCATAATATTATGACAAGTGTCATAATCTTATGACATGAGACAACAATGAAAATCTATCACTCCACCTAAAGTGGAAAGGTTATAATCTGATAACCACCACAAATAGTGGATCTACCACAAAAGGTGGAAACCTAATCACATGATATGTCCATGAAATGTGGAAGTGATAAGTTAATAAGATGATAAGTCCACCAAAGGTGAAAATTCTCCAAAAACTCCTATGTGGTCCCTAAGTAAACTTAACTAAGGCGTAATGATGACCTAGGACAAGGTACAACACATTTAATTACACCAAGACCCCCCCTTAAGTGCAACTTAGGGACAATGTACACAAAAGAAAACAATGCAAGATGGGTCCTGACAACTAGGCCATGTTAGGTACCCATGTACAAATGCAATGAAATCTCTCACAAATGGAGAAAAGGAGAAAACCCAGTGGGACAAAACTCCTCCCCAAAAGAGAGATGAAATACAAAATATAAATACTCTCAATGAAGAATGAGAAGGTAAAAACCCCATGTGAGAAAAAAGACCCCCCCATAAGAGAGAAGTAGAAGAGAGATAAGGTAGCCCCCCCTCAATGTTGAGTCTCTTGCAATGATGGTAGAAGCTCGATATTGAATGCTGAAGATGATCCAATCTCATTGAACAATATTCCTCCCCTTAGGAAGAAACAAAACCAAGGAGGTATGCAAGATGTATGTCTCTGAATGATGCTCAGGTTTCTCCATGTCGATGTCGAAAGCTGAAACAATCTAAAAAGGTGTTCTAGGCCACACTCCTGAAGAGTACAATCCAACATCTAGTAGAGATGAATGTAGAACATGATCCAAAGAGAAAGATATCCCCTCTGAAGACAAAGAAGCCTCCTCCAAATGTTGTCCAAAAGTATCCACACTCATGTCAAACTGCAAGGAATGATCATGTAGAGAATGAACAAGAGGTTCAGAGTGTTCCCTCACAACAACTGAAAAAGGAGCATCTTCATCAAAGAGAAGATGGATTTCATCAATGATGTCCCCCAAATCTGCAAGATAAGACTCCACAAACAAGTTTGAAATACCTGTCAAGAAGTCATCCAAAGTAGCCAAATCTGAAAGACAATGTATATCCTGCTGCATTGAATCACAAGGAACCAAAATTGTGGAATCACAAGCATCATCAACTACAAAAGTAGATGGAGGAGATGAAATATATGGCTCAAGTACTGGAAATGATGTGAGAACTCCCAAGTTCAAGTAGCCAAATGTCTCCTCTAAATTATGGTTCATACTAGGAGTGTGATAAACAGTCGAAGGAACAATGTCATCATCTGAAGCAAAATCTACAAAGGTATACAATCGAGATGAATGATCAACCACCCCAGTAGCAATGATCTCTCTACTCTCCAAGTCTCAAATGATGACTAAATGAAGTGTGAACTCCACAGTTCTCCCATCTCCACCATGTGTAATCTGATATATGGAAAGAAGATTGTTCATCAAATGAGGAACACACAAAACATCTTGAAAAAGTGTTGTCCCCCAAACTAATAGATACCTTCCCTGTTACACTCATGTATGTATTGTTTCCCATCAAGATAGGAGACATGGAAGAAGGCTAAAATGAAGATATAATAGACTGTGAAAATGCCATATGATGTGATGATACTGAATCTAGAAGCCATCTACCTAATCCTGAACCTGAAAAAGCACAAAGATCTTGTCCTTTATATCCTAATGTAGATGAAAAATCATTATGACCTTTTCCCTTAGACTATTTTGAAGAAGAAGAAGGAGAAGAAGATTCAAACATTCTAGAAGGAAAATCAGTTCGTTTTCTTTTGAGAATATTTTTCAACTCATCAATATCCTTCTTATAACAATAATGTTCTTCATGTCCATCCTTCTTGCAATATGCACAAAATGACCTCTCCTTCTTAGATGATTTCTCTTTTGAAGATGAATCTTTATGTTCTTTTGTGGATTGTGTGTTCTTTTTAGGCTTGTTCTTTTTATTTTCTTTGCCACTTGAAGACTTCTCATCTTTTGCAACCAAGGCATGTGATTTTGAAGACTTCAAAGTACCCATTTGAATAAGCTTATTTTTCTCTCGAATCAAAAGATCTGTGAGAGCCTCAAAAGATGGTGATGTGAAGTTGCTAATTGTCAATTATTGAGTCTGAAAACATGAAACAAAGATTGCATACTCAGCTAGAAGTTTATCCAACAATTTAAAGACCAATTGATCATCCTCTTTCTCAATACCACAATATTTTAGTTGTGCTCTTAGCTCATTTTCTTTAGTGACATAATCTGGAATAGTGTCAAAATTCTTAGGATCAAGGCTTAGGAGATCATTTTCAAGTTTGTATCCCTTAACCTTATCAACCTTGCCATACAAAGTAGCAAGCCTATCCCAAGCTTCATTGGTTGTAGTACATTTATCAACATGAAAAATGAGATCATCTAAAATAAACTTTCTAAGTGTACCCAATGCCATAGAATTTTTAGTGAGCCAAACCATATATGCAGCTGGATCTGCCTTAAGATCCGTAGGTGCAATTATGGTTCCATCAATGTAGTAAATTAAACCTTTTCCCATTAGTTTACTCCATGCACGTACTTTCCATGTAGCATAATTATGTGCAGTTAAGAGTGGAACTTTAGATGAAGCCATGATGGAATGCAAGAGCACAAAATAGGCACAATCACACAAAAGACACACCCCCCCCCCCAAATTCACTCAATCAAAGTACCCCCAAGCAATATCTGATTTGGCACTTTATACTTAGTGCATTTACAATTGCCACTGCCAGAAAAAATAAAGTGGACTTGGATTTTGGTACATGCAAATTGCCAAAATAGGCCTCAAACTCATAGTGAAAAAATTGCAGTTGATAAGATAAATCTGATAATACGAATGGAAAGTAAACATGAAAACATGCACTTTAAAAAAAACAACACTCAAAAATTTTATCGTAGGAGCAAGTTATGAGCTCCCAAAGTTCCCAAAATGAGGATGAAGCAACAACACCTGTGAGAATCTGCAATTTCTTTAAAAACCAGAAGCCAAAACCAAAAACTTATTGCACCACTATGACGAGCACAAAAACTTAGCCCAAATAAAAATATTGCTCAAAAAAAGGAGCCGAAATGAACAAGATATGAGCCATCAAAGTCGGACTGCAAAATCAAAAATGCAAACTGTGAGGGGGTGAAAAATCCAAATGAGTGCTGATGCAATGCTGATGTCAGAAAAACTATATGTTAAATTTGACGGCTAAACACTCGTCACTGAAAAAATTCTCTGTTTGGTATATGCTTTCGGAATATTCTCTCACTGGAATATACTTAAGATGCCGTTGGAATATTTTTGTGGCTGCCAATGGAATATGTTGAGAATCTTCATTGTCGATAAGAAAAAATTGGCTGCCAAAATTGGATACAGCCGTCGAAAGTTTATGTTGGTGGCGAGTGAAGGGGGGCGCGAGTGGGGCCATGGTCGGATGGCCACGTGGCATTTGTGCAAGGCCTGGTACCCCTGGCGGGTACAATATTTGCATAGTCCGCAGAACTAACTTAAATTTTTTGATTTTTTATGTTTTTTTAATTTTTAATTTTTTTTTTTAATTTTCAAAAAATAAAAGTTTTGACAGTGAAATTTTAATCAACAAAATTAAAAAATTTCAAAAAAAAAGATTTTTGATTTTTTTTTTTAAAATAAAATATTTGTTTTGCAAAATCATACCTTCCATCATAATGACGACCTGGGGGGCCGTATGGCTCTTCGGGCAAAATTTCTTTGCTTCACCGGATGACTTGCTCCGATTTGGACGATTGGATAGTCGATCTTAGGGTTTATGGCTCTTCTGGACGCGATGGTAGGGTCGGATTAGACCCAAAATGCTCCAAAAATGCAGCTACCTTATGGATCTGGCAACCACAATGCAACTTCAAACCCTCATAGACTTGGCCTGGTAAGTCCGATTTGGACAAAACAAAAGGAAAATTTGACTTTCTCGAACCTTCCAAATGCAATGGTGAGCTTAGATTTGCACCAGCAAGCTTCAATATAAACCTGCAATAAAGAGTCAACAATGGAACCTCCCCAAATCTGGTACCTCTCTTCAAAAAAAGACTCTCCAATGACACCCAACCCACTCTGATACCATGTTAGAATTGGCTATGGAGGCCAAGATCTATGGACCAAATGAAAAGCACAAAGAAGAGAGAAAATAATGTGACAAGAATAAATTGTACTCAATGTCAATGATATGATATCAATGTTTAAATGTAGTAGAGACCCCTTGGTTATATAGCCAAGGTGAGAACATAGGAGTGCATAAGATTATGACAAGTGTCATAATCTTATGACATAAGGCAACAATGAAAATCTATCACTCCACCTAAAGTGGAAAGGTGATAATGTGATAACCACCCAAAATAGTGGATCTACCACAAAAGGTGGAAACCTAATCACATGATATGTCCATGAAAGGTGGAAGTGATAAAGTAATAAGATGATAAGTCCACCAAAGGTGGAAATTCTCCAACAACTCCTATGTGGTCCCTAAGTAAACTTAACTAAGGTGTAATGATGACCTAGGACAAGGTACAACACATTTAATTACACCATCAATTTTGAAACCCAACTTGGATGATGATGATGATTGATAGATAAAAGGACAAGGTCAAGGATAATATAGATATGTGACAATGGTTTGATCAAACGTATGGTAAGCTTCCTATTCTGAAACTTAAAAAGTGTATACAACTAAGAATGACCTAGGACCAACTAAGAAATGTAAGGATGGTAATATAGCCTAACTAAGAAATGCAAGGTAACCTAAATGAATGCAATGAAATAGACTGACTGAAATAAGAAATTCTATGATCAAAGGGTATGGTCACTGTCAAAATATGATTAGGACCGAGAATAGATATAAATTGGCCTAAACTTTTGAGAACTAGCAATTGCGATGCAAAGTTATTTAGTTGCAGTTTACTATCTCACAGATGCGGTTGATTATTTTTATCAAATGTGATGTAGTTTCAAGAAGATGTAGTGTAATATTTAGCAGATGTCGTGTACTATCTTTTGGCTTCAAATTGAATGCTTTCAAGTGATTTTTCATTTTTGGAAATTTTGAAATGTGATAGAAAACACAACACTCTGAAAAACAAATAATTTTTTTGTGATTTGAATCTTTTGACTTCAAGGTAGGGAAGAATTTCACAAGTTTTCTTCCACAAAACTCACTTGGTCAAAGTTCACAAACAAAGAAGACAAGCACAACCTAAGGAATAAAGGTACGCTTCTTCACAGTAGGCTTACCTCACCCCTGAAAGAGTGATGTAATCAGAGAATATGGATGGGTTGACTAGGGTATACCAAGGTCATGTACCACCTTGATACCCATGGCTTTGTAAAGGAGAATTAAATATTAAGCCTTATGCCTCAGCCATACACCAAATATGGTAAGTAACTTCTAGGAATGATGCTATTCTTGTGTACCACTATGATTTTTTTTTTTTAGAAAACATTGGTTGGCCTCTAAATAATAAATGTTTTTAATGAGAATAGTGAACACAAGGGTTATACGTCAAATATGAGACACTTAAGTCTCTAGAGTAGCCTGTGCAACCCATTACATTCACATAAGGTCTTCAAAACGTAAGGCATGGCACCTCAGATTCACACTACTTTCTTTTTCTTTCGCATGCTTTATATAGCCCGATTGTAAACATGATTTTAGAGTCACCTTAAGTTCTCGATTGTGGGATGTGTCTCAAGGTAGACCCATATCCATGTAGTGTATAAAAATGTATCCCTTTATATTTTCAAACTTTTTTGGGCCCTCCCTACTAAAATTGGGCTTCTTTATGCCTTATTTGATCCTATTTTACATCCACATGCCTTATTTAATGCATCTTTCCAAGGATCATCTCGACACTTAATTAATAACCAATCATAATTTAATGATTTTGGGTTGTGTGTTCCAGATCTAGTGATTTGGGAATCATACACCACCTTGGGCATATGGGTCCCAACTAGGTTTTGGGGTTCGATCTTGAATATGGCATAGAACTTAGTATTTCTTGAAATTTGTGTCCCAAGCTTAGGCTATTGGGACTCATACACCCAAACTGGGGTATGAGAACCGTTTTAACCTGAACCTATTTTGAATTCAATTCTTGGTAGGATTTTATTCTCCTAGATCTGATATCGACTTGTAGTGTTGTAATTTCAGAAATTTGGCATAAACAACTATAAATTTCTCCTAACAAGATCTAAGCATTTCAAGTATTCAAACATCATAGAAAAATTTGGGATCAAGAGAATTAAAGAGTTGATTATCAAGCATTTTGGAGAATCAATTCAAGATTCAATCATCATGTCAAAGTCTCCATGCATCATGTGTGTTTTTGAGCTATTTGTGATGTAGGTTTTCATGATTCAAGCAAGCATTCAAGTCAAGATTCATAACATATAATCAAGAATCAAGATCTAAATTCATGTTATCCATTCCATATAAGATTTAAAAATTCATTCCAAGGGTTTGGTGAGTTACAACATTGCATATTTGTTCATTCATCATTCCTTCATTCTATTTTATTTCATTTCAAGGTTTGATTACCAAAATGGGCTTTGACCAAGGCAAACCTCTATCCACTAACAAATAAAAAATATTCTCCCTTTACATGTGTGATTATAGCTCCAGGTGTTTTGAGGCTTAAATATCCTTTGAAGACAAAGTTTCGAGATTGAAGAAAGTTGTCATATTCACGAAAAGTCACCTACATGACATAATTCAAAGTTTCAGACTCAGAGATCAAACATGAGAGAAGCTACAGAAGATCACTAGAGGATACCAAAGTTTTAGCCAAACCATAATACTAGAACTAAATCACCACCTTGGGTGTATGAGTCCTAGTATACCACTTTTTAGTCATTTCCTATAGATCCTGGTTTACTAGTTGTAGATTCCAGATTCAACCTGAAACCCTAAAATAGGACTAAATCACCTAGCCTATCATATGAGTCCCAATTCACACCAAAATGCATAATTTCAGGATTGCAGACCTTGTTTTAGGCATCTCCAGTCTTTGAGGTACTTCTTTATTTATTCGCAGTTTATTATTTTGATTTCAAGTTTCATTTCCTAGGCTACATAGCTAGATTTGCATATTACTTGTATTTTCTTCTTTCTAATAATTTTCTTAGTGGTGAACCCCCTTTTAATCACACCTAAGGAAACCCCCTTACATATACCCTTCTCTCAATTGAGCCACTTAGTTTAGGGATATTGGTTTTCTAATGAAATAAGAGAAAAATAGGGCCCCCTAAGTTGTCCATCTCCTGAAATGCGGACACACCCTATTTCCTTCAGTTCATTTTGGTGAACTCTACCTTTGAACCCTTTATTTTTAACTTCGAGTGCATTTAAATCCTAGAACTTGCTTACATTAACTTTGCATTAGATATTGTATTAGTTAATTTACATCTAGGGCTTATAAATATTGCATTAGTGAAAAGTGCATATAGGTTGCATTTTTGCATCTTGCATCATTCAATTTTATTGGAAAATTGTACTTGAAAATAGTCATTTGAGCCTACACATTAGACACCTTAAAATCAACTCAAAATTTACTGGATTTACTTTAAAAACTCTAATCGGGACTCATTCACTCATCTGGGCGATTTAGTCCATGTACAAGTCTTTTTCCCAAAATTCTAAGTATTATTTGCTATCTTATTTTCACTATGTGAATTTTTCAAAAAAAACCTATGTGCCCAGTTGGGCGAATGAGTCCTTGGAGGCCTACAAAAACTAGATTTTTGGTGATTTTTTGTACTTCCTAGGTTTGCTTGTAACCTACTATATTAAATTGGAAAATTTTGGAAATTATTGTTTCATGTGTCTAGGTCAAATCATCCATTTAGTGTAGTCATTTTTAAAATAAAAAAAATCATTCCAAAACTCATTTCAGTAGTGAAAATCTTCAAATATTTAAGACATTTGTTTAAATTTTTGAAGTATTGTATAAGTTGAATAGATTTATTTTTCATTTTAGCATGTTTCCTTTTAAGAGATGTGGTTTTGATATGGTTAATAATGGATTGCATAAATATAATATCACCTCTTATGAGTTCCATTTAGAGTATAACAATGAGGTCATCACAAAACATGTTAACCATCCTTCCACTATATTTCCTAGTTATCAAAACATCTTAGAGAAAGAGAAACAAACCATTATAATAATGCTTAATATCACCTTTCCTATCACTCATTCAAACCCTACTATCTCTCCTATTTGTGAGGATGATATGACACAAGAAGATATAAGCATAGATAATCATGAAAACCATAATTTTTCCTCTCCCAATACCTCTCCTACAAGTGAAAAAGGTATCTTGGTGAAAGAAGATGCAATCGTTGAGAATCATGAAAGTATTGATTTTTTTCTCTCCTCCTCCCTCTTGGGAAGATATTATAACACAAGAATATGAGATAATTGAAACATTCCTTAACATTACTCTACCTAGTCTTCATTCATCTCCCAACACTTCCCTTGTGAGAATACTTTAGTGAAAGAAGATATAATCATGAATAATCATTAAAATTACATTTGTGAAGAAGATATATTGGTGTTAAGAGATCCAATGATTGAGAACTATGACAATCCTACCTCTCCCACTTGGGAATACATTAGACAAATGGATTTAATTGTAGATAACCATGTCAATGAAATTTTTCATTTGCCTAATATCTCTCCTAGATGCAAAGAAGATAGTTTGGTGTTAGAAGATACACTTGTTAAGAGTAACAAGAATCTTTCTTCTCCCTTTCCTAATTCTCCTACTATTTGGAAAGATTTATTTGAATGAAATATCCCAATCATTGGTAAGAATTCCACTCATAATTGTTCTTCCCTTGATGCACCCCCTATTTTTGATAAAGATACTTTACAAAACCTAACCATGGAATGTGAAGAACCTCTTGTTTGTTACTCTCCTAAATCTCTCCTACTAGGGTAGATAGTATGGCACAATAGAATGAGACCTTAGAGAAAAAGGATGAAATCATGGGAAATCATAACAATCAAATTGTTCCTTCTCCTAATATCTCTACTATTAATAAAGAATATATTTTGATGTTAGAAAATCCAACCATTGATAACTCCCCTACTTTTGATGAAGCCATTTTATAAGAACCAACCTTTCAATGTCACGAACATCTAGTTTTTAGTTCTCCTAAAAACTCTCTTACTAGGCAGGATATCATGGTGCAAGGAAATGAGAAAATTGACACATGTCTTTCAAACAATAGAGATGAAGTGACATTCGAATCTACTTCACTAAGAGATCATGAAAATAAGGATAATTATTTTGAGTTTATGCACATTAGATATCCCTTAACACCATCCACACATGTAGAACCTATACAAGAAGAAGAAAAATAAAATAATATTGAAGAAGTTACAAATTTATTGGAAGATGATTGGGAAACCTTTGATTTCATACCTACATCCATGGGAGAATACAATATCATAACAAAAGAGTCTAAAAAGGGAAAAGAATAAATTGTAATTTCAATACAAAATTCAAAAGCATCCACTTCAACCACTTTAGAATAAAATTAAACATACATGAAAAATTCTAATGAAGTTGATTATGAACAACCACTAAATTTGAAAGAAGTGAAAAATATTTATGGAAGAGGTTCTGAACTTATGAAACAACTTGGGTATAGTGGAAAATGATGTGGTGCCAGAGAACAAGCTATATGTTTCCCTATAGAGCCTAAAATGCAAGAAAAAACTAATGGTCTTGGTTATTGTCCCTCAAAATTAATAAACAAGACTTCACTCAGCGTTAAAACTCTTACAAAAGATTATTCCATGACAACTTTAACTTTGATGCATCCTAAAATGATAGATATCTCATTATATTTGCATCAAGTTGATACCTTTTTTACTCATCATAATCAATAAAAATAGTTGATTCTCCTTGCTATGTAATAGTTTTAGGATCATAGTATACTCACTATTACATGTTTTGCACTCATTGAAAATAATTTAATTTTTGCGAGGAGCAGCATATTATCATCCATTCTCAGCTCACCCTTGTCTTGCACTAAGTGGGGGCAAAGGGTTACGTAGTCTTGTCCTCATATGACACTTTTCATTATCTCTTTTGGCTAGTTGACCAACTTCCATGTATATATAAGAGCAAGCTTGGGAGGTGGATGACATGCCTTAAGTTGGATCGCATGTGATGTTCTTTTATTTCTATGTTTAGCATTACATTTTTGGGGAAACCCATTTTCATGATGTAGCTTTATTTGAAAACATATGACTTTGCATAGGTATTTCCAAATAAGCTCGCATGTCTTCTTTATTTTTAGCATTTGTCATTTTCTACTTTAAATTAATTGCTTGGAGCATGGTGTTTAGCAATTTCTTTAAAGGAGGGTCATACATTGCCATTAATTTTTTTTATTTTACAACTCATGCTTCTTTGTGTGGTCTTCTTACTTCATGCGATGTGTCTTTCTCTTGGTGATGAAACTGGGTGTGATTTCATTCAAGAGCGTGATCTCTTTTAGCATATTATATTCCTCTTAGTGGCTTGATGTGACACACTACATCCCCTAATTTGTGAATATTTTATTCTTCGATTGGTCCTCTCTTGGAGATATTAGGCACAATGTTCCCTAAGTTAAGACATTATATGAACTAATAAAAACTCCTTTGAATGTACCTTACACTATTTTTCATTTACAATAATTGTTATATGGCCACCTTGCATAACAAACTTTGTTTTCTTGTCGAGTGATCATGTTTGTTCATGGGTGTTAGCATATGAAGTTTTTCTTTCCTCATGGATCTTGTTGTTTTTGTTGTGTGGAACCTTATCAAAGCTATCATGAGGTATATCTTTTGTATGGTTACCATATGGGAGCCAAAATTAGTTGTGACTTTCCCATAGCCACTTAATTTTTTATGTGATTGCATATCGGATGTATGTGCATGTGTCTCTAGGGACTCACCTAGTGGATGACCTAAGGTTCCACTAGCCCTTGTGAGAATGTGTTTGGTTTGCATAGTGTACATCATGTTTCACTTGTAAACATTCTAGAAAAACAACTTAGATCTGGTCTACATTGCGTTGGAAAAAAAATCGAGGCTTGATCCACCCTATTTTTTTTCTTCTTTATATCTTTGGCAATGTATTCTTGTACCTTTTTGTTTCTCCTTACATTATTTACATGTGTGTTATTTTATGCCTATCTTGGTTTTCCATAGGATCTTTATCCTAGGGTCTTGCGCAACCCTCTTGATCATTTTCATCCTATCTCACTATCATTGGTACACTTGGACCCCTCTTGATGCGACTTTATCTACTTTAGTGTGAGTTTAAAGAAAGTTCTTCCTCTCACTAAAGTAGGGGCTAAATGTAGTGTAGAAAAATGTATCCATTTACATGTTCACACTTGTTTGGGCCCTCCGTGCTAAAATTGGGCTTCTTTATATGTTATTTGGTCCTATTTTGCATCCAAAAGCCTTATCTAATGCATCTTTCTAAGGATAATCCCGACACTTATCTAATAACAATCATCATTTAATGAATTTGGGTTTTTTTTTTAAATCTAGTGATTTGGGACTCATACGCTACCTTGGACATATGGGTCCCACCTAGGTTTTGAGGCCTGATCCTAAATATGGCATGGAACTTAGCATTTCTTGAAATTTGTGTCCCAAGCTTAGGCTACTAGGACTCATATGCCCCAATTGGTGTATGAGTCCCACTTTAGCTTGGACCTATTTTGAATTCAATTCTTGATGGGATTTTATTCTCCTAGATCCAATGTCAGCTTGTAGTGTTGTAATTTTAGAAAATTTGGCATAAACAAGTATAAATACAAGGTTAACAAGATCTAAGCAATTCAAGTATTCAAGCATTATAGAAAAAATTGGGATCAAGAGCATTCAAGAGATGATTATCATGAATTTTGGAGCATCAATTCAATATTCAAGCATCATGTCAAAGTCTTCATGCATCATGTGTGTTTTTGAGCTAACATTTGTGATGCAAGTTTTCATGATTCAAGCAAGAATTCAAGTCAAGATTCATAACATACAATCAAGAGTCAAGATATACATTCATGCTAGACATTCCATACAATATTGAAACCTTTATTCAAGGGTTTGGTGAGTTGTAACATTGCATATTTTTCATTCATCATTCCTTCATTCTATTTTATTTCATTTCAAGGTTTAATTACCAAAATGGGGTTTGACCAAGGCAAACCTCTATCCACTAACAAATCAATATTTTTCTCCCTCTACATGTGTGGTTGTAGATCTAGGTGTTTTAAGGCTTGAATATCCTTTGAAGACAAATTTGCAAGATTGAAGAAAGTTGTTATCAAGAATTTTTCATCTTCACAAAAAGTCACCTATAGGCCAGAATTCAAAGTTTCAAACTGAGAGATCGGACTGGAGAGAAGATACAAAAGATCACTAGAGGATACCAAAGTTTTAGACAAATCATAATACTGGGAATAAATCACCACCTTGGGTGTATGAGTCCTAGTATACCACTTTTCAGTCATTTCCTGTAGATCCTAGTTTACTAGTTGCAAATTCCATATTCAACCTGAAACCCTAAACTATAACTAAATCACCCAATCTGGCATATAAGTCCCAGTTAACACCAAAAGTCATAATTTTGGGATTGAAGACCTTGTTTCATGCATTTCCAATCTTCTAGGTAATTCTCTATTTATTCATAGTTTATTATTCTGATTTCAAGTTTCATTTCCTAGGTTACATAGCTAGATTTGCATATTACTTGCATTTCTTTCTTTCTAAGAATATTTTTAGTGGTGAACCCCCTTTTAATCACACCTAAAGAAACCCCCTTGTGTATAACCTTCCCTTAATTAAGCCACTTAGTTGATGGATCTTGGTTTCCCAATGAACTAAGAGTGAAATAGGTCACCTAATAGTTCCATCACCTAAAAGGTGGAACCCTATTTCCTTCGATTCATCCTAAAAGATTGCTATATGTTTATCTTGCACTCAAGATCACATGAATTGCAAGGCGAGAGGATACACACACAACAGTCTTGGGTGTAACACAAAATTTTCAATAAGCATCAAACGCATAAGACACTGATTATTTTAAAACCAAAATCCAAATGTTCCTACTTAAAAATAAAAGAAACACAAAGCCCTGCAAGAACACAGATTACTAGTTTGATAGTATTATATTCTCCAATCAATTTCCACATGCTGCAAATAAGATATTAGTAACACAAAAATCTCCTATCCTAATGCATGTAAAAATCAGCAACTAAAAATATTTGAGTTTTAAATCTTTACCAAAATAGATAGTTGTGTTGTTCTATCTCACAAATGTGACAAACAAATGTGGCAAACCAAAAAGTGACTATGAAAAATGGGAAGGTGACTTTGATGGACTGTTAAGTAGATGCAGTGTACTATCATGCAAATATGTTACAGTTTTCAATGGATGTGATGCACAACCTAAAACTTTAAAAAACAAGGAAATCTGGAAAAAAGACACAAAATGTGATAGTAGAATAGTAAAAGCAATCTATCAAGATGTCAACATAGAAACCAAAAACTAGAAAAATGAATTTTGACCTGAAACAAAACAAATGCGATGTTATGTGAAGCAAATGCGTCATACAATCTAGCAAATGTGTCACACTATATTTTCATCACTTTGTCAATCATATGTGGCATATTGTCCCACAAATGTGTCGTATTGTCTCACGAATGCGTCATATAGACCTTAAAGCTCAAAATTTCTCACAAATTTCTTCAATTCTAGTTAGCTTCATGTCAGGCTCACCAATGTAGGATTGGGTAAAAATCAAGGCAAAATTAAAGAACAAATAGTAACAACCACAACTACCTAAAATCGAAACCTAAAAGACCCAAATCCAAACAATGGAGTAAAAATAGCAATAGAAAACAAAGAACAAAGTAGCGATACCAAACTTTCTATGTCATGGTTAAATCATCTTCCTTGCACCTCTTCCATTTTGTTCTGTATGCAAGATTTCCCATAGAATTTTTTTCTATCCAAGTATGAGCTAAGTGACAATGATAGAAAAATATCAGAGATCATGGTTGTAAGGTTGGAATAAAAAATATAGCTCTCTTTTATAGAACCCATTCAAATGAACGATTGAGATCAAAAGCCAATATGACGCAGAGATCGACAGATGAGGCTACTTGCACAACGAAGAGATAGGGTTAGGGTCAAAATAGGGCTTTGTTATGGATTGATGGTGGAGGTTAAAAGGAGAACATGACATGATCAAGGGTTGAAATTTAAAAGAGGAAGTTGGAGGCAAATGGAGAAAATTAATAATCATAAAATTATTTAATTTGGGAGGGAATGTGAACAATTAAATTTTAATTATTTAATTTGTAGGAGAGAAAAATTGGGTCTTTTAATTAAAATAATTAAGAGCAACCATTTAATTAGAAGTAGAGGAAAAGGGATAACTTATTAAATAATTAAATTAATTAGCTAATAATGGAGGGAAAAGTGATAAGATAATTAGATAATTGAAATTTATCTAATTATGGAAGAAAAGGTTAATAAACAGCTAAATAATTAAAATGATTATTTAACTATAGAAGAAAAGTGAACAATGAATAATTAAATAAATAGGAATTTATTTAATTATAGAGAAAAAAGAATATTAGTGACATAATTAAATATTAATTTATTTTATGAATCAAAATAAGAATAAAGAAGGGGAGATGAATTAATCAAATAATTAAAATTAATTAATTAATAGAAGAACACGACTTTAGAAAATAATCAAATAATTAAAATTATTCAATTATGCGGGGAAGAAGGGAAATCAATGTGAAAAATAGCGTTCGTAGGCCCAAGACATTTTTTAGTGTCTACACCAAAGACAATCACATAATATATAAAGAGACAATAGTATCAAAGCACTCCAGAGCTTTAAGAACAATGGAAAGGTTCTAGAAGTAACTTGATGACAATGGTTGGGACAACCACATAGAGTGAAGAGGGTTGCATATGCATCAATTTTGGTAGTCAATCAACAAGCGTGTGTTGTGTATAGATTGGTGTATGCCATAACATAAGAGGTGTTTCCCTTGATACTTATGCATTTTTTGAGTTTGCAAGTACTATTGTTGTGAGAAATGGGGAGCTTATAAGTGATGAGGAGACTAGTAAAAATGAAGTCTCAAATGCAATGATATTGAAAGCGAGCATGAATCACACAATGAGAAGACTTCAAGGATAGAAAATAATGCTAACTTGAAGTTTCAATTATTGATAAAAGAAGCTTCTTGATAGTGTACTATGACTGTATTCATGAGATGGAAAAGTTCTAAGGGGTGCAAAGGCGTTTGGGGTAGACATCAAAGGGGTAGATATAATGATTTTTCATTACAAAAAAATCTATACAAAACAAACATAAAGAGCAATATGAGTGTCATGTAGTTTCAAACTTAGAAGGCATAGAGAATGGGATAGAAATGAGCATTGGTAGTCCTTTAATTGGAAATATTAATGTTGGTGCATCAACATGATATATAAGGATGAAGCCTAGGCAGTTGAAGAACATGAATAAAAATCAAAAGATCTATCAAGGAGTCCTTATGAAGACTAGGGGAAATATCACAATGTAGGATGCAAATTTTGGGTATAACAATGGTAGGGACAGTAAAGAATAGTGACAAATATTAGGACAAAAGAGCTGTAGGACATGAGAAAACTGACATTTATTTACCTTGAAACCTCTTCCCATGTTCCCTATCATCATGCAAGAGGTAGTTTGAATGGGTTATGAGCAATTGCAAGCATCTAGGAGGTTTGTTGAGTTGTGCAACTAATGAAGGGAATGTAAGAGGTAGTTTTTACCAAATTTGAATCTTTCTCAAGCATCTAGGAGTAGTTTTAGGACCCTTAATGGTGGAAAGGGTCAAGGAAACAATTTCTTAGCATTCAAACACCTTTTTGGAGCCCTTTTAGGGGTTGCAAAATAGGATTTTCAATTTTGGATTCCTAAATGAGTTTGACTTAGCCCAACTCAAGCATTTACACTTGTCTTCTTTCTCAAGCACATGTTCCTATTCTCTTGCAAGTGTTGAGCAACCTATGTTCTTTTCTCCCTCAACAAGTATTGTATCTAGTTTCTCAGGTTCTTTCAAGTTGGGACAACCTTGTAACTCATTTTGTAGGCATGTACAACTACTTGTAAACACCTTTTTATCAATAAAATAAAGAAATTTTGGCCTTCTTAGAAGTTGTTTTATTGTGTGTAATCAAATGATTGATGAATATTTTTGTGAGTTATGTTAATTCCTTTGATATTTTTCTCATTATCAACACCTTTAGGCAGAATAGATATGAATTATTGCAAGTTGTAGGTTGTGTAAATGATGCAAACAGTTCAAAGTTATGAAGAGATGGTAGATTTTCCTTCTAAGATTGTGAACATCATAACATTCCTATGAAATGTTGATGCATAGGCATATTAAACCTCTAATTTGTGTATGAACTATCTTTTTTGTTGAAAATTTGTGTGTCCAAAATCAGTTGTGTAAGTCTCAAAACCATTTGGTGCATCACCTTTTAATTTAGGATTCATTTTCATGGTATCTTTCTCTCTTTTTTTAGCAAGCATCATTAGTTTACTTAGATTAGTTGAAGTTCCAAGGGAACCAACCCTCTTTGGAGGTTGATATCCATAATCTAAGCCCAAACCTAGGGAGATCATCCCATGTTTCATGAGGTGGTTGAGTGATTTAATCATCTCATCAAAGGGTGCGAACTTCCATGACAACAGACAATTTTGAAATGGAAAACTTAAGTAATTTTGACTTTCCAAGGTAGGTGCCAGATGATGCTCATATTATTGTTATCGTTTCCACATATGTGGTTGAGAAATTAGAATGCTTACAACTATTATATAAACCATAGTAAGGTGGCACTTTGAATGAGTAAAAGGCATGAAAATCTATTTGTTGCAAGCTCATGACTTGGACGAAGGTATGAGATAGAGTTTTGTTTAGCTTTGACTTGCCAATGTGCCAGATAGAATAACTTTTCTAAATATTTAGGCTACCGACAAGGAAAGTTGCACCTAGCTAGTCGTGGCCATTCTGCGAGGTGTTTGAGTTTGTTTTGGAGTCATTTTGCAAATAGAATTTGTATTGTATAAGAACTAAAATCCCAAACACGGATTAGTGTATGGCATTTAGAAAAGGTTAAGTTGACTTGGTGAACTCTCACGTCTCCTAGAATTCTGAGATGTGGCATCATTTGAATTAAATAAGCTTCATATTTATAAACAAAATTTCTATTCATTTTTCAGTATAATTTAAGAGAGAAACTTCTCAACATTTGGTTGTTCAATCATTTTGATAATCTGAATATAGTGCATTCATAAGTTTGTGAGGAGAGTGAATTTTTGTGCCAAGAGTATTTGAAATCTATTTTTCAATTTTTCAAAGAAGTGAGGGAAGGTTGATAGTTTTAGTTGTGCATTTATTAGTAGTTGTAGTTAACAATTAGAAGGAAGGGAGAGGTGCAAGAGAAAAGTGGAGAGTTGGAAATTGAGAAGGCAATAGGTTAAGGTTGAGTCATTGTGCATATTTTAAGAAAGGAATATCAGGAATTCGAGTTGAGCTATTTTAATCCAAGCATGATTGAAATAACTCTATTTCCTTCTCTTTCCAATTCTAAATCTAATATTTTTATTTTTTCGAGTTTCTTATGCAATTGTTAACTGTAAATTATTGTTATTAGAAAAGTATGTGAGTGCATATACAAATAGCTTGATTATTTATGTATAGAGCTAATTTAAAAATGCAAAGAGATAAGTTGGATTAGGGAATCATATGGTTATATTAAGTGTTTATCTTGAATTGCATTATTAGATTATGATGCATTATGTGATTCTAAGCATTATTTATAAGTATATTGAGAGATAAGGTTTCATTGGGAGGTTAAATCTCTCAAAATCTATGTTTTACCCAAACAACCAGCTTGTTGGATTAACATAGCAAGGAGAAGCTAAGTAGGGTAATATAATTTTATCTAAATGTTATAGTATTGTATTTATAATGTTTGAATGAGTTTATTGTTGATAAAATATATCTCAAACTTGCAATTACATAAGGTATTGTTGATATATAAGGTATTGTTCAGCCGAAGATGACGGGGTGGGGGGCATGGGGGGATCCCCCCATGAGGGGTCCAAGGGCAGTGGAAGGAAAATTTTATTCATATTTTATTATTGTAAATTTGGACTGTTCATCATTATGTCTCATATCCGATGGTCAATATTTATTAGCTTAACTTTCCCTAGAAGGCAACCCTATTTTATGAAGGAATTGTATTACGATTATGTATTGCACTATATTCTAAGAGTCTGATAGAAGTTGTGTTGCCTATGGATCTCTGAGTAGTGATACTTCGATGAGAAACTTGCTCTGCAAGTATACTATAATCTTTGTGATTTCTAAATAATATATTGGGCGAATTTTAGAGTGTGTGGTTTTTCTCTCGAAAGGGCTTTCCCCATGTAAATTATTGTGTTGTGGTATGCATGATATTTGTGTTTATTTATTTTTAAGTTTTTGTAAATGTTAAAGATCTATAAAAATTTTACATTTGAGTCAATGAAAAATGGATTCGCTTTCATATGGTTTAGAACATAGACCAAATCCACTTCACAATTATCTCATTGAAGGGAAACCCTAAAGATCTCACTCTAAAGTATGCAAAGGGGAAAGGCGTCTTATAATAGGTCTTTCCTAGGGTTTGATTATAAACTAATAAGGGTCTCAACACCAAGCTAGTGCTTGGAAAGATAAATGAAATGCAATATGTAATTCTTAAGCCTAGTATGGTGCAATCTCTTTCTAAATGGCCTATAATGCAAGTAAATCAAAATATAAAGTTGTAGGAAGAAATGTATGCACCTAGAAATCTAGAGATGATTGAATGAAGGCCTGAAATGCTAAAACTCTTGATTTTAAAGCCTATTGGAGCTCATACACCAATTTTGGTAATTTAGTCCCAGATCTAGGTTTATGTGTGGAAACTAAAATCTGGCAAATGGGTATCTGAAACTGGAAAAACATAGAAATTGACCTAAAGTGGGAATCATACACTAGAACAAATTTATCATTCTAGTTAGGGTTTTTTGAAGCTTCAATGTCTAAATCTGGTCTTCAAGGTCTTCTTTGTGCTTCCCAATTGATTTTTGGATTTGAATCTCTGATTTGTAACCTATAGAAGTCTTCCAAGTATTTCTAATGCAAGGTGACAAATTTGACAACTTTAGCAACTTTCTCCAAACTTTCTCTTCAATGTATCTTCAATCTAAACCTACAAATCACAGACTAAAGAGAGGGAAAAATGTTGTTTTGTTAGTGTATAGGGGTTTTCCTTGGTCAAACCCCATTTTGGTAATCAAACCTCAAAATGAGATGAAATAGGAATGGAGAATGATGAATGAACAAAATAATATGTTGCAACTCACCAAACCCTAGAAATAAGAGGTTGCAAACATGTATTAAGTGGCTTAAATGGATGTAGATCTCGACTCTTTCTTGAATAGGATAGATCTTGAATTGAACACTTGCTTCAATCATAAAACCCTACATCACAATTGTTAGCTTAAAAAAAACATGATGCATGAAGACTTTGACATGATGCTTGATGCTTAAATAATTCTTTAAATCACTTGATAATATACCCTTGAATTCTCTTGAATTATCTTGTAAACACTTGAATTCTTGGGGTCACTTGATTGTTGGTTAGGTGAAAATGAGTAAAAACAACTTGTATATATACTTAATTATGCAAAAAAAATCGAAATTACAACACTACAAGCCGAAGAATTTGAATTAAATTTAATTTTGGGCCACACATGACTCATATGATCAAGGTGGCGTATGAGTCCCATTAGGCATAATTTATGGGACCAATTTCAAAAATGCTTAGAAAGGTGTGAAACCAGGATCAAGACACAAAATCCCATGTGGGACCCATACACCCAATGTGGTGAATGAGTCCCAAACCAACAAATCAGGACCACACAACCTAAAAATACCTGAATTATGATTGGATGTTGATTTATGTCATGATTATCCTCAAAAATATGCATTAAATGAGGCTTGTGGATGCAAAATAAGGCCAATTAAAGCATAAAGAAGCCCAATTATTATTGACAACCTTAGAGAAGTGTGAAAGTGTGTTACAACACTCTAGATAATGCATGATTAATGTCATGTCTCTAATTTTGGTGATGCCTACTTTTGCTTTATGATGTTTTGTTATGTGACTAATGTGTGTAATAGATTAAATTATAAACAATGTGGTGTTGTGAGAAATAAAATATGCGAATGTGTTTTTAATTTAGTGAAAAGTTGTAATGAATGGAATATCATCTTATTTTGAAAGCGATGCAAAATAAAAAGGTGATAGTTAGAAATAATGAATTATGTTCTTATGAGTTAAGATGATTCAATTTTATCTGGATACTAATCTCATTTTTGTTACTTGAGTGTATTTGAGTTCCAGGTTGTTGAAGACCAAGGGTGTGGCTAAGGTAGGGGAGATTAGCTTCTTAGCAAGGTAAAGTAGGAATGGTGCTCTCGATCACACACAAAACACTTAATGCCATATAGATGCATTTAGCATGTGACTTGGATGATTATTTTATTGTTGGTAATTTTGAATGGTTATTTTTATATTCATATATGTAATTAAAAGAATGGAAGAAATAATTCTAGTTTAATTAAATAATTATTTATGCAATTAAATGTTAATTTGTATTATTCAAATTAATCAACTGGATAGCAATTTATGTCAATTTCCATGCTTTGATTCCATATTTGATTTCAAATATAATAGTTTATTCCAATATTTGTTTTTCCCAAAAAAGGCTAACTTGTAATCAAATAAGATTAATTATTGAATTAAAAATAAAAGTTGTGCAAGAAGTTAATTTAATTTAATTCTTTATATTCAAGTTTAGGTTTTTGGGAAATGAAGAGAAATCTTTAATAATGAGAAAAGAGGTAACATGCAATTATATACGTAACCTCACCAGAGAATGGTGGTTGATATTGACAAGTCCCTAGAAGCTCTTATTCCATGGGGAAAAATGGGTACAAGAACAGGGGATTTTCTTTATCTGTAGCATTGTAAAATAAGATTTTGGAAGGAAGGGGAAAGAAGATACAAAAAGAACCAAGGAGGAAACGGAATTCTATAGTAGGGGCTTCCAACTATCAAATTCAAGGAGAGCAATTTCTAGGTTTTTAATTGCCTCTTTTTTGCAATTTAAATTCAATTTGCAAAAAAACTTGTTGTGTCTGGAAACTGAATCTTGCCTATGAAATTTCCCCAATTGGATACATCTATCTAAAATTCTGGATAAATTGTGTGTTTTCTTAAATTTCCAAAATTTATTTGTGGCATACATACTCTTCTATGTATTTATTTTTTTGTATTGGATGTATTGTTCTATTGCTGCCAATAGAATTTATGATTAAAACACATAATTCCTCTTCCTGATTTATATAAAATTATATATATTTATCTATTTAGAAATATATATATATATAATATTATTTTTATGTGCATATGTAGCTACTGTAATCTCTGTAAAAGATTTGCAAACCTGTAATAAATAATAATACATATTTGCATATATTTTGAGCTAGGAAACAAATTAAAGTCATATACATGTATGTGTTTGGGGAAGGCCTACTCCAACCGACGCTCCCCCCATAGGGGAAGGTTGTCAGTGGAGAAAGTGCCCTCCATAAGCTGCATTTTGTCGAGGAAGTGTTGCCTTCCACAAGTAGTGGCTTCCCCTATGGGGAGAGCTGACAGTTGTGGCCATGTTGTCCCTCTCTTAACCTATGAATTGTTAATTCCTTTGACTCGAGTTTGGTAACTCTACTTCCAATCAGATTTCGATTTGGTTAAATATAAATAAATATATATGTATATTTATATAAACATATTTATTTAAATGACTATTTAGTTAAGTACAATTGTGTACTGTGGATAACTAGTTTACCACTATAAAATTTTGTGATATATATATAGATATATATGGGTAATTGTGTAAAATAGATAACTATATATATATATAAGCATCTATAAATTGTAACCAAAATAGAATTACTTGCTACAATCTCACTTAAATTGAAAATTTAACTTCTTTGATGCTCTTTTCTTTTATTATTATTATTATCATAATATAAATAAAATATAACTACTTTTACATATGAAATAATTTACAATAATTTGAGTAAAAGAAGCAATACTTAGTGTAGACATCCAAATTTGATCACTTCCATATGATCAAAATCGTTTATTCTATTTATCTATTTCATTAATAGTGATTAAATAATTTATTTAATCATTATTTCATTTTTTGCCTAAGGTTCCTAAAGTATCCAATTAAATAAATTAAATATTTTACCTTACCCCCTTGTCTTCTCTAAATTAAATAAACATGACAAATTTAACCTATTTGGATTAAGACTAATTTTTAATTCCTCTTTTCTCTCTCCTTGTCACATTCTCCATAACCCTTTTTTAATCCAGATTAAATTAATTAATCTGTGATTAGGATGTGCACCACTTAATCAAGATTAAGTGTCACATCCTCCATAATCTCCCACTTGTCCCTAATCTCTCATTAATTATCTTAATCTTGTGTTTGCACAACCTTAATCAGAATCATTAGCCACAGTTGGCTTACCTTTTTTGGTCAACCTTCTCACTTACCCTTTTTAGCCTGGACTCCCTTCCCCATGTGAATTTTTAATTCACATGTATTTAACCAAAGTTTCTCTCTTCCCCATGTGAATTTTTAATTCACATTTTATTCTTCCAAGGTTTACCCTATCCCCATGCAAATGTAACTTATCATTTTACATGTGCCCAAGGCTTCTAGAACCTTGGACTTGTCACATCACCCACATGTGACAAATCTCCAGCTTTTTGGAGACCCTCTCTTATCCATTAGATTCTTCCAATCATTGTGAATTTTTAATTCACTTGTATTCCTCCAAGGAATCTTCTCATCCCCCAAGATCCACCTCATGTACTTCCCTTCCATCTCATTTCCACATCACTCCACCCTAAGACATCTCACATTCCACATGTCAAGATGTGAGGGCTTGTGAGTCCTCAAAACTCACCATAGCCCTTCATCTTGATCTTGTTGGATCAATCCCAACCATTGAATTCTCTAGAGAATTCCAATTAGCCTATAAATACCCCCTCATTTCCCTCAGTTTGGAGGATCAAGTCTTTTGCAATAAAACTCTTGCAAATTTGTCATTTGAACTCTCATCTATCATAGCACTTAGCATTCTCATTCATCTTGCATCCGTTCAACTCCATTGTCATCCAAGGAGCACACAACTCTTCAAGAATCAAAGGGCCAACCAAGGAAGGAGCAGCAAAGGAAAGGTATAACCAACTTCAATCATCAATTTTTTTATCTTGCTTCTTTGCTTCATTTTCTTAGGCTAATCTTATTGAGGTGTCCTCTTTTTAGTGTTATTGCTTTTGTTATTACATCATTAGTTTTGTTTAGCATCTCACATTAACAGTAGCATTTCAAAAGGGATCACATTTTTGGCACGCCTGGTGGGACCCACAAAGGGGTCTCTTTTTTTTACGTTTTCTGTTGTTTAGCTTGTTTGCAGATTCAGGTCGCAGAGGGGCGGATTTTCCCTCTCGAGCGTTGCAGAGGGGCGGACACACCCCTGCTGTTCAACATTTTTGAAAAATTTTACTGCAAAAGTGTGGACATGCCCCCGCTGTTCAACGTTTCTGACATTTTTTGCTGCAGGAGTGCAGACACGCCCCTGCTGTTCAACGTTTCTGATAGTTTTTACTGCAGAAGTGCGGACACGCCCCTGCTGTTCAACTTTTCTGATAGTTTTTATTGTAGAAGTGCGAACACACCCCTATTGTTCAACGTTTCTGACTGTTTTTACTGGAGAAGTGCGAACACGCCCCTATTGTTCAACGTTTCTGACAGTTTTTACCGTAGAAGTGCAGACATGCCCCTACTGTTCAACGTTTCTGACTGTTTTTACTGCAAAAGTGTGGACATGCCCCTGTTGTTCAATTTTTCTAACTATTTTTACTGCAGAAGTGTAGACACACCTTTGTTGTTCAACGTTTCTGACAGTTTTTACTACAAAAGTGTGGACACACCCCTACTGCTCAACGTTTCTAACAATTTTTACTGCAGAAGTGTGGACACGCCCCTGCTGTTCAACGTTTTTGATAGTTTTTTACTGCAGAATTGTGAATACGCCCTCCCAATTCAGTGTTTTCTAACTGTTTTCTGCAGAGGGGCAAATTTTCCCACCTAATTTAGCATTTTTCAGTGCAGAGGGGTGGATTTGCCCTTAATAGCACGTTCAAGAAGGTTAAAAAGTGGCATTTTAGCTTCGTTTTTGTCTCTTCCTTTTGTTGTTTTATGCTCTAATCCTCTAACCATGTTTGTTGGTGAGTGAAGTCAGATTTCTTGTTGAATTCTTGAGTATTTTTTTGCAAATCACAAAGGGAAAAAGATAAAAGAACTAACATTTGCTTGCAAGGCCTTTGTTTTATTCTTTTTTTTTTTGGAAATCTTTCCTTACTGCTTTATCTATTTACTTAGTATAAGTAGGGGAAAGTAATATTGGTTGCTTGTTGTGTTTATTTTATTTTTGTTACCCTAAGGAAACATTAATTTGTTTTCACCCTCTCCCTTTGCACTTTTGTGCAGATCCGAAGGGGGTAGTTGGAAATGATTAGTGTCTTCTTCTTAGTGGGACCTGCTTGGGGATTTCAGCACCCCAAGGGATGATCCCAACCATGCATACCGGCTGGGTATATAAAAGGGGGAGAGTCAAAGTTGTACCCCAATCCAGTTGTGTCGTAATTGGTGAAGCGTTGAAACTAGGGTGATACCTAGATAGACATGAAGAGTTGGTCCGAGCCTTTCAGTATCTCGTTGGGGTTCTCGACTCACGCTTGTGATGGACTGGTGTTCACGGTTTGTGCCTCACGTGCTGAGCGTATATCAAGGACTCCTTAAAAACTTTGTTCATCCTAGAGTAAGACCTTTGTTGGCCATACCCCTTAACACTAATCATAGAATTGTGCTAGTTCAAAGTGTCTTTCAATGAAGAACCAGTAAATTTTGATAAGTCAAACTGTCATTGAATCATTTTAAGTCCTTGCCAAAATCCCTCGTCCAAACCAAGTTGCATTTTCCACTGCAGAGGGGTGAACTTGCCCCACTGTTTCAACATTTTCCACTATAGAGGGGCGAACTTGCCCCACTGTTTCAGCATTTTCCACTACAGAGGGGCGAACTTTCCCCTCTGTTTCAGCATTTTCCACTGTAGAGGGGCAAACTTGCCCCCCTGTTTCAGCATTCTCCACTGTAGAGGGGCAAACTTGCCCCCCCTGTTTCAGCATTCTCCACTGCAGAGGGGCAAACTTGCCCCCCTGTTTTAGCATTTTTTCTGCAGAAGTGCGGATACGCCCCTACGATTCAACGTTTCTGACAGTTATACTGCAGAAGTGCGGATACACCCCGCTGAACGAACAGTTTCATCCATTTGACCATTCCAAACCTCCATTTAACCACCCCAAGTCTCTGTTTGACAATTTGATCATCCTAAACATTCTTCTATCCAAATCTAGCATCATCCAAATCCAATCAAAATCCCATCATCCAATCAAATCCAATCCAATCCAAATCATCAAATTGATACATCATCAATTGATCCAAACAAATTCAATCAATTCAATCCTCATCTATATCATCAAATTGATCCATCCACAAATCTTCATCCAAATCATCAAATTGATACGTCATCAAATCATCCATTCCAATTATCAATTTTGAAGGTTTTGACTTTTATGCAAAAAATTCTAGAGGCCATAACTTTTGACTCGGATGTGGGTTTTGACTGAAATTTTACTGGTGGTTGCGTTATGAGCTGGCATGTGGATTCTCAACCTATCTAAGATAGGTTGGACCCCTTTTTAGCACATTTTCGAACCCCCAAAGTTTCATCTTGACCCTCAAAATCACAATTTACTATTTTTTTCCATTTTTAAAAAAACATTTTTGTTAATAACTCTAAATCACTGTCTCAAATTTGGGATCTTAGTTGGCAAGTCATCCAATCTTAGTATTGGTATTTTTTGGAAAAAACTTGGACTCTCAAACGTATTCCTATGAAGTTTCCTAAAATGGCAAAATTTGACAATTTTTGAAAACTGCCAAATTTGGCAAAAATCTGATTGTCAACACCTTATGTCCTCTAGTTGAAACCCATGATCTTGGTTTCAAATCAATCCTATCATATCCTCTGATCCAATCCCAATCTAAGCCCCAATCCAGTTCTAATCTGAGTGTTAATCCCATCATCCTGATCTGAGCTTTCATCCAATCCCAATCTGAGCTTTCATCCAATCCCCATATCAGCTTTCAATCCATCCTAATTCTCTATCCATCATCTATTCTTTCCTGATAATCTTTATCCATCATGAATCCTTATCCCCCTCTCACATGACCAATAATAGTAGTCAAGGGGAATCCTAACTCCATTGATGACGATAACGAGAATCTTGTTGACCGTGAAGATTGTTATATAGATCCCCTTGATGTTATCATTACTAGCAAGCTCTCTCCAACTGCCTTCCAAAATCTCACTACTTCTTCGAACTATCCCACCATGCCTTCATCCACATCTAATAATGGTTCTTATGCTACCCTTGACAAGGGATATCCAACATCCTCACCATCGACATATTCATCATGTCCTCCCTTTCAACCTCTATCCTATCCAACATCCACGTCCTCTTATCCTCCTCATCATCAACAATCCCAATACCTCTACCTTAATCCCACATTGCAATCTTCTCATCCTAATCCAACACTCACACATTCCTATCACAATCCCCCATACCAATATTCCTCCTATTCTAATCCACCATATCAATCCTCTTATCCTAATCCATCATCCCTATCCTCCTATGCCAACTCACCATACATTTCTTCCTATGGTGATTCACCACCTCAATCTCCTTGTTCTAATCCAACATCCACACCTTCCTATCACAATCCCCCATCCCAATATCCTTACATTAATTCTACATTTCCCCATTCTAATCCTTCATCTACATCTTCCTACTATCACCCACCATCCCAATCTCCCCAACCTAGTCCAACATCTACATCCCCCTATCTTAATTCATCATCTACATTCGCTTGCATCACTCCCCCTTTCACCACATTATATCTTAATCATAATTCTCCATCTCCTCCTAGTTCCACACCTAGTCCTCCATCTACTCCCATCCACTCATCTAATCCTCCATCTCCTCCCAATCTTCCATATCCTCCTAGTCCTCCATCCAATCCCATCTCCACATCTAATCCTAATCCACCAATTCCTAATCCTAATCACAATCTTTCATCTCCTCCTAGTTCTACATCTAATCCTCATCCACACATCCAGTCATATAATACTCCAATTCCTAATCCTAATCCTCCATCTCCTCCTATTCCTCCATCCAATCCTAATCCATCAATCCCTAATCCTTCATCCATTCCCATCCCTTCATCTAATCCTAATCCTCCATCTCCTCCTAGTCCTCCATCCATTCCTATCCCTTCATCTAATCCTAATCCTCCATCTCCTCCTAGTCCTCCATCCATTCACATCCCCCTATCTAATCCTAATCCTCCATCCATTCCCATCACTCTACCTAATCCTACATCCCTTCCAAATGTCGCCCAAGGACTCATGCAAGAAGAGACATCATGCCCTCCCACTCTATCATGTACTATCACTAGTGACAAGGCCCTCCTCCATCCTAGACCTATCCCACCCATCGCCATTCCTAACATTGTCCAAATGGTTGAGCCGGTCAAACCCATCGAATCCATTAAATCCCCATCTTCTACTACTAGATCCACCCAATCCATTGAAGACATCCAATCCCCTCCTCGTAGTCCTATTCACAAACTCCAATCCCATGAACTTCATGAATCCTCCATCCTCCTATCTCCCCCAATTGAGGAGTCCCTCCAACACTCTTCCATCATCATACATCCCACACAAGATGAGTCATGCCAAGAGCTTGATCCAAAGCATACAAGCATATCCCCTCCTCCAAATCAAGATCCTTCCATCCCATCTACTCCATCTAGAGAACATAGTCTTATTTCATCTCATGATCCCATCCTCCCATCCCTCCCATCCATCCCATCTCAAGATCACACTATCTCATCCACTCCATCCCATGATCCCCTTTGCATTCATGATCCAATCACTCTATCTCATGAGCCCTCGTCATCCATCTCCATAAATCCAGATCCTATCATAACTAATCCCTTATCCCTCATTCCTCCTGATTAGGATGTTGCTCTCCCCTCATCTCCATCGCATAATCCTCCATCGCACAACCCTCCATCATTGTTGGCCATCGCACCACCACTATTATATCACCTTGGTACCATTATGCTCTTTCATGGTGGCCTTCTAAAAAGAAGCAAAACAAAGTATAGGCACCACCTTTCCTCCTCCACCCACTAACACGCTCACATCATGCTTCCAAAAGAATAAGAATCCTACCATAGATCACATGCTCAAAAACATGAGCTATGAAGGAAAAGGTTTAGGCCTTCATGAGCAAGGAATGTTAGAGCCCATTCAAGTCAAAGAACATTCAGGCACACATGGTCTTGGATATATCCCCCGAAACCCGCACTCTAAAGATGTTGGTACAACCTCTGTACATCCTAAATGATCCTCTTCTAAAGGCACAAGAGGTACTTTCCATCATTCTACCAAGTCATTTTCCGCCATCCTCCCTCCTCCATCTTATTACCTCAAAACAACCATCCATCTTCCTCCCTCATCCTCTAAATCCATTTTGGGTCCTTATGTCCCTCCATCCATCATTGCTCATCCTCCATCTACTATGGGTTCTTATAGCCCTCCATCAAACCCCGCACATCCTCCCTATACATAGTCTATTTTGGGTCCTTATCTCCCAAAATCACCCCCTCCATCTTATCCTATTCATCCTTTCATTCATCCACCCCCTCTCCCTCGTACACAACATAAAAACCTACCTTCATAACTCCTAATCAGGATCAACAAAGGCACATACCTAAACATTCTCCATCTACACGTAATCCCTATAACCCTACCTCCATTGCTCCCCATCATCTATCTCCTCGCATCTATCCCCTTGCTACTAAAATCACTTTGGATGCCAAATCCAAAATATATAAATCCAAATGTCCACATGAATCTAAAGCTCTTGATGTCCCCTTCAAAAGACATGTTTTAGAAAAGAAAAATCAATTCCAAAATCTAAATCCATCCAAAAGGCCACAAAGGCCCACCAGAGAAAAATAAAAACCATGTGGATCCCAAAGAAAAAAGGTACAATACCTTCACATGAAAAATCCATGACGACATCCAAAGTTGCTATTCCCAAAGTTAATAATTCACATCCTCCATCTCCTAAATCTGTTTTGGGTCCCTACATCCCAAAATTCACTATCTCAATGCCTCCATTATCGCCACACTCTCCATCCATTCATCCACCTATCTTTTCGCATCCACCATCCCATGTGCCAATGTTGGTCTTGAACACCTTCCCCCATCACACATCCACTCCATTGTTCCATCCATACACTTTCCAACATCCCATCCACTATCCCCTCTATCTCCCCCATCAAATCCCTTTAATCCATCCTCTTGCCTAATCCATCCATTCTAATAAGGTTGTACCAACATCCGAATAGTCACTTTACACATGGTCTCTTATTACCTCATATGGAACTTGATGCTTGAGTCCTTCATCCATATCCTTATCCAATATCCTCCAAATCCCCATATCCATATCCATATCTTTATCCATCTTCGTCCACATCCTAGTCCAAAAAAGAGAAAAAATCAGCAAAAAAATAAAAAAAATAAAAATAAAATCAGAACAATACGAGAAAATAGTAAAGAGAAAATGATTCATCCAATGGTGAAAAATTGACAAACAAGCACCTTGGATAAGTACCATGATGAAAACCTGGCAAACATGCATCATGCGTAAATCCCCCATTTGATCTCCTTCTGTGATTGGGGGAAACACCCACTTATGCATTCCTTTCCTCCATCTCATACATATGTCTATCATCTACATCCTATCCCTTTGATCCCATTTATCCCAATCCCTCCATCTTCCTTGTGATATTGATAAAGATAGGGGAAAACCCTATATCCATGCTTTGGACATCTCTTGGAATATATTCCCCTCATCCATACACTATCGTATTCCTTATCCACCTATCTCTATCTTCCATTGTCCATGCATCCTATCCACATCTATCTATCTTCCATTACCCATCTCACTCCCTTATCCACCCATCCTGCTATCCCTCTTTCCTTGTCATGCATGACACATCTAGATTGGGGTAATCTTCTTATTTATGATTGATTCCTTGATACATCGTCCATCCATTACTCCAGGTAATCCTCTCCATCTCCCCATCTTGCCCATCCTTACCTCACCATCCATTTATCCATCTAGTAATCTCTGCCATCTCCCAATCCTTATCTTCCTATACTCTCATCCACTAGTCCTTTTCCATCTTTTAATCCTTATCCTCCCATCCATTTATCCATCCAATAATCCATTCCATCCCTCCAATTTTGTATCCACCTATCCTTGCATCTTTCTATCTCCCCATCTTTATCCATCCATCCATTTCCCTCTATCTCATCATCCCTTGTCATTGGTATCTAGCTATTAGCTACCCCCATGAAATCCAATGCCATTCTATCCCACTATCATCATTCTTATCTATTTGTCACATCTTAACAATATCCTCTCCATCTTCATCTCATCTATCCACCTACCCAAGCATCTTCTTATCCATCCATCCATTTCCCTCTATTATCCCTTGTCATTGGTATCTAGCTCTAGGCTACCCGCATGCAACCCAATGCAATTCACATTGTAATTCATCTCTCCTATCTATTTACCACATATTTCTCACATCTTCATCACTCCTCTATCCATTGTCTCACTTTTCCAATTCATATTCTAATGATCCAATTACCTATCCCATCCCTAAGCTTCACATCCTACATATCTTACACATATCAACCATCGTCTTATCCAATCTTGCAAGTCTATCTTATCTCATCATATCGACTCCATTATTTTTTCCATTTATCCTGGTCATCTCATCACCCCTCATCCATTGTCTAACATCGGTCTCTGGTCGAACTACGTTTCCCCTACGCTTTCACATAGGCAAGGTCCATCATTTGATTCGCCCCTAGGGTTTTGTCTTTTGTTTGTCTTGTCCTCTTCCATCGACTGTCTTTGGCCTTGTGTCACACTACGTTGCCCCTGTGCTTTCACATAGGCAAGGTCAATCCTTCGGTCCACCCCTTGGGCATTTTTTTCCATCTGGTCTTTGTCATCCATCGAGGTCTTCATTTTCCTCTTTCCACTTTTACCATGGTCTTTTCCTGAACTACGAGGGCTATGCACTTTCACATAGGCAAGGTTGATCTTTGATCAACCCTCGAGCCCCTAGGTCTTTAGGGTGTGTCTATTTTGTCGTCTCATCATTTTATCATCTTGTTGTCTTATGTCTCATCGTCTTGCCATGTCATCAAGAATGTCCCTATCCTAGCTAGTGCTTACAAACAACTCTCATCTGTATCACAAGATCCAATCGGTTTCTGGTATCCTACGTCATATCGATATTTTAGTTTACTATCCATCATCAGTCTCAATAGGATGTATCCTTCCTAACAGACCTCATCAACCCCATCCATCATCTTGATCCTATGGTATAGGACATTTGAAATTGATTGTGATATTTTGATGCTTTTGGCTTTTGTTTATCATTTGAGCTCCCTATCATCACTTGTCATGGTCGCCTTGATCCATCATATCATGGTGTGCTTTGACTAGTAAAGATGGGGGCATATATTGATCTTTTTTTTGTGTTTATGTCTTCTTGGTTGTCCCACGTAGTACCCACCAAGACCCCCCTATAGTCTTGTGTTACGTTGGGACACCCTTTTGTGCTTGTGGTTATCCCAATACCTGGCTCGACCAATGTCTTCGTGACTTTGGGGTGTTGGAATAGCCTTCTTGTATGTTGTGTTTGTTTTATGCATTGGACACTAATTCATCTTGGTTTACATACCTTGACGCCCAATGTCTTATGCTATAGCAAAAATCAGTGCTCTAAGGATGGCAAATTGCATTAGGATTGCATTTCATTTTCCATTCCATCATCTTGCATATCTTCCCCATCCTCATCCATTCAAATAATCTAATCACACTCTTGGTCTTAGCCCTGATCCTGTCATCATTATCATCATCATCATTATCATCTTTGGGATGTATCCTTCCCTATCCTTGTGTTTTTTTGGGATGTATCCTTCCCTCATCAACAACACTCTCATCAGGATGTATCCTTCCCTATCCTTGTGTTTTTCTAGGATGTATCATTCCCTCATCAGCAACACTCATCCTCATCTAGATGTATCATTCCCTATCCTTGTGTTTTTTTAGGATGTCTCATTCTCTCGTCAACAACACTCATCCTCATCCTCATCAGGATGTGTCATTCCCCATCCTCGTGTTGTTTTGGGATATATCATGTCCTTATCAAACAATGCTCCATCAACCATCCGCCCAACTTGGCTTGTAGCTTGACTAGGGCAACATCATATGTGTCCTCAAATCCATTTGTGCTCACCTTTATCTCCCATTGCTTATCATCATTTCTTATCCATCAACTTACATCATCCTCATATCCCCTTTCATCATCTCATCTCTCATCTTTTCCCACATCCCTTCATTCTTCATCACTCCTCCGCTCTCCTGCCCCTTCCCGGGGTGGACCCGCCCCTTTCTGGGGTGGATCCACCCTCCTGGGGCGGACCTACCCCTTCCCTGGGCAGACCTGCCCCTCTGCAGACATTTTTTTCCCTTTTCTTCCCGGGGCCACCATTTGCAAACCGTGCGTCAGATTGACTTCGTTCAAAAGGAAAAATTGCTTATTTTTTCAAGCTCTTTTCAACCATACCCTCCATTTCTTCCTATTGAAAATTTTTTTGGGATCCCTCTCTTTTCCCTCCCTTTTTAAGGGGTATTTTTTCACTTTTTATTTACCTTTTTTTTCCTCTAACTAATCCCTTCCCTTTCTGAGGCCGCCATTTGCACCCCGTTTGTCCGATTGACTTCGTTCAAAAGGAAAACTTGTCTAATTTTTGTCCCTCTTTCCAACCATCCCATCCGTTTCTTCCTATCGAAAGGTTGCCTGGGACCCCTCTCTTTTCCCCTGTCATCCTCTCGAGGGGGCATACCCTTCACATTAATCCATTTTCCCTGTCATAGTCATTCCCCTCCAACATTGGGGCATCTTCATCCATTCCCCACTAATTAGACAAATCAATTCCTCTTCCCCACGCTGGGGCATCATCTTCTAGTTACTTCCTCTATAAAGTCATTTGCACTTTCTTTTCTTCAAAGCACGGTTATTCTAACGGTACTTCGAAGAGGGGCAAAATGTAGACATCCCAATTTGATCACTTCCATATGATCAAAATCATCTATTCTATTCATCTATTTCATTAATAGTGATTAAATAATTTATTTAATCATTATTTCATTTTCTGCCTAAGGTTCCTAAAGTATCTAATTAAATAAATTAAATACTTTACCTTACCACCTTGTCTTCTCTAAATTAAATAAACATGACAAATTTAACCTATTTGGATTAAAACCAATTTTTAATTCCTCTTTTCTCTCTCCTTGTCACATTCTCCATAACCCTCTTTTAATCCAGATTAAATTAATTAATCTATGATTAGGATGTGCACCACTTAATCAAGATTAAGTGTCACATCCTCCATAATCTCCCACTTGTCCCTAATCTCTCATTAATTATCTTAATCTTGTGTTTGCACAACCTTAATCAAAATCATTAGCCACATTTGGCTTACCTTTTTTGGTCAACCTTCCCACTTACCCTTTTTAGCCTGGACTCCCTTCCCCATGTGAATTTTTAATTCACATTTATTTAACCAAAGTTTCTCTCTTCCCCATGTGAATTTTTAATTCACATTTTATTCTTCCAAGGTTTACCCTATCCCCATGCAAATGTGACTTGTCATTTTACATGTTCCCAAGGCTTCTAGAACCTTGGACTTGTCACATCACCCACATGTGACAAATCTCCAGCTTTTTGGAGACCCTCTCTTATCCACTAGATTCTTCCAATCATTGTGAATTTTTAATTCACTTTTATTCCTCCAAGGAATCTTCTCATCCCCCAAGATCCACCTCATGTACTTCCCTTCCACCTCATTTCCACATCACTCCACCCTAAGACATCTCACATTCCACATGTCAAGATGTGAGGGCTTGTGAGTCCTCAAAACTCACCATAGCCCTTCATTTTGATCTTGTTGGATCAATCCCAACCATTGAATTCTCTAGAGAATTCCAATTAGCTTATAAATACCCCCTCATTTCCCTCAATTTGGAGGATCAAGTCTTTTGCAATAAAAATTTTGCAAATTTGTCATTTGAGCTCTCATCTATCATAACACTTAGCATTTTCATTCATCTTGCATCCCTTCAACTCCATTGTCATCCAAGGAGCACACAACTCTTCAATAATCAAAGGGCCAACCAACGAAGGAGCAGCAAAGGAAAGGTATAACCAACTTCAATCATCAATTGTTTTATCTTGCTTCTTTGCTTCATCATTTTCTTAGGCTAATCTTATTGAGGTGTCCTCTTTTAGTGTTATTGCTTTTGTTATTGCATCATTAGTTTTGTTTAGCATCTCACATTAGGAGTAGCATTTTAAAGGGATCACACTTAGATTTTGCAATAAATAGATAGAGAAAGGAAAGATTTCCAAGGAAATTGTGTTTAATTTTTAATCAAGTTGATTTCTTCATGGGCATATGTGAATTTAGATTTATTTTCATATGAATATATGCTCTCATTGAATTGTCCTTCAATTTAGACAATCTTTTACTTCTAGAGAAAAATATCATAAAATGAAAATTACACACTCTGAAACATGTTGATTCAAATATGCATTGCTTCTCTCTTTGAGTAAGAAAATGGACTGAAAACGAAACAATTGTAAACCACAATTCGACCTTGGGACTTTTTCCTTGAGAATTATTTTAGCAAATTTGATATTGTACTGTGTTCTAGTAATAATGTTGAATCAATACATGCTTGAACTTTATGAGAATTTTGTATGAGATCATGAGTTATTCTTCTCCTCTATGGAAATTTTGGGACGAGATGTTGAATGTGGGCCTACAAAGATGGTAGTTTAGCCTTTTCATAAACTGTCATTTATTTTTATTTTATGCTTGTCCAAGAAATGTACCATTGAAATAGATGGATTTAAAAATCCTAGAAATTTGTTATTTATGTCTCTGCCACATCCTATTTGCAAGAAATATGTTTTCTAGTTTAGGAATGCATATAGGCAAATAGGCATTCATCGAGAGTTCCCTCTTGCTTTATTGTTCTAGGTTGCTAGGCTCCTCGTGTAGGGTCGGGGATTTCTTCAAGTTAGGAAGTCATGTACTCCATGGTTGGGCGAAAAATGAGTCTTAACTGCACCCTTGGCCTCAAGGCAAGAAGATCAATGGTGTCAAGGTGGATGAGGTTCAAAGATTATATTGCTAAGGATTTCCACCATATATTATTCTTTTGTATGGCTTGTTAGCCAATTTTCAAATTGAAAATCTAACTCATGAATTTATGTATTGATGTATACTTGATGATGTATCATTGAAACAAATGATTTGTAACACCTTGTATGGTATATGATTCAAAATTTGTAATTCATTAAATAGAATTTTCTTTGAGCACTTGTGGGTATTACTTTTATTCGTTCTATTACATTATCTTACTTGTGATGTTCAATGAACATGGGAATGCTTAATTTGGAATGTGTTAAATTTTAGAGCTTTTCATTTGGGTATTAGAGCATCTAGGTTAAACTCTAGGACCTATGCCTAACTATGCTTACATGTGTGTTCCAAAATAACTCCATGGATTTTAGAACCTATCAACGTGAGAATCATGCAAGTGGGTTTCGTGGTGATACAAATGATAGGTCGGATCTGATTCTAGCCTTGTTGAATCGACAAGAGGCCAGGACTGATAGCCTTGAGTAAGAGAGGTGCAAGGGTTCTCAAGGACTGAATTTCGGTGGAAATGAAGAAAATACTAATGTTGAGCAGCCCGAGACTAGAGAAAACCCTAATAGGTTATGAAAAGTAGCTCAAGAGTTGGGAAAGGACCTCAAAAAGGTCACCCCGCCAAAATATTATGGTAAAATAATTGGAGACAGGGTAGAGGCTTGGATAATTGAAATGGAGAATTATTTTTCCTTGTGGGATTTGTCCAATGAAACTAAGGCTGAATGGGGTTCATACCAACTCACTAATGAGCCTTCCATGTGGTGGGAGAATGAAAAAGTAGAGAAACAATTTTTTCATGGTAAGGTGATTTGGGAGAAATTCCTATAGCTATTCAGAAAAAGGTGGTTGTCATAGTCCTATTTTGACAAAAAGATGATTGAATTATAGACTCTCACTTAGGGAGGAATGACAGTGATTCAGCACTAGAAAATACTTTTTCATTTACTCAAATATGTACCCCAGTACCATCTTGATGAGAGGTTTCAGGTTCGTAAATTCATTTTGGGGCTTAGGCCTCAAATTGGAGCTAAGGTGGATATACATAATCCTTTCACCATGGATGAGGCATTTGAGAAAGCTACTAAACAGGAATAGAAGCTTCAACAAGTTGCAAATTACAAGAAAAAGAGGGATCACAAGAGGAAGTCACAAGGGAACCATCAGAATAACAATAATCTGAACCAACACAATGAGGGCAACAATAATAGGCATATCAAGAATCTAAAAAGGGGTAACAATTCTTAGGATCACCAAGATGGGAATCAAAACAATAATAGGAGAGATGGTTCTGACAGACCTAGACCACCCCATGGAGGTTTCTATACATGTGGCAATGAGCACTATGCCATTGTATGTCATTAGAGGAATAATCAAAAGAATAGGAACTAGCATCACATTCATGCAGCAGTTGACAATCACCAAGCAGATTACTAGGCTACACCTATCTAGTTATCGGGTAAATGTTTTGGATGTCTTGTCTCTATTTTAATTGATACTGGTGCCACATAGTGTTTTTTTTATCCTCGTATCATTTCTAAATTATCTTTTAAATCGGGTTTATGTGGCTAACACATAAAAGGTTCAATATGGTAACCGAGTAGATAAAAGGGTAGAGGAATGCCTAGCTTGCAGTAAAATTGAACTTCCTAGTTTCAAGACGCAGGTCAATTTATATGTAGCACCTTTGGGATCATATGATGTGATTTTGGGAATAAATTCGCTTACAGAACATAAGGCCCTTGTTGACTATGAGGATAAAACAATAACTTGTTTAGATGATTTGGGAAACTAGGCGGATATCTATGGTGTTAAAAGGCCTTCAGAACTTAGACAAATTTCTACCATGCCGTTGAAGAAGGAGCATAAAAGAGGGTGTGTAATCTATGCAACTAAGGCCATAGAGCTTGATAACCCTGAGGCGATAGCTAATGATCATATCATCCTGAAGGAAATCCAAGATGTATTCCCTAATGAGTTGATTGAATTTCCTCATAAGCGGGCATTTGAATTTTTCATTGAATTTCTACTTGGAACTGAGCCTCAGTCTAAGGCTCCATACAGAATGAATACTATCAAATTGTATGAATTGAAGGACTAGTTACAGGAATTTCTTAATCAAGGATTTATAAGGCCGAGTGTGTCTCCATGGGGAGCACCAGTCATATTCATGAAAAAGAAGGATGGGACCTTGAGATTATGTATTGATTACAGACTATTAAATAAGGTAACCATCAAGAACAAGTATTCGCTCCCTAGGATAGATGATTTTTTTGATCAAATGAAGGGGGTGAAGGTATTTTTAAAGATAGATTTGAGATCAGGGTACCACCAATTGAGAATTAAATATGAGGATATCTCCAAGACTGAATTTAGCACAAGATACAAGCATTAAAAATTCATAGTGTTACCATTTGGGTTAACTAATACCCCAACAACATTCATGAACTTGATGAATAGCATTTTTCAGGATTGTTTGGATGATTTTGTGTTGGTTTTCTTAGATGATATCTTAATCTACTCCAAGTCGGAGGAGGACCATGACAGGCATTTGAGGATAGTATTACAACACCTGAAAGACCATAACCTCTATGGAAAAATGTCCAAATTCACTTTCTATCAAACCAAGGTGAACTATCTAGGACACATGATATCTAGAAAAGATTAAGGAAATTATGGAGTGGCTAACACTACAGAATGTTTCTAAAGTCCGAAGCTTTATGGGGCTTGTAGGTTATTATAGGAATTTTATCCAGGGGTTCTCAACAATCAAATCACCCATCACTGTGCTCCAAAATAAAGGAAATAAATTTAAATGGAGTGACAGATGTGAGAAGGCCTTTCAACTACTGAAAGAGAAACTTAATTTTGCACCCATCTTGATTGTGCCAAATTTGAGTGGACACTTCACAGTGATAACCGATGCATTAGGTGAGGGTGTGGGGGGAGTTCTTATGTAGGATGATCAAGTGGTGGCATATGAATCCCTAAATTTGAAACAACATGAACTAAATTATGCACCACACGACTTGGAATTGGATGCCATAGTGCATGCTCTCCAGATGTGGAGGCATTACCTCTTAGGGAAGTCCTTTGAGTTGAAACCCGATCATGCAAGATTCCAGTATATCTTCACTCAACCCACCCTGAATGCTCGATAGAGGTGATGGTTGGAATTCTTGATAAAGTATGACTTTGGAATTGAATATGTGAAGGGAAAGGAAAATAGGGTAGCTGATTCCTTAAGCAAGAGAAGACATCTAGCCACAATGGCTACAATAAAATCTACCTTCAGGTAGCAAGTAATCCCAACATTGGCAAGGGATGAGCATTATGAAAGGGTGAAACAAGCCCTAGAGCAGAATTCTTTAGATTGAAGATATGATGGTTATGTGTTTGAGATGGATGGACGTTAAAGGTACCAGGGATGAATTTACGTACCAAATTATGTTGGTTTAAGGTAATTAATGTTAGAAGAATTCCATAATGCACCTTACTCAGGGAACCTTGGTGTGACGAAAATGGTTGAGGGACTCAGACCCTTATACTTTTGGCCAAGACTAAAGAAAGATGTAATATCATTTGTAGCCCGATGTTTGGAATTCTAGTGAGTTAAAGTTGAGCATGTACATCCGATGGGACTTTTGTACCCACACAGAGTGCCATAATATAAATGGAAAGTGATCACGATGGACTTTATTCAGGGGTTTCCAATGACTAAGGCTAGACATGATGTTATTTTGGTTGTAGTTGATAAATTGACAAAGGTAGCACATTTCATACCTGGAAACCTTAGGGATGGTTCTTTGGTGTTAGCAAAGAAATTTTTTCAGGAGATCTTCAAGTTGCATGGAGTGCCCGAGAAAATCATTTCTGATCGTGACACTCGTATGACTTCTAGATTTTGGACCACATTAAATTCCTCCTTGGGAACTAAACTGAATTTCAACTCAACATACCACCCTGAGACTAATGGTCAAACTAGGAGACTGAATTAGGTGGTGGAAGATCTTCTCATAATGTATTGCATGGAACAACATAATGGGAGGAGTATTTGCCTCTAGTCGATTTTTCCTACAAAAACTCCTATCATGCCTCACTAGGCATGGCACCTATTGAGGCATTGTATGACCATAAATATTGCACACCTATTCATTGGGATAGGGTGGAGGATATAATTGTGATTGGACCTAAGATCCTAAAGGAAATGGAGGATTAGATTAGATTGATTAAGTAAAATTAAAATAGGCTTTTGATCATCAAAAGAGCTTTTCCAATCGAAACAAGACTTTTAGGATAATTTCAATGGGCAATAAGGTGTTCTTGAGAGTTCTTCCACATAAGAGTTTGATCTCTTTTGGCAAGAACTCGAAGCTTTCTCCTCATTTTTTTGGGCCTTTCAAAATCTTTGGATTTGTGAATCTAGTTGCTTATAGGATTTCTTTACCGCCAGCTCTATCCTGCATTCATAACATTTTCCATGTCTCAATACTTAAGCATGCTACTCATGTGCTCGATTGGCATGCTTTGCAGGTTCTAGATACAGGGGTGATGCTAGTGGAGCCCGTCAGGATTCTGGAAAAGTGCAACGTTAAGTTGCGGAGTCAGGATATAATGCAGTACAGGATACAGTGGGATCAGTATTCTGAGGAAAACGCTATGTGGGAGGACGCTGATGATATTGATAGATCTTTTCTACGCCTTGGATTCTAACTTGTTATTTCCTTTCATGTTTCTTTTGTGACTCTTGATATATGGATGATATAGACTATATTGTGTGGATGTTTGTACTTAGACATCAAGACAATGTATCTTCCAAGTGGGGAAGGATGTCACGTCTCTAATTTTGGTGATTCCTACTTTTGATTTATGAGGTTTTGTTATGTGACTAATGTGTGTGTAATAGATTAAATGATAAATAATGTGGTGTTGTGAGAAATGAAATATGTGAATGTGGTTTTAATTTTGTGAAAATTAATGAATGGAATATCGTCTTATTTTAAAAATGATACAAAATAAAAAGGTTATAGTTAGAAATAATGAATTATGATCTTATCAGTTAAGTTGATTCAGTTTTATCTGGATACTAATCGAATTTTGGTTGCTTGAGTGTATTTGAGTTGCAGGTTGTCGAAGACAAGGGTGTGGCTAAGGTGGGGAGATTAGCTTCTTGGTAGGGTAAAGCAAAAATGGTGCTCTTGATCACACACAAAACACTTAATGTCATATAGATGCATTTAGCATGTGACTTGGATGATTGTTTTATTGTTGGTAATTTTGAATGGTTATTTTTATATTCATATATGCAATTAAAAGAATGGAAGAATTAATTCGAGTTTAATTAAATAATTATATATGCAATTAAATTTTTATTTTTATTATGTAAATTAATCAACTGGATAGCAATTTATGTCAATTTCCATGCTTATGTTTCCATATTTGATTTCAAATATAATAGTTTATTCCAATATTTGCTTTTCCCAAAAAAGGATAACTTATAATTAAATAGGATTAAATCATTGAATTAAAAATAAAAGTTGTGCAAGAAGTAAATTTAATTTAGTTCTTTATATTCAAGATTAGGTTTTCGGGAAACGAAGAGAAATCTTTAAAAATGAGAAAAGAGGTAACGGGAACATAACCGTCTTTACAATCTTCTTGTTGCTCTGCAAAAATGGGGGGAAATGGGTGCAAGAACAGGGGGTTTTCTTTGTTTATATAATTATAAAATAAGCTTTTGGAATGAAGGGGAAAGAAGATACAGGAAGAACCAAGGAGGAAATAAAATTCTACAGTAGGGGCTTCTAGCTATCAAATTCAAGGAGAGCGATTTCCAGGTTTTTAATTGCCTCTCTTTTGCAATTTAAATTCAATTTGAAAACATTTTTTTTGTGTTTGGAAATTGAATCTTGCCTATCAAATTTCCCCAATTGGATGAATCTTTCTGAAATTCTTGATAAATTGTGTGTTTTCTTAAATTTCAAAAATTCCCTGTGGCATACATACTCTTCTATGTATTTATGTTTTGTATTGGCTACACTTCTATGTATTTATTTTCTGTATTGGTTGTATTGTTGTATGTTTTCCAATATAATTTATGATTAAAACATAGAATTCCTCTTCCTGATCTATGTAAAATTATATGTATAATATTATTTTTATGTGCATATGTAGCTACTGTAATCTCTATAAAAGATTTTCAAACCTATAATAAATAATAATACATATTTGCATATATTTTGAGCTGGGAATATATATGCAAATATATATTATTATTTATACAAATATTGCATTTATAAATCCAAATTTTATTATATATATATGAAGATATTTAATGGAAAAATATCAAATTGAGATTTTATTGGAAACGAATTAAAGTCATATGCATGTATGTGTTTGGGGAAGGCCTGCTCCAACCGGAACTTCCCCCATAGGGGAAGGTTGTCAGTGGAGACAATGCCTTCAACAAGCCGCAACTTGTGGAGGAAGCATTGCCTTCCATAGGAAATAGCTTCCCCTATGGGGAGAGTCGATGAATTTGGTCATGTCATCCCCCTCTTAACCTCTGAACTATTGATTCCTTTGACTCGAGTTTGGTAACTCCGCTTCCAATCAGATTTTTATTTGGTTAAATATAAATAAATATATATGTATATATATAAATATATGTATTTATATATACATATTTATTTAAATGACTATTTAGTTAAGTACAATTTTGTACTATGGATAATTTGTTTACCACTTTAAATTTTTGTGATATATATATATATATATGGATAATTGTGTAAAATATATATACATATATATATATATATATTAAAACATCTGTAAATTGTAACCAAAATAGAGTTACCTGCTAGGAGCTCACTTTAGCTGAAAATTTAACTTCTTCAATGCTCTTTTTTGCTAGGAGCTCACTTTAGCTGAAAATTTAACTTCTTCAATGCTCTTTTCTGTTATTATTATTATCATAATATAAATAAAATATAATTACTTTTACATATGAAATCCATTACAATACTTTGAGTAAAAGAAGCAATACTTAGATTTTGCAATAAATAGATAGAGAAAGGAAAGCTTTCCAAAGAAATTGGGTTTATTTATGAATCAAGTTGATTTCTTCATGGGAATATGTGAATTTAGATTTATTTTCATATGAATATATGCTCTCATTGAATTGTCCTTCAATTCAAATAATCTTTTACTTCTAGAGAAAAATATCATAAAATGAAAATTACATACTCCGAAACATGTTGATTCAAATATGCATTGCTTCTCTCTTTAAGTAAGAAAATGGATTGAAAACGAGAAGATTGTAAACCACAATTTGACCTTAGGAATTTTTCCTTGAGAATTATTTTAGCAAATTTGATATTGTGTGTGTTCTCATAATAATGTTGAATTAATACATGCTTTAACTTTATGAGAATTTTGTATGAGATCATGAGTTATTCTTCTCCTCTATGGAACTTCTGGGACAAGATGTTGAATGTGGGCCTACAAAGATAGTAGTTTATCCTTTTCAGAAACTACCATTTATGTTTATTTTATGCTTGGCCAAGCAATGTACCATTGAAATAGATGGATTTAAAAATCCTAGAACTTTTTTTATTTATGTCTCTGCCACATCCTATTTGTAAGAAATATGTTTTCTAGTATAGGAATGCATCAAGATTTCCCTTCTGCTTTATTGTTCTAGGTTGGTAGGCTCCTCGTGCAGGGTCAAGGATTTATTCGAGTTAGGAAGAAACTCAGGGAAGTCGTGTACTTCATGGTTGGGTGGAAAAGGCACCTTAACCACACTCTTGGCCTTAGCACAAGAAGACCAATGGTGTCAAGGCAGACAAGGTTCAGAGATTCTATTTCTATGGATGTGCATCATATATTATTCTTTTGTATGGCTTGTTAGCCAATTTATAAATTGAAACTCTAATTCATGAATGTATTTATTGGTGTATACCTCATGATGTATCATTGAAACAGATGATTTGTAACACCCTTTGTGGTGTAGGTAATTCCAAATTTTTAATTCATTAAATTAAATTCTCTTTGAGCACTTGTGGATATTAATTTTATTCGTGCTATTAAATTATCTTACTTGTGATGTTCAATGAACATGGGAATGCTTAATTTGGAATGTGTTAAATTTCTGAGCTTTACAATTAAGTTTTTTTAGTTCACAAGGACCCAAGACCTAATGTGAATATTTCAAACACATTACAACACTAAATCAAGCCATCATTAAGCTTAGTTTAGAAAGGAGGACCCAAACGAGCAAGGAAAAGCAAAGGGATACTTTTTCCATTGCCACATTTAGCCTAGTGAGAGGATGAACTTGCTTCAAACTCACACTACAGTATATAAACACGCATCAAGAGGGGTCCAAATGCATCAATGATAGTGAGATATGACAAAAATGATCAAGAGGGGTGATCAAGCCCTTGGGACCAATATCCTATGAAAAACCAACATAGGAACAAAAGGACACACATGAAAATGACATAAAGAGAAATGAAAAGGCACAAACATACACAACCAAAGATAAATAGAAAAGAAGAATAAAGGGGTGGATCATGCTTTGACCATTTTTCCATCATGATATGGATCAGATCTAAGGTTGTTTTTCTAAAAATTCACGCTCACGCTGAGGCAATGGAACTTCAGGTTTTCCATTGGGTGAGTAATCTAAGAAGGTGAGACACATACACACATGGTTGGTATGTTCTCACAAACATAGGGGTGGCTAAGGGAAATTCATGCCTTGATCGAGCTTCCCGTAAAACTATACCAAATTTATACCTCCTAATAGCTTTGATAAGGCACCACGCAAAAAATAACTTCAAGCTTCATGAGGAAAGCAAAGCTTTGTATGCTTGGAGCTCATGAACAAAAAATGAAATTCAAACTTCATGAGGCAAGAAAAGCTCTGTATGCCTGGAACTCATGAACAACAAGATGGATCTACATGCATGTAAGATGTGTTATGCAAAGTGGCCATATAACTAGAAATGAAAATGCAACAATAAGGAATGTTCAAAGGACTCTTGCTCAATTCATATGAGGTCTTATCTTAGGGAACATTGTGCCCAATGTCTCCAAGAGAGGACCAATCAAAGAATAAAATATTCATAACTTAGGGGATTAGTGTGTTGCATCAAGCCACTAAGAGCTATATAATATGCTAAGAGAGATCACACTCTTGAGGAACATCACACCCAATGTCAACCACAAAGTGAAAAACACATCACATAAAGCAGGAAGACTACACCATGAACCATGAAAAATGCAAAATCAATAATGCCAATGTATGCCTCACTTTAAATAAATTGCTAAACACCATGTTGTGATCAATTACTTTAAAGTAGCAAATAATAAATGCTAACAATGAAGAGGATATGAGAGCTAACTTGGAAATCCCTATGCCAAGTCATATTTTTTCAAATAAATCCATGCCATGTAAAAGAAAAGAAAAGAGAAAAGAGAGGGGTTACCCCCAAAATGAAAACACCAAACACATAAGGGATCTATAGATTTGGGGCCAGTATTTCCTTACTATAATATTTTTGGAGAGAGCGGAACTATCATCATTCCCCAAGTTCAAATAGAACTAGAAGAATGAAAAAAAGGGAGCAAAAAAAAAAAAACCTTTGGGTCAACAAGGAAGAGACATGAATGTCTCGACGCCTTGCGTCATCCCCAAAAGGAAAACACAAGACAAATAAAATAAATAAAAAAAAGTAAAGGAAAAGATTTTGGGTCAACCTGGAAGAGACATGAATGTCTCGACAACTTGCATCATCCCCAAAAGGAAAACACAATACAAATGAAAAAGATAAAGATAAAGAATGAAAAAATTAAAAGGTTTACTATATAGAGAAGAATGTAGGTACAAATAGAGGAATGTCACAAAGAGATAGAGAACATCAAATAGAATGTCACGAACGATCACATCACACACATGCAAAATAAAATAAATAAGACAAAATATTAGTAAGGCACATGTGATTCAACCTAAAGCAGGTCATCTGCATCCCAATCATGTTCATTATATACCAAAGGTGAGCAACTAGCTAAAGGGACAATTGCAAGTGTTGAACTAGGATCATTACCAAGTTCAACACTCTTCTTAGGAGAATTTTATTTTAAACTCATGGAAGAGGAAAACAATGTATTCAATTTATTATGCACCTCCTCATCCATTTTAATAGTCTCCCCATCATCATCTAAATTAATCACAAAAGGAATTTGAATGATAATGTCTAAAGAAGTGTTTATCTCTTGTTGCAGTTGCACTATAGGATATTTTTGTTTTGAGAAAGGGGTAGACTTATCATGTATTTCTTTAGTGAAGTTTGGGTCTTGATTTTCTTTATTTATTTCATCATGTAACCTACAAGCAAGGGCACGACATCTATGCCTATGCTCTCTAGCACCTTTGTTTCTTTTAGTTATGTTTTCAAGTTGTGTTTGTGTAGGAACATATTGATCAACCATAGGTTTATTTTCTTCCCCAAGGGGAGGAACGAAAGTAACCACGGGAGGTTATTCAACCACTTTCTCTTTAACTTTGTAAACTTGTTTTATTCTAGGAGACATGACGAGATTTTTTGCATTATCTCTTTGTCTTTTGTAGGAAGTAGGTGAAGGTTTTATCTTAAGTTGGTCTTGGTCATTTGGAATGTCTTTAGGTTTAATCATGGTTTTGTCAAGGATAGTAGGCTCGGTGGTGGGTGGATTCATGTTTCGAAGTGATAATTCTACTATTTTCTTTGCCTTGAATTTTTGATAGGATTTCAAAAAGAAGTCTTCTCGTGGTTTGATAGGTTTTATAGGCTTGGGCCAAAATAAATTTAAGGAAAAATTTACACAAGAAGACAAAAGGTTAAAGCTACTATGATGGATGGTGAAACTTTCATTGTCAAAGGGAAATTTTATGAATTTATGTACAATCAAAGGGACTGCATTCATGGAGTGAAGCCATGGATATCCTAGCTTCACATGAAATTGTCTCAACAACGGGATGATGGAGAATGATATATCTAATATTTTAGGTCATATTTGTAAAGGGAGTGTGATCAATCCCATCAGAGGGTGAGCAAATCCATTATGTGTATTGATCCATGCTTTCTATTTATTGTATATATCTTGATATATTTCATGTAGAAGTAAGAAATATTTGGTGATCAAATTCTCTTTATAGACGAGATCTATTAATATCCCATTAGTGGGCTTGTCATAGATTCAACCAGCTATGTAAAGAGGACCATCAGGTGCATGTTTAAGTATATCTGGTGAGGAGAAATAAATATCAAGAGGATTTTTAGTTCAACCCTTATGAGAGATGGCATATACCACCCCTACCATATCATCTATAGGATCATGTTGAACAATATCATTGTTCTCATCATCCATATCAACATTTATCACATCATTCTTTATAGTTTTGCTAGCTTTGACAAATTAAATGTTATGATTAGGCATAGGGTTGGTAAAAAAATTCAAGTTTTGGTTAGGAGGGGCAATGGACTTATATCCTTGATCAGTAACACCTCCAATGGAAAGACGACTAGAATCAATAAGGTTTTGCACGAGATGTTTAAGACGCTTACAATGTTCAGTATCATGTCCATTTTTTCAATGATAATGGAAATAAGGATTTGATCTATAGTTTAGAGGTAGGGTTTTATTAGGATCGGGGGTTTTAATAGGAGGCAAGGTGATCATTTGTTGTTCTAAAAGGTGTGTCATTGTGTTATGAAGGGTATCAGGTAAGGGAGTGAATTTCCTTTTCCAGTCTCCATAGCTAAAGGGTATCATGGCTCTAACAACAAATACTTGCTTATTAGCATCTTGAGTTGTTTATTGAGGTGGATTGAATTGGAGGAATCCTTTATTCTACTTTCTAAAAGGTTGAGAATTGTTTTGGTTTGCGGTCTCAGACTTCTTAGTACGACTAGAAGTGGATTTTGTATGTTGACTACTAATTGAATTTTGATAATCACGGAGGGCAGTACACCAGTGCATGAAAGCTAATAATTTTACCATGGTAAGCTTATCTTGTATATTACTTTGCTATTTTTCTATGAACATCTTTTGAAGGTGAGGGTTAGGGACCTTGACATCAATTTGGGAATAAAGCGATAGCGTGAAATAAATTCAATAATATTTTCTTCTTCTTTTTGCTTACATATCATCAAATTCCCCAAGGTCATTTTAGACGTCATATATACTTGGAAACGGTTTATAAATGTCTCAAGAAGTTTATTGATCGAAAAAATGAGTTTTTCTAAAACAAAGTGAACCATTCTAAGGTTGTATTTATTAAGGATCTAGGGAAAATCTTAGCCAAGATTTTATCATCAAGGAAAAAGTCACTGCATAATGCGGTATAAGCAGAAACATGGTTAGAAGGATCACCCTTTCCCCCATATTTCTCAAATCTAGGTAACTCAACACCTTGTGGCATCAGTGTTTGTAATATCTCCAAGGACAAGGGACTTCTTTTTACATAATATGTAGGTGGGCCATTTTGATTTTGGTTGATGGTGGGAACTTGTTTTTGAAGGGATGAAACAATTTACAAAAGTGGATTTATGAGAGGTTCATTGGTTGTATTATGAGATGGAGGTGAGAAATGTGAAGGTGTGTATGTGTTCGAGGGATAAGTGAATGGAATTCTTATAGGTGGTAAGGTGGTAGGAGATATGACCTGTGATGCCACATAGGTATTAGGGATGCTATTAGAAATACCCAAGGAAGGAATCACATTACTAGTTGGTGGCATTGTTGTTCTGACTTGAGGGTTGGTATAGTTAGGAATAGAGGAAATTATTGTGGGAGGAGTTTGAATTCCTCCTTGGCTTGTGACAGAGTTCATAGGACTATTAGTGGTTGAGGTGAGGTGTTTTCCAAAGATCTGAACTATGTTATGCACAAGTTCAAGTCTATCTTCACTTTCAAGCATGTGGTGAATGTTATCTATAGTAGGGATGGCAGTGGTTGAAATGTTGCCATTTTGCACTTGATTTTGTAGGTTTTCTAAGAATTCATGAATTTGAATTATATTTTCTTGTGGAACACTATCAACCCTTGTTTCAACATGCATCACACTACTTGAAGGCAAGGAATTGTTAAGGGTATGGTCCATACCTAGTGTACTAGTGTCAATACTAGGAGTGAAAGAGTTGGACAACCCAAGATCCATGATGATTGTGCTATCATGAGATGACACGAGTCTTAAAAACTTTCTCACTATAGTATTAGCAATAGGACACCAAATACTCATGCAAGGGATACTAAATGCAAGATGAATGCAAATGTAATTTAAGCTAAGAACAATGAAATGGCCATAATAGAAACTCTGTAAATTGAAATAGAAAGGCATCCACAATAAACATGAGCATAGAATCACTTTTAAATTCTAGTAAATATAGTGTAGAATCTACAATGGGACTAAATCGCCCAGAGGGGAGTATGAGTCCCAGTATTTTTTTCTAAAATTTCAAAAAAAATCAAGTTTTTTTTATGCTTTTTATGTTGTATGATGTGTAACCTAAATAAAAATGCATATTTTAGATTTTTTTCAATAATTTGAGATGTAAAAATGTAACCTATATGTACTGTCACTAATGTAAAGTTAGAAACCCTAGAATTCCGATTAACTAGTGCAAAATGATAATGCAAGAAAAATATAGAATGATGATGCACTTCAAATCAGAATTATGATGTTCTAAATGCAGGTTCACCAAAATGAGTCAACGAAAAAATGGATTCACTTTCGTATGGTTTAGAACATAGAGCAAACCCACTTTACAATTGTCTCATTGAAGGGAAACCTAAAGATCTCACTCTAAAGTATGCAAAAGGGAAGGATATCTTGTAATAGGGTTGTCTGAGGATCTGATTGTAAAATAATAAGGGGGTTTACCACCAAGCTAGTGCTTGGAAAGATAAATAAAATTCAAGATGTAATGCTTATGCCTAGTATGATGCAATCTTTTACTAAATGACCTACAATGCAAGTATATCAAAACAAAAAGTTGTAGGAATAAACGTATGCACCTGGAAAACTAGAATGACTGAATGAAGGCTTGGAATGCTGAAAATCCTAATTTTAAAACTTGATGGGACTCATACGCAAATCTAGGTGATTTAGTCCCAGATCTGGGTTTCTGTACAGAAACTGAAATTTGGTAAATGGGTATCTGAAACTACAAAAACCTCAAAATTGACCTAAACTGGGACTCATACACCAAAACTGATGTATTAGTCTAGTTAGGGGTTTTTGAAGCTTCAAAGTCTAAATTTGGTCTTCAAGGTCTATTGTGTGCTTCCCAATTGATTTCTGGATCCAAATATCTGATTTGCAACTTGTAGAAATCTTCCAAGTATCTCCAATGCAAGGTGACAACTTTGACAACTTTGAAAAAAATTTCCAAAATTTCTCTTCAATGTGTCTTCATTCTAAACCTACAAATCACACTTAATTATGCAAAAAATTGTGAAATTACAACACTACAAGCTGACATCGGATCTAGGAGGAGAAAATCCTGCTAAGAATTTGAATTAAATTTAATTTTGGGCCACAGGGGACTCACATGCCCAAGGTGGCGTATGAGTCCCATTAGGCATAATTTATGGGAGCAATTTTAAAAATTCTTAGAAAGGTGTGAAACCAAGATTGGGACCTGAAATCCCAGGTGGGACCCATACGCCCCATATGCCCAAGGTGGCATATGAGTCCCAAACCATCAAATCTGGGCCACACAACCTAAAAGTGCCTAAATTATGATTGGATGTTGATTTATGTTGGGATTATCCTTGAAAAGATGTATTAAATGAGACTTGTGGATGCAAAATAAGGCCAATTAAAGCATAAAGAAGTCCAATTATTAATGAAAACCTTAGAGAAGTGTGAAAGTGTATTATAACACTTTACAACACTCTATATAAGGCATGATTAATTTTTTTTAGTTCACAAGGACCCAAGGCCTAATGTGAATATGTCGAACACATTACAACACTAAATCAAGGCATCATTAAGCTTAGTTTAGCAAGGAGGGCCCAAATGAACAAGGAAAAGTAAAGGGATACTTTTTATGTTACCAAAATACTATTATCCTCTCAACATTAGTCTAGGAAGTTGTTCTGCTACCTTATATTCCTTACAAGTGGTATTAGAGATTGATCACCTTTGGTTTTAGTTGTGGGTTGTTGGGTTTTTTAAACTAATCTAGAATTTGAGTGGGAGCTTGTGCATAAGAAACTTTGTGATCTTGTTGCAAGAATTTTCAAATGGCAAGTTCATCAGGTAGAATAGAGGTGGATAATTTTTTTGGAAATAATTTTGAAATGTGGACGCTGAAGATGGAGGATTTGTTGATAGATCAAGATCTGTGGGATTCTATTGATGAGAATGTTTCAAGGCCTGCAAATCCTACTCAAGTTTCTCAATATGGTATTATGGACCGTAAATCCAAGGGTATAATTAGATTCACTTAGTGTTTGACAGTGTGCTATAGAGATTTCAGCATAGTGGTTTGTTTCCTTTATTGTAGGAGTTCATAGTATAGAGGCGCGATTGTGTTTCTAGATTTTTGTGTTTTTTTGTAAGAATAAAATACCATTTATTGAAGCATATTTTTATGTAATAATACTTCTCTTAGTTATTGATCTTTTAGAAGAATTTTTTGTTATGTTTAGTATCAATTTGGTGCTATTTTGGTAATGCAATATTGGAGTTTTCATAAGTATTTTTCTGGTGTTGTTGCTTACTATTATTAGCAGATTATGATAGCTTATATGAGGTATTTTAACATGTCTAAACCAGAAAAACATCATCTAATATCATTTTCCCTCTTTGTTGAGCCATTTTGTATAAATTGGAGAAGAAGATTTCATACCCGATTTTATTGTTTGTTGTTAATTGCAATATCTCAGTGGGAGAAAATTTATTTCATAAAATCTGATGTAAATTTCCAGCAAGGGATGTTATAGCGATATCAGAGACAAAACCCGTCATACCTAATTTTCTCAAATTGAAGAATATCTTTCTAGTTAAAAATATTATTAATTAGGGACATTACATATATCTTTTATCTTTTCCATGCTTAGGAACACAGTCAATGATTATATACTATAAATTTAACAAATAAAGAATAATCTATGTGTAACAATTGATAGCCAACATATAACTCTATAGAAGTTAAATAGTTATTGTTGCTAATGAGGAAATTTCTCATTTCTAATATGTGAACATGTTCTTTAGAGAACTCGAGAATTCTTGAGGAATTCCACAAATAATGTGTAGACATCAAAATCTGCATGAGAGTCTTAAACCAGCTCATGTTGTTAGCACAAGTTAGTTTAAATCAGAAAACTCAAACATCCCTATGAAATATAGAATCATGTTAAACAATGTAGCTAATGAAAATAATGCAAAAAAATGAATCATTCCCTTATCTCATAGTGGATTGATGCCACTTTGTTGTGTAGGAAGCAACTCTTTCCCAATCCCTGATAAGCAAGATTGCAAAGATGATAGTGATAATGCAAATCTATGTGATAATGGACAAAATTAGTTCTCAAATGAATAGAATAACTTTGCATGAGAGTGTGTTGTTTGTTTGAAGGAGAGAAGGCTTGAATTTATAGTTTAGCTTGAAGAGAGGAGAGGCCAAATTGAAGAATGTGGGACTAATCCCCAACAAATAGGAGAGAGCCACTTGTCACAATGTGATTGGCCCATGATTGTGCAAGTTTTGGCCAATGTGCCCATTTCAAATCTGGAAATGGAATTGAATGCATATGGTTGAGGGATTTGGGGGGAATTTTGTTTGAATAAAAAAGTCAAACAAGGGGAGTTAATGAGGGCATATTCCTTGGGAATATGCCTTGTGAGGAAAATAGGGGTTTTTAATAAATCAAATTAAATGATTTATTGTGCAAGTGGATGGGACATGGGTTAGTCTTAGCATTAATCAGAGATTTGAATAATTAATCTAGTGATTGGGTGGTGTGACATTTGATTTGAATTTTTGTACTTTTTTAAAATCAAATGAGAGGAAAATGAATATTAGTCTTTTAATTAAATACCCGTGATTTAATTAAATCAAGAGACTTTAGGAGATTAATTAATTAATTTGATTTAATTAATTAAGAAGAAAAATGATCAAATATGATGTTAATCAATAATTTTGATTATGCATGTCTAAATTTTTCCCCTCTTTGAAGCAATGTACTCATTGCATCAGTTCAAAGAATGATGTCGCCAACATTGAAATTAAAAAAAAAAATTGATTTTTTTGAATGCCCTAGTGGAAATAAGTGTGTTAGTACATTGCCCCCTCGAGAGATCAGGTGAAAAGATTTGATTTGAGGTTGATCTCACAACAAAGAGGTTCAAAATGGATGTAAGGATGGCTAGACTATATGATATATATGATAATGATGATGTAAATGAGATGTTTGGAAGATGCTTAGAATAACAAATTTATATTATCCTAAACAACTTAAATGATTATGCAATGCATGTGAGATAGATGAGATGGATGATGTTGTCCTATGATGATATGACGTGATTATGCAGGATGCAAGATGGATGCAAGATGGATGCATTGTTAGCGCGAAAGATGATAGAAGAATGAGAGGGATCAACCCTTAAATTCAAGAAGGTGCAGAAGTCCAACAAGTCCACTAGTCATTGAGACTTTATTGGATATGATAATGAATGATGATGATGTATTGCTTATACAAGGATGGGAGAGATAAAGAGAATACCCTTCTTTATGTTTGATAACACACATAGGTGTGATGCATCAAGGTATTAAGAACTGGGATGGAATTGCACCTAGTGTGATGGACTTTGACTCATCAAACAGATAGGAGTACTCTTGTTCACACTTGACAAAAAAAACCTTATTCAGAATGCAGTTCAGATATTCTAAACATCTTGGGCCAAAACATAAAAAGGTAAGCCTTCTTATGTGGTCAACAAGACGCCTAAAACATCCTTCCTACAAACAAAACAAAGTACGCATGACGAATTTATTTTACAAGAATATCCAACAAGCACAACGAATAAAAATATAATGATCATTCGTCCATTCGTTTCTCTCTAAACTTTTTTTTTTAGGCATCATCGAGAGGTCCTTGGAATGAGTGCAAAATAAGATAAGTCTAAAAAAGGCCAAGATAAAGTAAACAAACAAGCTAATGTTCTTCATACCACTAGCCAAAGACTAAACTACAGTGATACTTGATGCTAATGTCCATCACGAGAAGGTCACATTCCTAGGACATGTTGTGATCAGGGTTTTGATGAGATTGATTGGATGATAAGATATTGATACTCTGATTTGATCAACTTGCTGAATTACAGATCTAGACTTGAAGACTTTGACAATTAGGCGTTCACTTTTAAACCTACTAGACTTGCTTCTGACTGACTTACCAAAGGATGAAAGTGATGATTGATTTATTAGGAATGATGATTATCATGGGTGAAAGCGAGATGAGATGGGTGCACCATTTTAGGTTTTTTCAAATGTTTTGAGGTTGTTTTTGGAATTTTGGTATTTTCGCATGATTTTGACAATTTGGATATGGATACGTGATGATATCAGTGCTTTGTTTTAGGATTTTGTTGAAAACAAAGCTTAATTTTGATTGATCGGATTGATGGATTGATAGTTTGACTAAGTGTGTTAAGTCAAACAAAAGTGATAACGCACTTGTAAACTATAGGAAGTTGTGTTATCCTAGAGTAAAATTGTTCACGAGGAGGATTTTGACTAAGTATGTTAAGTCAAACAAGTTGATGATGGATTGGATAATTTGGCTAAGTGTGTTAAGTCAAATAAGATGATAATGCACTTGCAAACTCTAGAAAGTTGTGTTATCCTAGATTAAACTTGTACACAAGAGGGTGGTTTGACTAAGTGTGTTAAGTCAAACAAGGTGATAATTGATTGGATTCTATTGATCAAGATTAATGAAGCTTGATTTGGAACAAAATTGTTTTGAATGATTTGATGTGACACTAATGTGCAAGTTAGATGCAACTAATATTGATTGTTCAGATTGATGTTCGACGAAAGATAAAGCTTGATAAGGAACACCATTTTGTCAAAATATGTCATGGGCTAGTGATTTTGATTCATGCTCATAAATTCTTTGACCAATTTGATTTCATGTTTTCCAATGCTCGAGTCACCACATAAGTGTGAAGATATAGATCAAGATTTATTCTTGAAGAAAGATGTAATTATCTACCTCCAGTGTCTAGCAATGTATGGAATGTCATGGGTGGATGCTTGGATAGACAGATGGACAAATGGATATGAATTATCTTGCGATAAGATAAGGGTATTCAAATAGAGGAATGCTCATTTAGATAATTCTTTGAGGCTCAGGCAACGTTGGGTAAGAGAGGATCAATGAAAATGACCCATGTCAAGATGTTTGCCATAAGAAAGTGTAAAGTGTGCACCAAACCTTCATCAAGATCAAGATAAGGTATATAGCTGGTAATGGGTTGGATAAAATGGTTCATGGATGAACATATTTAAGATGGACAAAATGTTGGCTTTATTATGGATGCGTTAAGATGCTTTCTCCTGAATTTGCACACGTAGATGCTTGATTCTACGCATGATGCCTATTTGCTAGGTTTTCATCATGGTACCTATCCAAAGCACCATCGAAGCGATTTTCGCTAGAGGACGATTCTTATCTTTACTATTTTTCAATCCTTTTTTTGATTTTATTTGTTTGGATTTTTATTTTTTTATTTATTTTTTGTATTTTTTGAGAGATTTTAAACTGATTTTGAACCACCTAGTACTGATGATGTTGATGGTTATGTGATAACATGCCATCGTTATCCTACTTGAAGAATTTTCTTTGCCAAGATACGTGCACTTAAATGCAACTTTTGAGATTCCTGACCTACTTTGTCAATACCAGAGTCAACTTTGTCTTTGTGTGCACATCATGATAGAGTGCCTTTTGAATCCTTATGATGAAGGGTCATTGCCAACACATGGTCAATGTGAGAATTGGATATCATGTGTGGAGGCATTGATGGAGTGTGTTCAAGAATAAAAGATGGGCTGGTTGACAGTTTGGAACCTTTCACTCTCCAAACTTGGGCAGATGAGCAATGATGGGTGGATATGAAAGTGTGCATGGAATTAGGAACAACAACTCAATATACTTTGTACGTTGCTTGAGAAGCCTAATCTTGCCTTTGTGGACATCTTTAATGGATAATTTTCCCTTTTTTATTTTGCCCCATAGTTTTTTTGACTAATGGAGTTTGATAGGGATCATCTTTCTTTGTATTTTTTGGTATCCATATGTATTTGATTTGTCCTTCATGCTTCAGTACTTCTTTTTCTTTGATGATGTTATTCATCCTTTGACTTGAATCTTTCTTTTGATGTTGGTCCCAATCCATGGATGGGGTGATGGGTGGATGGAGATTCATGACGTGGCTAGTCATAGTGTTGGCATTGGTTTCATCATAAGGATCCTTTGTGCTCCCTATGTTGATGTTTGCTTGAGATGAAATTGCCCCCAGTTTTATAGAGGTATCACTGATATTTTTATATCCCTTGATTGTCGAATAACCAAGCCCTTGATGCTTAGGATTGCCAACAATCTGCACTAGTTCTAGGATACCCTGTTCTTGTAGACCTAATCCTTTGCCCTGATAATTCATTTGTTGAAATATTTTATTTGCAATAGGATATGATTTACCTTGGAAACAAGGTGCTAATCCTTCTCTGCTTTGTGGTGTAGCTTCAAAGGTGACAACTTCTTTATTAATGAGATAGCTTTCCCTAAAAAAGGTAAGTGATCCAAGTTTACAAGTGATAGGATCCTCCATACGTGGGATGACTTCTTGATTGATATCTTTAGCTTGATCTTGTGAAATATCAGATTTTAATGCTTTGTCAAGAGGTGTTGATGATCCACCATTCACATAAAAGCCTTCCTCAGGACTCACTTCACAAGATGTTTCTGATTTATAACTTTTGTAGGAGCCTTTTTATATGTCTCCACATGATGTCTCTGATTCACAACTTATGTACAAACCTTCTTCACGATCCACCTTTGGTATGTCTCCAGATTTTTCTATACATTGATCATGTGTACAAATGTTAAGAGTAGGAGACTCTTGTGCCTTGGTAATAATGTCAAGAGTATGAGACTCTTGTTTTGAATGAAGATCATATACGTGTCTATCCAAAGAAAGCATCTTGTGGGTAGATGGAGGAATATGTGCTATATAGATATGATCATTATTTGTGACATCTTGTATAGATATAAGAGTGCCCATTAGATCATTGTAGTATCTCAGAGATACGAATTCTTGATCTTGATTAATTTTGGAATTGCTTTCAATGTGCTTTAGATCAAGTTCTTGACATGGGTTAATTTCAAAGGGTGGATTTCTTATCAAGGGTTCTTCGATGTCTTCATTAGGAATGGGAAGTGGCTTAATATCCACTTTTTATTTTAATGGATTTGGATCAAGTGTAAAATCAAATATTCTTTCACTATTCTCAACTATGAGGTCGAAGGATGTCAATATGCCTTGGGAGGGACCATTACTAGACCTTGATGGAATATTTTGATCATGCTTTGGAATACGTTCTTGAGATATGTCCTCTAACTCATAAAGCGATGTAGAAACATTTTCAATGTGATCATTGGTCGATGGATCATGGATTATGTCGATAGGATCAAATAATGTTAACACATCTTGAAATAGATCACTAAAAAGTGGCTCTTGATGAATGTTGATTTGATCACCGAATGGGGTAGACATATCTTCAAAGTGCTCACTAATGGATTGATTTTGATCATTCTATTCAATAGTTATGGTCGAGAGATTGTCAATTTTTTCAACCATAGGATCAAATGATGTTAATGTTTCTTTGATTGGATCATTGTTGGGCATCGTTGGTGAGTTTTGATCATGATTGAAAAGTGGCTCTTGGTGTGTGTTGATTTGATCACTACTTGAGGTGGAAACATCTTCAATGTGTTCATTGATGGATTGATCTTGATCACCATTTTCAACAATAATGGAGGAGAGATTGTTAACATTGTCGCTAGTGGTTGAATTCTTATTGTTATCCCCAATAGCTATTAGCTTTTGATCAATCAGGTCCTAAATGAGATATTTTAGTCGAATACAATCTGATGTTGTGTGTCCCTTTACTTTGTGATAATCACAAAAGTGCTTCTCATCATACCCCTGTGGTTTCACCATGGGTTCTTGATAATTCACATAAATGGGGATTTTAATGAGATTTTCTTCTATCAACCATTCCATGACCGATTCGATTGGTTCCCCAAGTGGTGTGTATTTTTGTTTGTTACCTTGTGAGATTTTTACTTTGAATTGACCTTGTGGCAATTGATTTTAGAAATGTGGTGATTGATCTTTGAGATGTCGTGATTGAGTTTGTTGTTGATTTCGTTGATCTTGATATCCAACTTCTTAACATTGGAGATATTGTTCTTGATGTGGTTGTGGAGACAACTCAATGCTTTGATGACATGGTTCAACCAATGGAAGAGTGTATTTTTTTTGGGGTGGAGATGTCTCTTGGTGCAATGGATCAACTAATTTGGCAAGTGAAGCAATTTGATCTCACAAATTTTCATCTTGATTTTGATCTTGACACCTTTGATATGGTTGACTTGGTTGTTTAGCAAGCAGATTTGGAATGCATCCTTGTGGTGTTTGCCTTAGATCATGGACAAGTTGATTATGGATAACGATTTGATTCGGTGTGATTTTTAGATTCGTCATGATATATTGAAATTGAACATTGTTGTGGTTTGGAAACACATTGCTTGGATTTAGGTAACTTTGGTTTTGCATGGTGTTACCTTGAATTGGATTCGTCAATATATTGCCTGGATTTTGAATAACATTGATTTGATTTGCAATCGCATCTATTCCAAAGTTCACCAAGTATGGATTTGAAATGGTCATGTTTGGTAAAGTTGTACTTGGCATGTACAGATTCAGTGGGATAATGTTGTTTTCTTGAAGATATATTTGTAGGTTTGGACTTTGATTTAAATCTACCATCAGGAAAGGTGTTCCAAAATTTAGATCAAGCATACTCACATTCGTTGTACTTTTGAGGTTTGGAGGAGATAAAGATTCCATTCCTAAATGTGTGTTTTGATAATCAATTGGAATTGTAAGACTTGGATAGTTTGGTTGACTTGGATTACTCATGATGTATGACTCGAGTTTCAATTCCATGTTTCTCTTGTGTTTTGACCTTGTTGCAAAATTGAACCTCTAAGATGTTTAGGACCAATGATGAGATAAAGGATGAAAGGGGTGAATGATATGGGTGTTTAAACTTTTAGGAAATTTGGATCAATGATAGGCTTTAGGACTTGATTTGATTGGATTTTGGTTGAGGGTAGTTTGACTAAGTGTGTTAAGTCAAACAAAATGATAATGCACTTGTAGACTCTAGGAAGTTGTGTTATCTTAGAGTAAACTATACACAAGAGGGTAGTTTGACGACTAAGTGTGTTAAGTCAAATGAGGTGATTTTGTTTTTGATAATTTGGCTAAGTGTGTTAAGCCAAACAAGATGATAATGAAATTGTAAACCCAAGGAAGTTGTGTTATCCTAGAGTAAACTCATGCACAAAATGATAGTTTGACTAAGTGTGTTAAGTCAAACAAAGTGGTTTTGATTTTGCCTAGAAGCTTAGCATAAATGATGTTTCCAAAGTTTCCAAGAGTTTGTTGGCGACATTTTGTTTGGTTGATGTTTGAGATGGGTGAAGTGTTTGACCTGATCCTAGATGAACTTAAGAGGACCTGTTTACAAGACCAAGGTTTTGAAGAACATGTTTTTCCCTAGGAGTAATTCAAACCAAAAGACCAGTGTTCACATGGAAATCCATAAGACAGAAGATTGCAAGCACATGTGTGGTTCAATTGTTTGTTATCTTTCTTAGATTCGGTTCTTTTTGACACAAGCACTTTCTTGATTAATGTTTTTCAAACTAAATGTCCAATGTCCTAATTTTCTTTCATCCCACAAAGTGCATTATGTGGAGATCAAGGAAATAAAGGCAAAGGTTACCTAGTGTTGAATTTAGTGAGCAAATGGAGAAATAAATTAAAATGTTTAGAAGCCTCTAAGGATAGAATCCCTAGGGAAAGAAATAACACTTGAAATTTTCCAATGGTATTTGCTTCCTAAACGGTTTAAAATTTTGATGATAGTGTTGAATGTTTGTTTTTCCAATGTTTTCAAGAAAGCACAGTGTTTTCAATGCCAATATCATGCACAATCATAGGATGAAAAGACAATACTTTTTGGGATCCCACTTGGATAAATCCAACTGTGCATATTCAGTGTGGATGATTAGATGCTTGACCACACAAGCTCCCCCTTATAGTGCAATCGCTTCTCGGGTCAGCCAAGCATCAGTACCCATGAATCTCCCATGGCATAATTTTCATCTCTACAAAAAAAACACATGTATATGTGGGGCGGCTTCAGAGGACATGACCTCTTGCACCAACAAATAGAAAGGATTTTTGGCTTTTAAACAAAAGTTTGTAGTAAGGGCATCTAGTTTAGGGGGTGCAATGATAAACTCCTTGTGAGAGATCTCCCAACCCTTAGAACAAGTGATTTATGCATCATTAAGATACTGGGAAAGATTTATCATGCGCTGCTTCCCATTGTCCATGGCTTTCACCGTGAACACAAATTTATATAGTGGTTTGGAAGAGTTTGGCTTTAGCCTGTTACCACTTGAGTCGTTCCCTTGGGGTGAGTACTTTTTACCACCAAGTTAGGTCCTCTAAAGGTGTACAATAACAATTAAGTGCATTCGTAGTTCGATCATCTTTTCTTGCGTGAACAAAGAGAGAACACTTTCAATGCCTTTTTCTCACACTAGTCAAGTTTTTGTTCAATTTTAGATCCCAAATCAAAGTGTAAAGGAAATATTTTGAACAAACTAATATCACCAAAATAATTTTGAATCTCAAGATCATTGTGAAGCGCGAGAGAAGCGCATACGCCTTTTAAATGATACTAAGTTGTGAAAAATATTGTAAAGCATGACAAACACTTGTTCATTTTATACCTCAAAAGCAGTGATTTTGATTCATTCTAAAGCACCAAAACGAGATGTGAAAGTTGCATTGTTCAATTTTACACCAAATTGAAAATTCTAGTGTGTTTCTAAGGTTCAATTTTAACCAAGTTGAAGAGATCAAGTCAGTGATTGATTTAAAACCCAAAAAGAAAAGTGAGTTGGTTTAAAACAAAAAACGAGAGTAGAAAATGGAAGGTCTAGATTGTTATAACAAGCATTAAAAAATGCTTTTTCCAAGTCTCCATTTCAATGTTCGATTTTCTTCAACTCAAATATTCTCCAAAGATTGTTTCTGATGCTTCACTATTGTGAGCTCTTCATGCAAACGAGAATCCCCCCTCCTTCGCTTTCCTATAAAAAATAAAATAATCATGCAAGGATCAAATTATTTAATTAAATTCGTTTTCATTATTAACTTGACACAATAGAGTGATCTCAATTGAAAAGATGAATGATTATGATAACAATAAAAGAAGAATTCATAAGTGAATCATGCTTTATTACTTGTTGATTTTGAATCATGTCAATGAGCAGAAAAAGAAAAACTTAAATACCTTCAAGTTGATATGAAGTGCTTCACACTAATATTAAACCATTCTTACCTCCTAGACGCCAAGGACAACAAAAGATAACAATATCAATGTCAAAAGTTATGGCAATTAAATAATCAAAACACTCATCAATGCGCAATAATTTTAGTTCCTAATGCATTCAATCCAATATTTTATTTGAACAAAAAAAAGCACACATAATGCATCCCAAGGATAGTTAATGAGCACTGAAATAATCAAAACACTCATCAATGTGCAATAAGTTTAGTTCCTAATGCATTCAATCCAATATTTTATTTGAACAACAAAAAAAACACACATAAAGCATCCCAAGGATAGTTAATGAGCAAGGACAAGTAATCTCACTGCACCACTCAAACTAGGTAGAGACAAGATTGGTGTTTTAAATGTAGTCAACCATGTGCTTGCTAAAAGTGATTAAGTGTTTCCTAAGAAAAAGGAACTCAAAATATCTTAAGCAAGACTCATGACCCTTAATGTTATGTGTAGCCTACAAAGAGTGATTAGACGACCATGATGATTTCATTTCACTTGTCAATGAATTAAATGAATGTGGGGGTTGTCTCGAATAAATGAAAACAGTTGGTTAGAGACTAAGAAGATCAATCTAAGATTCACTAGCTAGTCAAAATGTTCATATTGAGGGGATGGCACGGTTGAAGTGACATTTAAGCTCAATGTAACATCAACAACTCTTAATGTGCATAAGACTATGAATTTTCCTACGACATTACTCATAGAAAATCGCTTTGTGAAGACTATGTGGAGGCTGGTGTTAAATAGGCAATGTCCATCTACTTGGACATTCACGCTAAAATTAATATGAGATGAATTGCGAAAAGAAATCAATGTTAATAAATTAAAAAAACCAATGACACTATAGACCAAATAAGTGATTGATGTGTTTCAGCTGACAGAGAAATGATCGATTGATAGTGAGCAACCTACTACTCGCCACACCATAATTGAATGTCAATAAAAAAGAATTTAAATTTATGGGTTTTCCGCCCACGGACTCAAAAAACTATGGGCAAAACCATGCTATATTCCCATAACGGAAAAAAAACAAAAAGGCAGACTCAATTTTTCCATTAGTGAAAAAAACTGTCTGCAAACAGGAAACCATAGTCCACAGATGAACACAAACTCGGGTCTAGCTGTTTTGCAAGAGTTTATGTGCAACCTCAGGAGACTTTGAGGGAACTCTCACATATCTGGGGACGCTTAGAGACTGTTGAGAGGCCCACATTTTTTCTTGTGCATACTGCATCAAAATTAGCCTTTGTGCAACCTTTAAGGGAGTTGCAATTTGTGAGTGCTAGAATCTATATTCCTACACATACAATTTCACTCCTTGATCTCTCACGACCAAGCTGAGGTTTATCAGCGATCGTAGATGCAATATCTTAGGCGCAATGTCACCAGAGAGATTCATGTTAGTCAGGTCCAGTGACAATATATTGTATCCTCCATCACAATCGACACCATTTCAGCTACAGTAGTTCTTGACGGCCAATTGATTCCAATTGTCCAACGCACCATTCAGATCCTCCATGCCAACTCCAAGATAGTATGCATGAATAGCCTGATAGAGGCTACACAGATCTCACCCATGCTTTGATTCAAGGCCAGTGCATACCCATTCATCCAACTCAAACACCAACCAACTGGGGCATTCTTTCAATAGTTCACACTCAAAATTTTGTACAAATTGTATTAGCTATCAACAATGCAGGTGAGAAAGAGTAAAATATAGTTTGCAGGAAAAACCTTATGCAACACTACCAGAGTTGATTTTAACAGAGCTTCAATCTATTCGCAATAACCCTATCAAGAATTTCAAGGTCAAATCATTTGTGATATCTTTTCTAGTGGAATATAAGATGAATTTGTTCCAAAAGGAAAATCTGATAGAGGAACCACAAACGCATTCAGAGAGAAATAAACTATATCTCAGCAAAGACAAACATAGGCAGGGGATGGTCTTCAAATTTAAAGAAATCTACTCAAACATACTGACCTCCAGAACTGTAAGAAATAGTACGGAGAATAAAGCTATAGCAAGGCCTATTCTGATTTGTAGACGTCAAAATCTGCATGAGAGACTTAAACCATTTCATGTTGTTAGCACAAGTTACTTTAAATCAGCAAACTCAAACATCCCTATGAAATATAGAATCATGTTGAACAGTGTAGCTAATGAAAAAATGCAAAAACATGAATCATTCCCTTATCTCATAGTGGATTGGTGCAACTTTGTTGTGTAGGAAGCAACCCTTTCCCAATCCCTGATAAGCAAGATTGCCAAGATGATAGTGATAATGTAAATGTATGTGATAATGGACAAAATTAGTTCTCAAATGAAGAGAATAACTTTGCATGAGAGTGTGTTGTGTGTTTGAATGAGAGAAGGCTTGAATTGATAGTTTAGCTTGAAGAGAGGAGAGGCCAAATTGAAGAATGTGGGATTGATCCCCAACAAATAGGAGAGAGCCACTTGTCACAATGTGATTGGCCCATGATTGTGCAAGTTTTGGCCAATGTGCCCATTTCAAATTTGAAAATGGCATTGAATGCATATGGTTGAAGGATTTGGGGGGAATTTTGTTTGAACAAAAAAATCAAACAAGGGGAGTTAATGAGGGCATATTCCTTGGGAATATGCCTTGTGAGGAAAATAGGGGTTTTTAATAAATCAAATTAAATAATTTATTGTGCAAGTGGATGGGACATGGGTTAGTCTTAGCATTAATCAAATATTTGACTAGTTAAGCTAGTGATTGGTTGTGTGACATTTGATTTGAATTTTTGTATTTGTTTTAAATCAAATGAGAGGAAAATGAATATTAGTCTTTTAATTAAATACCTGTGATTTAATTAAATCAAGAGACTTTAGGAGATTAATTAATTAATTTGATTTAATTAATTAAGAAGAAAAATTATCAAATATGATGTTAATCAATAATGTTGATTTTGCATGTCTACATAATGATCCTCATCCCATTATTTAACATCCACGGTGAGCATTGAAAGTCACAAGCCCAAAATAACATTGCATAATTGAAGATAAGATCCCATATGATGATTCATTCCTTCTTGCTCCAACATGCCATTTTCTCTTATTGGTCAAGGATTGTAAATAAGTTGTATTATTCATTATTGGTATTTACATTATAATATCAATAAAATTTTATTTCACAAGCTTATTTTTAAAGTAAATTTTATGAGGGGCTCACATAGCCATATTGTGAAGTGAAATATCTAACTCCAAATCTAAGCCTCCAATACTTGATTTTTATCATCTATCATATGAATAATGTATCTAAATGTACAATCAATAACTGGGTAACCTTAGACATGTCATCAAATTAACCCATATTGTATACTATAGCTTCATATTATTTTATTTCCATGACATATGGTAATTGGGAACATGAGAGAGTTGATGGGTGCTAGATATGGTGACTAGATAATAGTAGGTAAATTAGCCTACAAAATGTGTAGTATAGTACAAAACATAAATGCTTTGGCCAAAGCTCAAGCAATATATGTTTGATTGGATTTTTTGTATTTTACACCATATCATTTTATTAAGTGGACATATTCATTTAGTTGGACTTGCATGAGAATAAGTATATAAATGTTTTGTTGTCTAGATATACATGTTGCATTGAATTTCTTTGTGATCTTTGGCTTTAGATTGCTAGATCCTTCATTAAGAGTTGAGATTCTATAGGTTGGAGTAGATTGGGGAAGCATTTAGCTTCATTATTGGGTGGAAAGAACCTCAATGATGCTCTCTCTTTCACTCTCCTACAACTCAGATAGTGCATTTCATTCCTTTATAAACCTTTAGGATTTGAGCATTGCAATTCTCTAAATAAAAATATAATCAATTCTATTGTAAGATGTTAAATGTTATAAATTTACATCTAAACTATGATAATGTATGCAATTTGATTTACACTTTCCATAGTGAATATTTTGTTGAGCTGTAAATTTTACCTAGTTATCACGATGTTAATTGATCTTATCGTGCATTTTAAATATATGGTTGATTCTTATCATGTAAGAATATGTTGCTATTTAGTATAATCTATTATATTTATTAGATATGATGGGTGATCTATTTATCACATTCAAGTAAAAATTTAACTCTCCCATATTTAATCATTTACTTGTGTTATTATGTTGTTATAAAAGAAGGCCTTTACAATGTGAAACTTATAAATATGTTAGAAATAAGTTGAATTTGTTTTAGAGTTATAATGGTAACCATAAAAGTGGACCCAAAGGATACACTAACTCTTCCATATGATGAACTCTAGATATGTTATTATCTATTTGGTTTGCTAACAAGTGATTGGAAATGATCAAGACTCATATTCAATATTTAAGAATTAACCATTTAAGAAAAAAATTATCCCATACTAGAAGCTTCATGATTGGAAGAAGCTCCTTTTATTATTCATGTATCAAGTACATATTTTTTATATGTTATTATATTGCATCTTATGCTAGAATGAGGGATTGTAGAATTCAAACAAAATTTAAAATGAGTTGTATAGGAGTGATAAACAATATATATTTTACTAGGTATCGTCTAGCTAATCATGTAGACCAGTATGGATTTGTCCTCGAAGATGATATGTGTACATTCTTCAACCATATTAAAATAGGATCCCCGTAAAGAATAACTAGATGTTTAACAATTTACCTCATGGTTCCAAATTAGTACAATTTTCTAGGGATTGAGTTTTACCCTCTTTATCAAATTTATCCATCAAAATTAATAGTAAAATATTCTAAAGTTATTATCACCCATGCAATTATCACATAGATATTTGAGTGGGATCAAGTGATTGTTGGTGCATTACATCAAAAAATATCTGAATTTTAAGTAAATGACCTTGATTAAGACAATTATCACGTGTCATTAGTGTTGCAATAAAAAATATATGTTATGATCATACAAAAAATTGATGGACTCATTGATGAGACCAAATATTAGCTAGTTTTATGTTGTTTAGTTTAGACTTTCTAGACATTTTTAGATACTCATTTCATATAAATTCCTAAACATTATATATCTCTTTATAGCTTTCATGCAACTTGAACCTAGTTTTGATGTATGGGAATATGATCACGATATGTTGTTAATTGCATGATTTAATTATGTGAGTGTGTATGAAATGCAGTATGGATCTATGTTTAATTTTTAGTTATTAGTATTTTGTATATGTTGGATGAACTAACTCCTTGTAGCCGAGAAGCCAGAGCAAGCAAACTATAGCCCACAAGAACTAGGGAGCACAATTTGCAACCAAAGGATTTCAAACAAAAATGCAAGGGATATTCTAGAATAAGAAGAACACAATAGTTGCAGAAATATATGCATTCATTAATAAGGATGATTGTGAATCACCATGTCATTTAATAAGACCACTGAAGGGAGAAGGAGTTTTCTCTGATTGGAAAGCTAACGTGACTGATTCCACAGTCCATGCTTCTGTTACGTGCCATTAAAATAGATTTATGGTCCTAATCATCTTCCTCCATCTTTTCAGTCATGTTTTCAATTATGCAGATTTTGTCACTCTCTATTTCATAGGGGAGTGGTGATTTACATTTAGTATTTTTGTTTTGAGTTCTTGTTTCAATAAACCTCCCCCGAACCTATATAGTTGGTTCGATGGCCGAGGAGTAGATCTAATGTGTGGATATGTTCAGATAGTGATATTTTTATTACACATACAATACTTGTTTTATAGTTATGCTTTCATGAATAAGATATCTCTAAAGATTCTTGTTAGATTGTCAAATTTTGTCATATACAATGAGATGTTTTTAGTTTATCATTATGTTCAGTTGATTCAAGGAGTTATAGTTGAGTTTACTTCATGGATATAGTAACTTGAGCAAGGGCCACACAAGGTAACTGTTCTCCATCATTATTTTTTGTTGTTACAATAGATACTTTTATTTATTCCATTCATCTTAATTAGATTCTTCATTTCCAATATGAGAATGAAATCATGAATGAGATCTTGTCTTGTACATTTTTTTTTTGTCTCAATATGTCAACCTTCAGAGTGAGTCAAGTCATTAGAAGTCATAGTTAGCACTTTTAGTAGTTACAAAGTTCACTTTTTAACAATTAACTAGTCACAATCTTTAGTTGTGGGTATCTATAGCAATAGTTCTAGAATTAATCTTTTTTCTTATTTCATAGTTTTATGTTTTTTTCACACGTGTAAACACCTATACTAGATGATATAGGTAGTATATAATCTTTGGATGCACATACAGTGCCAACATCATCACAAGCTTATATTAGCCCTAGTTGATAATTAAATGGAATCTTTATAAGAGTTTAGTGGATCGTTCAGTTAGGAACCACCTCTTAATTGTGTTTATCACCAAGTTTACTGTGCATTAGTTAGGCCTTACACTCATCTTTCCACTAATTCCATAACCACTATTATTATAAAGATTACATTAAATTATGCAATCACCATTATTTTAGTAGCTTTGTTATCTACGTATACTTTGCATTATGTTTCAATGATCATTTTCATAAAATTTATTTAAATAAGCTTCAAATAATTTATTAAAGAAGATCTATGTTTTATTTATATGTCTCATTCAAAAGATAAAAAATATAATAACAAATATTAGGATGATAATAAAAAATGGATCTTCTCTTGTCTTGCTTTTTGTTATTATTATTTCTTTAGGCGTTCCTCTAAAAACTAAAGCATTCTTGATGGATTTGAATTTTTTCCATTTATTATTTTTTATAACAAAGAACCAATCACTTCCTCATATTATAACACGCAAGTCTTCAATTTGATCATCATGACAAAGTTATCCTCGCATTGACATTATTGTGATGCAACTTGTAATAAGAACACAAATCATTTTTATAATGCTTTGCACTAAATGTTTTCACATACTTTGCATTTTGTTGTTTTGTTTATTTTAATATACTTAATAAATCAACTTTTAAGATTAAATGTGTTCTCTTGAATTGCATTGGTCAAAATATTCACATGGATTTTAATAGAAGCAAAGCACTTAGAATGAGTTCTTGGAAATATTGCTTAAACACAAAGATGTCCAAATCACATACTCATCCCACAATAAAAAAATATATAGAGATCGTACAAACCTCATAGACTACAAATATTTATTCTTATCTATAACTATTGAAGACTATACTAGTCATTTGCTACTATCTATGGAAATGAAGATCTAATTGCTTGCTCTATTAACTAAAATATATATTTAGTACATACTTAGAAGGGGAAAAAGTACTTGTCAGATTCTATTATAAAGACTTTCTCTTATAACCATTTTTATAATTAATTGGAATTGCGAGACTATTATTAAGAACCAAAGCTCAACCAATAATGAGGAAGTCTCAAGCTTTATCATTAGACCCAACTTGAAAACCTTGTTTTTAATAACCATTAATGACATATTACATCGAAAATGATACTACTGCTAATTTTTTTTAATACATCTAATTAGACATCATTAGAGTAGAAATGAAAATTCATTACAAATTAATAAGAAGATTAAAGGGCAGGCTTGTACCTCATTGGCAAGGCAACATTCAATGTGAAATTTGACTAAGATAGTTTGTCACTTCACGATTCTTATGCTTGCTTTCAATTTTTTTAACAATAGATGGATAAGATGCATTAATTTCTTTGAAATTTGCATCTCACATGAGAAGAAATTACAATTCTAAATTTTTTGGAGTGTTCAAAGTTGTCGGGTGGGGGACCAATAATCTTGTCATAGGCCTCAAATTGAATAAATGTGTTTAATAGGGGTTAAATTTTCAACACAATTGTGACCACCAACATGAACGATGGCCTTTCAAGATGGTGAATAAAACAATGTAATTGGTAGAGGGTTATTAGGGTCTTTATACTTGGTAAGACTTATATTTTGAGTAGATTTTTGTGAGTTAATTTATTTTTAAGTATGTTATAAATTTTGATTAAAGAGAGGAATATATATATATATATATATATATATATATATATATATATATATATATAGTCAAGTTAGTAATATTGTAGAGGGACAAAATAAAAGTCAGTGGTTTGAACAGTTTATTTTTATATAGTGTACACAACCATGACAATAATGAAGAAGGTTCAAACCCATACCCTTCTACTTTCAAACAAATAAATTGATAATTTCATTAAACATTTTTTAACAATCAACATGTTGTACATGCTAACTTGCCACATATCATCTAAAAGAAGAAAGATACAACTTTCTAATAACTATTTCTAACCACAAAAATTTATCATGAAATCAATCAACTTCTTTACAAATATACAACAAAAAAAATATCAACTATAAACATATAATTAAAAAAAAATACTAAAATCCAAAATAATATATTTATTTTGATCAAAATACATCTCAACCCACAACAAATCAATTATTTAATTATTAATTAAGAATAAATAAACTTGCTAACTTGCTACTTTCAACTAAAAATTATCATTCCTACCTCAATGACAATTCCATTTCAATGTTCCAACTCCTTGACATGGCGCATGTGGGGGCCACTAGGATTTTCAAGTTGGTGAAGTGGACTCTATAGGAATTCAATAGGGTGAACATTAAAATCAGGGTTTGAAAGAAGATATGCAATAGATTCTGAAGGGCTTTGCCTTTGACATTTTAATTGATAGAATTGTGGATTTAGAATGTTCCTTTTTTGATTTCAAGTCTTTATGTGAGCAACATCTCTCTGATTTGGAGGCTAAGGTCTTAGATGTACCAATGCAGACATTAAGAAACTGTTGCAAGCTTGCCACATTTCTGTTAAGAATAGTGTTGACTCTTTGGAAGTCATTTTCGCAAGATTAGTGAATTGAGAGAAGATCAACTCTACTTTACCGAGTTGATGGAGAAAGAACAAACGATGAAAGGAAAAGGAAGAAAGGTTGGAAATGATGATGCTATGGGCCTTGTCACTAGAGGGAAGGGAAATATGAGGAAATACTTCGAGGAAGAGAAAATATGATTGTTGGACATGATTGGCCTCCATAGGAGCCAAGAGCTTGAGGTGGAAAACACCTTAAGGAGCATAAAGTAGTGTCCAGTTCCGTGTTTTGTTGTTTTTTCCTTGTTGTTGGGTCTGGGTTTGTTTATAGTTGTTTTGTTGTTTTTTTTGTTGATGGTTGTTGCTTATGGTGCAATTTTTTATCTTTGAGAAACATTTTGTTTGTTCAGTTGTAAAGGGTTCCAGGTCCCTTCAAAACTTTATTTTCCCATATAATCAAAATTAAAAATTATCATTAACCACTAAAGTAATAAATAGTCAATATTTTAAAATAAAATAAATTTATTACGTTGAAGGAGTTCACCCAATAAAGTTTTTTGAATCCATTTTTTTTTATCGTCAGTTAAAATCATAGGAGAAAGTGTGCAAGATGATTGGATAGATCTTGATCATTCATTTCTTTTTGTAGTTTTAGAGAAAGGGAAATATCATTAGGTAAATAAATGAGGATGGGTGAATTTACTCTCGTTGCCCTCTATGTTGTGATGCATTTACTCTCGATGGTAGTTGGTTTTCCACCCTCTGCCTTGTTGATGCAATTACTATGGATGGTAGATGGTCTAAAAAATATCTACTTCATAATATTCTTCCTGCAAGCTCTGCACATTTTCCTCCCTCACAATCATTGACAAAAAGAGAGCATTTCTACATAATCTTGAGGTAAGCAATTTTCCCTAGTATTTCTATAGAATCTTGAGGTAAGTTATTTTCCCTGGTTTCATTACAGCTTTATTGCCAGGCTGTACATGCCGAACTCAATCTTTCTTAGCCTCTACATGGTCAGAGCAATTTTTTTGAAGCTTTCTTTTACTCTAAAATAATTCTTTTGTTATCTCTACTTAGGTTGGAATCCATTGGTCTAAGCTTCGTACTATTGTTCCTACAAACTTTGCACATTTTTCTCATTGGCATCGTTGACATAAAGACACAATTTGTGCATAAGCTTGAGGGAAGTCATTGTCCCTCCTTTCTATGTTTATTTCCTAGCCGCTGCAAGAAAATTTTGAGGGTTTTGAGCCCCCATTTGTAACTTTCGCCATTTCTACATAGCTTCAAACCCTAATGCACAATACTATATAAATCGAGGGTTTCAAAATTTTAAAGAAAGTATTTAGAAAATCATGTATAAACCTAGGGTTTTTAGAGTTTACATATGGTGTTTCAACCGTTAGGGGTTTTTGAGTTTTTTAAGTAGGTTTTGAATTGCATCGCCATTTTTTTTTGAGTTAATTTGTTTCTTGTAAGAAAGCTTTATACCTAATGGTTTTTTTTAGTCTATCTTGGTTTGGTTCATTTAAAAAGAATTGTTAATTTGATGTCGATTTATTTTTATTTTCAACAAAGTAATGAGGAAGTCGATAGCTTAGGTTTTGACTGTTGTTTCTTAAACCCAAAAAAATGCATTGAGAGAGGCATTCAAGAAGAAGAAATGCATGCCACTTGACCTACACCCAAAGAAGACTCATGCTATTAGGCGACATCACCAAACACTAGGTATTATGATTATCCAATCACCCTGTATAATGATTCAGTATGCATTTTTGTGCAATTTCTTTTGTGGAGGTATGTAGGGACTGTACAAAATCTTGTGTAATGGGTCATGCACAAATGTATGTTGTATACTTGCACATTACATCTACAACTTGCCACCTCTCCAGTTTATTGCCTATTTTTTTGTTGGAGAACTTAAACGTTCTTCTTAGTCATTAAATTGTTATACTACTGCCCTAATTTTTTGTTGTATTTATTGGTGTTTTTATGTTCATTTGATTCATTTTGCCTCGATATTAGCTTTCATTGCTTAGATAAAACAAAACTCCCTTAAAGAATTTGCTTATCCCTTTTTGTTATGCTCAGATTTTATGACTGCAAATTTGGAGGAGATAATATAATCTGGTTTTTTTCAATGCTTTATTATATGTCTCCTACCAATGTGAACATGGGTCTCAATTTCATAAACAACAATGGTTTTGAAACTTGAGCTTATACCATTATGACATATCTGAGTACCTGTGGTAGTTGTGCAAATTGTTCTTGTCTCTACACCATAAATTCTAGATTTTCCTTTTTCAACTTAAGTCCTGATGATTTGAAACTATTCTAAAACATGGCCAAATGGCGAATGGGTGTTACTCTTAGATGCTTTGGAAATTATTTTAGAACATGACAAAAAAGTAGATTGATATATTACTCATGGATGTTTTGCCCTGTCAAATGATCAAAATAGGTGTTAGAAGTGACCAACTTGAGTAACTTGTTTGCAGGTTGTCATCCTCATGATGCAAAGGCTAAAGTTTGGAACTAGTAGTCCCTATTCCACATTCAATTGTAATGTTGATTGTATAACGTGTGTAATCTTTTTTTCTGAATTCACCTTTTGAATGTGTTGACCTTGTTACCTTGGTTAGTTGTTGTACTCTATTTGGAGATTGGTTGCCTTTGTGGAACTGTTTAAAAGTCTCTATTATCTGTATGGTTGTGCTTTTGAGATTTTAATATTAATTATTTAGTAGTGTATTTGACACTTATGTATGATGACTTCCAGTTTGGGTTGTGTAATGGCTTTTCTTTATTAATTATCAGATTTGTTGATTTGTGCACATCCATTTGGAAACAATAAATTCAAACGTACCTATGTAACGATGTAAGTTTTTGAGGAAACCTTTCTCTAGCAAGATTTTTTTCAAGTTCCAACATAGTAAATATCCTAATAATTCTTTTAAAAAAAGATTATTGATTTGAACCACTTTTTCATTGTATCAGGCTTCATTGAAGACGAGAGAGAGAGAGAAGAAAAAATATATGTATTTCCCTATGAGAAAGTATGCGATCAAATTCTAGAGTTTTGAAGTGTACAATTGACAATTGCATTCCCATGGTTTGTTTTGATAAAGTGAGTTTTCATTGTTGAACAGTGGTTTTTTATAAATTGATAATATGAATTAATGTTTTGGTAATACAATGTTTATCATTAATGGAAAAATACTTAATTTAATTGGATACAGTTAACGAGTTAACTGTTGAGATTTGTCCTCAATTTATTTGTACCAATTAAGACAAATTTAAACTGTTGACAATTAAATTAAATTCTATACATAAATAAAATTGCAAAAAGCAAATGATAAAAAATTGCACAAATTATTTATGTGGATTTTTAATATTTAATGATATCGCTATTTAGTATATCTAATAGTCATTTAATGTACAATCCCAATTTTGTTTTACAATATGCTCATTATTTTTTTTTATCATGATTACCAAGCCATTCATTTTCATTGAAGGAAATCGGTAATATGGTTCGTACATTCAGCTATTAATGTTTGTTTTATCATTAAACAATGTGATCACTAAAATAATGATACTTAAACAAACCATACATCATACGGATTCCTCACTATTTGCCTTACGATGGACCCCACATAAACAGCCACCACGTTCAACACGTGCCGGTGTTTAGGCGGGAAAGGAAAAAACCACTGTTGATAAAGTACAGCTTTGAATGGAGTTCTGATTCGACCTGACTTGTTAAGCCCAGCCGGCAAGCTCACCGTTTTTAAATACTCACGGCACTATTTTTAACTGGGAAATCTAAGCTCTGTAGCTTTTCCACTGGAGAAGCTTTTCGTTTTTACTTCTCTCCGCTTCACGTGTTTGTGCCGAAGAAAAAAATGTTTTTGACTTTAGATGCTCAACCCCCTCTAAATTTGTCACTCCACGATTCGCTTTCGGTTTGTGAAAAGTAAGTGGATAAGATGCATTTTTTTGGGTAATTGAATCGCTTTTTCCAATAGAAAAGTTTGCGTCTCACTTGGGAAGAACTTACAATTCTAAATATTTTGGACTGCTTCAAGTAGGATATTGTCTATATATTAATTAATTGGAAATCAGAATATAATAATTTTTTAATTTCAATTAATTAATAAATATAATCAAATGTGTATTCTGTTGGTTGGGTGGAGGTAGTTCTTGAAGTTGTTGAGTGGGGGAACATAAATCTAGTCACAGGTTTCGAATTGAATTAAATGTGTTTAACAAGGTTGATTTTTCAACTCAATTGCAATCACAAACATGAATGAGGGTCCTTTTAAGTTGGTAGATGGATGAGTGTGATTAGCGTAGGGTTATTAATGTCTTTGTAAGACTTATTCTTTTAGTAGATTTTTTTGTGAGATTGATTTTAAAGATGTTTATAGATTTTTTTATTTTTTTATGGAGATCATCCACAAATTCTTTTTTGCTACCTGATACGGGAGCACGAGCCTTCTAGGGTTGAACCTCTTCGGCTAAGAGCCAAGGACTGAGGGGTATCCATTCCTCCAAATTCACCCGGGGCACGATCCCGACCTCATCCCTTTTTCGGTGTCGGAGCTTTTGCACTCAACAAGACTTATTTAGAACCTTTCAACTTTACCAGTAGACCAAGGGCCCATTGACACGAAGGAAAAACGAAATCAATAATTAAAATAAATTAATAAAAAGAGTGTTAATATTTTGATGGTTACAGATTTTGATTGAAAGGAAGGAAAAACAAAATTAATAATTAAAATAAATTAATAAAAAGAGTGTTAATATATATCTAGTCAAGAGGGACAAAATAGAGGTCATCAACTAGAACTATTCATTTTTATACAATTTGTACAACAACACAACAATTAGAAGGTTCAAACCCACACCCTTCTACTTTCAAACAAATGAACTTGTCATTTTCTTTAACAATCAATGTCTTTTACACGCTAATCTTTTATATATCATCTAAAAGAAGATAGATTCAACTTTCAACTAATTACTTCTAACCACAAAAAACATATCATTACATCAATCAATTTCTCCATAAATACAAATACAATATACACATAATTAAAAAAAAATTGAAACCCATAATATATTGCTTTAAACCAAAATACATGTCAATTATATAATTATTAATTAAAAAAAATTAAACATGTGAACTTGATACTTTCAACTAAATGAATTATCATTCCCAGTAAATAGTCAATAGTCTAAAATAAAATAAATTTATTTTATCATTAACAAGAGGATTGGTAGTTGAGTACCCTAACTTCACACTTCTCAAAATCTTACATGAAAATTTCAATTACAACAAATTTACTGACTGTTTGCTTTACAATGGACCCCACATAAACAGCCACCGTGTTCGACACGTGCCGGTTGTTTACGAGGGACAGAAAAGAGCCACTGGCGATGGAGTACAGCTTTGAATGGAGTTCTTCCTTGATGAAGTAGTGACCAATCCGATGTCTGTTATGCTCCCACTTCACTCCTTCACCTCACCCGTTACCTACTCCACTGTTCTTCCCTGGGAAATCTAAGCACTGTATTTTTTGCAATGGAGAAGCTTTATTTGCTCTGTTTGTTTTTCGCTCTCACCGCTTTGCTTGCTTGCGCTGGAGCAGAGTATGAACAGCCTTTAGATGTAGAGTTAGACCTTCCTCTGGAAAATGGGCTTTCATGGACATTTTATAAGAACACCTGCCCCAAACTGGAATCCATTGTCCACAAACGAATCAAGTTTTATTTAGAGGAGGATATTACTCTGGCCGCTGGGTTGCTACGTCTTCACTTTCATGACTGTTTTGTTCAGGTTGTGGGTTTTAACTACTTCATTTGTTTCGCTATGTTTGCTTGTTAGTTTGCTGGGTTGGTGTTAAATGTTGAAATGTGTTTGCACAGGGCTGTGACGCTTCGCTTCTGCTGGATGGATCAGCCAGCCGGCCGAGTGAGCAAAATTCCACTCGAAATTTAACGCTGCGGCGAAAAGCTTTTGAAATAATAAACGACATTAAAGAGCATGTGAACAAGGCCTGCGGTGCCGTCGTATCCTGCGCAGATATCACTACTCTGGCAGCTCGCGACTCCGTCTCAGGGGTAAATATTCAATGGATATATTCATTTTCATGTTTTTAAGTGTAAAGTGATTTGTTTCACTAATTTTTCGTTCAAGAACAATAAACTATTATTTTGTTAAGATTTATAATATATTGAAGAAAATGATTAATCTTTTGTATTGTATAATCATTTTTTTATAATAGGTTGGAGGGCCAAAATACAAAGTTCCTCTAGGACGAAGAGATAGCTTGAAGTTTGCCACTCAAGCAACCACACTTGCAAACATTCCAACCCCAAACTTTAGTGCCTTAGACCTCATTGATATTTTTGCTACCAAAGACCTTGATGTCATCGACCTTGTGGCTCTTTCAGGTTCTCTCTACTTTTACTCATTATTTTTAGAAGTAGATAGTTAACATGTTTTTTGTTATTTAAGACGTTCAATATTTAAATTTTTTTAGATGAGATTTGAATGATTGTTCTTAAGTGATGATTGGTTGAAATAGGAAACAAGGCCCACCAAATCTCACTTAATTAGGATATAAAAACTATTAAATAGAATATTATTTAAATTCAATATGTATTATTTTGCATATGTTTTGAATTACTAAAGCCATTTTGTACATAGAAACTGTATATAAATTGGATTTTGTTTTTGGCATTGGATGAGTATAGGTGCGCACACTATAGGAATAGGGCATTGTGTGTCTTTTGAGGAACGACTATACCCCACGCAAGACAACACGCTTGCCAAGAGATTTGCCAAGGACTTGCAGGTCACTTGTCCAACCACAAACGTCACCAACACCACCGTATTGGACATCCACTCGCCCAATGTATTCGACAACTAATATTACGTGAACCTGGAGCATTGAGAGGGCCTATTCACATCTGATCAAGATCTTTATACAAACTCTCGCACTAAACAAATCGTCAAAGACTTTGCCCAAGATCAAGATCTCTTCTTTGAGAATTTTGCTTTGGCCATGGTGAAAATGGGTCAACTGAGTGTAGTGACGGGCAACAAAGGGGAAATCAGAACCAATTGTTCCACTCGTAATCCAACTCCTTCCATTAGCACTGTGGTGGAAGATGATAGTGATTTCATAGAGCTTTAATCTTCACCCACTTTACAATTTTTCCTGTTTTTAGAATAGAATATTGTTCTAATGTCGTAGATATAGTGTTAATTTAGCTTTGTTCTGTATGATATTGCTTTAATGATCTTATTCGTTATGAACTTGAAATGCAAGCAAGCTTATTAATACTTTGGTCTTTTTCGGGGGCTTATTGTTAAATATTAATTTATATTTATAAGTAAAAGATAATTTTTGGTTATAAAAACATGATAATTATTTATTATTTTTATGTAATTTATTTAAAGAATTAATTAGAGTTTAAGGTTTTTTTAATGTATGTTATAGTGTTTGATCATTGATTTGTTTATAATTTAAGGTTGTTTTTTAAACATTATATTTTAAGTTGCATTTTTTGTTTAGGAATTTTATTGTATTTTGAAATCATGTGAATTTTTTGATGGATTAATTGGGATTTTTATTTATTTTGGAACTTCTTATATATATATATTACGATGCTCTATCATCAAGATACTAGTTTTCTTTATTTTGAGTGGAACTCATTCTCCAACATATTTTGGATTAATCAAGTATAACTATCATTCACTAAATTTAATGGTTAGACATTTCATTTCGAATCTAGATTGTCTTTCTATTAAAATATTTTTTTTTTTAACATACAAATCAATGGGTTAAGTTGTGATAGTTGGAACTCATGTTATACATGTGTTTATTTTTTATGAGTTGTGATTTTTTTATGACTTATTTTATTTGTACTAATATAATTTTTCTCATAATTTATGAGGAAGTTAAGACTGTTAATAGATCTTTAATTTGCTTACGTATATCAATGAAAATACCCGAGATTTAAATGAATTAGGTATTATTTTGCTAGGGAAGTGCAATGTATGGAGGGCTTAAGTTTGATGATTGTATGGTTGTTGTATGTAGGCATCTTTCTCAAAAAAATATAATCAAATGTTCAAAAATATTGTATTACATCAAAGATATTTTTGACATGTTATCAAAACTTATATAATATAATGATGATATATGCATTTGGTTTTTATATAATTATATGTTTATTAAAATTACTTAATACTTTAAGGGAACTTTTGAATAGATAGTTGTCATACAAAAATTATGATGATATATATATTTGATATAATATATATAAATTTATTATTATTTGACAAGTTTTCTTTTAAGTGGACTTGCTAGTCTACATTTCACTGGCAAACTTGTCTCAGGCTTGAAAATAGGTTTAGCTCATTGTCCAATAGTTTTGATGTCATTGGGAAAGTTGTCACACTATTAATAGAGGTAGAAGATATTTAAAAAAGTTGGTTTCTAAAGTGAACATTGATTTATATAGAAATTACCAATATCATGTAGTTGAAACAATCTTCATGTCACTTTTTTGAAGCAAATTCTAACTCACAACCACTCATGTCTAATCTCTTAAGGGTGAAAGCCTCAAAAAAACCTTGTCTCACATCTCTAATTGTTTAATGGATATGAACCATGGTGGCGAGCAAAAGAGGCGAGAGGAAAAATATTATGGGTTTGAATGCATCAATATCTTCAAATTTGATTTCCAAATTTTCCCATTAATGCATGCATTGTTTTCCATAGTCATTCTTTCCCGTAGACCTTGATGTGCTATCCAACTTGTAGATAAATACATCTGGCTCTTAACGTGTATTCATCAATCCATCAATGTCCTTCGGGTAAAATACCTATGAAATTATGATAGTTTCTAGAACTTTTGCATTTTGATGAAATTACTAGCTTGGCATATATATTATCGAACTCAAATTGGTGTAATTCCATATTCATCACAATTGTCTGTAGTAACTAGTGTCTGTCTGTTGTTGGAGAGATTCACCACATCCAAGGGGGTAATATTTCAAGGTATGGAGAAAAATAAGATACAATGAATGTCATGTTTAATATATATTATATATTGTGTTTCCTTCATGAATGACATGTTCAATATCATTTCATCTAGTATTTTTGTTCAATGGGATAAAACTACTTGAGACATATAGGTAATTTATTCAAATTGACAATATTAACATCAAGGTCATAGACAAGTTTGATCTTGAACTTGGATTCTATAATAAGTGTGATTAGTATTTGATATATAAAATCTTGCTTATAGAAAAATATTCAATAAATGGGTTCTTTAAAGAACCTTTTGTTTGTTGTTCAAACTTGGAAATTGACACACCTAGCAAAATTTGAAACCAAATTTAATTAAAACTTCCATTCAAAAATCTAGCAGTTGAAACATTGATGAAGACAAAGTTGTCTATAAAAAAATTAGCTCTCATCTTTTTATCCCTCTCCCTAAGTGAATATTTATTTTTTGAGAGCATATATTTTATACATAACAAAAGTGGCATCTTTGGAAGCAAAATAAGATTGGCTCTTACCTTTATTGTTGTTGAAGGAGATTTATGATTTAGATAAAACATTTATACTTTTATATTGTTATATAACTAAAATTAAATAATGTTAAGATACATTTAAGTTTTACTTTGACTTTCTTATTGGTGTACTTCTTGAACCTTCTATAGGTGCAAGTGTTGATAATAAAATGTTGGGTTTTTAAGGGAGCCTTTGAATGAACAATTGTAAAACAAACATTGCTTGACATGCAGGGATGTTGTCAAATTTAGGCTAAATGTATGTATGCACATATATACCTTTAAAATACTAAATAGAAATAAATGAGATCTAGATGGATTAGATATTATGTCTCTATAAAATTTGTCATGTATATATGAAATGAATGTGTTCTCCACCCAACAAACTTGAAACAAAAAATTAAAAACTTTCATGAAATATGAGAACAAGATCTCAAGAAAATAGTTGAAAAAAATGTAAATCATTTGCCTAAATTGTTTTCTCTTTCTAGATTTTTTTTAATTGTTATTAATTTATATAGCACCATAATTTATCACCCTTGATAATTTCACACTAGGTTTTGCTCCCCCTATGTTTTTGGACCTAATCATGCACCTAATCTCCTAAATTATGCATTCCATGGCCCCTTTTACCATTTATTGGAAAATCAAATGTGAAAAACCAAAGTATGCATTTAATATTTTTTCCCAATAGTTTGGATCCTAGAAAAGGAGGGATCTGGTCTAGAGCACACTATGCCCTAGACCTCTTAAGTTGGACCCAAATTCAAAAATATTGGTGTCTGTAATCTATTATTCAAACTCTAATGGTCGGCCATCAGGATTTTATTTTTGGGAAACTAGAAGATTCTTATATAAATAAATAGTATTTTTACCATTTCAAAAGAGCAAGAATCTAAGCAATTTTATTTGAGCATGTGAAAATCCTAAAAATAAATTCAAGAGTATTCAAGAGCATAAGTTTTTGAATTATTACATTTCATCATTGAAGCATCATGTCATGTCTTATGTGAGTTTGTTCATGTTTATGCATTTTTTTTTTTTGAGTACTAATTCTTGTAGGTCTTCAAATCTAAACAAGTCAAACAACAAGGAATCGTTAAAGGTGATGAACATGACTTTAGTCCATTAAGGATATCAGATTTGAGTGGTGAGCTGCAAAAAGGTGAGTTCATCATTTATTTATCATTCAACCTCTATCCCTTAAAAGGATACACTCTCTTTGTCATTGTGGAGGTAGAAATACCAATATGGGGTTTGATTGTGGCAAGCCTCTATATGGAACAACCCTTCCCCTCTATGTGTGCAGGTTACAAATCTAAAGAAGGTTTGAGGGAGACTAAAGATAATTTTCTCATTCATGCATCAAGACCTAATAGTTGACAAGATACAAAATTTGAATTATCTCAGCAACAAACGAAGATCCAACAACATGATTCAAAAGACAAAGACTATAGACCAAGGACACAAGGCTTGTGAAAGTAGTTTACAGTTTCAATTCCCCAACCTAGGGCATCCATGCACCCTAGACCACCTAAAAATAACTCAAGTTCATATCACAGGTGTACATGTGTTTGCTCTCTGTCTTTTTGGAACTAAAATTTGTCTATGTGTTTTCATTCTTTTAGAATTCATATCAAAATATTGCATTTGCATAGTTTGTTCAATTACATCATTGCATAAATTTTTTAATCCATCAACTTCACCACCTCCACACAAAGAGAATCTAGATCTAGGTTTGATTGATTCACCTTTTAGGTTGTAGTCAATCACATATCCTTATGGTTTAGATTCTCCAATCACATGTTTTTTTTGGAAAAGGTTGATTGTAGTGATCCATCCATTAAGCCTAGGATCTCCTTTTCCAATATAACATTTTGGTGAATCTAACTAATTTTATATTATATGCCTTCTAAAATCTGAAGAATATCATCCTAGATCTGAGTTTAATCATAGTTTGTGTCACATACATCATCTAGGCATCCATTATTGCATGAACAAATATTGAAAAAATTGAAAAATTGCATACCATACTCAAGCATTGTGAAACTCATATGAGTTGAACACGACCTGGTGTCCTACTGCTAATACCCCTATGAGACAAAGTTTCAGACTTATGGCATCCTGCACTATCACTACATCTGTCGTGTAGCCTGAGTTCTCTAACTCTTTCACATAAGGTATGGCACCAATGGATAGGGAACCTCTTGCTTGAAGGATGTAAAGGTTGATTCATTCTAGGGTTAGTGAATAGTGTACACAAGTCAAATTTTGTAATTTTTCATCTTTAACTTGTTTATACGATAATTTATTTGCATTAAATTCTCTAATCTCTTGTCTCTTCTTTAACCAACTACTTATTGCTTACTAATTGAATCTACATGTATCAATTCAAGTGATTGAGAAAGCAAGCTTCTATATGAGGTTGAGCTTGTAGGATCTTTCAACCTTGTAATTAACTCCTCAATTTTTTTTTGTTGATTTAAATTTTCTTGAGTTGTTGGAGCATGTTGAGGAATTGTTGGAGGTGTTTGTTGGGGTTGTTCTTCAGCAAGAATTTGGGCATGAGGTGAATCATGATTTTGAGGAGGGCTTGGAGGTTCATTATCATTTCCTAAAATTTAAATAAATTTACATAAAAAAACATATTAAATCTACCTATTTGATGCCGAATTCACACAAAAAAATTAAATTACTTACTTAGATTCGACCTCCTTGATGTCGTGGTGATATTTTCATGAAGATTTAGTAAAGAATTCAAACAGTTTTATCCTTCCAAAAGCGTGAGCATGTAATGTAGGGATTTCAAGCCGCAGAGGAGAATAACTATTGCAAACAAATAAAATGAGCTTTTGGTTTCTTATTTAAATAAGATATAACATACTCAAATTATAACACAAGAGTGTTATACCTTGGGAGTGACAATCACTCCAAGCCATCGTTATTGATTTTTAAAAAAAAATCAAAGGGGTGGCCACTTTTTGTACCCACATCTTTGTGCACTTGCCCTCGTAGCTAGTGAGAGCTTCATCTTACTCAAGAGTGTCCTTTGAAGGTTGTTGTGCACAAAATGGAGAATAGACAACTCTGACCAAGGAAACTTGCTAGATTCTATCCACCCAAGATCACCACACCCATAATAAGAGACAAAGGGTGGCCTTGAATGTTGAGACTAATCATGGGAACCATTATTTTTATTTCTCAAGAGCTGAGAGCCACAAGACTTAAAATCATAGTATTTTTTGGTAGATTGGTTGCAACCTCACCAAAATCCACTAGGAGGAGAAGAAGATGGAATTAGGGCTCTAGAAATAGTTTATGGGGCATTACCCCAATGATCTAAAAGCTCCTACAAATGTGTCACTTCAAGTATAATTTTTCTAGCTTGCCCTTGGATTTACATAAGCACATTATAGAAAATCATAGCTTTAGCATACAAAGAGAAATGATCATTAGTTGAAGATATTAAAAAAATAATTGTATTTCTATCTTTCCAAACCTTGAAGATAATTTCCATTGTGAAACCATGTCAAATCTAGGTATAATTGAAAGGAAGACGAGGTCAATTCCCTAACAAGACCATATGGCATGAAGAATTAGCAAAAGCTTAAAATGCCTAAAGAAATAATGAATCCAATTTCAAGCTTCTTAAGCTCTGGTGCAAAACAAAAAAAGATACCCGACAGTCTCTAATTGTCCACAAAATTGACAATAAGGATAAGGAACTCTCAAATTTGTATTATTTGAGAACCAAGTGAAAAACCTTGAAAAAGAATGCACTAGGAAAAATGGGCCAATTTAAGTTGACCATTAGCTTATTATTGACAATGCCAAATGTCAATAGGAGATTGAATTTTCCAACAATGGTTCAATTGAACAACCATACGAAAATGAGAATAAAGCCAAAAATATTCTTTGCAAGACTAATAATTATGAAATGGTGAATCAAAATACCATTTCAAATCCTTCCACCGAGGCCAAAAATATTTAATCTCAATCTTGTATATCATATAGGGAGGAGTAATATCAATAACAATCTAAAAATTCTTCTACTCTTTGAATTGTTGAAAAATGAGGTGAGGGAATTCCCACCTATTTCTCTACGATCATTCAATATTATCCTAGCAGCCCTAATTGGATTGACCATTAACCTCACAAGGTGAATCAATTACCAATTAGGAGGACCTAGGAAGGGGGTTCTTTCAGATTTTAGGGATTCACCACAAAGTAAATGCTTGGAAAAAACAAATAAGCATTCAACCTACAAAACCTAGTTATGCAAGCTAAATGAAGGATGCAAATGATGAAGTTATACAACAAAAAGATAGGATGTATGTACTTGGAAAGTCTAGAGATGTGATGAGGATTCCATAAATATAAAAATGTTTTCCAAATAGGTCAGGGAGGAAAAAGATGCCTTTACTGTTGTCTTAGTCCTTCTGCTATTTTTTAGGACAGATGTGGAATCTTCGAATCTCAGAATAGAATCTCAAAGAATCTCTAAAAAATACCCCTAGGAAGACTAAGACACCCTAGGTGGAATATTAGTCCCATTCTAGATTTCTGAAAACTCTAAATGTGGTCTTTAGCTCCAAGGTCTACACTTGCTTCCTTTCATATCTCAAGTTTTGAAACTTCCAAATCTCACATGTAGGTGAGTTTCTATGAAGATGAAAAATTTTCATGCAACTTAGCAACTTTGCAATCTTACACTCCAAATGAGCTTCAAGTCTTCAACCTAAATTTTCAACCACTAACATACAAGAGAGGGAAAACTTGTTGATTGTTAGTAAATGTGGGTTTGCCTTGGTCAAACCCCTTGTTGGTAACTAAAACTTGAAATGAAAAGGAATAATGGAGGGAATGATGAATGAACAATGTGTAGTGCTACAACTCACCAAACCCTTGTTGTAAAGTTTGCAAACTTATGTGAAGTGGCTAGCTTGGATGTAGATCTTGGAACACTTAAATGCTTCATAGATCTTGGCTTGAATTGCTTGCTTGAATCAAAACCCTACATCACTGTAAGAGAGGGGGACCAACCACTGCAAGGCCAAGAGTGGAAAGGTTGCCCTAACTTACCTCAACTAAAAGGAAGGTTAGGATAGAAGGGAGGAGAATGATGATGACTATGAATTCCTTCGATCACTCTACAATCCCAAGAATTGGAAAGGGACTAGAAAAGTTGGTCTTCAAAGTCAACTCTGTGTCTCAAGTAGAACTTTGTTTGAGGACAAAAGCATGGTTCTAGGATGATAGTGTGATGCGTTGGCATCTCACAGGTGCGTTGGCGTCTGTATGACCAAAGAAACTAAAAGACGAGATTCAAACTCTAAAGGGGGGACTAGCAGCCTAGTTTAGAGGTTTCTAAAGTGATAGAAAAAGATTAAGAAGAGTGAAATGTAAATGCTAATATGATAAAGGAAGTAGATTACTACAAGGGTGATGAAGACGATTTCACACAACAATCTTCTCGCCAACTTGCTTCAATCTTTCTCCACCTGCACATAGAAAAAAGGGGAATGTTGGGGCTATTTAGGGACCTTCCTCAATCATACCCTATTTTGGTGTTTCCACCTCCATGGACAACCAAGTTTGCAATGATAGAAATAGAGATAAAGAAAGGAAATACGAGCTACTTAAACAAAAACACTACAAACAGTGTGTGCTTACTCAACCAAAGACAATAGAAGAGATAAAAGGAGCTTACCATCTTTATCCAAAGTGCTCAAGTCTTGTGGAGGAGAAGAGTGAGAGGAACTCAAGTCTCTACCGTTGTGGTGTTTGTCCTGAGCTCGCACTATCAGAGTGATGGAGTAGTGGATAGCTGCAATGGAGTACAAAAGTGTTGCTACAAAGCTTGTGAGTGCTTGAAAGAGTGAATAACATGTGAAGAGATGAATCTAATATCTTGAAAAACTCTCTCCAAAATTCTTCTGAAGAGAACAGTGGATGGAAGAGTGAAGAATATAAAGGAAAGGATGAAAAATGACCATATTCAGGTCGGCTAGCTGAAGAGGAACATTATTCTTTGCCTTCCAATAAAAATTGTAATGCCTCTGCAGTCTCCAGCCATGGGAATCTACCAGGTATGTAAGTGCGTTGCATAGATGTCTATGCGTCGTGTGAGAATCCCCAACTGAAATACCCCCACTGATACTCAAAATAGGTGCCAATTACGATGTGGACATTGAGCTTAAGTGGAATTAAGCCTCTCCCTTAGCTTTTCTAAAGTGTAAGGGGGGAAAAGGGAATTTGCGTTAGAGGTGCAAATTCATGTTTATACATTTTTCCCCCACTTTAGTGAGCACAAGTACTAATGAGTGCTTCGGTAAAGTAGAGTAGTAAAGGAGTAACAAAGTAAGAGAAATATACCTGAACCAACAAGGAAGTGGAGCACGGTCTGGAAAACTCAGAAGTGTAGGAGAGGACTCCGTAGTCCTGTAGAACTACAAAGCTAAAGTATGAAAGCACCTCATAGGCTCACAACCCAACAAGGGAGGTATCCTTCAAGAACTCTCACATGAAGGAAACTAGGAAAAGCACCTTATAGACCCGCAAACCTGCAAGGAAGGTATCCTATGAGATATTTCACATCGAGGAGACCGAGTGAAGGGGACTCTATAGAGTTAGAGAGGGTGACATGTTTACCCATAGGTAGGACTTGTTAGGAAGCGGTCGTGTAGGCCAATGAACTGACAGTCACATAGACCATCGCTAAGTTGTAAGACTTTCAAAGGGAACCCTTCAAAAGGAAGGAGGGTCTTTCAAGGGACACATTATTTGAAGAGTGAAGTCTAGGCGGGCTGCCCCCAAGCTAGATGTAAGGATGCGATGTGGGTTTAGTCGGGCTGCCCCTAGACTAAACACGAAGAAGTGGAACCAGTCTAGTCAGGCTGCCCCTGAGCTAGATGCGAAGATGAAAAATTGGTCTAGTCAAGCTACCCTCGGTCTAGATGCCATGAAACTCACTGAAGGCTTTTGAGGGGGTCCCTTGGGAACCCAACGTGAAGAGGAGGGGTCCACTCAAGGGACACACTCGTTCAAAAGCTAATGTCTTCTTTCTTGAGTCGATTCATCAAAAAGGAATCCTTTTGAAAGATGTTCACTTCATTAAGGAATTTGAAGGAATAAGATGCACCCGTGCGAGGGGAAGACTAAGACCATTCCCACTTTAGAGGAGGGTTTCCAAGTCCTTTCTTTAGGAACCCATGATGAAGGAAGCATGTTCCACTAGGGTTTCCAGTTGAGAATGCAATTCTAACAAAGAAGTGTGTAAAGGATTTTTAAGAAAAGATCCATTTGGAAATGAATGTATTTTCTAAAGATCATGTGATGTAGAAATAGCATTGTCACACATGAAAGGGACAAATCAAGAAAATAAGAGAGAAAGATACAGAGAAAAGAAAAAGGACAAAGATCACACAAAAACGACATAGGGGGATCTCGTTTCACGGGGTCAGATCTGCCTTTATTTATATATGTGATAGGTGATCGTAGTGTAAGGTGAAAGATCATCAATCCTTGGCTAGATTAGGAAAAATGCATAGAAAAGAGAGTAAAAATAAAAAATTGGGTTAACATGGAAGGAGGCCTAAATGCTCTTGATGTTTTGCATCGTCCCCAATTTACCAAAAATCAATCACAAACATGGAAGAATAGAGATACATATAGAAGAAGGTTTACAACACAAACACCGCACTTGTATCCAGGCACATATAACACGATTATGAGGGAACACATCACAAAACACACATCTAATCTAAAGATCAAGAAGAGGGTCTCCCCCTAACACTGGTCAACCAAGAGGTCATCAACTTATGACTCTAGATCATCGTAGGGGGAAGGATGATGAGCCTACAATAGTGTAATGTTAAGGGGAGTAGCTTGGGATCCTCCTGCAACAAGAGCCAAGGCAAAGGGACCTATGAGGTCTTTGTCATTCAACTCTTGTGGGTCTAAGGTCAGCGAATTTACAAAGATCATTGACAAGGTTGCAACTTCATCCATCGAGTTAAACATACACTTGACGGGAGTGCCATGTTAACCCTCGGAAATTGGAGGAGTTTGTACTCGAGGTTCACCTCTAGGCTCACCGAGAGACTCGGGAGCAGTGAAAAACTTGGGGGAGGTAGGAGTTGGTTCCATCACTAGGACAAAAAAAGTCAACGTAGAGCCACGTTTCCAAGGAAATGGGCTCTTTTTACATCCTCCATTGCTGGAGGGACCACGCTCCACCATCTTCTTCGTCAGAGGAGAAAAACTCCCCACAAACGAAGCAAGAAGGGTAGGAGAGGAAAAACCCACAGTGGATACAACCGAAGTATTAACCATATCCACGGGTTTTAGGAAAGGCGAGACATCTGGAATGGAATTCAATAGAGGTGGCTCCAAAGAAGGAGCGATAAACACCTACGCCTTTCCAAGCGCATGTGCTCTCACAGCGGGAGCCGAAAGAGATTCAGATGTAGTGAGTTCAGAGGGAGAAGAAGGGAAAGAGGGGGACACAACAGGAAGTGTATTCTTCTCTTCCTCCTTCTTTTGTGAGGAAGCTTGCTCAGCCAGGAGAGCCTTTCGTCGATGCTTGTGCTCATGTGTAAGGCAGTTTCTGCGGCTCTTCGAACCAAAAGCCATAACTTGTGAAGGGACGAAAGGATCCTGATCAACTAGGGGAGTGTCCTCTACAATTGTTTCTAGTGGAAGGACAGACTCCTGGATGGGAGCAAAAGGAGCAAGTTTAGAAAAAATGGGAGGAATCGACTGTAGTGCCTTGGCAGCGAGCCTCTTCCCATTCACTATTTTAAGAACGAGAATAGTAGGAGGCCGTAAAGGTTAGGACAAAGAGGACTGTCCACAAAGAGATTTCTATCTACCATACCGAATGAGCCTAGGCTCTATGGGAAAGATATGAAGCTCAAATGTGGGATGCTTGGCCTTTTGCAAAGTGGGCACCATGGGATTCTCTCGCAAGTGTGAGACAAAAGTAGATGGATCCACTATAGGGCGAGAGGAAGCATCAAGCTGAGCAATAGAAGTGGAAGAAGGAGGATCTCGGGACCACTTCTCTTCTTCTCTCCTACATGCCTTGGTGGCATCACAGTCAGCTTTTACGCAAGCTCTATGCGAAACAACATAAGGTCAAGGAGGGAACCTCACTTTTGATCTAGCATGTCCTTTCTTATAGTTTTGTTATGTATGGTACAAGAGGTCCTTCCTAGGTGGGAGAGGACCAAGAGACGTAGGCCAAAATTAATCTAGGGTATGGCTACCACGTTCAACTGATGATTTATAACCGGTGTCATGGACAACTTGTACCAAACATCCATGAATAAAATTTAGACATTTATGCACAATCAAGGTAACTACATTCATAGCTACCAACCAGGAGATACTTAGCTTCACTCTGAAGAGTTCAAACCCCAGGATGATGTCAAACCTAAGGCTCACAAATTTAGGTCCAACGAAGACCAACAGGACAATACTCCCTATAAGAGGTATGGAAAGTCCATCATGTGTGCAGACGGTACTTTCAGGTGCATCATATCCATCCTTATGCAGGAAGTTAATTAGCATGATTTCCTCAGTTATGATATTCACTTGAGATGTTGGATCAATGAGAACACCTGCTATAATATTCCCATTTATCCTTGCAAGAATGTAAAGAGGAGATGGATCTCTATTGAAGCCCATCGGTAGGTCCTGTGAGGTGAAGGTTATGCTAGTACCACTACTCATGGTCTGCGCAAAGGGAATAGGTTGGTTTAAGAAAGAGGCTACCATGCACACTAAACAATACTTCTATAGAGCCTCCTAAGGTTTATGAGATAGGATAGTGACCTAATTAAGGTTTCATTACACAAAACCATCATAACCTTCCAACTACACCTAGTAGGGGTTGCAGGTTGGGTTGTAAGGCAGAAGCCTTACAACACTCACACCTACAACACTCCTAGAACATGAGGAAAGGGGACTCTCAGTATTACAAAATGGAACCAAAATGGTTCACGTCAAGTTCACCAAAAATGTAAGAGAGGGGGACCAACCACTGCAAGGCCCCAGCTCATGAAAGGCCAAGAGTAGAAAGGCTACCCTAACTTACCTTAGTTAAAATTAAGGTTAGGATAGAAGGAAGGAGAATGATGAAGACTATGAAGTCCTTCAATCACACTACAATCCCAAGAACTGGAAAGGGACTAGACGAGTCGGTCTTCAAACTGAAGTCTGAATCTCAAGTAGCTCTCTGTCTGAGGATAGAAGTGCGGTTCTTGGACGACAACGCAACACACTGGCGTCTCATAGGTGCGTTGGCGTCTGTATGACTAGAAAACCAGAAAGATGAGATTCAAACTCTAAAGGGGAGACTGGTAGCCTAGTTTAAAGGTTTTTGAAGTGATAGAACAAGATTAAGAAGAGTGAAATGTAAATATTGATATGATAAAGGAAGTAGATTACCGCAAAGGTGATGAAGATGATTCCGCACAACAGTCTTCTCGCCAGCTTGCTTCAAGCTTTCTCCACCTGCACACAAAGAAAAGGGGAATGTTGGGGCTGTTTAGGGGCCTGTCTCAGTCAGACCCTATTTTGGTGATTCCACCTCCATGGACAACCAAGTTTGCAATGATAGAAATAGATATAAAGAAAGGAAATACAAGCTACGTAAACATAAATCACTACAAATAGTACATGCTTACTCAGCCAAAGATGATAGAAGAGATAAGAGGAGATTACCATCTCCGTCCAAAGTTCCCAACACTTGTGGAGGAGAAGAGTGAGAGTAACTCAAGCCTTTTCCATTGTGGGGTTTGTCCTGTGCTCGCGCTATCAGAGTGATGGAGTAGTGGATAGCTACAATGGAGTGAAAAAGTGGTACTACAAAGCTTTTGAGTGCTTGAAAGAGTGGAGAAAATGTGAAGAGATGAATCCAATATGTTGTAAGACTCTCTCCAAACTTCTTCTAAAGAGAACAATGGATGGAAGATTGAAGAATATCAAGGAAATGATGAAAAATGACCATATTTGGGTTAGTCAGCCGAAGAGGGATGTTACTCTTTGACATCGAATCAAAATTGTAATGCCTCTGCTATCTCTACCCACATGAATCTGCCAGGGACATAAGCATGTCATGCGGACATCTACGCGTTGCACGGACGTCCCCAATAGAAACACCCCCACCGACACTCAAAACAGGTGCCAAGTGTGATGTAGACAGTAGGCTTAAGTGGAATTAAGCCTCTACCTTAGGTTTTCTAAAGTGTAAGGGGGAAAAAGAGAATTTACATTAGAGGTGCAAATTCACATTTATACAATCACAAATTTTAGCACAAAAACACACACAATGCAAGAATCTCCTTTGATATGATGCTTAAATATTGATGGTGGCTCCAAAATGTTTGAAGAACTGCTCTTGAATGCTCTTGGATGAATACCTGAAAGCTTAGATTTCTTAGATATCTTGTTAGGAAAAAAATGAGAGAAGGAACCTTGCATTTATACTTATCTATGCTTAATATCTCAAAATTACATTACATCGAGCTGACATGGGAAAGTATTAATTAAAGGAGGCTAAACCCCACCATAATTTGAAATTAAATCCGGAAAATAAGCCAAGGAGAGCTAAGATTCCCTAGGTGGCATCTTAGTCCCGAGGCTCAAATCTTGGGGCACAAACTCCAAAAAGGGACCTTTTTAGGTGCATTCAAAATCAAGGTCCCAATACCTTTGGGGGACTAAGATGCCCTAGGTGGAATTTTAGTCCTAACCCAAAAATTAGGGACACACAGATAGAATCATTAAATGATGATTTTCCCTTTGATGATTGTCGAGATTAGCCAAAAAAAGATGTAGTTTATTAGGCTTATGGATACAAAATAGGGTCAATTAAGGCATAAAGAAGGATAAATGAAGCAACGTGGGCCCAAAAAAGTGTGAAAATGCAAGGGTATGCATTTTCCTACACTACATTTAGCCCCCACTTTCTTCAAATTCACACTAAAGTATCCAGCCACACAATCAAGAGGGGTTCAGAGGTACAAATGGTAGTAAGATAAGATGAAAATAAACAAAAGGGTGGCCAAGCCCCTAGGATCAAGATCCTATGACAAACCAACATAGGTAAAAAGGAACATGCATGTAGATGATATATGAAGCCATAATCAGATCATAAACATACACCATCAAAGACAATAAAAACAATGTAGTGTAGGAAAATGCATACCCTTGCATTTTTGCATTTGTTTGGGCCTTTCTTGCTTTATTTATCCTTCTTTATGTCTTAATTGGCCCTATTTTTCATCCACAAGCCTAATAAACTACATATTTTTCTAGTTAATCTCGACAATCATCAAAGGGAAAATGAGCATTTAATGTTTATGTTTGTGTGTCCCTCATTTTTGGGTCAGGACTAAAACACCACCTAGGGCGTCTTAGTCCCCCAAAGGTCTTGAGACCCTAATTTTGAACACACCTGAAAAGGTCCCATTTTGGAGTTTGTGCCCTGAGAATTGAGCCTCAAGAGTAAGATGCCACCTAGGGCATCTTAGTCCTCCTTGGCTTATTTTTGGGATTTAATTTCAAATTTTGGCGATATTTAGCCTCCTTTAATAAATATTTTCCTATTTCATTTTGGTGTGGTGTAATTTTGGGATCTTAAGCATAAATAAGTATAAATACAAGGGTCCTCCACTCATTTTCAGATCTTATCACATCTCTAATCAATCAATCAAGTATTTAAGCATTCTTTCAAGGGTATTTAAGCTTATGACATATAGAAGAATGAAGGTACATATAGAGGAATGCACAAAAAGATAGAGAACATCAAAGAAAATATCACGAGGGATCATAATATGCACATGCAATCACTCAAAAGAAATCAAAAGGACTAGTGAGGCATAGGTGAGTCAACCTAAAGCATGTCATTCACCTCCCAATCTCATTTTTTATAAGCGAAAGATAGATGATGAACCTAAAGGACAACCAAAAATGCCTTACTACGACAAGGCCATCTAATTCTTGCCCCCATTGAGTGCAAGGAAAAAATGAGTTGAGGTAGGTGATGAGAAAGATCATGTAATAGTGAGAATGTCAAGATTCTACAACTATTACATGATAAGAGAGGGAAGGTTATGCAATCACTTGGTGACAATCATTGCCATCAAAGTGAAAGTTTTGCAATATTAACTTGAATGCATGGCACTCATCAGTACTATGAATGAGATTTTGATGGTATGCGTAATGTGGTACTTTTGAATCTTTAGGGTAAAGCAGTAGTCTATTCATGGGTGATAATGTTATTAATTCTTTGTTTAGAAGCAATTGTAGTTTTCAATTCAATTTTAGGTGGTGGACGAGGAGGTTGTATCTTTTGTAATTTGTAGGGTCTTTTGTGTTTCTCGATTCACCAACTTCTCTAGTTGAAGGTTGAGGGGGAGGACCTAAGATGATCCTATCATCCTTGTCAGTCAGAGAATCAAAGATCACCATACCATCACTACAAAGCTTTAGGTATTCTCAAGGAGGTTGTATATTGTGAGGGATATCTTGATATCCTAACCTTATTGTGTTTTCATTGGTTGATATTTTCTCTAGGAGTTGATGAATTTCATGTTTACTTGTTGTATCACATCCTTGTTTACTTAATATTGTGAATCCTTTGCCATATGTTTCTTTGAGATTGATTGGAGTGTTTGATACTTTGTTGTCATAGGATGGTTGAGTATTTATTTGTTTAGAGGAACTAGGTTCACCTATTTTAGGGAACTTAGTTTCAAATTTTGTTTCAATTTCAGGATGTAAGTAAGAAAACATCTCAAGAGGTGGTATTGTACTAGGATTTGGTTGTTTCCTAGATGGATAAAAGGATGCATTATATTCAAGGTTGTTAAGGAAATCATTGAGGAACACATTCATGTTGTCATCATCTTCTCCAATGATGTCAACATCACAAGGAGGACATGCATTTGGAGTTGATTGAGCATGAGTGTGTTCAATATCATTAGGATTATCATCAAATGCACAACTTGACACATCTACCAAAGATTTCAAGGAAATCCAAAAATTTATGAAGAACATATCCATGTTGCAATATTGAGTAAATACACTTGAAAATGAACGAAATTGAGCTAACAACAATTCTGGAAATTGAAATAGAAAACTGAAAGTAGCCAATAGAAGCACAGAAAAGCAATTTGAAACCCTGAAAACTAAAAAGTCAAATTCAACAGGGACTAAGAGGTTAGGAAGGGCATCTTGGTCCTCTTGGTGAAATTATGAAGTTCCAGGGATATAAATAGACAAAAAACACCAAGTAGAGGGTTCTGAGCAAAAAACCCTGAGAGGGACTAAGATGCTAGGAAGGGATTTTTAGTCCTAGCAGAGATTTTTTTAAGAAAAAAAACAAATTCTTGATTGTCTACAGTGTTTACAGGTTGCCTATTTAGGGACTTGATGTTAAGAAATAAAAGACTATGCAAATGGATCCAAAGAAAAGTAACTAATAACAAGCAATTGAATACAAAATTGAATGTACCTTTTTCAAATTTTAATGCAATATCAATGTTTCTAAATACAATTGGAATGATTAACAATGCACTTTTTAGGCTGTCAATGAAGGATGCAAATGATGAAATTATACAACAAGATAAGATGTATGTACCTGGGAAGTCTGGCGATGTGATGAGGATTCTGGAAATGTACAAATGATGTCCAAATATGCTAGTGAGGACAAAGACTCCCTTATTGTTGTCTTAGTCCCATTGTTGTTTTTTGGGGTAGATGTAGAATCTTTGCATCTCAGAACAAAATCTTAAAGAATCTCTAAAAAATACCCCTAAGAGGACTAATATTCCCTAGGTGGCATATAAGTCCCGTTCTGGATTTCTAAAAAACTCTGAATGTGGTCCTAAGCTCCAAGGTCTACACTTGATTCCTTTAAGATCTCAAGTTTTGAAACTTACAGATCTAGCCTGTAGGTGAGTTTCCATGAAGATGACAACTTTTTCAAGCAACTTAGAAAATTTGTAATCTTGCACTCCAAATGATCTTCAAGTCTTCAACTAAAATTTGCAATCATAAGAATACAAGAGAGGGAAAAATTGTTGATTTCTAGTAAATGGGGGTTTTCCTTGGTCAAACCCTTGTTGGTAACTAAACCTTGAAATAAAATGGAATAATCGAGGGAAATGATGAATGAACAACATGTAATGCTAAAACTCACCAAACCCTTCTTGTAAAGTCTACAAACTTGTGTGAAGTGGCTATAGCTTAGATGTAGATCTTGGAACACTTGAATGCTTGATAGTTCTTGACTTTAATTGCTTGCTTGAATCAAAGCCCTACATAAAAAATGTTAGCACAAAAACACACATGATGTAAGAATCTCCTTTGGTATGATGCTTGAATCTTGATGGTGGCTCCAAAATGTTTCAAGAAATGCTCTTGAATGCTCTTGGATGAATACTTGAATGCTTAGATTGCTCAGATATCTTGTTAGGATAAAAGTGAGAGAAGGAACCTTGTATTTATACTTATCTATGCTTAATATCTTGAAATTACATCACACCAAGCCGACATAGGAAAATATTAATTAAAAGAGGCTAAATCCCACCAAAATTTGAAATTAAATCCTAAAAATAAGCTAAGGAATAAGATTCCCTAGGTGGAACCTTAGTCCCACGGCTCAAATCTCAAGGGACAAACTCCAAAAAGGGACCTTTTTAGGTGCATTCAAAATCAGAGTCCCAAGACCTTTGTGGGACGGAGACGCCCTAGGTAGCATTTTAGTCCTGACCCAAAAATAAGGGACACATGGAAATAATCATTAAACGATCATTTTCCCTTTGATGTAGTTTATTAGGCTTGTGGATGCAAAATAGGGTCAATTAAGACATAAAGAAGGGTAAATAAAGCAAGGCAAGCCCAAACATGTCTGAATATGCAAGGGTATGCATTTACCATCAAAAAATAAGGTGAGGAAATGGCCACCTATTTCTCTATGATGATTTGATATTGTCCTAGGATCCTTAATTGGATTGAACATCAACCTCTTAAGGTGAGTCAATTTTCAATTACGAGGACCTAGGAAGGGGTTCTTTCAAATTTTAGGGGTTCGCCACTAAGAAAATTCTTGGAAAAGACAAATACACATTTGTAAGAGAGGAGGACCAACCGCGTTCAAGACCCCAGGTCATGGAGAGCCAATAGTGGAAGGCTTCCCTAACTTACTTCACTCTAAAGGGATGTTTTGAAATAGGGGACAAGAATGATGAGGACTATAAGGACCTTCAATCACTCTACAAACCAAAATTTTAAATTGGGGCTAGGTGAGGCAGTTTTTGAGTTTAATATTGTACCTTAGGTAGCTCTCTACCCAAGGACAAAAATACAGTTCTAGGACAACAATGCAACGAACTAGCGTCTCTCAAGTGCACTGGCATCCATACAACTAGAGGACCAAAAATATAGTATGAACCATCATAAATCAAGTTGACAGCCTAGCTAGTGACTTCTAAAGGAACAAAACATAATTAAAAAGTAAAAAAGGTACATACAAATATGGTAAAATACATATATGAGAGCTAAAGTGATGAAGATAATCTCATTGAGGTGTTAGTTCACCAACTAGCTCCAAGAAGCATGTCCACCTACACACAAGAAACATGGGAAATATTTTGGGGCTATATAGGGGTATGTCTTAGTCAGACCCTCATTTTCGTGTTTTCACCTCCACAGACAACTAGATAGCAATGCGGGAGAAATGTGTGATAAAGAAGAAAAGAAAGGAAGTACACAAATAACACTACAAAATAGTAAATAGCTACTCAACCAAATCATAAAGGAGAGGATCGAAATATTACCGCCTCCACCAAGAGCTCACTAGCCAATGGAGGAGAAAGAAGGCTTGAATAATCAACACAACCTCAACTACAATGAAGGGACGTGTTCCATCACCACTTGAATGTGTATGCAAGTACATACCATCCATGAGTGTATGTTTCTTACCTTATAGGATTTCTCACCCGATAAACAACTAGGAGTTCTATTGTCTCAGAGTGAGTATGCATTTTTCAGACAAATAACCTAGATCCAATCCACATCATGATGGACAAATGTTCAAATCTTGTTCTGATTCTCTTTTATTTCTTTTCTCATTTTTCATCTTTCGTAGTGTATGCTTTGCCTTGTTGCAGTTCTTAACATCATTTTCATTTGTGTTCCTTTGTGCTTATGTTGGTTTTCCATGGGATCTTGATCATCCCTATTGATAATTGTAATCTCATCTTGCTAGCATTGGTACATTGGAATCCCCCTTGATGCGTGTTTTTCTACTTTAGTGTGAGTTTGAAGCAAGTTCATCCCCTCACTAAAGTGGGGGCTAAATGTAGCATCGAAAAAATGGTCCTTTAGCTTTTTCGCACTCATTTGGGTTCTCCTTTTGGATTTTGGCTTAATGTTGCCTCAATTTAGGGTTGTAATGTGGAGAACACATTCACATTAGATCTTGGGCCATTGTGAACTAGTGTGTTTTAATGGTACATTGTAAAGGTTTTGTAAAGTGTTGTAACACACTTTTACCCTTTTCTAGGGTTTTATCAATTAACTAAGCATAACAAACATAATTTATCTTAACATTTCCTTATTTGGTATGTTGTAAACCGTTGTAACACACTTTCACATTCGTCTAGGCTTTTCATCAATAATTGGGATTTCTCATGCTTTAATTGGCCTTATTTATGTATATTTTTTAGGATAATCCTGAAAAAAAGCATTTAAAACATCAAAATCCTGAAAACCCACCTCAAATTCCTAAGGTGGGACTCATGCACCACTCCGGGCGAATGAGTCCCCCTAAGGGGACTCATTCACCCGGAGTGGTGAATGACTCCCATTTAACTCAAAATCAAATTTAATTTAAATCTTTGGTAGGATTTTATTCTCCAAGATCCAATGTCGGCTCGTAGTGTTGTAATTTTAGGAATTCTTGCATAATTGAGTATAAATACAAGGTTCATAAACTCATTTTCATCTAAGACTTTTGTGAGAGAATCCTTATAGAAAATTGAGTTCACAAGAGCATTCAAGGATTTCAAGGGTATATTATCAAGCATTCAAGATAATTCTTCAAGCATCAATCATCATGTCAAAGATCACATCCTCCATGTTTGTTATTGTACTCACAATTGTGATGTAGAGTTAATGATCCAAGCAAGCATTACATTCAAGATCTATCTCCTTCAAGCAAGAGTCAAGAACCACATCTATTGTAGCCATTTCAAGCATAATTGCAACACTTTATTGTTAGGGTTTGGTGAGTTGTAACATTGTCTTTTTTTCATTCATCATTCTCCATTTATATTTGCTTTTATTTCAAGGTTTAATTACCAACAAGGGTTTTCCTTGGTGAAACCCCTATTCTCTAACCCCAAAAGCATTTCCCCCTCTTCTTGTGTGTGATTTTCAGGTCTAGGTTGCAAATTTTTCAAGAAGCAAAGTTGGAGAAAAGTTGTCAAAGTTTCCATTCAACCTTGGAGAAGCTTGGAGAAGATGTATTGGTGTTATTTTGTAGATTCAGATATGAAAACTAGTTAGGAAGAGAAGAGAATATTGAGAGGCACAAAATCTACTTCAGAATATCCAGAAAATAAGAGGTGGACTGATTCACCACTATTGGTGAATGAGTCCCACTGTAGAGGCGTTAACAAGATTTTTGTAGATTTGGATACCCTTTTAGTTGAAACCCGCTCTTGCATATTTCCTCAAAAATTGGACTAATTCACCCAACTTGGTGAATCAGTCTCGGTCAGCATAAACAACCAAATTTTTAGTGGTCCAGATATCCATCCTACCTTCTTCAATCTTCCAAGTGCACACTTTTAGTTTCATAGTATTTTACTGCATTTTACTTATCTTGATAGTTCATTTTGCATACTACACTATGTTATCAAAAATATTATTTTCTAAGATTACACTTGGTGGTGAACCCCCTCATTTAACATCATTGAATCCCCTAGAGCATTCCCTTTTCTAGATTTCAATCTCTTTTTGCATTGAATTCCCAAGGGTTTTTTCTTGAGTGAAATGTGTTAAAATTGACCTCTCTCCTTTTGGGTTTAAACCCTAGAAGCCCTAGAGAGGACACCCATTTTTAGTCATTTCATTTTGGTGAACCTACATTTAGAACATCATAATTTTTATTTGGAGTGCATTTACATCCTAGATTTAGCTTGCATTAACATTGCATAAGGTCTTGCATTAGTTAATTTGCATTCTTGGGTTTCAATTTTTGCATTAGTGAAAAGCTCATTTAGCTTGCATTGTTGCACTTAATTTCATTGAAAATCAGAAAAATTCTGCATTCACATATGAGATTTGTATAAAAAAATATAAAAATCATAAAATTCAATTCAAAAATTCTAAAAAAATTCTAAAAAATTAGTACTTGAACTCATTTGCCACCTTGGGTGAATCAGTGCCTTTGCATATTTTGCATTGCATTTTCTATCATTTATAGTTCACATTTTGGGTTTTTGTTTGTTGTTATTTCCTTTCTATTTTAGTTTTCATTCTTTTTGCATTTAGCTTACATTCATTCATCTTGTGGGTTGATTAAAAATTTAAATTACATTTACAACATTGTTCAATAGTTTAGAATCTGAAATTTGCATCATGGATATGTGCTTTGACAAGCTTTAGATGTCGTTAAAATCCTTAGTGGATATATCTAGTTGTGCCTTTGGAAATGAACCTAATGTCATTGAACTCAATCAAGCTCACTCAACTCCTAATGCATGTCCTCCTCGTGATGTTGGAATCATTGTAGAAGAAGATGATAGCATGAATAGGTTCTTAAATGATTGTCTTAATAACCTTGAGGCTAACAAATCCTTTTATCCATTCATGAACCAACTAAAACCTCCTACCATACCACCTCTTGGGATGTTTGGTTATTTGCATCTCGAAACAAAGGTTGAACCTAAGTTCCCTATAATAGGTGAACCTAATTCCTTTAAGAAAATAAACAATCAACCCTTTTATGATAACAAGGTCACAAATACTCCCATAAATCTTCAAGAAACATATGAAAACAACTTCATAATCTTAAGAAAGCAAGGGCGTGATACAATAAGTGAAAATGAAATTCATCAACTCCTAGAAAAAATACCAACTAAGGAAAATATAAAGGGAATAGGATATCAAGATCCCCCTCACAACAAACATGTTCCTAAAGAATATCTAAGGCTCATAGAGATGGTATGGTTATCTTAGATCATCATCCTGATTTGAATGTTCTTCCTTAAGAAAATCCAATGATTCATAACAATGAGAGGATATCCTTAGGTCCTCCTCCGCAACCTTCAACTAGAGAAGTTGGTGAATCTAGGAAATGCAAAAAGCCTTACAATTTACAAAGACTACAACCTCCTCGCCCACCACCCGAAATTGAATGCAAACTACAACTAATTCTTAACAAAGGATTCATAACATCACCACCTATGAATATATTAGTCCTCTATCCTAAGGATGCAAAGGTCCCACATTTTGCATATCACCGAGTTCACAAACATAGCACCGAGGAGGATTGTGCATTCCATTTAATACTAAAGAAATTTCAGTTTGATGGCAATGAATTATATTATGTTATTGTCTAGCCTTGTTCTCCCCCTTGTCATGTAATAGTTGTAGAACACCCTCTTCTCACTATTACATGACCTTTCCCATCACATACCTTGGCTCATTCTTGTCTCGCACTCAATGAAGCATGAAGTTGATAGCCTTGTCCTAGTAATGCATTTGTCTTTGTCCCTTGGTTTTGTCATTCACCTTACACTTATACAAACTAAGATTTTGAGGTGAATGACTTGCTCATAGGTTGACTCGCATTTGACTTCCTAGTCTTTTGCATTTTATTTTTTCTTTTTATTTTGTGTGATTGCATGTGCATGATATGATCCCTTGTGATGTCCTATTTTCCATCTCTTCATGGAATTCCTCTATTTGTACCTTCATTCTTCTTTATGTTGTGCATAACTTTCACTTTTCATCTTTTTCTTTTTCTTGTGTTTTCCTTTTGGAGATGATGCAAGGCATCAAGACATTCTTGTCTCCTTCATGTTGACCCAAAAGGCTTTCATTTGCCTTTTGAATTTTTTCATTTTATCTTTTTCTTTTTCTTGTGTTTTCCTTTTGTAGATGACACAAGGCATCAATAAATTTATGTCTCCTTCATGTTGACCCAAAAGGCTTTCTTTTTCCTTTTTCCTTTTTCATTTCATCTTTATCTTTTTCTTGTGTTTTCCTTTTGGGATGATGCAAGGAATTGAGACAATCATGTATCCTTCATGTTGACCCAAAAGGATTTCATTTTCCTTTTTCCTTTTTCCTTTTTCCTTTTTCATTTCATCTTTTTCTTTTTCTTGTGTTTTCCCTTTGGGGATGATGCATGGCATCGAGAAACCCTATGTCTCTTCCATGTTGACCCAAAAGTTTTCCTTTGTTTTCACTCTTTTTGTGTTATTCTTCCAGTTCTATGTGTATTTGTGGGATGATGATAGTTCCAAGTTCTCTAAAAAACATTATAGCAAAGAACATATTGACCCCAAATCCATAGATCCCTTATGTGTTTGGTGTTTTCATTTTGGGGGAAAACTCTCTTTTCTTTTCTCTTGCCTGATGCAGCCTTACTCAGAAACATATGACTTGGCATAGGGCCTTCCAAGTTGGCTCTCATGTATTCTTGTTTGCATTTTTCATTTTCTACTTTAAATAAATTTCTCACAGTATGGTGTTTAGCAATTTCTTTAAATTTGGGGCATACATTGGCATTATTCTCTTACATTTTCTTAGTGTAGCCTTCTTGCTTCATATGATGCATTTTTTTTCTTTGTGGATGACATTGGGTGTAATGTCCTTCATGAGCATGATCTCTCTTAGCATATTACATTCCTCTTAGTGGCTTGATGTGACACACTACATCCCCTAAGTTGCAAATTTTATATTCTTTGATTATTCCTCTCTTGGAGACATTAGGCACAATGTTCCCTAAGCTAAAGACCTCAGATGAACTAAGCAAGACTCCTTCGAATATTTTCTACTTTGCATTTTTTTTTATATGGCCACCTTGCATAACACAACTTGCATGCCTGTGGATCCATCTTGTTTGTATTTAAATGCACAAGAAAATTGAGAGGAGGGTTAGTAAATTGTACCAAATTTATTTACTTCTAGACTTAATCAATTCCACTTTAACCCAATCTATTATTAAGTGTAAACATGAAAATCAAATAATACAAACCAAACACTAGAGACACCAAATTTTATGTGGAAAACCCAATGAGGGAAAAACCACGGTGAGCATTAGCTCACAATATAGTAATAATGCAATACTAGATACAAAGGATCACTGCCTAGATACAAAGGCTCGCTACCTATAATAAGACTCACTATCCAGAAGGAGGCTCACTGCCTACAAATAAAGAAAAGATAAATAAAGATCCACCACAATAGGTTCCACACATTTACGGCTTGATCAGAAGATAGTAGACACCATCAACTCACTGCTTTTAGGAATCTAACACATCAAAGTACTGTTGCCTTAATTCATTCCTACACACTCTACTTTTTGCACTTGTTCGCACTTCACTTGCTTGATTCCCAATTCGCAACATCTTGATTTTATTTTATACCATCTTCAACCCTAGAAGCATTCTCCAAGGTTAGTTATACATGCTTCAATTTACAAATTCAAATTAGGTTAGCTACTCAACATTCTCATGGTGGATAAGAATGGGAGAGGACCAATTACTCATTTAATTATGAACCAAACAACATCTTGGATCAATCACACGCTTCCTCAATTCGATGCAAAATATTTATATAACATGTAGACGCCAGGTCGGCCAAACCTAATGAAAACACCAATAATCTTTGAAGTATGCACATCTCCAATAAGATGATCACACATGGATCACCCAATATGCTCCACTAAACATCTTAACATATCTAAGAAACCTTCAAGTACATCCGTAACAACTACAACAACCTTCATGCACAAAACATTGTTCAACAGTCCAACTAGACCAACCAACAACATACAAGAGCTTTGGAGCAAGTCTTTTGGAGTTCTAAATCACAAGAATGTTTGTTAGGACATAGAGAATGTCAACATTAACCTTCTCCCAAATCCACAAGATCTGAAACAAACCACTCGAAGACTACAAATAAAAAATAAATCTCCTGGACTATAGATAAACAATTCTGAGAAACCAGTTCACACATAGTGAACACATATTTCATTCTCCATTCATCTAGAAGCTAAAAATCAGGATATATTATCCATTGAGGCTCATAAACACAACTACAGATCCATAAAGGCATAGGATCAATACAAAATAAATGCAAAGCAGAACATCAAAGCACACACAAAACACAAATTCAATAATTCCTTTATTATTTATTAATTTTCTAAAAAGCACTTGGCAAAAACACAACTACAACTTCATAAATATAGTTGCATGTACTCTAAACACTTCTATAGTGTCTCAACTATGCAAGTACCATATGCAATAACATTGAACTGTGTTGACATCAATGACAACATTAATGACAACACCACAAAACACATCCATACTTGCAACGATATCCCCCTTTTTGATTAATGGAAACACATGATGTGAAAAACCATCAAAGACAACATACAGATTATCATGCTTCTTCTTCCCTTTCTTCTTTAGACAACCTGCACAAGCATTTCTGCACTCTCTTCTTCTTTCAATTTTTTAACATGACTCTCTCTCCCCCTTTAATATGAATGGAAATGGAAAGTTTTGCATGAAAAAACTTGTCATATAAAGCTCTGATTTCTCCCCTTAGGAGTGCACCCACATTACATACTGCAACTCTCTACTCCCTATGAGAAGTAGACCTCAATCATTAGTCCAAATAAAAAAGAATCTTTGAATCCACTAGACTGATGAACCTCCATGTACACTTAGTTCAAGGAAGGAGGGGAAGTAACCCATAAAATTCCCCTGAGATACTCAAAAGTATCCTTCAGATGGGCCTTAGTGAATATATCAACAATTTGTTCCTTGGTATACACATATTCAAGTCTAACTTCATTCTGTAGCACCTTCTCCCTCAAGAAGTGATACCTGATAGATATGTGCTTTATCCTAGAATGCATCCCCAGATTCTTTGAAATGTTTATTGCACTTGTATTGTCAAAAAAGATAGATATAGGCTCATCACACATCACACCTATGTCCTTCAAATTTTTCTTCATCCAAAGTACTTGTGTACAACAAGATGTTGCTGCAATATATTCAGCTTCTACAATGGATAAAGAAACAGAATCATGTTTCTTACTCAACCAAGAGACCAATCTTCCTCCAAGGGATGATGCTCCTCCACTTGTACTCTTCTAGTCATCTTCACAACCATCCCAATTTGCATCAGTGTAGGAATTCAATGTGAAATTAGTATCCTTAGGATACCATAGCCTATAATTTGAAGTTCCTTTTAGATATATGAATATCCTCTTCATAATTGTAACATGTGCCTCTTTAGGTTCAACTTGAAATCTTGCAACCAAACATATTGCATGCATGATATCCGGTCTAGTGGTAGTATGATACAACAATCCACCAATCATAGATCTGTACATGCTCTGAGCAACTTTATAAGATTCATCATCCTTACTCAACTTACATCTGGTTACCATAGGGGTACAAAATAGTTTGGAGTCATCTATTCCAAAATTCTTCAACAATTCCTTAACATACTTAGATTGTGAAATGAATATCCCCATATTAGTTGGATTTAATTGAAGTCCATGGATGAAATTCAACTCACCAATCATAGACATTTCAAACTCTTTTTGCATCTCTTCTACAAAATTCTTACACATACCTTCATTTCCACCAAAGATAATATCATAAACATATACCACAACAATCAACATTTTATTTCTCTCAACTTTGAAGTAAAGATTATTGTTTGTAGACTCTTTGTTGAATATTTTTTGTTTCAAGTATATATCTAACCTTACATACCAAGCTTTGGGAGCTTGTTTAAGTCCATACCATGCCTTTTTCATCTTAAAAACCATATCTGGTTTATCTAACAACTAAAATCCTTTTAGTTGTTCCATGCATACTTCTTCTTCCAATTCTCCATTCAAAAATGTAGACTTGACATCCATCTGGTACACTTTGAAGTCTTTATGAGCTGAAAATGCCAAGAACATCTGAATGGCCTCCATAATTGCTATAGGTGAAAATGTCTCTTCAAAATCTATTCTTTCAACCTGTGAATATCCTTTGCATACAATTTTTTCTTTATTTATTACCACTTCACCATATTCATTTAGTTTATTTCTGAATACCCACTTTGAATCAATTACATTCTTATTCACTAGTCTAGGGACTAGTTCCCATGTCCAATTCTTCTTTATCTACTGCAGTTCCTCTTTCATTGCTCTAACCCAACTCTCATCATTGCATGCTTAACTCATAGTCTTAGGTTCTATCTTAGAAAGTAAACACAAGTTTACCTCAACCACTTTGCTTCTTGTCTTTACACCCTCACTTATGTCTCCAATTATATGTTCCTTCGGATGATTTCTCTATACATATTTAGGAGTCTTAGGTGCAAGTTTTGAAATCTTATCTTCATCACTTTATTCTTTCTCTTTCTTTTCTTCTTCTTTTACTTGCTTGTAGATAGGATCATTTGGTTCAACTTCACTTATTTCTACTAGTCTATACATAACTTCATCAAATTTTACATTATCACTTTCAACTATCTTTCTCAGTCTTTTATTGAAGTATCTATATGCCTTGTTATTATTTGAATATCCAAGAAAAATTCCTTCATCACATTTAGCATCAAAATTTCCATGATTTTCATCATCTCTTTTAATGTAACATCTACTTTCAAACACTTTAAAGTATTTAACAATAGGAGTCTTACCAGTCCATAACTCATAAGGATTCTTAGTGATGTTACCTTTGATCTAAACTCTATTAAGAATTTAAACAACAGTGTGTATTTCTTCTCTCCAATACACATCATGAACATTTTCTTCTTTTATCATAGTTTTGGTATCCTCTTGAATAATCTGGTTCTTTCTTTCCACAATTCCATTCTGCTGAGGGGTTCTAGGGGAAAAATAAATTAAACTCACCAGAAGTAAATTCTCCACCTCTATCAAACCTTAAACATTTTATTCTCAAGTTTGCCTCATTCTCTACTCTTTCCTTGAATACTTTGAATCTATCAAGAGCCAGAGTTTTCTCTCTAATAAAAGTATCCCATGTCATCCTAGAGTAATCATCAACCAAGAGATTAAAATACCTATCACCATTAAGGATTCCTGTTCTTATAGGACCGCAAAGTTATGTATGAATCAATTCCAACATTTCAGTAGATGATTGTTCTTTTCCTTTAAAAATTCTTTTTTGTTTTCCCAATTGAAAGCTTCTGCAAATTGAATTTGAAGGATTTGCAATTCTAGGTAGATCTCTAACAACTTCTTTTGAACTGATCCTGATCAGATTGTTGAAATTTGCATGTCCCATCCTCCAGTGCCATAACCAATTTTCATTAATTTGTGAAAAAAAACACTGACCATCACCACTCTTAAGTTGATAGATGTTTCCACGAGTTCTTCCTGCTGCTACCATAGTTCTAGATCCTATTCTAATCTCATAGGTGTTATCCTAAAACAAAAGCTTAAATCCTTTGCTACACATTTTCCCAACACTCAATAGGTTATGCCTTAAACTGTTAACATAATAGATGTCATCAGTACTATGTTTTCCATCAAAACCAATTTTTCCTTTACCAACAATCTTAGCACCAGAATCATCTCCAAACATAACTATTCCTGCATCATACTTCTCAAGTTTAGTGAACTTACTTTTATCTCCAGTCATGTGATTTGAACATCCACTATTAATTACCCAATAGTCTTCATATTGTCTAGCATGAAAACAAGTCACTAGAGTACCTTCCATCTCATCCTTCTTGCTCTCCGGATCAAATTACCTTGCACATCTTCCATGGTTAGCAGATATAGCTTTACTTTCTAGGGCTAGAAATAAACATTCATCTTTATCCTCCTCAAAGTTAGACTCATCATTAGAAATTCCTACATCTTCTTTACAACTTCTTGAACTTCCTATCCTTTTTTTCTTTGTAGTTGTTATTATCTTTGTTCTTCTTACGATTAGTTCTATTTGTACATATTGAGGCATAATGACCAATATTTCCACAATTGAAACATTTAAAGGGCAACATACCTTTGTATTTACTAGTACCTTTCTTCAATTTCCTTGTGAAGTTTTCTTCCAACTCTTCTGAACTGTCATCATATGAGTGATCTCCTATCTTGATTTCTTTAAAGGTTGTTTTAGTTTTCTCCTTATTTCTTGCAAATTTTCTCATCTCGAACGTAGTCAAGATGCCAAATAGGAGCTCCTTAGTAAATTTCTTTGGTACATATGATTCTTCAATAACAGAGACCTTATCATTGTAATTCTTTGGTATGGTCATCAAGATCTTCTCAATTATATCTTCATCTAACATGGTACCAGTTTGACTGTTGATCTTATTTTCTACAAGTTCAACTCTCTGATAATAGCTTGCAATATTGTCACCCTCTTTCATTCGCAAGTTCTCAAATTTGTGCTTAGCTGTTAGCTTCCTTGAAAATTTTACTCTATCATTTCCTTCATAAATATCTTTCAATTTTTCCCATACTTCATAAGCAGTTCCTAAAGAGATAACTTTTGTCCTTTCAGTTTTAGATAGAGCACTGATGATAGCATACCTTTCCATTCCATTCTCCTCATAAGAAGCAATTTCATCTATAGAGGAAGGACCAGTGGATGGTGCAACATACTTTGTCTCCATAGCTTTCCAAGTCTTGAAACCAAGAGAGACCAAATAATTTCTCATCTGCTCTTTCCAATCACTATAATCAGCTCAATAAAAAATAGGGATTTGTTACTTGTGCGCCATCTGATCTACCTCAAGCAGTTAAAATTATCACCAAGGAACATGAGCTTTGATACCAATTGTTAAAATGAACAAGATAACTGAGAGGGGGGGAGTGAATCAGTTGTACCAAATTTATTTACTTCTAGACTTAATCAATTCCACTTTAACCCAATCTATTATTAAGTGTAAACATGAAAAGAAAATAACAAAAAGGAAACACCAGAGACATCGAATTTTACATGGAAAACCCAATGAGGGAAAAACCATAGTGATTATCAAATCACAATATAATGTAATACCGGATATAAAGGCTCACTGCCAGAGGGATCACTTCCTAGATACAAAGGCTTAATGCATACAATAGGACTCACTATCTAGAAGGAGGAACACTACCTATAGATAAATAAAAGACAAATAAAGATCCACCATTATAGGTTCCACACATTCACAACTTGATCAGAAGATAGTAGACACCATCAACTCACTGCTTTCTGGAATCTAACATATCAAAGTAGTTTTGCCTTAATTCTTTCTTACACACTCTACTTTTCACACTTGTTCGCACTTCACTTGCTTGATTCCTAATTCACAACATCTTGTTTTTCTTTCATATGATATTCAACCCTAGAAGCATTCTCTAAGGTCGACTATACGTCCTTAAATTTAAAAATTCAAATTAGGTCGGATACTCAACATTCTCATGGTGGATAAGAACGAGAGAGGACCAATTAATCATTTAATTAGGACCTAAACAACATCTTCAATCAATCACATGCTTCATCAATTCAATGCAAAATATTTATGTAATGTGTAGACACTAGGTCGGCCAAACCTAATGAAAACACCAATGATCTTTGAAGTGTGCGCATCTCCGGCAAGATGATCACACATGGATCACCCAACATGATTCACTAAACATCTTAACATCTCTAAGAAACCTTCAGGTACATCCACAACAACTGCAACAAACTTCATGCACAAAACATTCTTCAATAGTCCAACTAGACCAACCAACAACACACAGGAGGTCTGGAGCAAGTCTTCCAGATCACCAAATCACAAGCACATTTTTCAAGACACAAAGAACCTCAACATTAACCTTCTCCAAAATATACAAGGTTTGAAATAAACCACCGAAAGATTGTGGAGAAAAACCATCTTTCCCAGTCCACACATAAACAATTCTGACAAACTAGTTCACACACTATGAACACATCTTTCATTCTCCATCAATCCAAAAGCTAAAAGTTGGGATATATTATCCATTGAGGCTCACAAAAAAAACTAAGGATTCACATAGGCATAGGATCAACACAGAAGAAATGTAGGGCACAACACCAGAGCACACACATAGCACACATTCAACATTGCCTTAATTATTTCTTATTTTTTTCAAAAGCACTTGGAAAAAACTCAACTACAACTTCATAAATATAGATGCATGTACTCTAAACACTTCTATAGTATATCAACTATACAAGTACATCTAAAATCACACTGAACTACGTTGAAATCAATGAGAAAATTAATGACAACACCAACAAGCACATCCATACTTGCAATAGTTTGTTCATGAGCTCTAAGCATACAAACTTTTTCTTGTCTCATGAAGCTCAAAAAGTCATTTTGTGTGGCGTGTTATTAAAGTTATCAAGAGGTATATCTTTGGTATGGTTGAACAAGAAGCCCAATCTGAGGCACGACTTTCCCCATAGCCACTTGCATGTGTGTGTGAGTACATACCAGCCATGAGTGTATGTTTCTCACCTTTTAGGACTTCTCACCCGATGGACAACTAGGAATTTCATCGCCTCAAAATGAGTATGCATTTTTGGGCAAACAACTTAGATCCGATCCACATCGTGATGGACAAACGATCAAAGCTTCTTTTGATTCTCTTTGATTTCTTTTCTCCTTTGTCATATTTAGCAATGTGTGATTGGCCTTATTTCTATTCTTAATCTCATTTTCATGTGTGTTCATTTGTGCTTATGTTGGTTTTCCATGGGATCTTGATCCTAGGGGCTTGATCATCCCTATTGGTCATTTTCATCTCGTCTTGCTAGCATTGGTACATTGGAACCCCCCTTTGATGCATGTTTATATAATTTAGTGTGATTTTGAAGCCAATTCCTCCTCTCACTAAATTGGTGCTAAATGTAGCATCGAAAAAAGGGTCCTTTAGCTTTTTTGCACTCATTTGGGTCCTTTATGTTTTTCACACTCGTTTGTGTCCTCCTTGCAGATTTTGGCTTAATGTTGCCTCAATTTAGTGTTGTAATATGGATAAAAAATTCATATTAGGTCTTGGGCCCTTGTGAACTAACGTATTATAATGGTTTTGTAAAGTGTTGTAACACACTTTCATACTTTTCTAGGGTTTTATCAATTAACTAATCATAACAAACATAATTTCAAATAATTTATCTTAACCTTTCCTTATTTGGTGTGTTGTAAAGTGTTGTAACACACTTTTACATTAATCTAGGTATTTAATTAATAATTAGTCTTTCTTATGCTTTAATTGGCCCCATCTTGTATCCACAAGCCTTATTTATGTATATTGTTTGCGATAATCCAAAAAAAAAGAATTTAAAACATCAAAATACCAAAAACCCACCTCAGATTCCTAAGGTGGGACTCATTCACTATTCTAGGCGAATGAGCCCCCTTAGGTGGGACCCATTCACATAGGGTGGTGAATGAGTCCCATTTAACTCAAAATCAAATTTAATTTAAATCTTTGGCGAGATTTTATTCTTCAAGATCCAATGTCGACTTGTAGTGTTGTAATTTCAGGAATTATTGCATAATTGAGTATAAACACAAGGTTCTTTCACTCATTTTCATCTAAGACTTTTGTGAAAGCTTCATTATAACAAATTAAGTTCACAAGAGAATTCAAGGCTTTTGAGGGCAGATTATCAAGCATTCAAGAGCATTCTTCAAGTGCATCAATCATCATGTCAAAGATCACATCATCCATGTTTGTTATTGTGCTCACAATTTTGATGTAGAGTTCATGATCCAAGCAAGCATTGCATTCAAGATCTATATCCTTCAAGCAAGAGTCAAGAACAACATCCATTGTAGCCATTTCAAGAATAATTGCAACACTTTATTGTTAGGGTTTGGTGAGTTGAAACATTATCTATTTTTCATTTATCATTCTCCCTTTACATTTGCTTTCATTTCAAGGTTTAATTACCAACAAGGGGTTTGACCAAGGTAAACCCCCATTCTCTAACCCTACAAGCATTCTTCCCTTTTCTTGTGTGTGATTTGTAGGTCTAGGTGGCAGATTTGTTAAGAAGCGAAGTTGGAGAAAATTTGTCAAGCCTTCAAAGTTTTCAAAGTTTCCATTCAACCTTGGAGAAGCTTGAAGAAGACCTATAGGTGTTATTTTGTAGATTCAGATCCTGAAACCAGTCAAGAAGAGCAAAGTAGATAGAGGTATAAAATCCACTTTAGAATCTCCAAAAAAGTGGAAGTGGATTGATTTTCCACTATTGGTGAATGAGTCCCACTATATAGGCCTGAACAATATTTTTATAGAGTTGGATACCCATTGGTTGAAACTTGCTCCTGCACATTTTCTTGAAAAATGAACTGATTTGCCTAGCTTGGCGAATGAGTCTTAGTCAAAATAAGCAACAATTTTTTTAGAGATCTAGATCTCCATCCCTCCCTCTTCAATCTTCTAGGTGCACACTTTCATTTTCATAGTCTTTTACTGCATTTTACTTATCTTGCTAGGTCATCTTGCATACTACACTATGTTTTAAAACATCTTCTTTTCCAAGTTTACACTTGGTGGTGAACCCCTCATTTGACATCATTCAATCCCCTAGAGAATTCCCCTTGGCAGATTTTAATCTACTTTTGCATTGAAATATCAAGGGTTTTTTCTTGAGTGAAATGTGTGAAAATTGACCTCTTTCCTTTTAGGTTTAAACCCTAGAATCCCTAGAGAGAAGGGCACACATTTTTATTCATTTCAATTGCAATGGTTTGATTCACACTTTCTTTATGGAGTGTTGGAGTGTTGCTTGAGAATGAAGTGAATGTTGGAAGTGCTCAAAGAATGCATATTTGTTGCTTAGAGATCCATAATGAGATGAAGATGGATGAATTTGAAGGAGAAGATGGAAGAATCTACCATTTTTGAGGTCGGTTGGTCGAAGAGGGATGTTACAAATCAACCCTAATCAAAATTGTAACTCCTTTTCCAACTTCAGACGTAGGAATCCATTAGGGATGTAAGTGCGTCACGCAGAAATTTTCTCACCATGTACACATCCCCAACAAATATTCTTCTAGTGACATAAAGGATAGATACCAAGTGGAAGGCAAGTAGCTAGTTGATGTGGAATTTCACCTTTGGATTTGGTTTTCTAAGGTGAGGATGTGTAAAAGGGGAATTTGTGTGAGGGGTGCAAATTTTCTCCTATAGATTTTGCCCCCACTTTAGCGAGCACAAATATTGATGAGTGCTTCGATAAAGTAGATCAAAGAGTAGGTAGGGTTATAAATGTATACCTGAACCATCGAGAAAGCATACCGTGATTTGGCGAGTTCGAAAGTGCGAGGTAGAACAAAGGACTTCATAGCCTTGCAGAACTATGAAGCTGCACAAAGTACATCAAAGGCCCTCAAACCAACAATCGAAAAATCCCACTTTATGAAAGTGTCTTACAAGCCCATATACCTATAAGGAGACAACCCCCAAGATCTCTCACATGAAGAAAGCCTCATGAAGTAAGTGCCTAATAGGTCCACAAACCTGCAAGAAGGTATCCCCCAAGATCTCTCATATGAAGGAAACCTAGATGAAAGTGCCTTATAGGCCCATGGAACTGCAAGGAGGTGTTCCCCAATATCTCTTACATGGAGGAAACCCTAAGGAAAGAGCGCCTTACAGATCCGCAACCTTGCAAGGAGGCATCCCCCAAGATCTCTCGCATGGAGGAAACCCAAAGGAAACGGACTCCACATAGTCAAAATTGGAAAGAAGCTTTAGAGGCACACCTGTAAGGTGAAATGTTTACTCACAGATAAAGCATGTCGAGAATAAAGTGACCATGCAAGTAGTCAAGCAAATAATCATGTAGATTGTTGATAAATTATAGATTATTTTAAAGTGCAAGAGAGATGTTCCTTCTCAAATTGATTCATCATCAAGGAATCCTTTTGAAAGATGTTCACTTCATTAAGGAATTCAAAAGGAAGAAAGTGCCTCCTCGTGAGGGGAAGGCAAAGGCTTCTTCCGCCTCAGAGGAAATTTCTCAATTTCTTTCTTTACGGACCCATGATGAAGGAAACATGTTCCGTTAGGGGTCCAAGTCAAGAATGCAATTTTAAAAAAGGTTTGAAAATATTCTGAAGAAAAGATTTGTTGGCAACGAATGCATTTTCTATAAATCAAGGCATTATAGAAAATACATTGTCACTCACGAGATGCACAACTCAAACAAAGAAGAGAGAAGGATAAGAAAAGAGTGAAAGAGGAATAAACATAGGGCACAAGGGTGATCTGATATTTTGAGGTCAAAACTGCTCATAAATATATATAAGTATAATCGTAGTATATAAATGAATTATCATCAACCCCCTACTATATTAGACCATGTGAAGAATGTGCAAGAAGACAGAGATAAAATTAAAAAACAAGTCAACATGCAAGGGGAGCCTAAATGCCCCCAACGCTTTGCATCATCCCCACTTTGTCAAAAGTCAAACACAAACATGGAAGAATGATGATACAAATAGAAGAAGGTTTACGACACACAAAATCACTCCTATACCCAAGAACCAACAAGGATGACAAGGGTCATCTAGGAACACATAGCACAATCATGGGGGAACACATCACAACACACATGCATCTAATCTAAAGATAAATAAGGAGCCTCCCCGTAACACTGATCGACCAAGAGGTTTCCCACTTTCCACTCTAGATCATAATAAGGAGAAGGATGATGAGCCTTTAGTGGCAGAATGTTAAGGGGAGGAGCTTTCGATCCTCCCACAAAAAGGGCTAAGGAAAAATCCCCCAGAAGGTCCTCTCCACTAAGGTCTTGTGGAGCTAGGGTCAATGACTTCACAGAAATAATTGACAAGGCTAGAACTTCATCTAGGGAGTTAAACATGCATTTTACTAGAGTTCCATGTTGTACCTCAATGGATAGAGAGGGTTGTGCCCGAGATTCACCTCTAGGATCAATGAGTGATTCGGGAGTGGTGACAAACTCAGGGGAAGATGGAGTTGGCTCTGTCACTAAGATGGGATAAGCTAGCATGGGAACACCTTTCAGAGAAGGTGGGATCCTCCTACACCCTCCATTGCTAGAAGGACCAAACTATACCTTCTACTCTATCAAGGGATGCAAACTCCCCACATACGAGGGAAGAGGCATGGAGGGAGAGGAGGAGAAAACCACAACATATACCATTGAAGTATTCGACATATCTATGGGTTTTGAAAATGGAGGGATGTACAAAAGGGTGGCTTAGCTAAAGGAGCGATGAACACTTGTACACTTTTGGGGTTGGGTGCACTCACAACAATAGTCATAAGTGCTACAAAAATTTTTTGAACAAAAGAAGAGGGGAGGAGAGAGGAGGATGCAACAAGAGGTCCTAAAACAAGGGCGGTCATCTCCTCATCCTTTCTCTATAAGGTGGCCTAGTCAGCCATGAGAGCCTTTCACCGACGCTTGCACTCATGCACAAGGAAATTTTGAGAACTCTTTGAGCGAGAGGCTAGCAAATATGAAGGGATTGAAGGCTCTTGCTCAGCCATAAGAGTGTCTACTATAGTTGTTTCCAGCAGAGGGACAAAATCTTGGATGGGAGCAGGAGGAGGAGGTTGAGAAATAGTTGGGGAATCAACTCTAGTGCCTCGATAGTGGGAATCTTGCTATTTACTACCCTAGGGGTAGAAGCGATGGGAGGCTGTGGGGGCTAAGACATAAGATTCTCCTTGGGGAACTTTCTTTATTCCATATCAGATGGGCCTAGGCTTCGTGGGTAGAACAAGAAGTTCAAATCTAGGATGCTTAGAATTTCGCCAAGTGGGCATCATAGGATTCTCTTGCAACTCCGATGATGCCACAATAGGGTATGAAGGGGTGTCAAGATGAAAAAAAAAAGAGGAAGAAGGAGGATCTTGGGACTTCTTCTCTTCTTCTCTTCTACAGGCCTTGGCGGCATCACAGTCAACTTTTAGGCAAGCCCTATGTGAAACAACATAAGGTGATGGAGGGTGCCTCACTTTCAACGTTAGGTGCCCTTTCTTGTACTTTTGATGTGTTTGGTACAAGAGGTCTTTCCTGGGTGGAAAATGACCAATAGGTGCCAGCCAAAAGTAATCTAAGGAGTAGATATCATGCGTGACTGGTGGTTTATAACCAGTGTTGTGAATCACATGCACCAACCCCCCATGAATGAACTTCAAGAATTTGTACACAACCAAGGGAACTATGTTCATAGATACTAACCAAGGGATACCTAGCTTCCCTCTAAAGAGTTTAGACCGTGGGATTATGTCAAACACTAGGTTCATAGACTTGGTTCCGACAAGGACCGACAACACAATAATAACTAGATGAGGTACGAAAAAGTCCGTTATGTGTATGGATGGTGCTCACAAGTCCATTGTACCCATCTTTGTGCATGAAGTTAATTAACATAATCTCCTCAGTTATGATATTCACTTGAGATGTTGGGTCAACAAGAACACATGCTACAATGTTCCCATTGATCTACGCAAGGATATAAAGAGTAGATGATTCTTTGTTGAAGCCCATTGATAGGTCTTGTGAGGTAAAGGTTATACCTGGGTGACCACTCACAGGATTCTTAGAGGGAATAAGTTGATGTGGAAAAGAGGCCATCATGTGCACTGAACGATACTCTCACAAAGCCCCCTAAAGGTGGTAAAATAAGACAGTGAACCACTTAAGGTTTCATCACACAACACTTGCAAAACCTTTAGTTTACGTCTACTAGGGGTCATAGGTTGGGTTGTAAGGTGAAGGCCTCACAACACACACCTACAACACTCGTAGAATATGAGGATAAGAACTTTCAGTATCATAAATTGGAACCAAAATGGTTCACGTCAAGTTCACCAAAAATGTAAGAGGGGGACCAATCATGTTCAAGGCCTTAGGTCATAGAGAGCCAAGAGCGGAAGGCTTCCCTATCGTACCTCACTCTAAAGGGATGTTTTGAAATAAGGGATGAGAATGATGAGGACTATAACGACCCTCAATCACTCTGTAGACCCAAAATCTAAATAAGGGCAAGGTGAGCTGATTTTCAGGTTCAACGCTGTACATTAGGTAGCTCTTTTCCCACAAATGAAAGCACGGTTTTGGGACAACAACATGGTGTGCTAGCGTCTCTTAGTTCTTCTAGCATCCATATGACTAGAGAACTAAAAATATAGTACGAATTATCTGAAAACAAGATGACGACCTAGCTAGTGACTTCCAAAGGAAAAAAATAGAATTATAAATTAGAAAAGGTACAATAGATATGGTAAAATAAATATATGAGAGCTAAAGTGATGAAGATAATCTCACCGAGGTGTTAGTTCACTAGCTAGCTCCAAAAATCACGTCCACCTATACACAAGAAAGAAGGGGAAATTGTTGGGGCTCTATAGGGGTCTGGCTTAGTCAGACCCCCGTATTGGTGTTTTCACCTCCATGGATAGCTAGATAGAAACGAGGGAGAAATGTATGATAAAGAAGAAAAGAAAGGAAGTATACAAATAACACGACAAAATAGTAAAAATCTACTCAACCAAATTGTAAAGGAGAGGAGCGAAACGTTACCAACTCCACTAAGATCTCAATAGCCAATAGATCAGAAAGAAGGCTTGAACAATCACCATAGCCTCGATTGCGATGAAGGGAGGTGTTGCAAAACCCCAAGCCCACACTACAGTGGCTTGCTTCACACTTTCTTTATGGAGTTGGCAAAGTGTTGTTGTTGCAATGGAGTTTTGGAGTGTTGCTTGAGAATGAATAGAATGTTGGAAGTGCTCAGAGAATTCCAATATGTTGCTTAGAGATCCAAAATGAGATGAAGATGGATGCATTTGAAGGAGAAGAGGGAATAATCATCTATTTTTGGGGTTGGTTGGTCAAACAGGGACATTACAAATTGACCCTAATCAAAAGTGTAATGCCTTTGCCAACTTCAAACATAGGAATCCCTCAGGGACATAAGAATGTCATGCAGATATGTGCACATCACATTCGTGTCCCCAATAAATATTCTACTGAAACAAAGGACATATTCCAAGTAGAAGGAAACCAACCAACTGATGTGGAATTTCTCCTTCGGATTTGGTTTTCTAAGATGAGGATGTGTGAAAGGGGAATTGACGTGAGGGGTAGAAATTTTCTCCTATACAACACTCAACTTAAAAAACCTAGTTATGCAAACTAAATGAAGGATGCAAATGATGAAATTATACAACAACAAGATAGGATGTATGTGCCTGGGAAGTCTAGAGATGTGATGAGGATCCTCAAAATGTAAAAATGTTGTCCAAATATACTAGGGAGGACAAAGACACCCTTACTGTTGTCTTAGTCCTACTGCTATTTTTTGGGGCAGATGCAAAATCTTCGGATCTTGAAACAAAATCTCAAAGAATCTATGAAAAATACCCCTATGAGGACTAAAATGCCCTAGGTAGCATATTAGTCTCATTCTAGATTTTTGAAAACTTTGAATGTGATTCTGATTTTGAAGGTTTGAACTTGCTTCCGTTCAGATCTTAGGTTTTGAAACTTCTAGATCTGACCTGTAGGTGAGTTTCTGTGAAGATGATAAATTTTTCATGCAACTTAGAAACTTTGAAATATTGCACTCCAAATGATCTTCAAGTCTTCAAACTAAATCTACAAGCACACGAATACAAGATAGGGAAAACTTGTTGATTGTTAGTAAATGGGGGTTTGCCTTGGTCAAACCTTGAAATGAAATGGAATAATGGAGGGAAATGATGAATGAACAACATGTAATGCTACAACTCACCAAACCCTTGTTGTAAAGTCTACAAACTTGTGTGAAGTGGCTAGCTTGGATCTAGATCTTGGAACACTTGAATGCTTGATAGATCTTGACTTGAATTGCTTCTTTGAATCAAAATCCTACATCACAAATGTTAGCACAAAAACACACATGATGCAAGAATATCCTTTGATATAATGCTTGAATCTTGATGGTGGTTCCAAAATGTTTGAAGAGCTGCTCTTGAATGCTCTTGGATGAATACTTGAATGATTGGATTTCTTAGATATCTTGTTAGGAGAAAAATAAAAGAATGAACCTTGTATTTATACTTGTTTATGTTTAATATCCCAAAATTACATCACACCAAGCCGACATAGGAAAGTATTAATTAAAGGAGGATAAATCTCATTAGAATTTGAAATTAAATCTTGGAAATAAGTTGAGGAATAAGACACCCTAGGTGGTATCTTAGTCCTGAGGCTCAAATCTTGAGGCACAGACACCAAAAAGGGACCTTTTTAGGTGCATTCAAAATCAGGGTCCTAAGACCATTGAGGAACTAAGATGCCCTAGGTGGCATTTTAGTCCTGACCCAAAAATTAGAGACGCATGAACACAATCATTAAATGATCATTTTCCCTTTGATGATTGTCATGATTAGCCAAAAAAAGATGTAGCTTATTAGGCTTGTAGATGCAAAATAAGGCCAATTATGACATTGTAAATTGTGTTTCTATACCTACACAAACACAAAGAACAAACACAATATTAGATCCAAATGCAAGATAGAAGAAACATTCCCCATGAAATTAGATTGAAACATCAAAATAGGATAAGAAATGAAGAACAACACAATGAAATAAATTGAATCCTATTCTAATAAGCAAAATTTCAATCCCATGGGAGAATTGGTACCATTTATGTGTGGAAAATTACCCTTTCCCAACTCCTTAGTGTGATTTGATGATCTTGGATGATGATTCTTGATTCCTTGATGCCATTTGCCAATAACCTCAATAAAACTATGATGAAAATGGATGAACTTGCAAATGAAATTGAGTATAGTAAGCTTGCATGAATTATGGATGGCCAATTAAATAAGAGAAGCCCTCTATTTAAAGATTTGAAGAATTTGGATGAATGTGGGACAAAAGACCAAAAAATGAGAGAAGGCCACTTGTCCACATGTGATTGGAGGAGGAATGAGCACATAAATATGGTTAGGTGGAATTTGAAATTGTTTGAGATGACAAGTTGGATGGATGGAAGAAAATGAGTAAATGCCACTTGGTTCAAGGCAAAGGACATGTGAGAGCCTTTAATTACTTATTGGATGTACTCATCCCTTTTGGAGGGATTTTCAAATTTGAAGAATATTCCCTTTTGATGACAACTTGAGGGAAAATAGATGAATTAATAAATCAATTAAATTGATTTATTATGCAAGTTGTGAAATCTAGAGGATTGGAGTAATTAGGATTAGGATTAATCATGATTCGATTAATTTAGATAGAAATTAGATGATTTGACAATTTTGACTTAGATTTAGGATTTAAATAAATCAAAGTTGAGAGGAATAATGATTTAGATTTAATTAAATAAAAGTTTGATTTATTTAATTAAAGGGGGGTGATGATAGATTAAACCAAATAAAGATTAGTTTATTTAATTTAAGGAGATGAATTTAAAGATTAATTAAATAAAGTGGATTATTTAATTAAAAGGGGGATTATAGGATTAATTAAACAAAATGATTTATTTAATTAATAGAATATAATGACTTAATCAGATAAATTTGATTTATTTAATTAAGAGAGGAAATATGATGAATTTAATCAAATAAAGATTATTCAATTGAATTGATTAGTAAAGGGGATGATTTAAGAAGAAATGATGTTAGTAAGATCAGGATCAAGTGTGTAGGATCAATCTGTATATTTTTTGTGTATACATTTTGCCCCACTTTGAAGCAATGTACCTATTGTGTTGGTTCAAACAATAAGCTGCCAAGATCAAAAAAATTAAAAAAAAAGATTTTTCAGATGCCCCACTACTGCCCCAACAAGAAGGATTATGCTAGTATATTGCCCCCTCAAGAGATCAAGTGGAAATGTTCGATTTTATGATCGATATCGTGATAAAATGCGAGAGGAACGGTTCTATTGATCAGAGGACAAAAATAATTCTTTAGAAAGATCAGATATTTGATGTAGACAATTTTTATGATGTATAGACAATCATCGACCATGGGTAGCCTAATTTATATTTTGATACAACACACCAATTTTGGATAGAAATGTTAGTAAAGATGGAAGAATAAGAATAAAATAATGATGACAAGAGGATCCAACAAGTCCATGAAGCATCAAGAATTTATTAGATATGATGATGAATGATGATGATGATGATGATGATAATGATATCAAGATTTGGGATTTTAAAAGGGCCATTTACCTTATGTTTGATAAAACACATAGATACGATGCATCAAGGTATAGATAACCAAGATGGTGGGGTATCTAGTGCGATGGACTTTGACTCAACAAAAAAATAGGAGTATTCTTTTTCACACCTGACATACGGAAACCTCACTGGGATGTACTTCATATTTCAAACATCTCAGACCAAAACATGGAAAGGCATAACCTTCCAATGTAATAGTCAACAAGCTATTCAAAAAACCCTCCATACATACCTAACAAAGAAAGTATTCACCAAGGTTATATTACAAGAACGTCCAACAAGCACAACAAATGAAAGATAATGATCACTACACCATTCCTTTCTCTCTAAATCGCTTTGATAGACATCATTGAGAGGTCATTGGAATGGGCACAATAAGATAAATCAAAGAAAAGATCAAGTGAAAAAATAAGCCAATGTTCTTCATACCTCTAGCCAAGCAGATGTGTTTTGAGGATAAGAATCCAAATTGTTTTTTCCAAAAGATAATGCCCATTGTAGCAAGGATGCATCCTAGGACATGTTAGTGGATGGTGGAAAGTTGTTTTGTTTAGGATAAGTATCCAAAGTGTTTTTGACAAAAGATAATGCCCATTGTAGGAAGGATGCATCCTAGTACATGTTAGTGGATGGTGGCAAGTTGATAGGTTGCTTGCAAGGTTGTTGATATAAGGTCGATTAACATGTTTGTGAAAATGATCAAGGGTTTGATTTTGCATTGAAAAGTTTGCTTTTGCTGATTGTTGTGGTTGTTTTTGTTTGTTTTGCCAAAGGATGAAGGTGACGATTGATTTATTATGGAGCGTATGTTTATTGTGGGTGAATGTTGAAATGAGATGGATGCGGATTTTTGGGTTTTTTTGGAATGTTTTTGGATGTTTTGCAATGTTTTGAGACAATTTTTGGTATTTTCTGAGATGTTTTAGAAATGTTTTAATTTTCAAATTTTCCAATGTTTTTGGTATTTTTGAGATTTTATGAATATTTTTGGATTTTGTGTTCTGGGGGCCAATCAAAGATTAGGCTTGCCTACATTTAAGCTCAGAGACAATGTAGTTCATATACCATTTTTTTGCCTTTTTTTGACTTTTTTGATCTATTTTTGGATTTTTTGATATGATTTAGATGTTCTTGGATTTTCGCATGATTTTGATGATTTGGATATGGATATTATATTAGTTCTCTATTTTGGGATTTTTTTTGAAAACCAGGCTAGGTTTGGTTGATCAGATTGATGGATTTGAGATAATAACATCATTGAGCATACACAACAATGCAATGATAGTGTTAAGCAACATGAGGATTGGGAAGGATATCCCGAGATGATGATGGATTGGTTGGATTTGACTAATCAATATTGATGATGATAACATTGTTGAGGATACACAACAATGCACAAATAGTGTTAAGTAACACAAGGATTGGGAAGGATATCCCGAGATGATTATGGATTGGTTGGGTTTCATTGATTAAGATTGATGATGATAACATTCTTGAGGATACACAACAATGCACGAATAGTGTTAAGCAACACAAGGATCGGGAAGGATATCCCGAGATGATGATGGATTGATTGGATTTTGATTGATCAGGATTTTGAAGCTTAATTTGGAATAAAATTGTTTTGATGATTTGATGTGATGCTGAAGTACACATTAGATGCAACTGATATATTGATTTTTTGGATTGATGTTTGACAGAAGATAAAGCTTGATAAGGAACATCGTCTTGTCAAAATATGCCATGGGGTAGTGATTTGGATTTTTGGATTACAAATGCTTCACCAATTTTATTTCACATTTGCCAATGTTCAGATCACCACATAAGTTGGAGGATATAGATCAAGATTTATTCTCAAAGAAAGATATAAATATTTTCCCCCAATGTCTAGCAATTTTTGAAAGTCCATGGGTGGATTCCACGATAGGTGTATGGATGGATGGATATGGTATGCACCCAAAGGATGCCAAGGATTATATTGTGACAAGATAAAGTATTCAAATACAGGATGCTCATTTGGATAATGCTTCAAGGCTTAGATAACGTTGGGTAGGATAGGATCGATGAAAATGACTCATGTCAAGATGTTTACCATAAGCAAGTGTAAAGTGCACACCAAAATTTGTCAAGATCTAGATAATTTGGACTGTGGATGTAGATGGATTAAAATGGATTGGATAAATGGTTCGTGGATGAATGGATTTATTATGGATAATATGCATGGAATGCTAACTTTATTATGAATGGGATGAGATGCTTCCACTTGAACTAGTGCACATAGATGCTCAATTCTGCACATGACACCTCTTGTCTAGGTTTTCATCACGGTACATGTCCAAAGCACCACCAAAGTGGTTTTCACTGAAGGACGGTTTTTATCTTTACTATTTTCAATCCTTTTTCTGATTTTTTTGGATTTTTATATTTTTTGGTTTCTTTGGTTTTTTTGAAAAATATTTAAGCTCATGCTGAACCATCTGGTACTGCTGATGTTGATGCTTCTATCATAACATTCCATCGATATCTTACTCGAAGAAGTTTATTTTCCAAGATATGAGCACTTGAATACAACTTTTGAGATTCTTGATTTGCTTTGTTGATACTGGAGTTAACTTTGTCATTGTGCACACATCACGATAGAGTGTCTTCAGAATCCTTATGATCAAGGGTTGTTGCCAATACGTGGTCAATGTGAGAATCAAATATCATGAGTAGAGGTGTGGATGGTGGAGTGTGTTTAGGAATAAAAGATGGATTGGTTGATAGTTTGGAACCTTTGACTCTCCAAACTTGGGAAGATGAGCAATGATGGATGGATACAAAAGTGTTCATGGAATTAGGACCAACAACTTGATATACTTTGTATGTTGCTTGAGAAGCCTGCTTTTTCCTTTTTGGACATCTTTGATGGATGCTTTTCCCTTTTTTATTTTTCCCCATAGTTTCTTTGACTAATGGAGTTTGATAGGGATAATCTTTCTTTGTATTCTTTGGTATCCATGTGTATTTGATTTTTCCTTCACGCTTCATTAATTTTTCTTTGATAACATTTTTCATGCTTTGATTCAAATATTTCTTTTGATGTTGGTCCCAATTCATGGATAGGGTGATGGGTGGATGAACATTCGCGATGTGGCTGGTTGTACTATTGGAATTGGTTTCATCATAAGAATCCTTTGTGCTCCCTATGCTGGAGTTTTCTTGAGATGAAGATGTCCCTAGTTTTATAGAGGTATCATTAAATTTTTTAGATACCTTAATTGTAAAATAACCAAGACATTGATACTTAGGATTTCCAATAATTTGCATTGGTTCTAGGATACCCTGTTCATGTACGCCTAATGCTCTGCCTTGATAATTCATTTGTTGAAATATTTTATTTGCAATAGGATATGATTTATCTTGGAAGTAGGGTGCTAATCATTCTCTTCTCTATCGTGGATCTTCAAAGGTGATAGCTTTCTTCATTGATAAAATAATTTTCCCTTAAAAAGGTGAGTAATCCAAATTTATAAGTGATATGACCCTCCATAAGTGGGATAACTTCCTGATTGATGTATTTGGCTTGATCTTGTGAAATATATGATTTTAATGCTTCTTCAAGAGGTTTTGATGATCCACCACCCACATAAAATTCTTCATGATGATTCATTTATGATATGCCTTCACAAGATGTTTCTAATTCACCACTTTTGTAGGAGCCTTCTTCATGACCCATTTATGATATGTGTCTAGATGTTTATATATACTAATCATGTGTACAAATGTTAAGAGTAGGAGACTCTTGTTCCTTGGTAATGATATCAAGTAATGATACTCTTGTTTTTAATGAAGATCATTTGCATGTCCATCCAAAGAAAGCATCTCATGGGTAGATGGAGGGGTATGTGCTATATGGATATGATCATCATTTGTGTCATCTTGTATAGATAGGAGAGTGTCCATTATATCATTGTAGTATTGTGGAGATACAAATTCTTGATCTTGGTTAATGTTGGAATTTCTTTTGACATGCTTTGGATCAAGTTCTTGACATGGTTCAATATCATAGGATGGATTGCTTACAAAGGGTTCTCAGACATCATCATTAAGCATGGGAAGTGGCTCAATATCCTCTTGATATTTGAGTGGATTTGGATCAAGTGTGGAGCTGAGGATCCTTTTAGTATCTGTAACCATGGGGTCAAAGGATGTCAATATGTCTTAGAAAGTATCATTGCTAGACTTTGATGAAAAATGTTGATCATTCTTTGGAATACATTCTTGAGATATTTACTCTAACTCATTAGGTTATGTAGATACATTGTCAACATGATCATTGGTGGATGGATCTTGGATTATGTCAATATGATCAAATAATTCTATCACTCCTTGAAATAGATCATTGTTGGACATTATTGGTGATTTTTTTTTGGATGAATTTTCCAAATATCTATATTAAAAAAGATAAAATTAAAAATTCACAAAAAAGGGGAGGGTGGTAAGAAGGCACACCCTGAATGTCACATGGGACCAGCCCAGAAAAACCAAAATAACGAATGGGCCCAACCTAGAAAGTCCAAGAGATCACATGGGCCTAGCCCAGAGTTAAAATAACAAAAAAAAAATTAGGCAGCCAAGGCAGTGCCAGTAGATCCTGGGGGGTCCTGGTCATCCAGATGTTTTCCCCATACATCAGCAGGGTTTGGAGTGATGTAAGAAGGAGAACCCCAACCATCATCAAATTTTTCTTCATCTTTATCTTTGTCTTTATCCTCGCACCAAGGAGAGATTGCGAGAGCCAGCCACGGAAAACTTTTGCCAGTGGAAGGCCAACCAGAGCCAAAAGCAGGCGGAGTATCAGAGGGCCACCCAAAACCACCTCCACTACTCCTCAGTGCACCACTAGAGTGCTAGCCTTGACCAGGATGGGGCGAAGGAGAATGAGCCCGCCTGGGAGGCCGAGAATCTCATCGAGTAGGAGGCTGGGAGCGAGCTCGCGTGGAATCACTCCACTTCCGGCCCTGAGAGGGTGACCGACCGTGGGAAGAGGAGGGCGAATCAGGGATTCGAGCCATAGTAGAAGGGGCATTGCTCCAGTGGTCTAGGAGAACCTGTAGGTGAGCCACTTCCAGTGCAACCTTGTTGGCTTGCACTTGAATCTATAACATAACATTAGAACATATAACTGCTTTAGCATAAAGAGACACATTAACATCTAAATGAGAATGAGCAAATACACAAGAATTTCTATCTTTCTAGATATTGAAGAGGATTTCTACTCTAAAAGTGTGCCAAAGTTGGGTGAACTTAGCTGGGGTTCCAGGTGGGTCCCCCAACATAACCATATGCCACGAAAAGGGTTCAGGCCTAAAAGGCTGAAAGAAATCATGAATCCATGTCCAAAGCTGCTGAGCTCTCAGACAAAACAAAAAAAGGTGACTAAAGCTTTCTGGTTGCCCACAAAAAGGGTAGCGAGGGTCAGAGACACCCAAATGAACCAGACGAGATCCCATAGGCAAGCCTTGGAAAAGAATACACCAAGCAAAGTGGGCCAACTTTGGATTAACAATTGTAGACCAAGTGGCATCAAACCTCCTACGCCAAGTATGGGCCAAGGAGTTAAGAAGTCACCTCTGGTTCAAAGAACTGATCATAGGAAAATGGGGTGAAAGCCACCTATAACCAAGCCGTGGCTTGTAGCTCCATAGAGGAGTATCTGGAAACCATTTCCAGTCTTTCCACCAAGGTTTGTGCCCATGAATGCCAACTTTGTGAAGAATTTCCGTTAGAATGGCGCTCACCAGCCTATCAAAAGTAAGACTGTACTGGGTTTTAAAAGCATCCCATTGCAAAATACGCATGGTAGGCTGGTGGAAGAGCTGATGCAGTGTATGAATGTCATTCTTATGAAATCTGAGAGCTTTGAGACAAGGCGACTTAGCCAGGGGCTAATCATTCTAAGCCAGAAGGGGAGACCACCAAAAGTTATGCTAGTTGATGGAGAGTCCATCATGAAATCCAGCCCCAGCCCAATGGAGCCAAGGCATAATGGTTTCCCAAGAACGCCAAATACTTTTGGCCACAAAGGAGCCCATAATTTGAACTGGCTCCCTCATAACCAGAAGGGTTTGGAGACCGATTCCTTTCCAGGTAGGTCTTTGAACAGAAAAACTAGACTGAATACAATGTCTGAGGAGGATTTTCCAGGCTTCATCCCTAATAAGTGCATGGATAATCCACTTGACACAGAGAGCAGTCCCCTGTCGTTGAGTGGAGAGCAAGCCAAGCCCTCCTGACTCCTTGGGGATACAACAAAATTCCCAAGCGACCCGATGAAAGCCCTTATGGGTCTCAGAAGAGGCCCACAGAAAATCATGGAGCAATTTCTCAAACCTGTTGTAGGTTGCTTTAGAAGGATCGCAATAGGAAGAATAGTAGAAGTGGGTGGCAACCAAGATTTTAGAGCACACCTGGAATTTTCCAGCCAGAGAAAGAGGCTTGGTAACCCAATAGGCCAGGTTCTTCTCAACCCTGGAGAGCATGACTTGCCAGAGCTCTCGAAGGGAAGCCTGAAAGGTGAAAGAGATACCCAGAAATTGAAAGATTTCACCCTGACCAATCCATTTCCAGTTATAAGTTTGAAGCCACGTAGGAGTGGGGAGCACTGACTGTCTGTAACACAAGGTCTTGTGCCATTGAATAGCGGAGCCGGATGCAAGACAAAAAATGTCAAGGCATTCAAGGGTAGCAATGATCGCGCTTTCTTCCTCCAAGAGAGTGAGAAAGGAATCATCCACGAAGTGCCCATTGACAAGCTGCTCTTGAGAGTCTGGGAGAGTGATTCCTTTAACATGTTGCTAAGAGATAGCATTGGCTAGGAGATATCCAAAGCCCTCAGCAGCCAAAGCATACAAAGTAGGGGCAAGAGGACATCCCTGGTGAATAGAACGAAAAAGACCAAATGCAAAAGACTGGTGGCCATTAATGGAGATGTAAGCCGAGGCATAAAAAAAAAGCATACAAACAAACTGCAGAAAATTGGGCCCAAAGCCCAAGGCTTGTAACATCGCAAGAATGAAAGGCCATTCAATACGGTCATAGGCTTTGGAAAAATAAATTTTAATGAACACTGCTTTCTAGTTCAACTATCAAGCCCACTCCATGCCTTCCCAAACAACAATAATGTTATCAAGAATGAACCTAGATTTAATGAAACCAGTCTATTCGGGGCGCACAATCTGAGGCAATAGGTGAGAAATTTTCAGAGCCAAGGCTTTGGCAATGATTTTGTAAGAAACATTGAGAAATGTGATGGGTCGCCAGTTGCAAATATCCTCTAGATCCCCAGGCTTAGGTATGAATTTAATAGTGCCTTTATTTATTAAATTACTTAGAGAATTGATTTGAAAGGCTTCAAGATAAACATGATGCAAATCACTCCCAATACAGTCCCAAAGTGCTTTATAAAATTCACAAGGAAAGCCATCAATCTCAGGAGCCTTATCATCAGCCATGGAGGAAACGGCTTCCTTGAGATCATCAATTGTTAACATTTGATCACAGAAATTGATTTGGGCTGAAGAAAGCCTATGTGGCACAGCAGAAAGGAAACTCTGAAGGGCTTGTTGGGGCACAGATGTGGGGTCCTGAGTTGTGAAAACTTGCTCATAGTGATGCAAAAAAGCCTGGAGAATGTCAGGTAGCTCAAAAAGCACTTGATTACCATCTTTGATGGCTTTAATTCTTGGGGAAGAGTTCCTAGCACAAAGAGCCAAAAAAAACTCTTTGGAGGCACGATCACTAATTTTGAGCCAGTGGAGTCGAGCCTTGATTTGAGCGCCCCTAGCAAAATAATTATCTGCCACTTTCTATTGGTGTCTTAGGTCCACCACCCGGACTTGATGTGACAGGGAAAAAGGACAAGCTGCTAAGGCCTCCATAGCAGCACGCAAGTTGGCAGTGGTAGCCTCGTAAGAATGCTGACGGAAGATAGCAAGCTAGCACCCATAAATGCGCAAGAAGCAAGCAGTATGAATGATGGCATCATTCCACCAAATAATCCAGCCCATATGACTAGGAGGATGGCACTCTAAATTCCACACCTGGAGAATGTGGACCAGGGCGGGCTTGCGATAGAGCAAAGACATGTTTAAGAAGAATTGAGTCTTACACGTGCGAGGATGACAAGACACCCACTCAATACGAAAATTAATTGGGAAGTGATCTGAAAGGGTCACATCCACTAACGACTTCACAGGCAAGGTAGAGCTCTTGAAGGAAAAAAAGGACTGAGCCGAGATCATAACATGATCAAGGCGTTAAAAAACTCTATCAGAACTAGCCCTGTAATTACACCAAGTATGCCAGGGAGAATGAGAATGGCGGTAACCCATATTGGGATCAAAAAGCCCCAATTTATTGTGCATGTAAGACCACGCCTCCCTTTCACCCGTAACCCAACGAAAAGGCACAATGCCATTCTTATCATACACCATCTCAACCATGTTGAAATCCCCATAGAGCAACCAGGTGGCAACTGGCAAAGAGTCAACAATCCAGCACCAGAGCAAGCAATGCTCCACAAAATCATTAGAGGCATGAATATTAATAATCCTGAAGGAATGATTCTCAATATTGAGAAGAATCCAGACAACTCGCTGGGATGGGTCAACCCCATGGTCCACCACATAAGGAAGTAGTCGTGGGGCCAAAAGAGTAGAAGCTCCACCACGACCATCCTCATGCAGAGTGCAAAACATAGAACTAGATGGCCAAATAGAATGACAAGCCGAAGCAAGCAAAAAACCTAAAATTTTAACTTCCTGGAGAAAAAGCACTTCAATCCCTGGGTAATTCTTCAAAGTACTCCTAACAAAATACTTCCTGAAGAGGTCAGTGAGACCTTGAACATTCCATGAGATAAAATTCATGGAAAATATTCCATGCTTGTAGAATCCTAGTCCTCTTCACCCAAGGAAGAGAAGTTGTTCTTCAAAAACTCCTGCGGAACATAACCTATTTGAATAGAGGGGGAAAATTTGCATTTTTTCGACACATATTCACCTTCTTCTAGTGGAGGAGAGGGGCTGTGAGAATGCCATTGGGTCCCCACAGTGGAGGACAAAGCCGGTTGAGCACATAAAATAGTAGTAGGCTGGGGCGCGACCTTCGACCTGGGCTACAAAATAGCAGAAGCAACTCCTGAGGGAGTAGTGATCCCCTTCTCTGAAGGGTTTGAAACTTGTTGGGTCGGTTTTGGGGCTTTGGAAACCGACCCAAAACTAGATGACTTATTATTTCGATTTGTAACTGTAGTCCATTTTGTGTCTGCCTTAGCTGAAGGCTCTATCGGATGAGGCTTTTCAGCACCCCGTGGCTGAGAGACCGTACGGGGAACCGTCAAAGGGCAGTCCCTGATCTTGTGATCAACTGATTGGCACTGGTAGCACGTGTTGGGAAGGTTAAAATATGTGATTTTGTGGGAGTGGCGAATATCCCCGATTTGAATGTCTACATACTCTTTCAAATCCTTGGTTAAATCAGCTTCCACACAAACCCTCTTTTGAGGACAAGCTTGAAAGAACTTATTAGGTTCTATGCAAACAACCCTCCCCAAAGAGGAAGAAATATGGTTCAAGAAGGGCACACAAGGCAAAGGCAACCCAAGAAACTCAATCCAGACCAGAACACACATTTTGGTGTCCTCTGAGACCACAAAATCCTGGTTCCAAGCCTGGAAAACCAACAAGGAAGAGCGAACATACCAAGGTCCATGACCCAAAATAGCTTGGACATGATTGACCATATCAAGGCGGACCCCATGAGGGACCCAGGTCTTGTTAACCCAGTCTTTTAGCACACTTTCGGGGGGAGTCCTCCCAACAAAATAACCCACAAGGGTGTTTTGTTCAAGCCATTGGCATGCAGAATCAAAATCAGGTAAAGGTAAAACTACATCAACAGAGGCGTCAGAATGCTTACCTCATGAAAGAATTTTGGAACAAATTTCAAAGGGCATTTGTTTGGTGGGGGAGCCATTAACCTGCGTCGATGAACCGCTAACACGAACAAAAATTGCTGGGTTAGAACCAATTGAAGGCATAATAAACACCTAAAACCACAGTAAATATGGCCATACTCAATGAAGGAACAATTTCCTGTGCAAGAAGCGCAGTATGATGTAGGAGGGGCCACGAATGACCTCAGAAAGCACAAAACCCTAGTAGAGCTCATGCACTGCCAAAAACCGATCTTCGAAAAGCCAATTTTCTTAAAGCATTTTGTTTCCACCTTATTGGTGAATTTTGATTATGATCAAAAAGTGATTCTTGATGCATGTTGATTTGATCATTGGATGAGGTGGAAACATATTCAAGGTGATCATTGATGGATAGATCTTGATCATCATTTTCAACAATTGTGGAAGAGAGATTGTCACTGCTATCGCTAGTGGTTGAATCTTGATCATTGTCCTCAATAGTTTTTTTTTTTTATAAATAAGGTCTTGGACGATATTTTTAAGTCAAATACAATTTGATGTTGTGTGTCATTTTATTTTGTGAAAATCACAAAGGTGCTTCTTGTTATACCCTGGTGGTTTAACTTGGGGCTCTTGATAATTCTCATAAATGGGGATTTTAATGAGATTTTCTTGTATTAACTGTTGCATGGCCGATTCGATTGGTTCCCCAAGTGGTGTGTATTTTAATTTGTGACCTCATGGCGATTAATTTTGGAGATGTGGTGATTAGGTTTGTTGTTGATGTTGTTGATCTTGATATCCAACCTCTTAACATTGGAGATATTGTTCTTGATGTGGTTGTGGACACAACCCAATGCTTTGATGACATGGCTCACCCAATGGAAGAGTGTATTGATTTTGGGGTGGGGATGTCTCTTGGTGCAATGAATCAACTATTTTGGTAAGTGTAGCAATTTGATCTCACAAAATTTGATCTTGACACCCTTGATATAGTTGATTTGGTTTTTGTTCAAGCATATTTGGGATGCATCCTTGTGGTGTTTGTATGGGATCATGGACAAATTAATTTTGGACAATGTTCTAATTTGGGATGAGGTTTATATTTGGCATTATAGGTTTAAATTGAACATTGTTGTGGTTGGGAATCATGTTGCCTTGATTTAGGTAACTTTGATTTTGCATGGTGTTACCTTGACTTGGATCAACATATGGAGTTGTTAACATATTTTTTGGACTTTGAAATTTGTTTGTATGATTCAAAAACATATCTATCCCAAAGTTTACCAAGTGTGGATTTGAAATTTGTATGTTTGGTAAACTTGTACTTGGTATAGTCACATTTGGCATGTATGGATTTGGTGGGATAATATTGTTTGGAAGAAGACTCATGCATTGATTGTTTGGTTGATAGATTTGTAGATTTTGAATTTGATTTAAATATACCATAGGGAAAGGTGGTCCAAAATTTAGATTGAGAAAACTCACATTTGTTGTATCATTGATGTTTGGAGGAGATAATGATGCCATGTATGGATTGCATAAATGTGATCTTTGATAATCAATCGAAATTGTAGCTTTGATAGTTTCGTTGATTTAGACCACTCATGATGTATGAATAAAATTTATATTCCATGTTTTTATTGTGTTTTGACCTTGTTGCAAAAGTGAACCTCTAAGGTGTTCAGGACCAATGATGAGATGAAACATGAAAGGGTGTTTGAACTTTTGAGAACTTTGGATCAATGTTAGACTTTGGGATTTGATTTGATTCCAACCTTAGCTTGATTGGATTTTGGTTTAGATAGTGAACTCATAAACTCTAAGAGGTTGGATGTTGTCCTAGAGTAGACTTGTACACAAGATGATAATTTGACTAAGTTTGTAAAGAAGGATTCATCTATACACTCCTAGCCAAACAAGATGATTTTGATTTTGATTTGCTTTTTGGATTTTGGATAATGAACTTATAAACCTCAAGATGTTGGATGTTATCAAGAGGTAGACTTTTTGACAAGGATTGATAATTTGACTAAATATGTGGAGAAGAATTCATCTAGATACATATAATCAAACAAGATGATTTGGATTTTGCCAAAAGTCTAGCATGAATGATTTTTCCACTAGTTCAAAATTTGTTTGTGAGATGGGATGATAAATGTTTGGATGGATTTAGTGTTTGATTTTGATCCTAAATTAACCTAAGGACTTTGTTTACTAGACCAAGATATTGAATAATATGCTTTTCTCTAAGAGTATTTCAAACCAAAAGACCAATGTTTACATGGAAAACCATATGACCAAAAGATACCAAGCACATGTGTGGAGTTCAATTGTTCTTAACTTTTCTTAATGAGTTCATTTTACCACAAACACTCTCTTAATTAGCTCTTCAAACTAAATTTCTAATGTCCTAACTTCTTTCACCCCACAAAGTCCATTATGTGGAAATCAAGGAAATCAAGGTAAAATTTTCCTAATGTTGACTTTAGTAAGAAAAAATTGTGATATAAATCAAAGTACTTAGAAGCCTCTAAGGATGAAATCCCTAGGGCAAGCAAGAGAACTTGGATTCGTCAAAGGTATTTACTCCCCCCAAAGGGTTTGAAATTTTGAGGATTTTGTGAATGCTTGTTTCGAAATGTTTTGAGACCCAAGCAAAGCATTTTGATTTCAAAGAATGTGCACAACCCTATGGATACAATAGGAAATCTTTGTTGAGTTCCCACTTGGAAAAATATAGCTACGCCTACTCTTAGTGGATGATTAGATGCTTGAACACACAGGGTCCCCCTTATAGTGTACTCACTTCTCGGGTCAACCAAGTATTAGTGCCCATGAAAATCCCATGGCATACTTCTTATCTCTACAAAGAGCCGTAAAAATGTGGGATGTCTTCAGAACAATTATTCTTGCATCAACAAATAGATAGGTATTTTGGCCTTTCTAAACAAGGGGTTTTAATATGGGCATTCCGTTCATGGGGGACCATCCATGTGGCAAGAGACCATTGTTTCCCTTCTTGTCGGAATGATCCTTGTGATACTAAAAATTTCCTCAAGTACCCACACTTATATATCGGCTGGAAGTCGCTTGGATTTAGCGTGTTACCGGTTGGGTCGTTCCCTGGGGTGATTAATTTTTCCCACCAATCAAACCCTCTATGGATAAACAAAAGCGAGCAAGTACATCCGTATTTTGATTGATCTTTGCTGAGAAACAAAGAGAGAACACTCACGATGTACTCTACTCACACACAAGATTTGTTCAATTTTAGGCACCCAAATTGAAATGTGGAGGTAATCACTTACACAACTTAATATCACAAAAAAGACTTGTAATTCTCAAGATCACTATGAAACACAAGAGAAGTGCATACGCCTATTCTAAATGATATTACTTTGTGTAAAAGATTACAAAACAAAGAATACACATGTTCATTTTAAACCACAAAGCAATGATGAGAATTATTTTTAAGCACCAATTTCAAAATGTGAGATTTATTTGTTCATTTGTTAAGTCCCACAAAAAAATCTGGTAAATTTCCTATGGTTCTTTTTAAATCCCTTTGTTTTGTTCTTTTTAAGCCTAAATGAAATTTATTGAATCCTAAAAGACAAGAATATGAAAAATCCTTAGAAGAGGGACTATAATTTCTCCCTAAAGTGTTTAAAAACACTTGATACAATAAGATAAAAATTTCATAAAGAACCCTTGGTCTTCGTTTCCTTTCCTCGCTTTGATCCAACAAACCTTTTTTGGCAGATTTCGATAACTGTCAGATTTTGCCGTTTTTGGTAATTTCACATGCATAACTTTGAGAGTCCTATTTTTCCAAAAAACTTCCTAAAACTAAGATAAGATGAATTTCCAACTAACATCCTAAATTTGAAACATGAGTTTCGAGTTATTAACAAAAACAACTTTAAAAAACTAGAAAAAAAACACTAAATTGTCATTTTGAGGTCCAAGATGAAAGTTTCAAGCCCAGAAAAAGTGCCAAAATAGCCACCAATCAACTCAAGGTCATTGGAAATCCACATGCCACCTCATAATGAAACCACCTATAAAATTTCAGCCCAAACGAACATCTGAGACAAAATTTACGTCCTTTGAAATTCCCTGCATCACAAAAACTGGTTAATACTGTAAAAATAGAGGCCAAAAGACCAGTTAGAAGTCAAAAACAACCAAAGTGAAAAAAAAAACATGTTGAAAATAAATTGAAATTTTCCTTTTACCCAACCCCAGTGGCAATATCTATGGGTGCGACATAGTTTGAGATAGTTAGCGATGTTATACAATGTTGTTAAGGATTGAGAGCAGTGGTTTGTAGAAAAATAGTGACTGCAATTGTAGTGTTGTTTGGTCAAGCGATACAGTTTGGATTTTGGATGACCCGCGTCGGAGTTTAAAATTCAAATTTTTTGGGCAGGAAGACTCCACCAACGCAATTTGAAATCTGCAGCGGCGCAGTATAGTGTCGTTGGACTGATAGCGGTGAAGTTTCCTATAGGCACAAAAAGAGAGTAAAAAAACAACAATTTTTCTAGAAAAATGTGATGAATTTTTCCAGATTCAACCTCCTTCTAGCACCAAAATATGAATGGTGAACCTATACCTACACAAACAAAAAGAACAAACACATGATTAGATCAAAATGCAAGTTAGAAGCAACATTCCCCATGAAATTAGATTGAAACATCAAAATAAGAAATAAAATGAAGAACACAATAATGAAAGCAATCAAATCCTATTCTAATGAGAAAAATTTCAATCCCATGGGGGAATTGGTGCCATTTATGTGTGGGAAATGACGCTTTCCCAACTCCTTAGTGTGATTTGATGATGTTGGATGATGATTCTTGATTTCTTGATACCATTTTCCAATAACCTCGATAAAACTATGAAACTATGATGAAAATGGATGAACTTGCAAATGAAATTGAGTATAGTAAGTTTGCATGAATTGTGGATGGTCAATTCAATAGGAGAATCCCTCTATTTATAGATTTGAAGAATGGAAGATTGAAGGATTTGGATGAATGTGGGACAAAAGACGAACCAATGAGAGAAGGCCACTTGTCCACATGTGATTGGAGGAGGAATAAGCACATTTGGATGAATGTGCACATAAATATGGTTAGGTGAAATTTGAAATTGTTTGAGATGACAAGTTGGAGGGAGGGAATAAATGGAGTAAATACCAGTTGGCTCAAGGAAAAGGACATGTAAGAGCCTTTAATTCCTTGTTGGATGTACTCATCCCTTTTGGAGGGATTTTCAAATTTAAAGAATATTCTTTTTTGATGCCAAGTTGAGGGAAAATAGATGAACTAATAAATCAATTAAATTGATTTATTGTGCAAATTGTGAAATCTAGAGGATTGGAGTGATTAGGATTAGAATTAATCATGATTTGATTAATTTAGATAGAAATTAGATGATTTGACAATTTTGACTTAGATTTTAGGATTTTAATTAATCAAAGTTGAGAGGAATAATGATTTAGATTTAATTAAATAAAAGTTTGATTTGTTTAATTAAAGGGGGATGATGATAGATTAAACCAAATAAAGATTAATTTATTTAATTTAAGGAGATGACTTTAGAGATTAATTAAATAAAGTGGATTATTTAATTAAAAGGGGGATTATAGGATTAATTAAATAAAATAATTTATTTAATTAAGAGAAGGAATATGATGAATTTAATCAAATAAAGATTATTCAATTAAATTGATTAGTAAAGGGGATGGTTTAGGAAGAAACAATGTTAGTAAGATCAGGATCAGGTGTGTAGGATCAATCTGTATATTTTCTGTGTCTACAGACATAAAGAAGGATAAATAAAGCAAGGCGGGCCCAAATAAGTGTAAAAATGCAAGGGTATACATTTTCCTATACTACACTCTTTATTAAACAACCTAAATTTCCTTTTAATTTCTAGCTAAGAAAAAAATTATTGTTAGTTTTTTAATGAGATTTGACAATATTCTAATTTCTGATTCTAATAATTTCAAGGTATGGATCCATGGTAATTTTTTCAAAGAGCGGTCCTAATAAGATAAAATAGGAAACTACCAAATAGACCATTGATTTATTAAAAGGCAATTATAAAATACATTTCCTAAATAGAGAATTGAAGGCTTAATAGCCTTTGATGCTTTCCAAATACTTATAATGACAAAAATGCCTTGAATTTAAATTCCTTCATTGCGAGGATAGTGCCAAGGTCCATCCATTTCTAAGTTAGTCACTTGAAAGTGTGATGTCCCCTTCTTAAATGAATTCATGTGAAATTAGAGACCTATTCCTTTCTCTTTTAATAAGTCAAATTGATTGATTTCCCACATTTTGTTGTGATCTTTCTAAGAGTTAAGTGTTTTGTTTGAGCTCCTATGCCTAAATCCTTTTGTAAGGGTTTCAAAATTCTAATAGGTATGCCTCTCATCAACTCCTCGACTCTTGACCCGTGGCACCCATCATGCAACACTCCTAACCCATAACTTAAACTTTATTTCCATTTTTCTCAGTTCTCCTCACCTACCCCTTTGTACAAACTTGAGACACCATTAATGTTTTTATTTTTGCAACTTATTTAAAAGTGATTTTTCTTACCTATACAAACATTACTAAGGAATGTGTAGGATCATCATGGAAAAAATAGGCCCTTAAGTGGTGATGAAAATTCAAAAATTAAGAGTTAGGAAACTTGACATAAAATTTTGAATAAGTTATCTATATTATTTCAAAAATATGTAAGAATAGAATCTATAAAAAATTGAATATAGTTTCTAAAATACTAGGTTTATTTTAAAAAAAATCTATTTGGTAAAAATTCAAAATTTCAATGTAGTAGTACTTAAATTTCACGAAAAAAATAAGAAGTAGGTGTTTGTCTGACCACCCTAACCACAATAAAATGATTATATTTTATATAAGATTTTAGATATAAGTAGAGGAATCATGTCTTGTGATGCATATTTTTTTGTAATTTTTTTCCAAGTACATCATTAATTATGATTTTTTTTTTACAAATTTTAAAAAATATAAAAACTCGTATGTCTGACCACATTAACTCAGTCAAAACTTCATGAAATTCAATTTTTTTATCCTATAGTATGTGAAGAATAGAATGTGATGCATGCTTCAGATTCAAAAAATGTGATACCATTTGAAAGCTATAGATGTTTTTCAATCAGCCTATCAATCAGGACTTAAGTCATAATTCAAATAGAAAATAAATAATAATAATTTATTAAATTGAAAGTGAAACATAATTTATATTGGAGGAAAGTTGGGAATCTCCTTTAAAAACTCTTTTCATTTCATCAATTTTGGGGAAAAAAAAGTCGCCAGCCACATGAGCCATCATATCACTTACATATCACCACTTTTTGGCCCATCATGATCCTGCACATACCCACTAATATACTTGGTGGATTGATGGGTACTTGCTATGTGAGCATTGGAATACAACACCATTTCATTGATTATGATGGTTGCATCCCTATGATCCCCAATCCATCGCATATCAGAACCATTAATTTATGAAGGAACCCTTTTGATCGTAAATCTAGTGTTTCATCAAAGTTTATTAGTGTTCTATCAAAGTTTTAATGAATCTATTAGGTACAAAAACCACAATATCTACTACTCAAAACATGTTTTGTTTAGAGTGCTAGATCCAAATATGGAAACCCTTCTATCCATAGTGAACCTAAGGATGTAAATCTTTTTAGTTCATAGACTGAGGATATAACCATAGGCTCCAATAAGGTGATTTTAATTGGAGATAAATACGTAAATCCATTGCTATAGATTTCCTTTGTGTTGTATCTAGTACATTGGTAGGTTGTTTTTAGTGAATTGTTGGGTACAGTTTTAAATAGTTTATTATTCTTTTAAGGTCATTGTACCTATTATTTTGGTGGCCATTTTGTTTTTTCTTGTATTAAATCATCAAATTATAACATTTACACACTATAATTGAGGTTGAGATATTTATCAATCCTTCTCTTTGTCTTTTCTCTTATCTAAGTACTTGTAATCTATGAACTTGTGATTTATCATAATCTATTGATTAATGGAAGCAACATTTATAAACTAAAAGTAAATCCTTAAGGATAAAATGTATTATTTTAAAGTAATTTTTTAGTTAAAATCATAAAGTTTCCACAGTCCATGATAATCATGAGAGTTGTTTTTGGATTAAAACCATGTCAGTTTTTTTTATCAACCTTTCAGATCATACTCCATGATCCATCATCAAGATGATATGTAAGCAAAAGAGAGAGAGAGAGAGAGAGAGAGAGAGTAAGTAGTAGAATTGGGAGTATAAATAGTTGAAAAGATGGAGGGTAAGGAGTCAACAGGTCAATGAGGCCAATAAAATAAAATCCATTAAAGTTCTAAAATAGTTAAGAAACAAAAAATTAATTAAAAAATTAAAAAGGTATGGAAAGGTATAAATTAAATAGGAAAAGAAACAAACAAATGTTGAGCCAATTATAAAACTGGAAGAAATATGAGAAAGAAAAAAAAGAATAAAAATAAAACTAAAAGAAAAGAAAGATATATGTCTCAAATTGAAGATTAAAGATATATATCTTTAATATTAAATATATCTAAGCTAGTTTCAAATACATGTGTATAAAAAAAATTGTGAACATATTATTAACAATATGAACCAATTACGCACAAATTATATATCTTTAATTGAAGATATATAATATTGAAAAAAAAGAGGACACCATTAAAACTAAAAAGTACTAAAAAGACAAAAACATATCAAAGGAAAAAGCACTTAAAAAGAAGAAAGAAAGGAGATAATAATTATATGACAATCGAAGAAAAAATAATGAGAAAATTTAAAAGAAGCAAGAGAAAGGTAAAGAAAAAGAAACTATACATATACACACACACACATATATATATATGTGTGTGTGTGTACATATGCATATACATATACATATGTTTTTAATAACAATATGAATCTATTATATATATACATATACATATACAAAATAACTAGTTATATTATATTTTATATAATATAAAATAAAATACATATACATATATATATCTATAAACACACACATATATATAATAGGTTCATATTATTATTTTGTATTATATAATAAAATACAAAAAAATGAACCTATTATTATATTATTATATAATAATCTAAACCTATTATAAAATATATATACATATATATAAGAACCATCTTAATCACAACTACAATAACAAAGTTTGAGTCAAACACTTTGACATTGGTGACTTGGTCTTGAAAGAGAATCCTAAGAATCAGATGGATCGAGGAAAAACTAGAAAGTTTGAACTTAATTGGTTGGGTCCTTACATCATAACAACATTATATGGATCTGGTGCTTATTAGCTTTCTACTCTTGAAGGTGAAGCATTACTAGAACCTATAAATAGCATGCACCTTCACAAGTACTATACCTAGCTTTTAGGGAATTAGGTCAAAATTAGAAAAATATAAAAAAATCAAAAATGTCAAAAAATATAAAAAAATAATCAAAATCAAAAAATCGTTACCCTGATGAAAACTTGGCAAACAGGCGTCTTGGTGACACAAAAAAAAAATGGAAAAAAAAGTAAATAGAAATGATTTGTCCAATAGTGAAAACCACTTTGATGGTGCTTTGGATAAGTACCATGTTTAAAACGTGGCAAACAGGTGCCATGTGTAGTTAATCTTTGCTATATCGTCTACTATTATTCTATCCATTTTTTCACTTTTTCCCATCCTTCACGCACATCACCATTCCATAATAAATATTTTTCATCCTTCTCATGACCTAAGAACCATTGACATCTCGTGTCTTGCACTTTTCATATTCATCCATGATATATTGGCATCCATCAATCTCTCCACCTATAATAAGTTGGTCATGTACCTAACAAGGGGCAATTCCTAGACTTGGGTTTCATATGGGATCTAGGACATGGTATCAGTTTTCAAAACATCAAAATCTAAAACAATGAGAAAACATCAAAATCCAAAAAAAATGTCAAAATCCAAAAAAAACTAATAAAAAAAAATACTCCAAAAATAGAGTCAAAGTTTGTGTCATTCAAATTTAGTCAAACTATGATGTCTCTATGCATGTTATGTATGCAAGGCCATCTTTTATGAGCCCCCGAGGCACTCGATCAACCCTTTTAGGGTTTTGTTGAGTCGAGTCAATCATGATTCACACTACAATAATAAATTATCCATGGTCAAAGTCAGTCAAACTACATTATCTTTGTGTTTTACGTAGGAAAGGCCATCTTTGATGATCCCTCGAGGCACTAGGCTAGTCCCTTAGAGTTTTTATAGTCTATCTTGGTCCATCATCATTTGTCCCATAATAATTTATCCCTTGCTAAGATTGACACTTTGATCAGACTCAATCATATATCGGAGTCTCAACCAAATCATGAATCAATAGACTAACTATCCAACTAGTCTTTGACCCAAACAGATCAATTGTGTAATCATCATTATCCATCAAGACTTACTAGCTATTAATGGTCTTATACAAGAGGTGACATTGTTAAAACCATACTAGACATCTTATAAGACTTGCCTCATTTCTTGAAACCAGACCCAATCCTATCATTTGTCTTATGCAAGATGTGTCCTTCCTGAAACAAGACATCATCATTTATCAATATTATCATTTCCCTTATATAGGTGGTTGCATGGTCAAAACTAGATTTGAAGTCTTATATGACATGCTCCCTTTCCTATAACTAGACATTATCAATCAATCAATCTTATCAATCTTATAAAGAAACACTCGTTGATTAGAAAAAGGTCCTTATGGATGGTGACTCTGTTGGTCTAGTTTGTCTTGTATTTTTATTTGTTTATCTTTGGTCATGTTATTATGCACCTCGAGGATGTCCCAAGAATGATTTAGAGGAGCAATGATGGATCATGACCTATTTTTCTCATTGATTGTTGTTTGTGGTTTGTCTTGGTAATATGATTGGGGCAACTAAGTTCCTTGCATGTGATTAGGGTATAATTTGGTATAATCAAACATATTATGCAAGTTAGAGGTCATCTAATGCTTTCTTGAATTGGGATCAACATGCCTTTTGGTTTCTTATTTTACACGTTCCAACAAGGTTTTATGGTTACAATTCTAATTCATGGCACACCTTGTCTATCATGTGTCTATTTTGTAAGTTGTAATATTACACACCTTGGTCTATGTCATACCACAATGTACGTTATCCATTTTCCATAATTCAATACCCAATGATGATAATTGTACAAGCCTAATATCCATCAAGAAAAATATCAATCCATCTTCAACCGTCTAACTCCATGCTAACAATTTCCTCTTGCTAACATTTCTTTCATCAATTCTTGCATTCATGCTTGTCAAATTTGCTTATCAGAACAATTTCTCAAAAAAAATGAGACTATCAAAATTTGAAAAAAAAATTGAGGGGGCATAGTTTTATCCCTTCTTCACCAAGGCATATCAGGGCATGTTATGAGCTAAATTTTCCTTTTTATTCTTTGATACAATGCTTTGATGACTTTACATTATATCAAAGAGGGGAAAAATCTAGACACTAAAAAATGTCCTAGGCCTACAAACACCATTTTTCACATTGATTTACCTTCTTCAACATATAATTGAATAATTTTAATTATTTGATTATTTTCTAAAGTTATGTTCTTCTATTAATTAAATAATTTTAATTATTTAATTAATTTGTTTCCCCTTCTTTATTCTTATTTCGATTAATTAAATAAATTAATATTTAATTGTGTCACTAATATCCCTTTCTCTCTATAATTAAATAAATTATTATTTATTTAATTATTCATTCTTCACTTTTCTTCTATAGTTAAATAATCATTTTAATTATTTAACTGTTCATTAACTTTTTCTTCCATAATTAAATAACTTTCATTTATCTAATTATCTCATCACTTTGACCTTCATTATTAAATAATTAATTTAATTATTTATTAAGTTATCCCTTTTCCTTTGCTTCTAATTAAATGGTTGCTCTTAATTATTTTAATTAAAAGAACCATTTTCCCTCTCCTACAAATTAAATAATTATCTTGGTTATTTACTTGTTCACATTCCCCCCAAAGTTAAATAATCTTATCCATTTACCTCCAACTTCCTCTTTTAAATCTCATCCCTTGATCATGTCACATTCTCCTTTTAATCTCCACCATCCATCCCTATCAAAACCCTATTTTGACCCTAACCCTATCTCTTCATTGTGCAACCAACCTCATCCGTCAATTTTCACATCATATTGTTATTCAATCTCATCCATTCATTTGAATGGGATGTTCTATAAAAGAGAGTTGTCTCTTTTATTCCAACCTTACAACCACGATCTCTGATATTTTTCTATCACTATCACGTATCTCATGCTTGCATACAACAAAATTTCAAGGAAAGATTGCATACACAATAAAATGGAGGAAATGGAAGGAAGATGATTCAACCATGGCATAAAATTTTGGTATTACTACTTTGTTCTTTTTTTTCTATTGCTATTTGTACTTCCTAGTTTGGATTTGGGCCATTTAGGCTTGGATTTTAGATAGTTGTGGTTACTACTATTTGTTCATGCCTTTTGCCTTGATTTTTACCCTATCCTACACCTAGCACTCATGTTTGGAAAACATATTTAATACATTGAGCTTGTTCATATGAGGTTCATTTCCATATCAATGGCCTCTATTATCTTGAAATTATGTCCATTTCCATAGGTATTCCTCTATATCTCCATAACTATCCTCTCCTTTGATCATTCCTATCATTTACCTATTCCTAGGAGAAGGGTTGTTATGGAATGTGATGACCAAAATTGGGATGAAGTGGTTTCTCATAGGACTATACCTTTATAATGTAGAGAGGATTCACTACTCTCAAACCCTCTCAAAATTCATCACAACAATTACAAATACATAAAAGATAAATTAAACTCAAAAACTTGACTGCACAGGAAACTACTAATTTTCTCATTTAAATAAATCTGATTAAAATTAAATTATAGTCATCAAAGGACTGATATGTAGCAAATAATCTTCCTATAGGCATCACATATGCAAGGAAAAATACTCAAATATATTATTATGCTCAGTTATATAAGCTTTTGCAAACAAAATTCATCTCCCAACATTAAAACACCCCTGCAACTTTTGAATCTTCATCTCTATTGTTTGAAACTTCAAGGACTATTATGAATCAGTCCAAACATGCAATAAACACAGAAAAATTAATTCTCCAAAGAAAGTTATGCCCTCTTCTCTTTTCCTTTAAAATTCTTCTTGAAAACTTCTACAATGAATAGTGGGTTTTCTCTTTCTCAACACTACCTCTCTAAAAATTAATTTATTCATCTTTATTTAGCCTTATTTAATATAGCATGACCTATGGTGTTGTTTCTCATTAAATTCCCTCAAAAATCATTAAAAAAAATTAAATATTCATTCTTAGCGACCTCAAAGATAGGAGTTTCAGTTTTTTTATTCTCTCCTTTTGACTCCTAAAAAATAAAATATCAAAAAGAAGGCTTGGGTTCCCACTTCCTCAATACCTACTTTTTAGGGATCATGGTGGAGTTATTTAAAAATCCATAATTTAAAAATCCAATGACTCACAAAGCTTTTTAGAATTAAAATATTAAAAAAAAAAAAAAATCTTTTTCACCCACTATGTCAACTTGTCAAAGTTGCAAAGAATTTAATTGACAATTTTAAATATTTGAAGATAAATATTTAGCCATCTTCAACATGTAATCCAAGCCAAAAAATTAATCCACTTCAAAAATCCAAAATTGCACAAGTCACCATGGATGATCTTGCATCAGATACCCATGGTAGAAAAAAAATGTTTCATGAGTGTGACTCATAAAAATTTGTAGATATGATGCTCATTTTTAACCCACCTTTTTTCGTTGTCCACTAGAACCTTTCTATGCATCAAAATTTTCAAACTTACAACATTACCATGTTTCATCCTTCCTCTACTACCCATCACATAATTGAAAGCATCAAATTTGCTTCCCAACCAATATACTTCATCAAAATCACAACTAAAAATTAAAATTATACCTCCTCCTTCATCAAAACAAATGTATTCATTTACCTCATTTTCCGTTCTACCTTTTTTATCTCTTTCCACTCTATCGCCTTCATGAAATTTCACTATTTTCATGCCTTTTGGAAGACATGGCATTTCTACAACCTATTTTTCTTCACTCAAAACAACATTAGTACTACAATCAAAAGAAAGTTTCCATATTACTTGACAAGCAATCATGATTAGTAATCAAAACATTTTCACCTCCATCATTCTCAAGCAAGGATTCCTCAAAAAACTCTTCATTAACCTTTTCACTCCTCTCTTCCAATCCAACTTTATCAAAATTAATTTCTTCTACAACAAACTTATCTATTACTTCACTCTCTTTCTCATCAAAAGAAACAAATAAATCATATTCTACCTTACCATTTTATGCTACCTTCATTCCACTTGAGATATTTGCTTCAATTTGAGTCAACAAATCACCTTTCTCATCTTCATCATGGTTCGTACTAACAAAGTCAACTTATTCATTCCTCATGTACCATCTAAAGGTTTAATTTCATCAACCAGAAAAGACCTTGCATTGCTGCAAACCTTACCCATTTCTTCTTCCAATGGCTTCAATTTGTGTTTCACTCCATCCTTCATCAATGTATATGTGTTGGCATAACCATCATGCATTTCCTTCCTGTCAATTGCCAAGGCCTTCCTAATAAAATATGAAATGCATTCATAGGAATAATATCACATTAAATTTTTTCTCTATAGCCTCCTATATTAATATTTAACAAAATTTGTTCATTGATCAAAACTTTCCTATCATCTTGTAGCCATGCTATCCTATACAGATGCAGATGCTTTCTTCTCTCTAGCTGAAATTTTCTCACCTTATCTTTAGAAATGAGATTGTCTGTACTAACTCCATCTATGATGACATTAAATACCTTGTTATTGCACTTGCATCTTGTTCTAAACAAAATGTTTCTTTGAAATGATTTATCATCTTGGTTCAAGAGAGATCTCTTTGCCATTAAAATTTCACCATCTTCTACTTCTTTTGAATGTGCTGAGTGTGCATCTTCTGTATTTATTTTTGCTACTCTATTTTGATTTTTAGTTCTTCTTCTTGGTCTTTACTCTTCATGAGAACAATCATATGCCCTATGAACTTCTTCTTTGCACTTAAAATAAGTTCCTTGAAAGGTTTATCTTCCAAAACCTCTACCCGATCTTCCTCTACCTCTTGGATTTTGATCTCTTGGTCCATAAGAATCCTCATTCCTATGTTGTTTGTTTCTGCCTTGGTCTTCATTTTTCTAATTTTTTTTTATTATTGTCAGATCCATATGTTCTTCCTTCAACCTCCTTTTCATGGCCTCTTCCTCTTTGCTTACTTTCATACCTTTTATTCATTCTTTCCTCAATTTTTAAAGAAATTTGATATGCATCTTCCATTATGTAAACTATCACCAAAGTCATCTCCTCTTGTATGCTCAGCCTCAAACCATTAATGTCTCTTGCAAAATTCTCCTTAGTTTCTTCAACATGTCTCGTTCTAATCAAGATCCTATGAAACTCCTCTGTATATTCTTTCACTATTTTTGTTCCTTGCTTCAACCCTTGAACTTTCTTGAGCAAATCTAGCTCATAATCCACTAGAATAAATTTCCTTTTCATTTTCTCTACCATTCTATCCCACCTTGTGATTTTCTCCTTCCCTTTTCTACCTCTTTCTAATTTATTTCTCTCCACTAGATCGAAGCATGTACCTTCAATCTTATCTTGGAAAATCTTACTCTATCCAGATCTTCAAGTTCTTCAAATTCGAAATACTCCTCCATATCATTTATCCAGTCTATTAGTTCTTTTGCATTCAAACTTCCATGAAAGGTAGGGACATCAATCTTAGGTAATTTCCCCATTTTTGATAAAACTCTAAACAACGGATCCCTTGCAACTACTACAACCTCCTCTCTTTGTTCATTTGTTTGGCTATTATTCTCTTGAGCTTCTTCTTCTTCCTCATCATGCATTGGTTCCCTTCTCTTTGCAAACCCTCTTCTTATTTATTTTTGAATTTTTTCCACTTGCCTTCTCAAAGCTCTAAAATCATCATCATGGACAAAGTTGTCCATTCTTCCTCTTCATCTACCTCTACCATGATGGGCTCCTCTCCCATCCATTTTCTCCAACACCTAAAACACACAGATCCTGGTGTAAACTGCCTCTCTTCAGTGGTTTGTTTACACACTGAATATCTTGCTGCTCTAATACCACTAATGTAGAGAGGATTCACTACTCTCAAACCCTCTCAAAATTCATCACAACAATTGCAAATACAAAAAAGATAAATTAAACTCAGTAAATTGACTACACAGGAATTATTTTCTCATTTAAATAAATATTATTACAATTGAATTATAGTCATCAAAGGACTGATATGCAAAAAATAATATTCCTACAAGCATCACATATGCAAGGAAAAATACTAAAATATATTATTATGCTTAGTTATATGAGCTTTTTCAAACAAAATTCATCTCCCAACATTAAAACACCACGTGCAACTTTTGAATTTTCGTCTCCGATGTTTGAAACCTTCAAGGACTAGTATGAATCAGCCCAAACCTACAACACAACAAAATTCATTCTCTAGAGAAATCTACACCCTCTTCTTTTTTCCTTCAAAATTCTTCTTGAAATTTTCTTCAATGAATAGTGGGTTTTATGTTTCTGAACACCACCTCTCCAAAAATTAATTTTATCATCTTTATTTTTCCTTATCTAATACATAATGACCCATGGTGTTTCTTCTCATTAAAGCCCCTAAAAAATCATTAAAAACAATTAAATATTCATTGCCAACAACCCCCCCAAAGATAGGAGTTTCAGTTTTTTTATTCTCTCCTTTTGACTCCTGAAAAAGAAAAAATCAAAAAGCAGGCCTAGGTGCCCACTTCCTCAGTCCCTAATTTTTAGGGATCATGGTGGAGTTCTTTAAAACTCCATAATTTCAAAATCCAATGCCTCATAAAGCTTTTCAGGAAATTTACAATTAAAGTATTTAAATTTTTTTTTTTGCTTTTGCATTCATTATGTCAACTTGTCAAAGTTGCAAAGGAATTTAATTGACAAGTTTAAATATTTGAAGATAAATATTTAGCCATCCTCAACATGTAATCCAAGACAAAAAATTAATCCACTTCAAAAATCCGAAATTGCACAATTCAAAAATTCAACCTTTTTGTTGACACAAGATTGCAAGTCACCATGGATGCTTCTGTTGGCATATGGCTTCTAGTGTTGTCATTGATGGAAACCTAAGTCATTAATCAGGTCCATAGTTCAACATTTGTCCATACCAGTCGAAAGAGAAAAGAGAAAAGTATTACCGGAAGTAAAAGTGAAGAACAGGGTATCCGGTTAAAGTTAAGTTTGTTGATCAATATGCATTATCAGTTTATCATTTCATGTTGCACATCTTAGGGAAGGTCATTTGGTATTTGGAATACCTTATTCTTGATTTTTGTGCCTGCGCATCAATCGGTGTACGAGTTTGGAGATCCGATGTATTGATTTTTTGTTTATTAGTGCTAGAAGGTCGACTTGGTGGATATAGTCGTTGCAGATGTTTAAGGAGTAATTGTTTAAATTTTTTTGTGTCCGAACATGTTTATTTAGGTCCTCGTTATGCTATGGATGACTGTGGATGGTACACATTAAGAATCACTTGTAGATTTAGCTGACGGTTGGAAAATATTATATGTTTTCTTAAAGCTGACATGAATATAATATTATCCTTTGATGTGGGTATATAAAATTGATTATTTATATCATTTTGGAAACAAAGCATGATAGATGCAAAGTGGATTATTGTGTGATGTGAAACTCAAAGGGCCAATTGTGTGATTTCATCTATGCATATAAGATTTGTGATGTGAGTTGCAACAAAGTAGAGCAAAAGGGCAGAATCTCATAGAAGGTCAAGAAACCAATTGATGAGCTTAACCAAAACTCTCTTCAGGCATTAATAGATTCTATTCCTTTAGATCAATTTCTCAAATAGACTTAATCTGAATATTTTGTTAGGTAGTGAGCCTTCCTATTTTGAGAAGTGAGCTCTATGTAGTGTGCCTAAATGCAAGTGCATTCCCATTTTGTAAAACTTATATTTGAATACTCAAATTGTGGATTGACCTCCACCATGGTTTTTCCCCTAATAGGGTTTCCATGTAAAAATCCTTATGTTATAGTGTTGTGGATGATTGCCTTGTGTGTTTGCATCTTTCCTTCAGTTCAAAGTTGTAAATGGTTTAAATAACAGATTAATAAAGTTGAAGACTGCAAAACATTGATTCAACCCCCCCTCTCAGTGTTCCTAGATTCCAACAATTGGTATCAGAGTTGTATTCCTCAAAATAATTTTGACAACTTGAAGTGGATCTTAGATGTAATGGACTCTGGTAGTCTTCAACAATAGCTTGTGGTGGCACTTGATGATCTTGATCAGTCTAAAGCTAAAGTTTGAGAATAGAAAGCAAGTCTTAGGGATGTTGAGAAATTCATTCAGACATTGAAGGATCAGATTGTTAAATCCAGGGAAAAAAGGAAGGATCTTTGTGATCAGATTAAGAAATTGAAATAGAATCTATGGTGATGAAGCTGACTAAATAAATTGAAGAAAGAAAGAAGAATGAGGAAAATCTTGCTCAGTCCTTAAAAGAAAAATCTGATGAATGCAAAATAATTAACGGAGAATTTATTTAGTTGGAGATTGAACTGCAATAATCCATAAACAATGAAGAACTTTAAAAATGAATTGTTATTCTTAGGGATGAACTTACTACTGCAAATGAATACAAGGAGAATTTTGACATTAGCTCAGTTAAGATTGATGAGCTATCTCAAGGACAGAAGAATGGAAATGACAAGCAAGGTCTTGGATATGAGAAAGTTCTGGAAGTGAACAAAGAAATTTTATCCAAGGAAATCAAATGAACAAAGGTGGAAGATATCTGGTAAGACAACCTAATGCTAAAAATTTTAATGGATCATATGGCTAATCAATGTCGAAGTAAAATAAAATCAAGTGATCCATCATTCTTCGATCAGTGTTTCAGTTGCAACAAGTTTGGTCATAAGTCAATTGCATATAAAAATATTTCAAATAAATTTGTCAATAGAAGGAATGTTGAATGTTATACCTGTGGAAGATTTGGGAATATTTCTAACCAATGCAGATCAAGAAGAAATCAATGGAATGATTGATCTAGACAAGGAAATATTGTGTGCTACAATTGCAAGATATATAGTCACATTGCAAGATTATGCAGAAACAAAAATATGGATAGAAGAGGTCTGGCATACAAAGGCATAAATACACAAAAAAAATGATAAATGAAAAGGGAAAGTGACTACGAATGAAATCAGAGATTAGATGAAGAAGAAATGGGTAAGGAAGAATGAGTCTGATGCAGGAGATGGTTTTGTACTAGAATTTTCTTCTTTAAATTCCTCCGGAAACTCATTTCAGGCCATTGGCCTAGGGGGATTTTTTCAAGAAAATCATTTTCCCCCTATCTATAGCTAGTACCGAAACGTGAAAGATTGTCAACAATAGTATTAATGATCTACAAATGATTTGGAAAACATTCACAAGTAAATTCAAGGAATCATAGCTCCGTAGAATAATTTGTCTGTCGTTGTCTAAGAAAGCAGGGTATCCGAAATACCTAGTGCAAAATCATTTATTACAACTAAAATTTTGATGTCTGAAGTTACAAAAAAATATGTTGAAACCCTCATTTTTCACTTTGCATCAAAGAAGAGAAGAAGGGGAGCACTCTATAGAATAATTTTGAAGGAGTGAAGATAATTCAGTGGTGAATATCTAAATCTATTAGGTATTTCAGTCATTTGTGGAATTTCCATTTAATTTGGTGTTTGGTAGAAGAACTTGTTCGATACGCAAAATGGAAAAAATCAAAGGAATTGTGAATTTAGATGAGTTTAGCAGTGAGAAGATTAGAGCTATAAGAAACCTGTTGTCAACCGATGAATTAAAATGGCTAGAATATGTGAAACACAAACGTTTAGACATTGGGAGTAAATTCCCCTATTTCTAAAATGCAAAAATTGTTAAGTGTATGTTGGACAGATTGAATGATGGCATTCTATCTCTGGATAAACCCTATCATATTTCGAAAGAGGTAATTGGAGTCCTAACTAGATTATGAAAAATCGGGAGTATATCAAGAAAGAATTTGATTCAAAACAAGGAAGTCGAAACCTTAACTAGAACTATTGGAGACCAAAGGGTATTGATAATTTCGATAATCAAAGATTTTGTAACAAGGTACATTGTGCATGGAGTATCCTATAAAATATTTTTTAGAAATAGAGAAGGAGCAACCTTGACTAGTGTAGTTTACATCTCTCACAAAATGATAATGGAAGATCAGGACTATGACCTGTGCGGACTACTAAAGGATCAACTAATGGATAACGTGCAATTAACAAAGGAGATAGATTATCCCTTCAGTTTTTGCACCTTGATTACATGTCTTGTGATGTACTTTCTGAATTATTTTCCTATGAAGAACAATGTTGTATGGAATGAACTAGTTTGCAAGCAGATTTATGAACACTCTAACAATTTGGAAAACTATGATCAATAATATGCAAGTTTCTCTAGAGGTTTGCTAGAAAATTTTGGATCAACTTGCATTTCCCTTCCGATAAGGGAACCTGAAGTTGGCTCCTCTTTCGGTGAGATGGAGAGAAAGAGGAAAAGAGAAAGAGAGTCTACTATTTACACTCATTTGGCATGTAAGACCCCATCAAGTGAAGGAAAAGGAAAAGAATAGGTAATTATGGGCATACCAAATGAGGAATTAGAGAAGGAAACTAAGGACACCCTAGGGGAAGAAATGGTATTAACTGAACCAGATCAAGAAAAGGTAGAAGGAAGTGAAGAAGAAGGTGATTTATCCAAGGCAAAGATACTGTAGCTTATTCATGAGGAAGACGAAATAAAAAAATTGCTAAAGTATGGTCTATCAAACCTTCATATGAATAGGATATGATTTTAAGTTTACTAAGTACTCATATTGTGCACAACCAGATCAAATTAGAGAGTTTTCATTATTTGCTACCTAAAGAAATGATTGAATGCATCAATTAAATCATGGACTCTAAGTCTTAGAATAAGAAAGAAGAAGAAATAATTCTACACCTGAAGGAGCATTTCAGGCTATCACTTACCAAGTTAAAAAGGAAAATGAATGAGTTGAGGCAATTCATAAGTACAAAAAACATCTACAACTATTGCATTCGTTGGCCTCATGCAGTTGGGAAATACAAAGAAAAGTTGGAGAAAATTGAAACATAGTTAAACAGTATTGGAAAAAACTTTAACATGTTCCAGGATCAAGATTGTGAAGTCAAGAAAAGGATTCAATAATTATAGACAGAGCATACAAATGTTTAGAACACCAAAAATAGGATTATTGACACCTTCTGGAAAGTAAAAGGCATAACAGAATGCATATTGGAGCAGTTAATTGAGATTTTGAGAAAAGGAGAGAAATTAGAGGATGCAATCACAATTCGGGAATCCCTTGTCAAGATTATCAACTAGACATCTGAAAATAACAGCATGATCATATCATTGTGATTGCAGTAGTATCTTGGAAGAACTTTCTTCTGGAGATGAAAGAAAAACACAAGACAATCTTTTGACTCAAGTAGAAGTTGTTCTTTTTCAAATTTTGAATCAGTTTTGAATCAACAAATTTTTGGTCATATTTCAAAGGGGGAGATTGAATACCTGATTGTTATTGATGTCAAAGGGGGAGAGAGAGAAGTGAAAAATGCCTTATCAATTTTAGGGGGATCTATGTTTTGAAGTTTTAAAGTTTGGCAGTGTACTTATATTGGTTTTGACACTTAGTTATTTTTCACTATGTGTTGCCATCAATATCGAAGGGGGCAATTGTTGGAATATGGCTTCTATTGTTTTCATTTATGGCAACCTAATTCATTAATCAAGTCTGCAATTTAATATTTGTCCATACCAGTAGAAAGAGAAAAGAGTAGAGTATTACCAAAAGTAAGAGTGAAGAACCAGGCATCCAATTAAAGTTAAGTCTGTCAATCAATATGCATTATAAATTTATCATTTCATGTTGCACATCTCAGGGAAGGTCATTGGGTATCTATAATACCTTATTCTTGAGTTTTGTGCTTGCACATCAATCGGTGTACGAGTTTTGAGATTCGATGTATTGATTTTTTGTTTATCGGTGCTAGAAGGCCGACTTGGTGGATATAGCCATTGCAGATGTTTAAGGAGTAATTGTTTCAATGTTTTTGTGTTCAAACATGTTTATTTAGGTCCTAATTATGCTATGGCTAACTGTTGATGGTACGCATTAAGAATCACTCGTGGATTTAGCTGACTGTTGGAAAATATTATATGTTTTGTTAAAGCCGACATGAAGATAATATTATCCTTTGATGAAGATATATAAGATCAATTGTTTATATCATTTTGGTAACAAAGCATGATAGATGCGAAGTGGATTATTGTGTGATGAAAAATTCAAAAGGGAAGTTGTGTGATTTCATCTGCACATATAAGATTTATGATGTGAGTTGCAAAAGAGTAGAGAAGAAGGGTAGAATCTAACAGAAGGTCAAGAAACCAACTAATGAGCTTAATCAAAACTATAACCAGGCATTACTAGATGATATTCCTTTAGTTCAATTTATTACATGGTCTTAATCTGAATATTTTTTAAGGTAATGAGCCTTCCTATTTTGAGCACTGAGCTCTAGGTAGTGTGCCTGAATGCAAAGTGCATTCCCATTTTGTAAAACTTATATTTGAGTACTCAAATTATGGATTGATCTCCACCGTGGTTTTTCCCCTAACAAGGTTTCCATGTAAAAATCCTTGTTTTATAGTTTTGTGGATGATTTCCTTGTGTGTTTGCATCTTTCCTTCAGTTCAAATTTGTAAATGGTTTAAATACCAAATTAATAAAGTTGAAGATTGCAAAACACTGATTCACCCCTCCCTCTCAATGTTCCCAGCTTTCCAACAACTCCTGCATCACTTTAGGACTTTTGATTGTTGCTATTGGTACTATGTCCTTTATTTTTGTTATGATCATTGTCTTATCTGCCTTTGATATGTCATATTAAGTTCCCTTCTTCCTCCAATGACTATTAGAAATCCTTGAATCTCTTCTTTATAAATATTGTTAACCATTATGCATCTCACATTGTCCTAATTGGACTATGCTCCTAATACTACCCTTTCAAAATTACTCATATGACAATACACTATCCTTTTCAAATTCTTTCAAAAACTTTCGTGACTACTACCTTGTTCCAATTCACTATCACCTATAACAATGTAGCAATCATGATTTTTTGGGTTAGGTCCAATATGATAGAGATGATCCACTAGCTCAAAAATTATCCAATCCACCTATACAAGACCTCCTTAGCGGTAGTCCATCACTCAATATTGAGTAATTGATGTATGGTATTACAAGATCATCAAAATAGTACACATATGGGGTGGTTGCAAGAAGATGGAGGCCAAAACGTGACCACCCATCTTTGATTTTTTTTAAAATCCATAACGTGGGCATGTTATAATGCACTCACATTATGGCTTGGTGTGACTGAACCTTAGGCTTAGCCACACCAAGGCCATATTATGCTCGTGGTATAATGTGAATGCATTATTGGTCATATTGAAACATAAAAAATAGGTTAGGTGAAATTTTATGAAAGGGGGGCTCACCAAAATGACTTATTTCTCTAATTTCATTCAAGGAAATGAGATCCAAACATTGAAGTGACTAACAACCAAAAAGGTGAGTCAAATCAAGGTATGAATCAACAACTTTCCTCTCTATGCAAGGATGGGGGTAAAAGATAAATATTACTTTGGGGAGAAATATTATAATCATCAAATAAACTCTAAAATGCAAGATATAAAATGCAAATGATAGACAGTATTCAAAATTTATAGAAATATTAATCAAATGGTAGGTCTAGAAAGGGGAAAAGAAGATGTACCTTTTACCAAAATTCACCTTTTGAAGCTCACTGAGGACTCATTCACCCTATGGTGAATGGGGCCTGGCTAGGGTTCTCTGAGATCTATTTTTGGGTTCTCTTCTATTGTGTTTGCACTCCTAGATTTCTGATTCTCACTATCTAAAATTTGGAAATAAATTTTGTAGAGAGGTTTCTGTGAAATGAAAACTTTTCTTGTAACTTTCTTCAATTTTTCTCTTCAAGGATCTTCCACCTAAAATCTGCAATCACACAACAAAGAGGGAAAAAGGTTGTTTGTTAGGTGAATGTGGGTTTTCCTTGGTCAAACCCTATTTTGGTAATTAAACCTTGAAATGAAATAGAAAATAATGAAGGAATGATGAATGAACAACTCTATGTAGTTCAACTCACCAAACCTTTATTTGAACCTTGGAATGCAAATCTGCAACTAACATGAAGTGGCCTCAATGGATGTGAATCTTGATCATGAAACTTGATTATAAATAATGTCATTGAATGTTTGAATAGATCTTGAACTCTACATCACCATATTAGCTCAAACCACATGCATGATGCAAGAAATCTTTGACATGATAATAATGGAATATTGATTGTTGCAATAATCTTCAATAAATTTTCTCTTGAATTCCTTAAAAATGCTCTTGATATCATAAACTTACTCTAAGAATTCTCTCATCAAAATTGCTAGGTGCTCATGAAAAATTTATAGGTGAAACATAGTGAAGTGACCTCTTATTTATACATATCTTAACATTATTTCTCAAAATTCAAATATAACAAGTCGACATTTGAATATACATTTGAAATCATTGAAAATCTACCAAAAAAATAATTTGAATTCAGGTCCTAGGTGCAAGTGAACTATGGTGAATGGGTGCTAGGTCACTTACCTAGGACACACATTGCTTAATGTTAAATCTTATGTTATGGAATTTATGAATGTCAAGTTTTATCCCTCAAAAATTTCAATTAATTAGGTTTGGATTTGAATTAAAGGGACCAATTAAGTCAAATTAACCTCAATTAATTAATAAAGCCCTAGATTAGTTTGAAAGTGTAAAGGTACACCTTACAAGACCAAAAATAAGCCACCATTAAGTCCATTTTAATTAAAAGGACCCTGAAGTTAATGTGAATATATAAAATACATATTACAACACTAAGTTAAGGCATCACTAAGCTCATTTTATTATTATTATTTATTCATTCCCAAATTAAGTGTGAAAATTGAATACTTTTTCCTACACTACATTTATCCCCCACTTAGTGCGAGGATGAGCACAAGCACAAACTCACACTAAAGTAGGCATTCAAGACACTTATGTATGAAACAATGACAAAGATACACAATCATACAACATCAAAGATCAAGAATATCAAGCCTAGACTATTCAATCAACACAAAACACATCTAAGCTTTTGGTTTGGTGCTCACTCTGAGGTAGCGAAACTTCAAGTTGTCCATTAGGTGAGTCTCCCAAAGGGGTGGAAATTGAAATAATAATATTAGGCTCCCATATCATATCAAATCTGTCCTCTTGACAACTTCAATAAGGTACCACAAGGCAAGGCTCCATAGGAAAGCAAAGTGTGTTATGCTAGGTGGCCTTGAATTTAGAGTTCGAGCTTCATAGGGCTTAATAAGCTGCATTATTCTAAGGACCTATGAACAAGGAAATGCTCCATAGTTAAGCAAGGTTTGTTATGCTAGGTGGCCTTGAATTTAGGGTTTGAGATTTCTAAGGTTAGAAAGTTGTGTTATGCTAAACAGTTATGGACAATAATACTAGTCAAAGGTTTTTCTTCAATGGGATTTTGCTTAGTTCATGTAAGGTATTCTTGTTAGGGTACATCATGCCTAATGTCCCCAAGAGAGGAGAATTCAAGAGTAAGAGATTCACAACTTAGGGAATGCAGTACATCAAATTACTACTAAGAGGAAAGTCATGCATTAAGAAATATTACACTCTTGGAGGACATCAAACCCAATGACACCACCAAGAAAAGGATGCATCACAAAAATAAATAAAATAGTAGCATGCAACATGAGAAATGTCAAAATATATTATTGATGTATGCCCCACTTTAAAGAGCTTGATAATAACATTATTGTGAGAAATAGATTTAACGTAGCTAATTTTCAATCCTAAGACATGAGAGCTTACTCGGAAATCCCTATGCCAAGTCACGTGTTTTCAAAATGAAGCCACATCATGAAAAGGAAGGGTTTTCCCCCAAAAATACATAAAGGATATATGGATTCAGGGTTAGTATATCTTTGCTACAATGTTTTTATAGAGCTCATAAATTTCATCATTCCCCAAATACTCATAGAACTAGAAGAATAACACAAAAAGAGTGAAAAAAAAGAAAAAACCTTTTGAGTCAACATAGAAGAGACCTAAATGTCTCGATGCCTTGCATCATCCACAAAAGAAAAACATAAGACAAGCAAAAAGGATAAACTATTTATGAAATAGAGAAGAATGTAGAAATAAATAGAGGAATGCATAGAAATAGAGAGATACACCAAACAAAATAGTACGGGGGATCACATTATGCACATGCAATCACATAAAGAAACATCAAAAAGGAAAAAAATGCAAAAGAATAGTAAGGCACATGTGAGTCAACCTATAGCAGGTCATCTGCATCCGAATCTTGATCAGTATATACAAATGGTGGACAACTAGCTAAAGGGACAACATCAAGTGCAAAAACTAGGACAAGGCTATCTAATCCCTTGCCCCCACTAAGTGCAGAACAAGGATGAGCTAAGATAAGTGATGAGAATGAGCTCCTTGTGATAAAGAGAATTATTTGAAATGAATGTAAAATATTTAATAGTGAGGGTGCTATGATCCTACAACTATTACATGGTAAGGAGAAAAATGTATTCTTTTTTAGTCAATTTTCATTCTTAGAGGGTGCAAAATACTTCAATACTTTCTTTAAAGGATGAAAATAGTTAGTGTGATGGCCAAAGAATCTATGATAAGCACAATATGGTTCATTTTTATTAATTTATCTTTTGGTCGAGTTTTCATATTTAGGTGGTAATTCGATTAGTCGCCAATGTGAAGGTCATCTCAATTTTGGATAGTTGTAATAGGTTATAGCTAGATTCAAGAGGTTCAACTATTAAAAATGAAATTTTTGATGATCATGCACTCTTGGTTTATTCTTCTTTGGTATGATAACTATGTTTTCATCAATTTCATCCTCTAATTGCAAGTCCTCTCCTTTTTTAGAAAAAGGATGTGTTAGGGGTAGTAAAGTGTTCAGAAGGTGTGGCTTCTTTTCACTTATGCATAGGTAATATATTGGAAGCATATTGGGAGGAGGCACTTTTTTGTTGATGAGATAAGACAAGCTACATATATACTCTATTCCTTGTTTGTATTTAAGTAGGTTTCATAGATTTCCTATAAGGGTTAAACATGGACAACAATAGGTTCATCTCTCACAAAGTCTTGTAAATTTTTTAATTCTTCATCAAAAAATCTTATTTTCTTTTGTGCGACAGGAAAAACATCATGCACATTGGTTGTAGGTAAGGAAGTCATTAGAAATGAGGTATGTAGGTTATGATCCATAGGGGGTTGATTATCAATAATATTAGTAATAGAGTTAGAAAACTTGAGATCCACAATGAATGGTGTATCGTGAGATGACATGAGTCTCAAAATTTGTCTCACAACAGTATTGCTAAAAGGACACCAAGTTGTAAATCTCATACAAGTTTCACAAAATCAATGTCAACCCAAAATGGAAAGAGGGTAAAATGCAATGAAATGACTTAGAATGTAATATGCAAATGCAATTTTCAGATTCTAAATAAGCTAATTTTTTTATTACTCTATGAAATAACGTAAAAATAATGTCTTGTAAATGCAATTATGAAATCACACAATGAACTAAATTTACCAAATGAATCTCATTTTGTACAAGTTAAATTTCCACACACTGTAGCTAATAAATCCAACCTTGCGGAGCACCAAACCATGAACAACTTAGACTGAATATAGATATTATCACTATAAGCACACTCTCAAATCTGCAAGAACAAAAACCAAAATGTGAAGAAATGTGTAGCAAAACCATTTCTCTCAAACACCACTATTCTTCACAGTTCACACACTAGTGAACAAAACTTCCTTTATAAAGCGATCCAAAACAAGAAAGTTTGGATATAACACCTTTAAACACCTTTTATCAACATATATGAACCACATAAACAAATATTCAATACATAAGAAATGAAGAGCAAAAACTAGAACACCATACTGCCATATTGAACACTCTTTACCACACCGTTTCCTCTTTTATTCAATTTTTTTGAATAGCACTTGGAAACCAAGCACCAAAAACACAATCTCATCATCTAAAAACCTTTCTCAACATATCAACCACACAATAGATTGATCTCCACAAAAATTTACTCACCGTTGCTACATTAGAGTTTGATACGAGTAACAATATTGATGACAACATAATGTAACCAACTACTACTATCTCTGCAACACCTTCACAAGCATCTACAATACTCTACAACATAGAAAAAATCATATCAATAGGATTTTGTAACTATAGTAATGCAATACATTAATGAAAACACCAAATTGTATTGACATCAACACCAACAACATACCAACACACTTGCTTCGTCAAGAGTTGACATCAATGCAACAATATTCTATTGACATCAATGAAAACACAAACTTATAATAATCTCCCCTTTTTTCATTGATGGAAACACATGATATGAAAAACCATCAACAAAAGAAATAACTCTAATCACTAAAACGTACTCTACACATCAGTGCACACTACTCCCCCTTACACAAGCATCTACTTTCTCTTTCTCCCCCTCATTTTATAAGGATTTTAAGCTAATTCTCTCTCCTCCTTTGACATCAATGGAAAAGGGAAACACATGTCTTATGTTCTTTTCTTCCCTTTGACATCAATCTTACATGCACCTACTCTGCAACTTCTTGTTTCATTTACTGCACTTTATTTTCTTCATACCTTCTCTGCACATATTTTCATTTCACTTCTCTACACACTCCCCTTAGTAGTACATAACATGTCAGATCAACTAGCAAGTATTGTACAATCAACATAGCTAACAAAGGTCAACATCTACATTCTTACTCTTCACATAATGACAACACTTACTGTAACAACCACCAATGTCACTACCTACTCCCCCTAAGAGGTAGCCACCAACATCAATCCAAACCAATTAAGATCCACTAAACTGATGCATAACCTTATGCATCTAATTGAAAGAATGAGGGCCAATAACCCCCAAATTCTCTTAGAGATACTCAAATGTATCCTTATGGAGAGACTTTATGAATATATCTACAACTTGATTCATTGTAGGCACATACTCCAACTTCACTTCATTCTCTGCAACCTTCTCTCTCAAAAACTAATACCAGATTGAGATATGCATTATCCTTGAATGCATTACCTAATTCTTTTAAATGTTGATAACACTTGTATTATCACAAAAGATAAAATTAGGTTCATCAAATACTACTCGGATATCCTTCAAATTTTGCTTCATGCACAACACTTGTGTGCAACATAATGCTACAACAATGTATTTTTACTTTGTAGTAGATAATCACATTGAATCCTTATTATTTCTTAGCCAAGACAATAACTTGCTTCCAAGAAAGAAAGCACCACCACTTGTACTCTTTATGTTATCCACACATCCTGCCCAATCTTCATCTGTATAGGAACTCAGAGAGAAATCAATATCTTTAGGATACCACAAGCCATGTTTTGGAGTGCCCTTCAACTATTTGAATATCCTCTTTACTATTACCACATTTTATTCCTTGAAATCTTCTTAAAATCTAGCCACAAGGAAAATTGTATGCATGATATCCGGTCTAGTAGCAGTTAGATATGTAAGTCCTCCAATTATTGATCTATACTCGCTATAATCAACCTTAAGAGATTCATCATTTTTGTCCAACATGCAACCAATAACCATGGGAGTATATACCAGTTTAGAGTCTTCCATTCCAAACTTATTTAGCATTTCCTTGAAAAAATTTGACTGTGGTATGAAAATACCATTTTTGTTTCATTGATTTTTATTCCAAGGAATAAATTAATCTCTCCAAATATTGACATTTCAAACTCATTTTTCATTGACTCTACAAATCTCTTGCACATTGCTTCATTACCTCCAAATATTAGATCATCAACATATCCAAACACAATAAAGATTTGATCCTTTTCAACTTTGAAATAAAGATTTCTATTTATGGTACCTTAAAATTGAATCCTTGTTGCAACAAGTAACTATCCAAACTTTCACACCAAGCTCTATAAGCTTGCTTGAGTCCATATAATGTCTTCTTCAAATAAAAAACCATATTAGGGTTTTTTTATAATTGAAAGCCTTCTAGTTGTTCAATATATACATCTTCTTCCAACTCACCAAATGTTAAATAATGTATACTTTACATCCATTTGATAAAATTTGAGGTCCTTAAGTTCTACAAAATCCAAAAACATCCTAATAGCTTTCATACTTGCCACCAAAGTAAAATTTCTCTCAAAGTCTATTCCTTCCACTTGTGAGTAGCCTTTACACACAATTCTTTCCTTGTTTCTCACTAATTCTCCACTCTCATTTAGCTCATTCCAAAATACCCACTTAGTTCCAGTGACATTCTTTTTTGTTGGTCTTGGGACTAGTTCCCAAGTATGGTTCTTCTCAATTTTCATTAATTCTTCTTTTATAGCTTTGATCCAATATTCATCTTTGCATGCTTCAATCATTGATTTAGGTTAAACTTTGGAAAGTAAACATAATTTTACCTGTTCTTTTCTCATAGCAGGCTTTCTTCTTATCAACACACCTCTACTCTTGCCACCAATGATATGATCTTTAGAATGATTCCTCTGCATATACTTAGGAGTCTTAGGGATCCTTTTCGGAGCTTCTTCCTCTTGAATCTACACTTCCTTTTCCTTTTCTTCATATTTTTCTTCTCTACAAGAGGACTCATCTGATTCATATCCATCTATCAACACTAAACTTTTATGTAATTCTTCATCCACCTTCACACTTTCTTTTTCAACAATTCTTTTCAACCTCTTGTTTTAGCACCGGTGAGCCTTTCTTTTTATAGAATATCCAAGGAAGATTCCTTCATCTAATCTTTCATCAAACTTTCCTAAGCTTTCTTCATCTGTCTTCATATAGAATTTTATTCCAAACACTCTAAAATATTTGACAGTAGGGGTTCTTCCATAACATAACTCATAGGGATTCTTTGAACTATTTGTCCTTTCTTGTGGTCTGTTGAGTATGTAGACTATAGTATGAATTTCTTCTCTCCAGTAGACTTCTAGTAGGTTTTCTTATTTCATCATTGTTATTGTTTCTTCTTGAACTATTCTATTTTTCCTTTCAACCAATCTATTTTGTTGTGGAGTCATAGGAGCCAACAAATGACTCTTTATTATGTGATCTTCACAAAAACTATTAAACTCATTAGAAGTGAACGTCGCACCTCTATCAGATCTCAAAAAAAATATTTTCATATCCATTTCGTTCTCAACCATAGATTTAAATGACTTAAAAACTTAACTAGAGCCTCTAATTTTTCTAGAAGTTACCCAAGTCATTCTAGAATAATTATCAATTAATAACATGAAATACTTGTGACCTTGAAGACTTCTTATTCTAGTAGGTCCACAAAGGTTTGTATGTACCAACTCCAAAGTTCTAGTAGTATATTTTTCTTTGACTTTAAAACTTTTTGTAGCTTTCTTCTAATTCTAACATTCCTTGTAGACAACATTGATAGGCTTTGTAATGTTTGGTAGGTCTCTCATAGATTGAATAAAAATGATCCTCACTAAGTTATCAAAATTGATGTGGCACATTCTTCTATGCCATAGAAAACTTTAAATAATTTGACTCATAAATCACTAACCATTAGCACCCTAAGCTAATAAACATTTCCATTTGTTCTTCTTCATGCAACAACCAAAATTTTAGATCCTTTTCTGATCTCACAAACATTGTCGTAAAACACAAGGTTATATCCTTTGCTACACATTTTTCCTACACTCAAAAGGTTATGTCATAGACCCTTAACATAAATAACATAATTTGTATTATTCTTTCCATAAAAACTGATTGAACCTTGTAGTGATGAAAAATGTATCCCGCTACATTTTTCGCACTTATTTAGGCCCTCCCTATTAAATTGAGAATAATATTGCCTTGATTTAGTGTTGTAATGTGTTTAACACATTCACATTAAGTCTTGGGACCTTGTAAAATAAATGAACCTAGTTGTACCTTATTTAAGGTGTTGTAAAGAGTTAATTTATACTTTCACACTAATCTAGGGTTTTTATTAATTAATCGGGCTTCTTTATGCTTTAATTGGTCACATTTTGCATTCATAAGCCTTAATTAATATATATTTTTGAGATTAATCCTAAAATTCACCAACATCCAATCATAATACATGTTTTTTTTGGATTGTATAGCCTAGATTTGGTGATATGGGACTCCTATGCAAACTTGCACATATGGGTGCCACCTACATTTCAAGGCCCCAATCTAGATTTCACATTAATCTAAGAATCTCTTGAAAAATGTGTCCCAAGCTTAGCCTAATGGGACTCATATGGCACAATTAGTGTATGAGTCCCACTTATCTTAGACCTAAATTAAATTCAAATTCTTGGTGGGATTTTATCTTCCTAGATCTAATGTCAGCTTGTAGTATTATAATTTTGGGAAATTTGCATAAACAAGTATAAATACAAGCTTATTTCATTTATTTTCACCTAAGACTTTCATGAGAGCATTCCTTACAGAAATTTTGAGTTCACAAGAGAATACAAGTGTTAAAAATATAATTCAAGAGAATTCAAGCGATGATTATCAAGTGTTTTAGAGCATTATTCAAGTACCAAGCATCATGCCAAAGTCATCATGCATCACGCTTGTTTTTGAGCTATCATTTGTGATGCAAGATTTCATGATTCAAGCAAGCATTCAAGTCAAGATCCATATCATTGAAGCAATATTCAGGACCCACATCCATTAGATCCATTTCATGCATGTTTGTAGCTCTTTATTCCTAGGGTTTGGTGATTTGCAACATAGCATTTGTTCATTCATTATTCCTCCTTTCTATTTTATTTCATTTCAAGGTTTGATTACCAAAACAGGGTTTGACTAAGGCAAACCCCTTCTACTAACAAAAAAAATAATTTCCCTCTTGATTCTGTGATATGTAGATCTAGGTTGAAGACACATTGAAGAACAATATTCAAAGAAGTTTTCAAAGTTGCAGAGTTGTCACCTTATTTTAAAAATCACTAAAAGGAACCTACAAAGTAGAATTTAGTAGTCAAAATCTAGAAATCAAGTTGAGATGAAAGAATAGAGATAAAAGAGTAGATTCAAATTTGTATCCCTTGAAAAAAGCTAAGCAAGATTAATCCAATACTTTTGCATATGAGTCCTAGTATAGTCATTTTCCCTTATTTCTGAAGACTCAAACTTGCCATCACCATATTCCTATTTTAGATAAAAAAACCCTAATATGGGAGTAAATCACAAAACCTAGCATATGAGTCCCAATGTGCATTATATTCAACATTTTTAGCATTTCAAAGTTTTTTCGAGCTTTATAGGTTTCCAGGTGCACCTTTGTACTTTTCTAGTTTACTTTTTTTTTTAACATTCATTTATAGGTCATCTATTCACGTCTTGCACATAATTAGGTTTTGCATGTTACTTTTATTTCCAAGCCCTAGCTTGGTGTTGAACCCCCTTTTAGTCTTTAATCACACCCTAAGATACCTTATTGCAAGATAGCTCTCCCTCACTTCATCCTTCGATTGAGATCTCTAAGGTTTCCTTGAATGAAACATAAGGGAAATAGGTCTAGGTCCTAACCCTAACTCGTCCTCCATCTCCCCACAAGGTGGGGCACCCTATTTCCATTTTTTCATTTTGGTTAACCAGACATGAACACCTGTTTTCCGATTTGGAGTGCATCATAGTCCTAGATCTAGCTTACATTAACTTTGCATTAGGTTTTGTATTAGTTAACTTGCATCTAGGGTTTCTAAATCTTGGATTACTGAAAGAGCATATAGGTTGCATTTTTGCATCTTGCATCATTTAATTTCATTTGAAATATGTAATTGAACTTAGCCTAAACATAATCATAACCAAAAACCTAACATTCACTTAGAATTTTCTAAAATTTATACAAGAAAACCTTAATCTGGGACTCGTATGCCCCTCTGGGCTATTTAGTCCTAGTACAGGTGATTTTTCTTGGTTTCTAGGTATTATGTGGTGATTATTATTCAACATTCAAATCCTTGAAAAAACCTTAATTCAGACTCATACACCCCTCTAGACAATTTAGTCTCATTTCATATTTTAAACTACATTTTACAGCATAAAAAAATATGTTTTTGTGCTTCTATTTGATGTTGTTAGCTTTCTATTCTAGTTTAACAAGTTTTTGTTACATTCAATTCATTGCATCTAGCTTAAATCATTTCATTTTCTGCACTGCTTAAATTCAAAATTGCATCTAGAACATTCCAATTTAGATTGTTACATAGTGTAATCAATGAATTACCTTGATTAGAATCTGAAACTTGCATTTACACACTTCATTTTAGGTCCTTGTATTGCCCTTTACCCTCTTTCCATTTTGATTTGTCCACTAAATTTGTTAAATCTTGTATGAGATTTATGACTTGGTGTCCTATTAGCAATACTATTGTGAGACATAGTTTGAGACTCATGCCATCTCGTGATACACCATTCATTGTGGACCTTGGGTTCTCTAGATCTCTTCCTGAAAGCGTTGATAATCAATCATATATGGATCCTAGTATGCATACTTCACTTCCCATGACTACCATGCCTTCATTCATTGTGCTTCATGTTAACAAGACTATCCCTACAATCCCTATTTCTACTCAAGCTTTCTAGTGCACTCAATGCCAAGGTGGAACTTCCATCCCTACATACACTAGTAGTCAACCTACAATAACAATTCAACCTACTAGTAGTGTGAACACTTCCCTAGGTATTTCCATAAGGAATTCCTCTAGCTTTGTGCCTTCGACTACAATATCTCCTCAAACCTCCTCCATCAGTAGTTTACAATTCACTTGTCATCCACATACCTACACTACTCCACCTTACAATAACCATGATGATATTATGAACTCACTTTTATAAAGAATTACATCCCTTCAACAACAAGTTGCAACCCTAAATAAAAACAACAATGGTCAACCCTTGCAATACATCAGAACGAATCCCTCATCCTTGGAGATATTGAGAGAAAAAACTCCAAAAGGTGTAGAAGTTCCTCTACTTGATACATATGGTGGGAAAGGATACTCTATTAACCATGTTTCTACTTTTACCACTCTATGTAGTGATTTCATCTTTGAGGACAAACTTTTGGCTAAACTATTCCCTAGATCCTTGAAAGATTTTTCCTTAGAAAGGTTTTTCTCATTATTGAATAACTCAAAATGCATTCAATTAACCATTTCCAAGTGTACATGACCCCTAAGATGACCTTGTCTGATTTGATTAGATGTAAGAAAAAAGATGATGAAAATGTTACTAACTTCATTTCACGCTACCAATCGCTTTATTCCCAAATCGATGTGCAAATTATTGATCCTCCCCTTCAAATAATTTTTATTGAGAACTTGCAAACTAAGATGCAAGATAATCTTTGCATGATGAAATTCCCTTCCTTTGTATACTTGTGTACTACCCTTCATGATTATCAAAACTTGGTTAGTATTCGTGAAACAAAACCCACCTCTAGCCGTTATGAGAAGTCTGTATCCACACACCAAAACAATTACCAATCCTTTAGAAAACAGAATAAATGTTTCCTCCAACTAAATTCTGCTCAACCAACTCAACATGTTGATTCCCAAGTGGATGCTATAAAAGAAGACAAATCCTTTCTCATTTGGGGATCTGGCTTGGAAATTTACTCACTCACCTGATACCCTTCATAACACAATGTCACAAATTTTAGAAGAGAAAATGATTACCTTACCTCTTGTCAAAGTACATGATCATAATAAATCTTTACCTCCAAACTTTAGATCGAATTATTTTTACCATTATCACCAACAAAATGGACATGATACAAAAAATTGTAAATCTCTTAAACATCTTGTACAAGACCTCATTAATTTCAGTTGACTTTCAATTTGAGGTGTCAATGATCAAGGAAATAAGTTTGTTGCCCCTCCTAACCAAAAATTGCAAATCTTTACCAACCCTATGCCAAAACAAGATGTTTCATTTGTCAAAGAAACTGAAAAGAATGATGTGATGAATGTTGACGCAAATGATGACAACATGGATATTGTTGAGCAAGATCCTATGGATACTAATGAACAAATTCCTTTGGATGATATGGTTGGATTGATCAAAATTCAACCTTCTAAAGTCTGAACCAAAAATTCTCTTGACATTTCTTTCTCCTCACAAGATATAATTAAACATGCACCCAATGGTCCTCTTTACATAGCCAACTGAATCTATGATAAGTGCACTAATGAGATATTAATTGAACCCGTTTGTTGATAGAATGTGATCATCGAAGAATTCTTACTTGTGTATTAAATCTATCAAGAAATGTATGATAAACCAAAAGCATGGATAAAGACACATAATGGTTTTTATTTCCCTACAATGCGATCGATCACCCTCCCTTTAATTTTTTGACCAAAACGATTAGATGTCTCATTCTCCATCATCTCAACATCAAAACAATTTTGTGTGAAGCTTGGTTATCCATGGCTAGACTCCATGGATCCTCTCGTCAATTGTGCCTAAATGCTTAAAGTTTCCCTTTGACAATGAAATATTTATTGTGCATCATAGTGGCTTTAATCCTCTGTCTTCCGAAGGGAAATTTTCCTTAGACTTCTTTTGGCCTGAGCCTATGGAGCCTATTAAACCTCATGAGGACTTCTTTTTCAAATCCTACTGATAATTCAAGGTGAAAATGTATACCAAAACTATCCCTCAGAAACATGCCTCAACCCACGACTGAGCCTCTTATCCTTGATGAAACTATGATTGAACCTAAAGACACGTAACATATCCAACAACAACCTATAACAACTCCTCTTATTTCTTCTTAAAAATGACCAAGAGATAACAAAATCAAGCCTTCCACACCACCTAAGATAAATCAAGTTTACAAAGGTAAAGAGAAAGTGGTTCGACAACCTCCCATGGTTCCTTCTACTCCTCCCCTTAGGGAAGAAAATAAACATATGATTGATATACCTGCTCCTACACAAACGCAACTCAAAAAATGAACTAAAGAAATGAAAATGCTAGAGAGTGTAGAAATAGACATCGTGCTCTTGCTCGAAGGTTAAATGAAGAAAAAACAAAGAAAATCAACATTTGAACTTGACTGAAGCAATACATAATGAGTTTCCCTCACCCCCAAAAAAATATCCTATACCACAACCACAATAAGAGCTAAACCCTTCTATGGAGATTATCATTCGACCTCCCATTGTGATTAAATTGGATGACAATGATGAGGTTGCTAAAATTGATGAAGAATTGAATAATGAATTGAATACATTGTTTACCTCTTCTATGAGCTTAAATGATAATTCTCCTAGAAAGAGTGTTGAACTTGGTGATAACCTTAGTTCATTACTTGATATTGTTCCTTTGTCTATTTGTTCACCTTCTATATATGATGAAAATGATTGGGATGAGGATGACCTGCTAATAGGTGTTGAATAGGACAACTGAGAGGGGGGGTGAATCAATTGTCACATATTTTAACCTTCAATTCATTTATCAAAACTAATACTTAAACTACTTAAATGATTAATCATCAAATTCCAATGCAAAAACTCAAATCTAATGCATAGACACAATAACACCAAATTTACATGGAAAACCCAATGAGGGAAAAACCACATTGATGATTAACTCACACTATAGAGAGTATCAAAATTGATTACAAAAGTCTTAGTGCCTAAAACAATGCTCACTACCTGAGATAAGGACTCACTGTCTAGAACGAGGACTCGCTATCCAATAGCACTCCCACAGAGATACAAAGAAGACAAACAAGACTTGCTACAGAGAGAAAAAAATCCCAATGGAACAAAGGATTCCACCATAATCACTTGATCAAATTCCATGAATGATAGAGTTCTCCTTCTGCTCACTGCATCTAGAAACTCAACATTAATATTCACACTAATCTACCACACACATAAAGTTCACACACACTTTCTGAATAGCATCAAATTTGTGTCTTATCTTTCACTTATTTTCCTTCTTTTCTTGTGTGTATATTCCATTACTAGCTCATCCTATATGTATACTATCTCCAACCTTGAAAAATATACAAAGTCAGCCATCCAATTTCAAATTCAATTTAGGTCGGCACCAAAAATCCTAGGGTAGATTTATAATGAGGTCGACCCAAACAAACGCTTCACTAGAACCCAAAATAGATCCAACATGCTTCATCAACTTCAAAGATAGTTCTTAATAGACGATCGGCCAAACCAGTGTAAAACACATAGAGCAATTAAGCTCGAAACTTCCAAAAACCAAAAATATCTTCAATGCAATATGAACATCTTAACTTTAGAACCACAAGTCAAAAGAGTTCATCAAGGGGAAATCCGGACCAACAACTCTTCTCCTAGACCTTAGCTAGAACACAGAAAAAATATAGTTCACAACTAGTGAACATAACTTGAACTTCACAATGAACCAATAACACAAAATATAGCTATAGCAACCTTCAACAACTACGACCAATATATCTAAATCACACGAACATAGGGACAAGCACCAACTCAACAACTAAATACCTATAATCTTTATTCAATACAATTTTCTCAATATCCTCAACATATATAGTCAACAACAACTAGTAGATAACCAGTTGAAAAGTTGACATCAATGATAAATATTTCATTCTTTTTTCCATTCTTGCAACAATCTCCCCCTTTTTCATTGATGACAACACATGATGTGAAAAACCATCAAAGACACTATACCAGTTTTTAATATACTTCTCAAGGTTTTTGTTTTTGCTTCTCCCCCTCAAAAGATCATCTACCTTATTACCTGATTTATCTCATTTGCATTCTCTCCTTTTCACATGCTTTCTCTCCCCCTTAGACATCAATGGAAAAGGCAAAAATAATATATTCATTGAATCTTCCTTTGACATGAAAAAAAAATAATCACAATGAAGATACTTGAAACTACATGCTCCCCCTGAGAGGTAGCCACCAAAACATCAATCCAAAAAGATAAAACCATGAATCCACCGGATTTATGCATCTCCAAATGCATCTTAGTTTATGAAAGGAGGGGCGATAACCCCTAACTTCTCCCAGAGATACTCAAAAGTATCTTTCGGAAGAGCCTTTGTAAATATATCAACAATATGATCCTTTTTCAAAACATACTCAAACTTGACTTCATTCTCCATGACCTTCTCTCTCAAGAAATGATATCTAATAGATATATGTTTTTTCCTCGAGTGCATCACAAGACTCTTCAAAATTTTAATTGCACTTGTATTATCAGAGAAGATAGAAATGGGATCATAATATAGCACTGTGATATCTTTCAATGTCTATTTCATCCATATAACTTGTGTACAACAAGAGGCAACATCAATATACTCAGCTTAAATAGTAGACAAATAGACTAAATCTTTCTTCTTGCTCCACTATGCCACCAATCTGCATCCAAGAAAGAATACATCAGCACTTGTACTTTTTTTTTAATCTACACATCTAGCCTAGTCTACATCTATATAGGCATTAAGTGTAAATTCACTATCTTTAGGATACCATAATCCATAATCCGGAGTTCCATTCAAATATCTGAATATTCTTTTAACTGCAGCAGCATGTGTTTCCTTTGGATCTTCTTGAGATCTAGATAGAAGACAAACCACATGCATAATATCTGGTCTAGTTGCATTCAAATACAATAGTCCACCAATCATAGATCTATACTTTCTCTGATCAGCCTTAGGTGAATCAACATCTTTACCCAATTTGCAACTAGTCACCATAGGAGTACTTACTAGTTTGGCACCATCCATCCTGAACTTCTTCAACATCTCTCTCACATACATAGACTATGAAATGAAAATTCCTTTCTCTGTTTGATTAATCTATATCCTAAGAAAGAAATTAATCTCCCCAAACATAGACATTTCAAATTATTTATGTGTCACTTCCACAAACATCTTGCACATCTTTTCATTTCCTCCAAAGATAATGTCATCAATATATAGAACTACAATCAAGATTTTGTCATTTTAAATCTTAAAGTACAAATTATTGTATGTTGTGCCTTTGTTAAATCCTTGTCAAACCAAATACTTGTCTAGCCTTTCATGCCAAGATCTAGGAGCTTGCTTCAATCCATATAAATATTTCTTCAATCTACACACCATATCTAGTTGATCTATTAACTGAAATCCTTCTGGTTGTTCCATGTAAACTTCTTCTTCTAGCTCACCATTCAAAAATGTTGACTTGACATCCATATAATAGAATTTCAAATCTTTATAAGTAGCCAATGCCAAAAACATCCTTATAGCTTCCATTCTTGCTATTGGGGAAAAAGTATCCTAAAAATATATGCCTTCTACTTGTGAGTGGCCTCTACACACAAGCCTCACTTTGTTTTTGACAACTTATCCATTCTCATTCAACTTATTTATAAATACCCATTTTGACCCAATGATATTTTTATTTGTCAGTCTTGGGACCGATTCCCAAGTTTGATTATTCTTAATCTACCAATGTTCTTCTTTCATTGCTTCCTTCCAATGTTCATATTTGCAAGCTTCACTTACTATCTTTGGCTTAATCTCGGAGAATAAATACAAATTTACTTCAGCAACAACTTTTCTTCTGGTTAACACGCCTTTTGTCTCATCTCCAATTATCTAATTTCTAAATGATTCCTCTATACATATTTTGGTGTTCTAGGGGACATCACCAGAAAATATCTCTTTCATTTTGTTCATCCTGCATTTTATGCTCATCTTTATCCCATTCTTCCATAATTTCTTATATTCTTGCACAGTCATGTTCATTAAATACATATCCATCAATATTAATAGAATTCTTCATTGTCTCATCAACCTTCACATTTGAGATCTTTTCAATATTTCTCAGTCTTTTATTGAAACATTTGTATGCCTTTCTTTTAGTAGAGTATCCAAGAAATATGCCTTCATCACTTCTTGCATCAAACTTGCCCAAATTTTCTTCATCTCTTCTAATATAGAATTTTCTTTCGAATACCTTGAAATATTTAACTATAGGAATTCTTTTTTTCCATAGCTCATAGGGAGTCTTTGTATTGTTTTCTCTTTCTTGAACTTGATTGAACACATATACAACAGTATGAATAGCTTCTTTCTAGTAAACTTCTAATAATTTAGCTTCACTGATCATTGACCTAACAACCTCTTGAACTATTATTTTTTTCTTTTCAACAACTCCATTTTGCTGAGGAGTTCTTAGAGTAGATAACTGTTTCTTTATTCCATGCACTTCAAAAGACATATTCAACTCATGGGAGGTGAATTCTCCACCTCTGTCAGATCTTACATGTTTTATCTTCAAATTCAATTCATTTTCAACCATAGCCTTCAATGCATCTGATTTCTCTCTAATAAATGTAATCCATGTATATCTACAATAATCATGAATTAAAAGCATAAAGTATCTTTCACCAAGTAAGCTTTGCACTCTCATAGGACTATAAATATTTGTATGAACTAAATCCAGTAATCCAGTAGTATATTATTCTCTTGATCTATAATGATTTCTTGCTTGCTTCACAAACTGAATATTCATGCAAATAGAATTAATAGGATTTGTAATTCTTAGTAAATCTCTCATGACCTGAACAACACTAATCCTTTCCAAGTTATCAAAATTCATGTGACACATTCTCCTATTCCATAATCAACTATCATTTATCTTTGTCATAAAGCATCGTTCATCAACACCCTTAAGTTGATAAATATTCCCTTGAAATTTCTTTCATGTAGAAATCAATGTTTCGGATCCTTTCGAGATCTCACATTTCTCATCCTTAAACACAAGATCATATCCTTTTCTACATATTTGACCAACGCTCAACAAATTATGCTTTAAACCCTTAACATAGTAAACATCATTTGTATGATGATTTCCCTCAAAAATTATTGAGCCTATCCCACATATCTTAGCACTAGTATCATCTCCAAACATAACCAAAACTCCATCATATTTCTCAAGCTTTACAAATTTACTCTTATCACCAGTCATGTGATGTGAGAAACCACTATCAAATACCCAAAAATTATTTTTTGCTTACAATGTAGGGAAAAGATAACTATACCTTCATTTTTATCCTTTTCCTTCTCTAGAGGACTTTCCTTTACCTGGTTTTTTGAATTAGTAGATGTAGGTACATCCTTAATTACCAAGAAAAAGCATTCATTGTCATCTAGATATTCATATTCTGAATCTTCATCTAAAATACTAGAACTCATATTCAAATAGTAAGCTCTATTAATCTTCTTTCCTTTATTTTCTTTCTCATATCTTTGTTTATTCCTTTTAGCTCTTTCCAGACATTTTGTAGCATAATGACCTATTTCTGCACAACTAAAGCACTTAAAGGTAAAATTAACTTCATACTTATTAGATCCTTTTCTCATTATTCTTACAAAGTTAGCAACTATTTCATCAAGGTTTTCTTCATCTAGATCTTCATTTTTTGTAGTTTTAAGAGAAGTCTCTATTTTGCCTCCATTTCTTAGACTCGACTTCCTCATCTCATAAGATGTCAAAAATCCTAACAGCGGATCTTTAGTACAAATCTTATAATCTATAATCTTCTCAATAGCACTCACCTTCTCACTATAAGCATCAAGAAGAGTTATGAGAATCTTCTTTACAATCTTGGTTTTATTTATAGTAGTGCCAAGAGATTGCATTCTAGCCACTACCTCATCTAATCTGTCTACAAAAGCTTTGACATTTTAATCTTCAGACATATGTATAAGATCATATTGTGTTTCCAAATTTTGTAATTTTGCCTCTTTAACTCTTTCATCACCATCATGTGCTCTTTCTAAAGCATCCCAAACTTCCTTAGATGTCTTCAAATTTTACACCTTTATCAACTTGAAATGTACTAGACTATTCTTCAAGATGAACTTCATCTTATTATTCTCTTCATGTCCTCTGATATCTTCAGGTGTACTCAGACCATTAGTAGGAGAAGTGTAAGGATTCTTACAAGATTTCTCCACATCATATCTACAATACTCCAAATATTCTTCCATCAATACATTCCAAATTCCATAATTAGTTCCATCAAAACTCAGCTAATCAAAGACCATTTTTCTAGCCATCCTAAACCTCTCTCAAGTGGTTAATCTCTTCATCAAGGAACCAAGCTCTGATACCAATTTTTAAATAGGACAATTAAGAGGGGGGATGAATCAATTCTCACATATTTTAACCTTCAATTCAACTACCAGAGCTAATACTTAAGCTACTTATATGATTAATCATCAAATGCTAATGTAGAAACTCAAATCCAATGCATAAACACAATAACACAAAATTTATGTAGAAAATCCAATGAGGGAAAACCATGGTGAGGATTAACTCACACTATAGAGATTATCAAAACTAATTACAAAATGCTCACTACCTGAAATAAGGCTCACTGCCTGAGATAAGGACTCACTATCTAGAACAAGGACTCACTATCCAACAAGGCTACAACTTAGAGGGATCACTTCCATAGAGATACAAAGAATACAAAGAAGAAAAAAAAGACAAAGAAGACTTGTTACAGAGAGACAACAATCCCAATGCAACAAAGGATTCCACCGCAATCACTTGATTAACTTGCATGAATGATAGAGTTCACCTTCTGCTCACTGCATTTGGAAACTCAACATCAAGCTTCACACACATAACTCACACACACTTTCTGAATAGCATCAAATTCAAATCTACTCTTTCACTTATCTTCCTTATTTTCTTATGTATATTTTCCATTACTAGCTCATCTTGTATTTATACTATCTCCAACCTTGAAAAAGATACAAAGTCAGCCATCCAACTTTAAATTCAAATTAGGTCAACGCCAAACATCCTAGTGAGGAATTGGAATGAGGGAAACCAAAACACACACTTAATCGAAACCCAAAATAGATCCAACATGCTTCATCAAATTTGAAGATAGTTCTTAAAAAAGGGTTGGCCAAACTAGTGTAAAACACATAGAAAAATTAAGCTCAGAACTTCCAAAAACCTAAAATATCTTCAATGCAATATGAACATCTTAACTTTAGAACTGCAAGTCAAAAGAATTCATCAAGGGGAAATCTGAACCAGAAACTCTTCTCCCGAACCTCTTCTAGAACATAGAAAAAACATAGTTCACAATTGGTGAACATAACTTGAACTTCACAATGAACCAATAGCCAAAAATTTAGATACAACAACCTTCAATAATCATGACCAACATATCTAAACCACATGAACATAGGGACAAGTACTAGATCAAAAATTGAATACCTGTAATCTTTCTTTAATACAATATCCTCAACATCCTCAACATATACAACCAACAAAAAATAGTAGATAACTAGTTGACCAGTTGACATCAATGACAACACTTTCATTCCTTTTTCCATTCTTTCAGCAATAGGTTGATTCACATGTGCCTTACTATTCTTGTGTGTGATTTCATGTGTGTAATGTGATCCCACATACTATTATGTTTGATGTATCTCTCTCTTCATTACATTCCTCTATATGTACCTACATTCTTCTCTATGTTGTAATCCTTTATCTATTTCATTTTTCTTGTGTTTTCCCTTTGGAGATGACACAAGGTTTCAATACATTCACCTCTCTTCCATGTTGACCCAAAATAATTTCCTTTTCTTTGTCTTGTGTTTCAAGCTCTCTAAAAACATTGTAGCAAAGACATACTAACCTCAAAACCATGGATCCCTTGTGTATCTTTGGGGTTAACTCCCTTTTTCATTGAAATTATTCTTTTTCAATTCATGCTTCATTGTGTAGTCTTCTTACTTCATGTGATGTGTCTTTAACTTAGTGGTGACATTGGGTGTAATGTCCTTCAAGAGTGTGATCTCCCTTATCATATTATATTCCTCTTAGTGGCTTGATGTGACACACTACATTTCCTAAGTTGCAAATCTTCTATTCTATGATTGGTTACCTATTGGAGATTTTAGGCATGATGTTCCCTAAGGTAAGAGCTTACATGAACTAAGTATTACTCCTTTGAACATACCTTACACTATTTTGTACTTACAATTTTGGTTATATGGCCACCTTGCATAACACACTTTTCTTGCATGTGGTGCCATCCTATTTGTTCATAGGTGTCAAGTGTACAAACCTTTTCTTGCCTCATGAAGGTCAAATTTCATTGTCATGTGGTGCCTTATCAAAAATTTATCAGGAGGTATAACTTTGGTATGGTTACCATATGGGAGTTGAACTTAGGCATGACTTTCCCATAGAAGTTTCCCTATTGGTGTGAGTGCATACCGCTGCATGTGTATGTGTCTCGCTAGGGGCTCACCTAGTTGATACCGGATTCCCCTAGTCCTTGTGAGTGTGCATTGGTTTGCATAGTGGACATTGTGTTCCAATTGTAAACATCTCTTGGAAAAACAACATAGATCTAATCCACAACGTGTAGGAAAAATGATCAAAGCTTGATCCACCCTTTTTATTGTTATATTTCATTATTTTCTTTATGTCTTTGGCAATATATGATTGTGCCTTCATATTTCTCCTTACATTACTTTCACGTGTGTCCTCTTGCACCTATGTTGATTTTCTATAGGATCTTGGGTCTTGGGGTCTTGGCTATCTCCTTTGAACTTTGTCATCCTATTCCATTTGCATCGATACACTTGGACCCATCCTGATGCGCATTTGTCTACTTTAGTGTGAGTTTTGAAGAAATTTCCTCCTCTCATTAAAGTGGAAGCTAAATGTAGTGACAAAAAATGTATCCCTCTACATTTTCGCACTTGTTTAGGCCCTCCCTATTAAATTGACCATAATTTTGCCTTGATTTAGTGTTGTAATGTGTTTAACACATTCACATTAAGTCTTGGGCCCTTGTTAACTATCTAAACCTAGTTGTAATTTATTTAGGGTGTTGTAAAGTATACATTTACAATTTCACACTAATCTAGGAATTTTATTAATTAATTAGGCTTCTTTATGCTTTAATTGGACTTATTTTGCATCCACAAGCCTTAATTAATGCATCTTTTTGATATTAATCTTGACATTCACCAACATCCAATCATAATTCATGTGTTTTTGGATTGTATGGCCCAAATTTAGTGATCTAAGACTCATATTTCACCTTGGGTGTATGGGTCCCACCTAAGTTTCGGGGCCCCAATCTGGATTTCACATTAATCTAAGCATTTCTTGAAAAATATGTCCCAAGCTTAGCCTAATGGGACTCATATGCCACACTTGGCGTATGAGTGCTTCTTATCTTAGACCTAAATTAAATTCAAATTGTTGGTGGCATTTATCTCCCTAGATCTGATGTTGGCTTGTAGTGTTGTAATTTCGAGAAATTTGGCATTAAAAAGCATAAATACAAGGTTATTTCACTCATTTTCACCTAAGACTTTCATGAGAGCATTCCTTATAGAAAATTTAAGTTCACAAGAGGATATAAGTGTTTACAGGAGAACTCAAGAGCATTGAATAGATGGTTATCAAGTGTTCTAGTGCATTATTCAAGTACCAGGCATCATGTCAAAGTCATCATGCATCATGTTTGTTTTTGAGCTAACATTTGTGATGTAGGGTTTCATGATTCAAGAAAGCATTCAAGTCAAGATCCATATCATTCAAGCAAGAGTCAATATCCACATCCATTGGATCCATTTCATACATGTTTGCATCTCTTTATTCTAGCATTTGGTGAGTTGCAACATAACATTTTTTTCATTCATCATTCCTCATTTCTATTTCATTTCATTTCAAGGTTTGATTATCAAAATGGGGTTTGACCAAGGCAAACCACTTTGTACTAGAAAAAAAACATTTCCCCCTCTCTTTAGTGTGTGATTTGTAGATCTAGGTTAAGACACATTGAAGAGAGATATTGGAAGAACTTGTCAAGGTTGCAAAGTTTTCAAAGTTGTCACCTTGGTTACAAAATCGTGAAAAAACCATCTATAAAGCATAATTTAGCAGTTTAGATCTGGAAATTAGGTTGAGAAGGAAGAAAAGAGATAAAAGAGTAGATTCATATTTTAATCATTTGAAAAAATAAGAGCAAGATTGATATTCCATTACTGGCATATGAGTCCCAATATAGTCATTTTTTCATATTTATGAAGATTCTAACTTGCCATCACCATATTCCTATTTCAATCTAGAAACCTGAATATGGGACTAAATCACCCAACCTAGCATATGAGTCCCAATATGCATTATATTCATCATTTTTAGCATTTCAAAGGTTTTTTTGAGCTTCTATAGGTTTCCAGGTGCAAATTTGTACTTTTCCAATTTACTATTATATTTTGCATTCATTTATAGGTCATCTATTCAAGTCTTACACATAATTAGGTTTGATCATTATATTTTTCATGTTACTTGCCTTTCCAAGGCCTAGCTTGGTGGTGAACCCCCTTTTAGTCTTTAATAACACCCTAGGATACCTTATTACAAGATCTCTCTCTCTCACTTCATTCTTGGCTTGACATCTGTAAGGTTTCCTTGAATGAAAGTTGAGGAATAGGTCTAGGTCCTAAACTATAACTTGTGCTCCATCTCCCCAAAAGATGGGGCACCCTATTTTCATTGTTTCATTTTTGTGAACCTGACATGAACACCTATTTTGTGATCTGGAGTACATCATAGTCCTAGATCTAGCTTACATTAACTTTACATTAGGTTTTTCATTTGTTAATTTGCATCTAGGGTTTCTGAATCTTTCATTATTGAAAGTGCATATAGGTTGCATTTTTGCATCATGCATCATTGAATTTCATCTTAAATTTGTAACTACACTTAGCCTAGACATCATCCTAACTATAATACCTAACAATTTACTCAGAATTTTCTGAAATTTGTGCAAAAACCCTAATATGGGACTCATACGCCTCTTTGGCTGATTTAGTTCCAGTATAGGTGATTTTTCCTCATTTCAAGGTATTTTGTGGTGATTGTTATTCAACATTAAAATCCTTGAAAAACCTTAATTGAGACTCATACGCCCCTCTAGGTGATTTTATCCTGTTTCATACTTTAAACTGTATTATAGTCATTAAAAACTCTTTTTTTGTGCTTCTATTTGCTATTGTTAGATTTTTATTCTAGTTTACAGAGTTTTTATTTCATTCAATTCATTACATCTAGCTTAAATCGATTCATTTGTGCATTTCTTAAATTCAAATTTGCATCTATAACATTCCATTTCAAATTGTTGCATAGTGTAATCAATAAATTGCCTTGTTTAGAATCTAAAACTTGCATTTACACAATTCATTTTAAGTCCTTGCATTGCCCTTTACCTTGTTTCCATTTTGGGTTTTTCCCCTAAGTTTGTGAAATCTTGTATGAGAATTAAAACTTGGTGTCCTATTAGAAATTATATTATGAGATGTAGTTTGAGACTCATGTCATCCTATGATACACCATTCATAGTGGATCTTGGGTTCTTTAGCTCTCTTCCTAATAGTGTTGATAATCAACTCTATATGGATTTGTGTATGCATACATCACTTCCTATGACTGCCATGCCTTCAACCATTGTGCTTCATGTTAACAACACTATCCCTACCATCCCTAGTTCTACTCAAGCTTTGGGGTGCTCTCAGAGCCAAGGTGGAACTTCCATCCCTACGTCTATGATACCTATTTCCATCCCTACATAAACTAGTACTCAACCTACCATAATAATTCAACCTACTCGCAGTGTGAACACTTCCCTAGGTATTTCCATAGGGAATTCCTCTAGCTTTGTGCCATCGACTACAATATCCCCTCAAACCTCATCCATCACTAGTTTACAATTCACTTGTCCTTTGCATACCTACACTACTCCACCTTATACCCCCCACCTTACAACAATAATGATGTTATCATTAAAACACTTTTACAAAGCATGACATCTCTTCAACAACAAGCCAGAACCATAAATCAAAACAACAATGGTGAACCCTCACAATTCATCAAAACCAATCCCTTATCCTTGGAGATATTGAGAGAACAAATGACACAAGGTGTAGAAGTTTCCCAATTTGAGAAATATGGTGGGAAAGAAGATCCTGTTAACCATGTTTCTGCTTTTACCACTATTTGTAGTGATTTCATCTTTGAGGACAAACTTATGGATAAACTATTCCCTAAATCCTTGAAAAATATCGCCTTAAAATGGTTTCCCTCAATATCGAATAACTCTATTCATTCATTCAATGAACTTCCTGAGGAATTTTTTAACCATTTCGAAGTGTACATGACCCCTAAGATGACCTTGGCCAATTTGATTAGATGTAATAAAAAAGACGATAAAAATGTTACTTAATTTCAGTCTACCAATCGCTTTATTCCCAAATTGATGTGCAAATTTATGATCCTCACCTTCAAAGAATTTTCATTGAGAACATGCAAACTAAGATGTAAGATAAGCTTGGCATGATGAAATTCCCTTCCTTCATACACTTGTGTACCACCCTTCATGATTATCACAACTCTGTTAGTAGTCGTGAAACAAAACTCACCTCTAGTCATTCTAAGAAGTCTGAATCTGCACACAAAAATAATTACCAATCCTTTAGAGAACAAAATAAAGGTTTCCTCCAACTAAATACCTCTCAACCAACTCAACATGTAGATGCCCAAGTGGTTTCTATAAAAAAGATAACTCCTTTCAAATTTGGGGATACAACTAGGAAATTTACTCCCTTACCTGATACCCTTCATAACACAATGTCACAACTTTTAGAATAGAAAATTATTACCTTACCTCTTATCAGAGCACATGATCCTAATAAACCTTTACCTCTAAAATTTATATTGAATTCTTATTGCAATTATCACCGAAAAATGGACATGATATAAAACATTGTAAGCATCTTAACATCTTATATAGGACCTCATTAATTCCGGTCCACTTTCAATTAGAGATGTTAATGATCGAGGAAATAAATTTGTTCCTCCTCCTAACCAAAACTTGCAAATATTTACCAACCTTATGCCAAAACATGATGTTTCATTTTTTAAAGAAAATAAAAAGAATGATGTGATGAATGTTGACATGGATGATGACAACATCGATATTGTTGAGCAAGATCCTATGGATACTAATGAAAAAATTCCTTTGGATGATATGGTTGGAAAGATTAAAATTCATTCTCATAATGCCCAAACAAAAAATACTCTTGGCATTGCTTTCTCCCCACAAGATATACTTAAACTTGCATATGATGGTCATCTTTACATAGCCGGTCAAATCTATGATAATCCCACTAATGGGATATTAATTGATCCCATCTATCAATAGAATGTGATCACTGAAATTGTTTTATGTGTGCATGAAATCTATCAAGAAACATATGATAAACTAAAATCTGTAAGGAAAAGTAGAGGTGTGGAAACGCTTTCCTAACGCTAAAACCACAAAGGCGATGTGCAAAGACCAGTCTTAAAACATTAAAACACTTAATATGAACAAATGAAAGGTAACAAGAGTAACATAAATAGAATGATTTTAGAGATAACACTAGATTTACGTGCGAAAAATCTTTTGAGTAAAAAACCTACCACACCAAGAGAAAGAAACTTTGTATTATAGTAAGCAAAAGATTACATACAAAGTTATAGCCCTAACTCTCTGATAGTTAGCTCACAACAGCACTTGATTTTTCATGCACTCACTGTTACAATGCTATTTCGGCATACAATGAATACAAAAACTCTCAACCCTTTTTAAAGTATTCTCCTGCTCAACTTCTACAAATCTATACCACAGATTACTAGTCAAGATAGACTATATGAAGACCCTTTACAACCACCAATTAGGGTGCATTAAAATTAGTTCTTCACTAACATGCCAAATAAATCTCGAATTGGATCCACCTACAAACCTGCATCGAGCCACCCCCGCAGTAAATTCATTGTAGAGAAAATACAATTCGAGCTCTGCCAATTGCCAACATCCGATCACAGGAGAACTGCATAGTAATCATTTTTCACCAATCTAGCTTCTGACAATAAATGTTGTTTTGCTACAATGATACAAAAACAACCAATGAGAAAATGCCATGTGTCACACTTGTATTCGTTTCGTCACTTGACTGAGAAGTGATCTGGTCAACTATCATTGGGCTCCGAGAACCCTTCACAATCGCTAATAGTTGCATCATATTCTGGGCCTAAAATAATCTGCTATTACCAAAACACTGACCGCCAGCCCTATCGTGTCCCACAACCCATGTGTCCGTTTCTCAGGAGGTTTTGGGGCATCCAAGAGGGAATCAACAAGATTCCCATGGGCCCGCCCATAATGAGCTTCCAAAGCTACCATGTGTCCAATGCTAGGGAACTCCGCTTGGTCTATGTGGAGGCCACTAGAGCTCCTTTAGGGAATCTCTAGTGGCATCCGCTAGATTCCCTAGGGAACTCTTGAGGCACAGACAAGTGTCCACGATCGGGCAACCCCTGAAATAAAGCAAATCGGGGCCCACCATCACTTCCTTGTGCTCACCACTTTCACAAGCCACCATGCATCATGCGCATAGGTGATTCTACTTGGCGAAAAGGTAAATAGCGGTCCTTGCCTTCAAAAGCCACGAAAAGTAGCCAACACCATCGGATGAGGCTGATAGTAGCCATTGATGCAAGGCATCGACACATCAACATGATAGAGAATATCCTCTCATCGATGGGTAATAGATCCGTCGATAAAGCTGAAGCCTAAAAAAAAAACTACCAACTCCATGCATGTCAGCCCATCGCTATGACAACCCTCAGAGCCTCGCCGATCAAATAGAGTCTCAGCGACCAAGGGGTCAAACCGATAAATTAGAATACCACAATAAAGCGATAAGGGCATAAATTTTTCAAGCCTTTAACAAAGGTCCAAGCCGGTAAGTTGAGGCCCTAGACTTCAAATTCATTTGCGATCACACACCCCAAGACCCATTGAACTTGTCCGAGCTTACTGGCTTTGTCAATGCATCAACGAATTTTTTTAGAGTATCCATATTTTCTAAAGAAACCTTTCCTTCCTCCACCATATCTCTCACAAAGTGATACTGCACATTGATATGCTTCATCGTGGCATGGAAAGTTGGATTTTTCACCAAACAAATGGCACTCTAACTATCACAAAAAATAGTGATTTTCCTTGCATTAAAACCAATATCAAAACATAAGCGGTTGAGCCAAACAACTTCTTTGCAGGTGTGAGTCACTTCCATGTATTTTGCCTCCATCGTGGATAAAGCAACTACAGCCTATCGCTTGCTCATCCAACTGATTGCACCACCATTTAACATGAAAGTTTATCCACTAGTGGATCTTCTATTGTCAATATCCCCTGCCCAATCAGAGTCCACATACCCACAAATGCTGAGAGTTCTCTATGATGCAACCAAATTTGCATGGTAACACAGAGCACATTCTGAGGTACCTCTCAGATATCTAAACACTCTATTTATAGCATCCCAATGCATCCTTCTTGGATTTTCCATAAATCGGTTGAGTACTTCCACTCCTTGGGAAATGTATGGCCTTGTACAAACCATAGCATACATTAAACTATCGACAACACTCACATAAGGCACTTTGATCCTTTCCTCCATCTCAGTAGATGATTTGGGACAATCTTCAACAAATAGTTTTGCTCCCCACGTAACTGGAACAACTAGCTACTTGCAAACACTTATATCAAATCTCTCCAAAATATTGTTGATGTAATTACTCCAGCTGACCCAAAGCTTTCTTCCATTTTTTTCCCTGGTTATCTCCATCCCCAGAATATACCTTGTTGCACCCAGATCTTTCATTTCAAACTTTGCAGACAACTAAGATTTGATATCAGAAATCATAGACTTACTATTTCCTATGAACAAAATATCGTCCACGTACAGGGTAATAATAAGTACATGATCATTTTTAGTTTTAAAATACACACAATGATCAGATTTTGATCTCAGAAATCCCATCAACAACACAAATGTGTCAAAATTCTGGTGCCACATTCTAGGAGACTACTTCAAACCATACAAATATTTATTTAATTTGCAGACTAGGCTCTCTTTACCTTTTTCAACAAAGTGCTAATGTTGGGACATGTAAATTTATTCTTCGAACTCACCATGGAGAAATGCTATTTTCACATCCATCTACTCGATCTCTAAGTCATACATGGTTGTAAGTGACAACATAAATCTAATAGATGTTAGCTTAGCTATAGGGGAAAATATTTCTCCATAATCAATTCCCTCTACCTGGGAATACCCCTTTACAACCAACCTTGATTTATACTTCTCAGCATTTCCCTCAAGACCAGTCGTCTTCTTAAATACCCATTTACAACCAACAAACTTTCTTCCTTAAAGAAAAGGTACCAAATCCCAAGTTTCATTCTTTTCCAATGATTCCATTTCTTCATTCATGGCTTCCAACCAAGAATTTACATCAGGAATATTAATTGCCTCTTTAATAGTCCTAGGCTCCTCAATGCTAGTAATTAAAGTGTAGGCATAGTTTGAATCCAAAATGGAGAAACCATACCTGTCAGGTTGTTATTTTTGATGTGTAGACCTTCTCTCTAGCTGAGGTTGTGGTTTTTCATCTTTAGAACTCTCATAGCTACTAGAGCTCTCCTCAATTTTAGGTACACCATGTAGTTCTCCCTTTTCTAGAGTTTGAGGAATCTCAACTACATCATTTTTCTTTTCTCTTTGATTTGTCTCTAGTTGTGGATTGGCTCTAGAAGGTTTCAGCTCACGAAATATTACACTTTTATCTATAAAAAACCTTCTCAGTATCAGGATTCCAAAGCTTGTATCCCTTCACACCAATGTTGTAGCTGATGAAGATACATTTAACAGCCTTGTTCTCTAGCTTAGATCTTTTCTCATTTGGCACATACACATATGCCTCACAGCCAAAAACATGAACATGTCTCAGAGAGGACATCTTACATGACCACGCTTCCAAAGGTGTCTTATCAACAAGAGCAGAGCAAGGAGAATGATTTACCAAGTAACATGTTGTAGCCATGGCCTTAGCCCCAAACATATGCTCTAGACCAACACTGCTCAACATACTCCTTGCCTTTTCCATCAGCGTCTTGTTCAACCTTTCAGCAACTCCATTTTTCTATTGAATATAAGGTGTAGTTTTATGCCTTTTAATCCCATGGTCTTTATAGTATCTATCGAAATATGTAGAACAAAACTCACTGCCATTATCCATCCTCAAACATTTTATTCTCCTTCCAATTTGATTCTCAACCAAGTTTTTAAACTCTTTAAAATGACTGAACACTTCTGATTTACTTTTAAGAAAGTATATAAATGCTCTTCTTGAATAGTCATCAATAAAAGAAACATAATATATAGAATTCAATAATGAAGGAACATTCACTGGACCAAACACATCAGAATGAATACAATCCAGTACACCAAAAGATTTATGAGAACTTGAGGAAAAGGAAACACGTTGTTGCTTTCCATAAATGCAGTGTTCGCAGAAATTGAATTCAAGATTACAATCTACACGCCCTTCTACAAGATTTCTATTCTTCAAGATTTGTAAACCTTTCTCACCTATGTTATCGAGTCTATGATGCCACAACATGGTCTTCTCTACTGGGAGTTTCACCTCCATCGCATTTGCAGCCAGAGAAGCATCTTCATCTTTCTCTACAGGAACAACTTTGCTTGACTTTATAGAGGCATGGTTGCATTCAACAGGACGTGCATCCATCTTGTACAGAGTGCCAACACGTACACCCTTAGCCAACACCATTGCACCTCTAAACATCTTACATCCTTTGCTCAAGAAAGAAACTTCTACACCAACATCATTCAACTTTCTGACAAAAAGTAAATTTTGAGCCAAACCTACTATATGCAGTATGCCACCAATACCTTTGACTCTCTCGTCAAGAAACTAAATTCTAACTCTACCTCAGCCAATAATATCCAATGTTGAATCACTCGCCAAGTACACCTTTCCACCATTATACTTCTCGTACTTGGTGAACCATTCTCTATGAGACGTCATGTGAAAGGATGCACCTGAGTCAACCAGCCAGAGATTATTTGATACTTGAGTTGCCAAGTCTGCAATGAAAGCATCAACATCACTCTAAGAAGATTCATAGTCTGAAGAGTTACTGTTCTTCTTCTTCTTCTCCTTGCAATCCTTTCAGATATGACCAGGCTGCCCATAATTCCAAGATTTCACCTTGGAATTTTTACCAAGAGACTTTGATCTCCCTACAAATTTAGATTTGGACTTCTTGTCCTTCTTGTTGCCTTTCTCCTTCAATCTACCTCAGACAACAAGGTCCTCTTTCACCATCTCAAAAGAATTCCTCTAAATCTCTTCAGACATAAGCAAAGCAACCATGTCATCCATCTTGAAAGTAGCAGTCATACTTCCAATAGTCATCACTAGATGATCCCAAGTGTCAGGTAACAAACATAATAGGAGAATGCAATGATCCTCCTCCTCAATCTTTACACCCATAGACACCAGCTGAGAAACACTCATATTAAAAAATTTCAGATGGTCCACAATAGATGCACCTTCTTCCATCTTCAAGGAGTACAACTTCTTCCTCAGGAATAAATTATTTACCAAAGACTTTCCCTGATAAAAATCTCCAAGCTTCTTCCATAACGAAGTTGCAGACTTCTCCTCATGGACATTCAGGTGTACAAAATTGGCCAAACAAAGTCTTATTAGACCTCTCACCTTTCTATCTGTGAGGTCCCATTCTTCTTGCTTTATACCTTGTGGCATAGTTCTAGACACTACTACCCAGAGATCTCTATCCACTAACAGGTCTTCCACTTTGAGTTTCCACAACCCAAAATTATTACCATTGAATTTCTCAATATCAACTCTTTCTAATGTACTCACCATCTTAGACAGAACTAAGTTCTAACTTTGCAAGACTCCCACTAGAACAGTATTAGCACAAAAACCAACCCTACTAACAAGGATAACAGAACTCGTCAAGCTTTGATACCACTTGTAAGGAAAAGCAGAGGTGTGGAAACACTTTCCTAATGCTAAAACCATAGAGGAGATGTGCAAAGACCAGTCTTAAAACATTAAAACACTTAAGATGAACACATGTAGGGTAACAAGAGTAACAAAAATAAAATGATTTCATAGATAACACTAGATTTACGTGGGAAAACTCTTTCAAGTAAAAAACCCACCACACCAAGAGAAAGACACTTTGCATTACAACAACCAAAATATTACATAATAAGTTGCAGCCCTCACTCTCTGATAGTTAGCTCACAACAACACTTGATTTTTCATGCAGTCACTATTACAATGCTATTTTGGCATACAACGAATACAAAACCTCTCAACTCTTTTTACAATATTCTCCTGCTCAACTTCTACAAATTTGTACCATTGATTACTTGTCAAGACCGACTATATCAAGTCCCTTTACAACCACCAATTAGGGTGCATTAAATCAGTTCTTCAATGACACACCAAATCAACCTCGGATTGGATCCACCTAAAAACCTGCATCGACCCACCCCTGCAATAAATTCGTTGCAAAGAAAATACAATTCAAGCTCTGCTAATCGCCAAAATTTGATCACAATAGAACTGCATAATAATCACTTTTCACCAATCCAACTTTCGAAAATAAATGTTGTTTTTCAACAACGATAAAAAAAAAACCGATGAGAAAATTCCATGTGTCACATTGCCATTCGTTTCATCGCTTGACAAAGTAGTGATCTGGTCAACTGTCATCAGGCTCTGAGAACCCTTCACAATCGCTAACAGTTGCATCATATTTTGGGCTGGCAATAATCCGTTATTGCCAAAACATCGACCGCCAGCCCTATTGGGTCCCATAACCCACGTGTTTGTCACTCAAGAGGTTTTGGGGCATCCAGGAGGGAATCACCAAGATTCCCATGAGCCCGCCTAGAATGAGCTTTTGAAGCTACCACATGTCCAACACTCAGGCACTCCGCTCGGTCTATGTGGAGGCCACTGGAGCTCCTTTGAGGAATCTCTAGAGGCATATGTTAGATTCCCTAGGGAACTCCTTAGGCATAGACAAGTGTCCATGGTCAAGAAACCCCTCACATAAAGCAACTTTGGGCCCACCATCACTTCCCTGCGCTCACCACTTTGACAAGCTGCCACACGTCATGCACATAGATGATTTCAGTCGGTGAAAAGGTAAACAATGGTTGTTGCCTTGAAAAGTTATAGAAAGTAGCTAGCACCGTCGGATGAGGCTAATAGTAGTTGTTGATGCAAGGCATCAGCACACCGACATGACATAGCATATCCTCTCACCGATGGGCGACCGATCCGTTGACAAAGCCGAAGCCTTAAAAAAAAACCGCCAACTCCATGCCCATCGACCCATCGCTATGATAATTCCTCGAAGCCTTTTCGATCAGACAGAGTCTCACCGACCAAGGGGTCAAGCTGAGCAAATGAGAACACAATGCTAAATCGATAAGGGCATAAATTTGTCAAGCCTTTAACAGAGGTCCAAGCCGATAAGTTGAGGCACATTTTCTAGCAAAACCATGGATAGAGACACATAATGTTTTTGCTTTCCCTACGATGGGATTGATCACCTTCCCCTTAATTATTGGACCAAAATGATCAAATGTCTCATTGTCCATCATCTTGACATAGTAAAAATTTCATTTGAAGCTTGGTTATCCATGGATATGACCCATTGAATTTGTCTTGTCAATTGTGCATAAATGCTTAAAGTTTCCCTTTGACAATTTAATCTTTGTGCATCATACTGGCTTTAATCCTCTGTCTTCTCATGGGAGATTTTTCTTGGATTTATTTTGGCTTGAGCCTATGGAGCCTCTTAAACCTTGTGAGGACTTCTTTCTCAAATCCTATGAAAAATTCAAGGTGAAATGTATAGAAAAACTATCCCTCATAAACATGCCTCAATCCATGATTGAGCCTCTTATCCTTGATGAAACTATGATTGAACCTAAAGATATGCGGCATATCCAACAAAAAACTATAATAAATCCTCCCAGGACTTCTTACAAATGACTAAGAAATAATGAAAACAGTCCTTTTGCACCTCCTAAGCTAAGGTAAGTTTACAAAGCTAAAGAGAAAGCAGTTGAACAACCTCCTATGTTTCCTTTTGTTCCTCCCCTTAGGGAAGAAAAGAAACCTATGGTTGATAGACCCACTCCTACACAAACAAAACTCGAAAACTAAACTAAAAAAACCCGAAATATTAGAGAGTATAGGCATAGATGTCAGGCTCTTGCTTGAATGATTAATGAAGAAAACGACAAAGAAAATCAACATATAAAATTGATTGAATCAATACACAACGAGTCTCTGTCACCACAACAAATCCTATAGCACAACCGCAACAGGAGCTAAATCCTTCTTTGGACATTATTATTCAACCTCCTCTTGTGATTTTCCTTTTCCTTTTCATTGTTTTGTGTTATCCTTTTGGGGATGATGCAATACATCAAGACATTCAAGTCTCTTCCATGTTGACCCAAAAGGCTTTTTCTTGGTTTTTTCTCTCTTTGTGTCATTCTTCTTCTTCCATGATATTTGGGGAATTATGACATTTTTCGAGCTCTCTAAAAATATTGTAGCAAAGACATACTAACCCCGAATCCATGGATATCTTGTGTTACTTTGGGGGTAACTCCCTTTTTCATTGGCATTATTCTTTTTCAATTCATGCTTCATTGTGTAGTCTTCTTAGTTCATGCAATGTGAATTTTTATTTGTGGTGACATTGGGTGTGATGTCCTTCAACAACATGATCTCTATTAATTTATTATATTCCTCTTAGTAGCTTGATGTGACATATTGCATCACATAAGTTGTGAATATTTTATTCTTTTATTGGTCTTCTCTTGAAGACATTAGGCATTATGTTCCCTAAGGTAAGACCTTACATGAACTAAGCAAAATTCATTTGAACATACCTTACACTATTTTGTACTCACATTTTTTATTATATGGCCACCTTGCATAAAAAAATTTTGCTTGTCTGTGGTGCAATCGTGTTTGTTCATGGGTGTCAAGCATATGAAGCTTTGCTTGCCTCATTAAGCGTGAAGTTCATTATCATGTGGTAACTTATCAAAGTTATCAAGAGGTATAACTTTGGAAGGTTTACCCTATGGGAGCCGAACTTAGGTGTGACTTTCCCATAGCCACTTGCATGTTGGTGTGAGCGCATACCATCGCATGTGTATATGTCTCACGAGGGGATCACATATTGGATACTAGATTCCACTAGCCCTTATGAGTGTGCATTGGTTTGCATAGTGGAAATTTTGTTCCACTTCTAAACATATCTTAGACAAACATCCTAGATCTCATCCACAATCTGCGAGATGAACACTCGAAGCTTGACCACTTTTTTCTTTTTTCTTTTTTTTCTTTATTTCTTTGGTAGTGTATGCTTGTGCCTTGAATTTTCTCCTTACATTATTTTCATGGTTTTTTATCTTGCACCTACGTTGGTCTTGTCTAGGAGCGAATTTTCACCCCTAAAGAAAATTCCCCTTTCACCCCTCTACACTTTAGAAAACCAAAGGTGGGGGCTTAATTCCACATAAGCCCATTGTTCACATCACATTTGGCATCTATTTTGAGTGTTGGTAGAGGCGTTTCTATTGGGGACTCCCGCATGGTGCGCAAATGTCTATGTGGCACGCTTACATCCCTCAAAAATTCTTGCAGCTAGAGTCTACAGGGACGTTACACTTCCTATTAGGAGTTAGAGTGTAATTCCCTTCTTTGGCTGGCTGACCCAAATGTGGCCATTTTTCATCTTCCTTCTTCATATTCTCATTCCATTCTTCCATTTTCATTTTCTTCACAAGTTGAAACAACTTATTCACACTTGAGCATTCACTCCAAGCTTTGTAGCAACATTTCTCACACTTCATTGCAGCAATCTATCACTCCACTCCAATAGAGCAATAGCAGGAAAACTCCATTCCAATAGAGGCTTGATTTCCTCTCATCTCTCTCCTGCACTAGCCTTGACCACTTTGGACAAAGGTGGTAAGATCCTTACATCTTCTCTATTGTTTTTGTTGAGCAAGGACATACTATTTCGTAGTGTCTTTTGTGTACTTAGCTTGTATTCTCTTCTTTATCTCTTTATTTCTATATCATGGAAAACTTGGTTGTCCATGGAGGTGGAAACACCAAAACAAGGGTCTAACTAAGGTTCGCCCCAAATAGTCCCATCAATTTCCCCCTTTTCTATGTGAAGGTGGAGATATCTTGAACCAACTTGGAAAAAATATTTTTGTGTGAGATCGTCTTCATCACCCTTGCGGTAATATATTTCCTTTATCACGTATGTATTTACATTTCCTACTTATTAATATTATTCTACACTTCTCGAAACTTGTAACTAGGTTGTTAGTCCAATTTTTAGAGATTAAGTCTGGTCTCTTTGGTTTTCTAGCCATACAAATGCTAGTGCACTTGTGAGACACTAGCGTGTTGTGCTATCATCTTAGAATCACACTTTTGGTTTTCTTACATTTTTGGTGAACCTGACATGAAGCAACATCTACTCTTTTGTTTGGTGTTCTTAATTTTTTCCTTATACCCTCTGCTTTTAGTATCCCTGTGTGTTGTGAAGTTTATAAGCATCATAACCCAGTCTATGACCTCTAGGCATATTTTTAGGAGAATTCTGAGACACCTTCCATTGGAGAAGATGAAGGTCTCCTCTAGATTCACTACTGGTATTTTCTTCAGCTTTGCTATTGGTCTAGTTGTGTAGGAGTAGATGTCACAGGATGAGTCTAGATTCCTTAATGAAACTGACTGCATCCCTACTCCTCTTGCATCTTCTACATCATCATCTATAGATGAGCATGAAGTTGTCCACATTCCTTCTGAATATGTCACTAGCCTGAGTGAAGGGTTAAGTGATTTGGAAAATCACTTGGAAAGAAACTTGAAGTTGGCTAGGGCTGCTAAGGTTATTAGTGAAATAAAATATATGGTGGGGAAAGACCGAACGGGCATAGAAATCCTAGCTAGTCTCACTAGTTTGACTAAAGCATGCGCCCCCTTCAATCATAGCCACATGATATCAGGTGGCTCCTTCGAAGAACGTGATAGATAGTTGGAGGTATCAATTCCTCCTATGTCTATGTACATGGACGACACGGTCCCTTCCATCAATGTACCTGCTAATTTTGAAAATTATGAGACTATCAAAGTAAACAAAACCCCCACTAGTTTTTCACTTCACCCCTCATGTCACCTTCGGTGGTGGGGGATTCAAAAATACAATTGGTGGAGGATTTGGTGGTGGAAATTTTGGTGGCAGAAGTGGTACTGGTGGAGGTAATTCTGTGGAGGTCATGGTAGTGGCTTTAGAAGTGGTGGTGGCTCTAGGAGAGGTCACCCTAGTGGTAGTGGTAGCGGTGGTGGATCTGGTGATGGTCACGGTAGTGGTTCTAATGTTCATTCCATTGGTCATCTATCTTCTAATGACTTGATTCCAAACACCCTTCTTTAGAATATGGGGAAGATGCAGAACTAGCAAGTGAACCTCTCCTAGGTTTCTACCCAGCCTGTCTTTCAACCCTTCCTCTGACATAACCCATTGTCAATAGCAATCTTGAACACTCCTTCCCCATAAGGGATGGAGATTCCTAAATTTTAGAAGTACGACGACAATGAGGACCAATAGACACATGTGTCCACCTTTAATTCCTTATGCACAAAATTTTTCCATTATGACGCATTGAAGAAAAAAATATTCCCTTGATCCCTCAAGGATACAACACTCAACTGGTATTGTTCCTTGCCCAACAATTCCATATTTATTTTCAACCAGCTTGTGAACCAGTTATTATGACAATTCAAAGCCAATATTAGGCCAAATATGACCTTCTCTAACCTTGTTCAATATAAATAAGGGGATAATGAGAAGGTGACTAACTTTATAGCGTGATACCAAGTTCTTTTCTCACAAATCTTGTTTCTGTTACCCAACTCTAACGTAAAAAAGGTGTTCATAGGGAACTTACAAAGGCATTGGCAATAAAAGTTTGCCCTCATCAAGTATCCTTCTTTCGCACATTTGTGTGCAGCTTTATGAGAGTACCAAAAAATAGTGGTTTAGTTCAAGGGATCTTCCTCATGCTCCCATCCTAAAGGGAAATCCATAATATCAATCTTTGGAAAAGGAAAAGTTGTTGTGAATGTAGTAGTTTTTGTGGATAACAATGGCCTCAGACGCGATCGCAAGTTTACAAAGTTATCAAAATCTTATTCTTCCATCTTACAATAGTTGTTGAAGGATAAAATCATTAACTTGCCAAGTCCTAACCCTGTTAGGGAGCCTTACCCTAACTGGTATGATGGAAATACTTATTGTTGATACCATCAAGTTAATGGGAATGATATTGAACATTGAATGCGCCTGTGTCACAAGATACAAGATCACATCAAGGATGGTACTATCCATCTTGATGGAAGCAAATCAAACACAAAAAAATTAATGGTGAAAGATAATAGTGAACTGTGTATATACACAAAACAATTTTCATTGCATTTTACTAACATGATTATCGATCCCACTGATTCTATTTCTCAACCCAAACCATATGTTAACATGGTTGTTGTTAGACCTTCTCCCTGTCTTGCGATTGATTCACCAGATGTAACGTTCACTTTGCAAGGTGTTCCAATGAATGGAAAACCTTCTCTGCTTTACATTCCCACTCGCCTCAATGGCAACATTGTGATAGGGATCTTGGTTGATCCTGCGAGTAGAGTAAATGTTATCACAAAAGAGACTCTATTGTTGAACTCCCTACAGATGGAGGAATATGAAAAAAAAAATCCATCATCTACACACATGATGGTCTTGCCTTAAAATTGTATGGGTCGATAACTTTGTCCATCCTGGTTGGACCCAAAAATGTAGATGCGCTTTTTGATGTCATTCCAAAGTCAGACCTATCAGAGTGAAGCTAGGCATACCTTGGCTAGCTTCCATGAATGGGATCACCTATGTAGTTCACAAATGTCTTAAGTTTTCCCATGAATATGTTGTGCATGTAGTGCATGACACTAGATACTAGTCTATTCTGTCCCATGGAGGATACTCGTTGGATCACTTTTGGCCCACCCCGATTGGTCCCCTTCCTCCCAGAACATACCTACTTTACAAGAACTATGTGAAGTACAAAACTGGGGGTAAGGAATAGCCAAAACTAACCTTTCCTATAGTTGACCAGCTAGTTGCCTCCACTTCCTGAAAGGGAAAAGAGAAACTTGCTCCTTCTTGGGCTACCTCATCTCTTCCCCTCTCGTGGGAAGAGTATTGGATGAGTAAGCCTGGTTTTTACCCACTAAGTATGATGATGCCTTCTTGGCGTAAACCCAAGATTAGGATATCGGATATCCCTACCGAGGCTCCCAAACCTTGGTATTACTTATATGGTATAAAGAAGGGCTCGTAAAGATAATTCACTTTGCGGCCTCCTTCCGTTCTTGCTTCTAAAACCGTGAATGAGAAGAGGCCCACTGCCAAGGTATTGGATTCGAATCCCCCTGCGACTTCTAAGTTGGTTCCTCCTTTCATCTAGAAGTTTGTCCCTACACTAGAAATAGTAGTGGAGGACACTCTCATGACTAAGAAATATCCCTCTATTCCTTCACAATCCTCGGCCTCTAGTGTGAAGAGCCATAGAAACTGCCTTGCATGTGAATGTAAGTGTAGATGAAAGGATCTTCTAGTTGAGTAGGTCACCTCTCAAAAAAAGGAAGAGGAGACAATTGCTCTTGTATCAGGACTTCCTTCCTCCTCTCTCCTCCCCTTTTTTTCCCTCCAAACTAGTTTCATACCACTTTCGGCTTCCTCTATGAGCGTACATGTGCTTGGAAAGGTGCAAGTGTTCATCACTCCTTTAGTGGAGTTGGATTTTTTGAAATCTATATTGGATGTCTCAACTTTCCCAAATATTGTGGATATGGTTAATACTTCAGTCATATTTGTTGCAGCTCTTCCATCCTCCCTCTACCCTTCTTGCTTTGGTTGTGGGGATTTTGCCTCCTCTGATGAAGAAGAAGATAAAGAGTACTCCCTCCAGCAATGGAGGACATAAGATGAACCCACCTTGCCCAAAAGGTGGCCCCACATTGACTTTGTATGTCCTAGTCACAGAACTAGTCCCGGCCTCCCCTGAGTTTTTCACTACTCCCGAGTCTCTCGGTGAGCTTAGTGGTGAACCTCGGGTGCAAAATTCTCTATCCATTGAGGCGAAACATAGCACTCCCATCAAGTGAATGTTTAACTCGGTGGATGAAGTGATGACCTTGTCAGCGATCTTTGTGAAATTGTTGACCTTGTTAGGGCCCAAAATTTTCATGAACCTAAGGGGTTTTACCCATCTAAGACCTATTACTTCATTATCTTTTCATTCACCGCCTTCTACAATGCTAAAATTGGCTTTTACCCTTGTACCGTTGCCCCATTTTTGGCCTTTATAATTCTTAAATTTTACCCCCCATTCGTTTTCACTATATTTCACTACCTTCTCATGAAAAATTAACTTTATCGCCATCCAAAAAGACAAAATTGACTTATAGATTATGCGGCTACCATGTTTCTCATAGCATTCTCCTTTATACCGCTTTACCATGGCCTTGCATAATAGGGGTGGTGGTATGGCGGTAGCAGTTAAGGGTGGTCATCATGCCCCTTATTGCCACATCGCTAGTAGTCATCTCAGGGCCTACGGTGACATGGTGAATAGGTGACGGTTAAGCAAAGTCAGCCAAGTCAGTATAAGTGGCAATGAGCAACTGGCGATAGTGAGGATAGTGGTGAGGTTGGTGGTTTGTATGATGATTACCGTGCAACCACTAGGGGTCTAAACTGAGACCACAGTGATGTGATAAGTGAATAGGTAGCACATTACTGTGGACGATTAGAGTTGAGACCGCGGTAGCATAGTGGATAATCAACAGATGGCAGAGGTACTGGTCAATATGGTTACCGCAATACCATGGATAGGCAGAATGAAGACTACAGTAGCACGGGTGGCAGTGAAGTCGACAAAAAATGTTGAAGATTGTGGTACCGCTCATGGCTTAAATGAAGACCGTGGTAGCACAGTAAGTGAAGAGATAAAGACAGAATAGTTAGTCACCATGATACCATGGGGAGTATCTGAATAGTCCACGGTGGAGTAGTAAGGAAAAGAAAAGGGCATGGAAAAGTCAAACACCGCTGCACCACGGGAGGTCAAAGGGTTGACCACAGTAGAGCGGTAAACTTAAAGGAAGTTGCAGAGACAATAAATATAAAGGAGGCAACATATAAAGTGAAATGCATAGAGCGGTAAAATATAAAATGAAAATAAAAAAGGCAGAACTATAGTTAAAAAATATTTAATTTTCCAAAAGGAAAATCCATTAAATATTTTATCTCTGTCATAGAATGTAAACGGTTTTACCATTCATATGAAGGGTCACGACTCTTGGTATGAATTGTATAAATACTTTGTAAAAAAAATTAAAATGAGGATGGCAGGGGGGTTAGAGAGTAGGAATGAGATGTCTGAAACTGGGAATGTAAACAATGACAGAACTTCCTGAAACAATGTAATGGAGATTAATGTTTTAAATTGGTGAATGTTCTTTTCGGTGTTCAGTTGTTGTGATGAAATACTTCATAATCCTTTTATCTGGTTGTCTCCAACTTGAGATCCTTTAATTATTTAAATCAGCGTATCAAGTATAATCTCTTATTTATTAGAATGTATTCCCATTTTGTGCGATTTAGTTCATTGGTGTCTGTAAGTCAAATTTAAATCCTCTTAAATAAATCACTGTAATTTTAGGATTTCTTTTGGGTGGTTAAAGTAGAACCTGATAGAGAAACATTCCAGCACTATTTATGCAAGACATAAATAAATGAAGTTATATGCCAGTCATTAAGGTCTCATTTTATAAAGTGCCTAACAACTTGACTTCAACCCGAAGAAGGAAACACAGACAATTTTTCTTAATTTTGACTCCATTGCCCATGTGGATAGAAGGCACTGAACTGCCACAACCCAGAGAATTAATTTTATATACAAACAACATTTTCAAAACCTTTATTTTGTAAAGTAGGAGTAGTTGTAATTATAGTGATTTTGTCTATCCACTTCCATTTGCCATTGTGGGTAGATTGTTTCACCAGGAAGTACATTTCAATCTGCATCATTCACATAGGTTCACTCGCCTTAGTCTAATAGAACCTAAAGAGAAGAAGGTTCAATTACATCAATTTTCCTTGTACGTTGGCCAAAAGCATTGTGAGAGCTGGGCAACCTCTCGTGGTTCAAACTTGCATTTTTGAGACCCAACAGTTTTACATTTTTTTGGAGATTTCGTTGGGGCAAACCAAAATAATCCATTTCATTTTCCTACTTTTTGGAAAACTAGGTGATGAATCTGTTTCATTTGATAAATAATGCATGGGTGTTGTGGAGCAGTAACATTTTGTCAAGATGGCAAAAGAAAAAACAAGACAACAGTCAATAAGAGAGTTGAAGGAATTGAGACAACAAAGACTGCAATTGGACCAACAAATGCTACAAGTGAACCAAAAATTGCTGCAATTGGGAGTCAAAGGTGCTCAAAATACATCACCAAATAGGCAATCATACAGTGAGAATGAAGACAATTTTCATAATTTTTTGTCAAAAAATATAAGTTATTTGCCCACTTAGACCCATCATTTTCCTATCTATTCATAAAAATTCATCTTACCACCATCCAAAAAGCAAAAATTGACTTATAAATTATATTGCTGCCATGTTTTTCATAGCATTCCCCTTTATACCGATTTACCGTGGCCTCCCACAATGGGCTCGTGGTATGGCGGTAGCAGTTAATAGGCAAGCATAAAGCACTTATCGCGCCACCGCACACATTGTAAACATAGACCATGGTATCATGGTGAGCGGTAAGTCACCAACTGAGTAGCAGTCAAAAGACCCCACTATGGTACTATAGGGGGTTCAAGCCGAGACCGCGGTGACTATGGTAGTAGTGGAGAGAAGTGGCTAATAGTTACATCGTAGTACAATAGACAATCACTGAGGAGTCCATAGTGGCGCAGTAGGTAGGGTAATGGTCAGTGAAACAGTCAGCGGTTAAGCAGTGAATGAAGACGGGCGCCAATTGGAGTAGTTATCGTGCAACCACAGAGATTCATAAAGGAGAGTACGATAACACGGTTGTCGAGTGGATAGCGGTTAGTGTTAGTCACTGCTATACTATGGTACAAAAAAATGAGGAGTGCAGTAACACGGTGGATGGCGAAGGTAACATAAAATCTTATCGCTATACCGCTGGCAGACTAAACAAACACTCCAGTAACGTGATATGCATGGAAGACAACAATGAAAGGTAATCATTGAGGCGACACCACAATACCGTGGATAGTTAGAATGAAGCTGGCGGTGAGGCAAGTGGAAGTGAGGGAAGTGGTCAAAGTCAGAGTGTCCTGAAACCTCGGGAAGGCATAAAATTGAATGTGGTAAAGCGGTGAAGATAATAAAAGCTACGGGAGATGAAATATTAAAGGCAGAAAGAGTATTAAAATCAAAATCAAAAGTATGACTATAGTATAAAATATTTAATTTATCGATAAGGCAATTCAAATAAATATTTTAATTTTCTATCAGAGAAATATAAATGGTTTTACCAGAAAGTGAAGGGTCACGAACCTTGGAATGTATTGTATAAATATTTCAGAAAATTAGTTATAGTAGGAGAGATTTTTCTCAGAAAGGAGAACTAGGGAATGTAAATAACTACAAACCTTTTTTTTTGAAATAGAATCAATGGAAAAATTATTTTGAACTGGTGAAATCCATTCTATATTTAGTTGTTGTGATGTAATCATTTATATTTCTTATCTAGATGTCTCCAAATTGAAGTCCTCTGATCTTTAAATCAATATATCAAGTATATGTTTGATTTATCAAGGTGCATTTTTCTACTTTGTGTGATTTTTATTTGCTGGTGTCTGCAAGTCATAATTAAATTCCTTCAAGTAAGTCACAGTGATTTAGCATTTATTTTGGATTTTTGAAGAAGAACCTAATAGAGAAACATTTTAGCACTATTTATGCAAGACATAAATAAATGAAGTTATATGTCAGTCATTAATATTTCATTTTACAAAGTGCCTAACAACTAGAATTAAACTAGAGAAGGAAACACACAATTCTTCTTAATTTTGACTCCATTGCCCATGTGGATAGAAGGCATGATCTGCCACAACCCAGAGAATTACTTTTATATACAAACAACATTTTCAAAACCTTTCTATTGTGCAATAGGAGTAGGTATAGTTATAGTGATTTTGTCTATCAACTTCCATTTGCCATTGTGGGTAGATTGTTTCACCAGGAAGTACATTTCAATCTACATCATTCACATAGGTTCACCTGCCTTGGTCTAGCAGAACCTAAAGAGAAGAAGGTTTAATTGCATCAATTGGCCTTGTGCGTTGGCCAAAAGCATTGTGAGAGCTTGGCAACCCCTCGTGGTTCAAAAACTGCATTTTTGAGACCCAACAGACCTTGGACCCACAAAAGTTGAGCGATGGATACCTCACAGGTCCCTTTGCCTCAACCCTTGTCATGAGAGGATCAGAAGCTCCTCCCCTTAACATTACACCATTACAGGCTCATCATCCTTCCCCCTACGATGATGTAGCGTGAGAATTTGATGACCTCTTGGTTGACCAGTCTTAGGCAGAGACCCTCTTCTTGTTCTTTAGATTAGATATGTGTGCATTTTGTGATGTGATTCCCCTGTGATAGTTCTATATGTGCCTAGATGACCCTCATCACCCTTGTTGGTGCTTGGATACATGTGTGTTGTTTGTGTTGTAAACCTTCCTCTATTTCTATCATCATTCTTCCATGTTTGTGATTTATTTTCGACAAATTGGGGATGATGCAAAGCATCGGGAGCATTTAGGCCTCCTTCCATGTTGACCCGGTTTTTTATTTTACTTTTGTATTTTTTTGCATTTTTCCTAATCTAGTTGGGGATTGATGATATTTCGCCTCACACTATAGTTACCTAATATTTATAAATAAAGGAAAATCTGACCTCACAAAACAAGACCCCCCTATGCCCTTTGTTTGTGTTCCCTTTTCTTTTGCTTGCTCTTTATCTTTCTCTCTTCTCTTCTTAAGTTGTCCCTTTCATGTGCAACAATGTTATTTCTACATTACTTAGTCTTTTGAAAACACATTCGTTATCAAATGAATATTTTCTTAAGACCCTTCACACACTTCTTTATGAGAATTGCATTCTTAACTTGAAAACCTAACGGAACATGTTTCCTTCATCATGGGTTCGTAAAGAAAGGACTTGAGAATCCTTCCTCTGAAGTAGCAACACCTTTTATCTTCCCCTCATGTGGGGGAATATTCTTCCTTTCAAATTCCTTGATGAAGTGAAAATATTTCAAAAGGATTCCTTGATGATGAGTCAATTCGAAAAAGAAGGCATTAGCTTCTAAACAGTGTCTCCCTTGAGTTGACCCTTTCTTTTCATGTGGGTTCCCAAGGGATCTCTTAGAAAGGATTTACATTCTAGCATCTAGCCTAGGGGTAGCGCAACTAGACCTACTTTATATCTTGGTTTCTAGTCTGGAGGCAGCCTGACTAGACCTGCTTTACATTTTTCCATCTAGCTTGAGGGCAACCTAACTAGAATCTACCTTCCAAACAACACATCCCTTGAGTGGACCCCTCTTCCTTTTGAAGGGTCCCTGAGGGTCCCCTTTGAAATTATTACAACTTAGAAATGGTCTATGTGACTATCCATTCACTGGTCTACACGGTCTCCTCCTAACATGTTCTATCTATGGGTAAGCATGTCGCCTTTCCTTACTTTGTGAAGTCCCCTCTTCTCAATCTCCCTCATGTGAGAGTTCTTGGGGGATACCTTTTTCTTGCAATTCTATGGGTCTGTAAGATGCTCTTCCTAGTTTCCTTCATGTGAGATTTCTTGAAGGATACCTCCCTTGCAGGTTTACGAGCCTGCAAGGCACTTTTGTTCTTTAGCCTCATAGTTCTATAGAAATATGAAGTTCTATCATGTAATCTCGAGTTCACCAGACCATGATCTGCTTCCTCGTCGGTTCAGGTATACATTTCTAACCTTACTAATCTTTCAATATACTTTATCAAAACACTCATTAGTACTCATACTCGCCAAAGTGGGGGAAAATGTATAGGAGTGAATTTGCACCCCAAATGCAAATTCCCCTTTCACCCCTTTACACTTTAGAAAACCAAAGGAGGAGGCTTAATTCCACATAAACCCATTGTTCACATCACATTTGGCATCCATTTTAAGTGTTGGTAGAGGCATTTATGTCAGGGACGCCCATGTGGTGTGCAGACATCCACACAATGTGCTTACATCCCTGGAAGATTCTTATGGCTAGAGTCTATAGGGATGTTACACTTCCTATTGGGAGTCAAAGTGTAACACCCTTGTTTGGCTGGCTAACACAAATATGTTCATTTTTCATCTTCCTTCTTCATATTCTCATTATATTCTTCCATTTTCATCTTCTTCACGAGTTGACACAACTTCTTCACGAGTTGACACAACTTCTTCATGAGTTGACACAACTTCTTCATAGTTGAGCATTCAATCCAAGCTTTGTAGTAGAAGTTATCACACTTCATTGCAGAAATCTATCACTACATCACTCCAATAGAGAAATCACAGGACAACTCCATTCTAGCAGAGGCTTGAGTTCCTCTCACTCTCTCCTCCACTAGCCTTGAGTGCTTTGGATGGAGATGGTAAGCTCCTCACATCTTCTCTATTATTTTGGTTGAGTAAGTGCATATTGTTTTGTAGTGTCTTTTGCGTACTTAGCTTGCATTCTCTTCTTTATCGCTTTATTTCTATATCATAGAAAACTTGGATGTTTGTGGAGGTGGAAACAGCAAAATGGGGGTTTGACCGATGTAGGCCCCTAAACAAACCCAACATTTTCCCCCTTTTTTTTGTGTGTAGGTGGAGAGATCTTGGAGCAAGCTAGTGAAAAGATTGTTGTGTGAGATCATCTTCGTCACCCTTGTGGCAATATATTTCCTTTATCACATTCATCTTTACATTTCCTACTTCTTAATCTTATTATGCACTTCTCGAAACTCGTAACTAGGTTGTTAGTCCATTTCTTAGAGATTAAGTCTGGTCTCTCTAGTTTTCTAGCCGTATGGATGCAAATGCACCTATGAGATGCCAACTGTCATGTTTTCATCCCAAAATCATGCTTTTTTCCTTTGATAGAGAGCTATCCAAGATACATAATTGACTCTAAAGATCGACTTGCCTAATATCCTTTCAACTCTTGGGGTTGTAAAGTGATCAAAGGATCTAACGGTTCTCATCATTCTCATCCCACCTATCCTAATTATCCTTTAAATTGGGGTAAGTTATGGCAGCCTACCACTCTTGGCCTTTCGTGACCTAGGGCCTTGTAGTGGTTGGTCCCCCTCTCTTATAGGTCTACTATAGGATCTTGGGTCCAGGGGGCTTGGCTATCTTCTTTGATTTTTGTCATCCTATTCCACCTACATCAGTACACTTGGACCCCTCTTGATGTGAGTTTGTCTAATTTATTGTGAGTTTGAAGCAAGTTACTCTTCTTACTAAAGTGGGGGCTAAATGTAGTGACGAAAAATGTATCCCTCTAAATTTTTGCACTTTTTTAGGCCCTCCCTATAAAATTGAGCATAATGTTGCCTTGATTCAATGTTGCAATGTGTTTAACACAATCACATTAAGTCTTGGGCCCTTGTAAACTAAATGAACCTAGTTGTACCTTATTTAGGGTGTTAGAAAGTGTAGCTTTACACTTTTACACTAATCTAGGGTTTTTATTAATTAATTGGGCTTCTTTATGCTTTAATTGGCCTTATTTTGCATACACAAGCCTTAATTAATGCATCTTTCCAAGATTAATCCCGACATTCACCAACATCCAATCATAATTCATGTGTTTTTGGATTGTATGGCATAAATTTAGTGATTTAGGACTCATACGCCACCTTGGGTGTATGGGTCCCACCTAGGTTTTGGGGCCCCAATTTGGATTTCACATTAATCTAAGCAATTCTTGAAAAATGTGTCTCAAGCTTAGCCTAATGGGAATCATAAGCCACAACTAGTGTATGAGTCCTACTCAGCTTAGACCTAAATTAAATTAAAATTCTTTCTAGGATTTTATCTTCTTAGATCTGATGCTGTCTTGTAGTATTGTAATTTCCATAAATTTGGCATAAACAAATATAAATACAATGTTATTTCACTCATTTTAACCTAATACTTTCATGAGAGCATTCCTTATAGAAATTTGGAGTTCACAAGAAAATACAAGTGTTTACAAGAGAATTCAAGAGCATTCAAGAGATGATTATCAAGTGTTTTAGAGCATTATTAAATTACCAAGAATCATGCCAAAGTTATCATGCATCATGTTTATTTTTGAGCTAACATTTGTGATGTAGGGTTTCATGATTCAATCAAGCAGTCAAGTCAAGATCCATATCATTCAAGCAAGAGTCAAGATCAACATCCATTGGATCCATTTCATGCATATTTGCAGCTCTTTATTCCTAGGGTTTGGTGAGTTGCAAAATATCATTTTGTTCATTCATTATTCCTCCTTTCAATTTCATTTCATTCCAAGGTTTGATTGCCAAAATAGGGTTTGACCAAGGCAAACCCCTTTCTACTAACAAAACAACATATTTCCCTCTCTTTAGTGTATGATTTGTAGATCTAGGTTGAAGGCACATTGAAGAGCAATATTGAAAGAAGTTGTCAAGGTTGTAAAATTGTCAAAATTGTCACCTTGTTTACAAATTCACTAAAAGGAATCTATAGAGTAAAATTTAGCAGTCTAGATCCAAATATCAGGTTGAGAGGGAAGAAAAGAGATAAAAGAGCATATTTAGATTTTGATTCTCTGAAAAATTTGAGTAGTACTGATATGCCACTTCTAGCATTTGAGTCCCAATATAGTCATTTTTCTAGATTTTTGAAGATTCAAACTTGCCATCACCAAATTCTTGTTTTAGCCCATAAACACTAATCTGGGACTAAATCACCAAGCCTAGCGTATGAGTCCCAATGTGCATTAAATTTAAATTTTTAGCATTTCAGAGTTTGTTCTAAGCTTCTACAGGTTTTTAGGTGCACCTCTATACTTTTCCAATTTACTATTCTATTTTACATTCATTTCTAGATCATTTATTCAAGTCTTGCACATCATTAGTTTTTGCATGTTACTTGTCTATCCAAGCCCTTGCTTGGTGGTGAATCCTTTTTTAGTCTTTAATCACACCCTAGGATACCTTATTGCAAGATATCTCTCCCTCACTTCATCCTGGGTCGAGATCTCTAAGTTTTGCTTGAATGAAACTTGAGGGAAATAGGTCTAGGTCCTAAGCCCTAACTCATGCTCCATCTCCCTAAAAGGTGGGGCATCATTTCAAACCTTATCCACATATCTTAGAAAATGTATCATCTCCAAAATTAACAAGACCTCAATGAAATTTCTCAAGTTAACAAACTCACTCTTATCATTAGTCATATGATTTGAGCATCCATGGTCAATTATCAAAAATTTATTCTCATCTATAGCATGAAAAGAAAATAACATAGTTCCTTCAACATTATGACCTTCTTTTGAAGCACTTTCCTTCATACATCTCTCAGAGTTAGTATATTTAGTTTCAAAATTTAGAGCCATGAACATGCATTTATTATCTTCATCATTTGGATAATCAAATTCATCATTAGATATACTAACATCTTCTTTAACATAATAAATTATCTTAATTGATTTACCTTTATTTTCTTTATGTTTGTCATTTGAATCTTTGGCAGGACATGTTGAAGCATACTGGCCTATTTTTCCACAATTGAAACATTTGAAAGGTAACTTACCTTTGTATTTTCCAGTGCCCTTTTTCAATCTTCTCACAAAATTTTCTTCTACCTCATCAAGATCATCTTGATCTAATTCCTCATTCTTCTCTTCTTTTCCAACTCTAAAAGAAGTCCCATTCTTTGAATCACTTGGACCAAACTCTCTTAATTCAAAATAAATTAAAGCACCAGACAACTGATCTCTAGAGTAACTATTTAAATTTTGAGCTTCCTCAATAGCAAAAGCTTTATGGATATAACTTTTAAGAAGAGTTCCCAATACTTTCTTTACCATTTCATCTTCATCTAATTTTCAACCGACCTCTGATGGAATTGACAACTTCATCCACTTTATGCATGTATCTTGTAATATATCCATCCTTTGACATTCATGGGTTTTCAAACTCGATCTTGATATTTTGCATCTTTGCTTGCTTGACCTTATCATCTCAGGCTTCATAGATACTTTCCAGCTTTTTTCTAGATCTCACCAACAATTGTAATTCATAACCTTCACAAGTTCAGTATTAGAAAGACCATTCAAAAGACCATACCTTGCTTTTCCTTTGTTCTCATATGCCTTGATATCATCATCAATTGGTGGTCCATTTGTAGGAATGGTATATCCAGCTTCAATAACTTCCAAACTCCAAACCCCAGGGATACAAGGAAAAAATCCATTATGGTCTTCCAGAATGAATAATCTGATCCATCAAATAGAGGATCCTCCTTCTTGTGCACCATCCCAGATCTACCTCAAGCGGTTATGATTTATTTTAAGTAACCTCACTCTGCTACCAATTTTTGAAGGTACAAGACAACTGAGAGGGGGCTACATTAGTTGTACATTAAAACATAAAAACCCTCATTAACATTCAAATCCTTATTAACCCTTATTTTGTTATACAAATTTAGCATGAAATAAAATAACAAAAATAGCAACACATAAACACCATACACATCAAAACACTAGATTTACATGGAAAAATCAAGAAGGTAAAAACCAAGGTGAGGATTAGCTCACAATATAAAGTAATAACAACATCAAATACAATAGGCTCACCACTAGAGGGATAACTACCCAAAAGAAAGAAGGGCTCACTGCTATAGGCTCACTACCAGATTATAGAAAAGAAGATAGAATATTGTTATAATGAGAAATTCATTTTAGAGAAATAGAGAAGATCCACCACTGCATCACCAGATCACTTGTAGCCTCTCAGAAGAATGTAGACACCTTCTACTCACTGCTTCCAATAGTCTAACACATTAAATATCACACTGCACTTCACACTTTCGCACTTCATAGTACATTTCACATGACTTAGACTTTACACACACATCCTTCATCAATTCATCACTCAAATATACTGTCCTCAACCTTAAAAATAATTTATAAGGTGGGCTATGCACCTCAAACATGTAAATTCAAATTAGGTCCGCACCAAAACATTCCCACAGTAGAGAGGAATGAAAGTGGACCTAAATCCACACATACACACCATGCCACACTTCTAAACACTGAAGCACATCCATAATTAGTGTAAACACCCAAGTTCGGTCGAGCATGTGTTAACACCATTTAAACATTTAAGCACATGCTTCCTTTGATCCAAAGATGGCTCATAGACCACACTCAAAATTTAAACATAATCCGGTTTATTCCATCAATACCCTAAAATCTATCAAATCATTCCAAACAACTTTAACCTAAAAGATACATTCATTTTGTACAACTAGTTAACCTTCCATAAACTGTAACTAATGAATCCAACCTTGTGGATCACTAATCCATGAAAAACAAAAACTAAAGATAGATATGAGCACTATAAGCCCACTCTTGGATCCGCAAAACCAGAAACCAAAACACGGAGAAATGTGGTCATTTCTCCCAGACACAGCTATTTTTCATAGTTCACACACTGGTGAACACAACTTCCTCTATAGAAAGATCCAAAACATGAAGCTCTAGATATAAAACCTCTAAAAACCTTTGATCAACATATCTGAACCACACAAACATATCTTCAATACAAAAGAAATGTGGAGAAAAAACCAAAACACCATATTTCCATACTGAACACTCTTTGCCACATTGTTTCCTCTTTTATTCAAATTTTCTCAAAATCACTTGGAAACCAAGGATGAAAAACACAATCTCATCATCTACAACACTTTATCAACATATCAACCACATAATTGGTTGATCTCCACAAGAACTTACTCACCATTTCTACATTAGAGGTTGATACCAATGAAAATATCAATGGCAACATAATGCAACCAACTATTGCTATCTCTGCAATACCTTCACAAGCATCTATAGTACTCTGCAACATAGCCAACAACATATCAACATGATTTTGTAACCATACTGAAGTAAGACATTAATGAGAACACTAGATTGTGTTAACATCAACACCAACAACATACCAATATACTTACTTCCTCAAGAGTTGACATCAATGCAACAATACTCTATTAACATCAATGACAACACAAAATTCCAACATAATAAACATGGAATTCATGAAGGAAACACGTATAAAATATATATTAAACATGACATTCAATGTATCTTATTTTTTCTCCATAGCTTAAAATATTACCACCTTGGATGTGGAAAATCTCTCCAAAAAAAAACACGCACTAGTTTTTATAGACAATCTTGATGATTGGGGAATTACACCAATTAGAGCTTTACAATATATCTATCAAGCTAGTAACTGCATCAAATTACAAAAATTCTAGAAATTGTCATAATTCCATAGGTATTTTACTCGAAGGAAATTGATGGGTTGATGAATACACATTAGGATCTTGATATATTTATCTACAAGCTGGGAAATGATCAAGGTCGATGAGAAAGAATGATTGTGGACAATGGATGCATACATGAAAAAATATTTGAAGGGGGAAATCAAATTTAAACATATTAATGCATTCAAATCCATGATATTTTTCCTCAATTTCCTCTTCTACTTGACAATATTACAAGGTGTGAACCTTGTTCTCCTCTTCTTGTGGTAGGTGTAGTCCAGCGTAGTGCTTGGGCTCAGTGATGTGGTTTAACCACCTCCTATGGATCTTGATCTTGTATAAATCCAATGGCTATATCGGGCATTAACAGGTTGATCTTTTGGGGCAACGGTATCTGCTTGTGCAACAATTAGTATCAGAGTTGAGCTCATAGGTTTGAACCTCATGCTTATGCTGGGGGGATTGTTGCAAGGTGTGACCCTTGGTCTCCTCTTCATGTGGTAGGCATAGTCCAATGTAGTGCTTGGGCTTCATGATGTGGTTTAACCACCTCCTGTGGATCTTGATCTTGTATAAATCCAATGGTTGTATTGGGCATTAATAGGTCAATCTTTTTGTGCAACGACAGCCGCCTGTGCAATAGATACCATGGTTCATATCGATTAAATGATTAGAGAGGTAAGACAAGGTTTTTTTAGGCTTTTAACATCAAGAGATTGGATGTGAATGGTTACATGAGTTAGATTTTATTTCAAAGAGTGACACGAAGATTTTTTTCATTAGCTATAAACATGTTTTGAAGGGGCCTTGAAACCCTGTACAAAAAAAGAAAAAAGGAAACAAAGATAAAGCAAATTGGCTGCCCAACCAAATACCAAAAAATAGGTTAATTACAAAAAAATCATCACCCCATTAGAAAATAATGATAAACCAAAACAACAAAACTAGATAAAAAGAGAACAAAACAAGTAGAATTTAGAGAAGTTTCTTAAGCATTTTGGCTGCTTCCAGATCCTTATAAATCACCCTATTGTGCATTTCCATAACCTCCTCCACACCCTACCTCAACACCATTTTTCACTTCTTAGTTTTGATCTGAGTGTGAATACTCGACCTCATGCCCAAGTCTACAACTTGTTGCTCCTTATCAGCATCCTCCCCCACCTCCTTATTCACCAACTCATTGAACAAAGATCTTTCAGTCCATTCCCTCACCTTCTCATTCAAGAACACAAGCCCTTCAATTGAGGATTAAAGTTTCTCCTTGTTGAGGTTGATAACTGTGGCAAGGTCTTTATGCAATGGTCAATAGTTCCTTTCCAAAGTTGAAAACCTCGGGCCATAATCTATCTCCAAATTGGCCATGTCCTCCACCATAAGGCCCAAACTGGTGTTCAATGATTTAACCATGTTGAAGATGGAATCCTTTTCCTTTAGGCTTCTAAGAGTAGAAATATTGCATCAAGCAACCATGTCATGTTTATTATGGAGGTCCTAAACCTCCTAAACCAACCACATAAGAAAATTAATGTAAATATCAGCCCCTTCCTTAACTAGACCATAGGCCTGCATGTAGTCCATGGAACCCCAAAATAATCCCCTCCCTTGATGGGAAATCATGGGCAAATGGTCATCTTTAAAACCTTTAGGAAAATAAACTTTGCAGTCTTACCCTTATCTTTAGAATCTGACGCATAAGCAGACTCATCCACATCCACCACACTATCCACTTTCCTAGCAACAAGTTCCCCTCCAACATCACCATGACCCAAGTCCTTATTCCCAAAATCTACCACCTCATCATCTTCATTAACCCCTAAAACCTCCAAAATATTTTCCTCATCATCCTTAGAGCACACCAGCCCCTATTTCTTAGCCTTCCTCCTACTTCCTTTACCCCCCTTATCCTCTTCATTGCAAGTCTCCTAATTTTTTGTTTAACACACAGGTTGGAGGGTTTCACCTTTTTAGCAAAACATTTATTCCCGCCAAAAGAAGGCCCATAGTCCAAGTGAATGTGGTAACCATCCAACCATGCTTTACACTCCTCCTCAATTTTTGTCCCTACACTCTCAACCACCTCCTCAATCTGGCATTTTCCACTCCCCTTATACATCTTCTTCAACTTGACAAAATCAACAGCACCAGGGGCCTCAATAACATAGCTATCCTTAATTTTATCCACGATAAGAAAGATTAAACCCTCATGTAAGAAAGGGTTCATCAAATTCTTTCTATAATTTGCAATCCCCTCTTTCAATGAAAGAAAAAGATAGAAAGGGAAAGAGATGAGCTTATCATGTTGGAAGTGGTTGAGCATCACAAAGTGATGACCATACAGAGCTGAATACCTACCATCCAAGGTGAAATAACACATTAGTACCATGGAAATATCATGCCAAATAGGTTTGATTTTGGACCTATCATATCCCCCATAGTCAAGCCTCACCATTTTGGCTCTCTATCCTGAAGAAAATTCAATCTATCAACCCTTGACATAATTTTATCCCTATAAAAGTTTCTTTCTTCGGTTGACATCCCAGTGACCTCCGCAATGAATTCCTCATTGATAGTGGCATCCCTACCAAACATGCTCAACACCCAGCCATTCCAAGCATTGACAAACTCCTTGGAAACATTTTTTTTAAAACCATGCAGTTTCTCCATGAAAGGGGTAACCTCGCCCTTCTGCAAAATTTTCCAAAATTTGGCATTGACTTTGAACTAATTGCACAAAATAGGATCATTCCTACACCTATCCCCATCCATCATCAAATGTAAGCACTTCACATAAGGAAGAACATACAACAAACAATTGAAACTAAACACCGAGGAAAGAGGAAGAAAAGCACCTAAAAAGTGTGTGGGCTTGCCAACTATGGTACTGAAGACAATAATGGTAAGGAGCCTCCTACATTTATGATTAGGATTCCCATAAATTCCAATGAGCTTCACAAGTATGAGGTGTCTAATCAACCAGATTTGAACATGATTACCACACTAGCCTCTAGTCGAGGAGATGATTTCCTCCAACGTGCTAGGATTTCTCATTATTAAGAAAGGTAATTAAAGTGATGGGCAGGTTATCATTAGCCTCCCAGTATCTAGTTGATGTCATCTTGAGATTATCCATCAAGTTTTCTACCCCATTCTCCTCATGAAAGGAATGGGAAATATACACCTCATTAAAATCATGCAACATAGACCAGGCATCCAAAATAAATCTTTGAATTGTCCACAAAGGAGGTGAACAATTCCTTAGGAAGTTAATTATATTTAGGGAGTCCCCTTCGAATCATAACTTAGAGATCCCCTTCTCCCTAGCCATATTGATTCCATGATAGGTTGTTGCTTCTTCAACATAGTGGTCTATCTAGATTGACAAAGGGAGTGCCACCGTTGAAACAATGTGATTTCTTAACACTCCCCCACAACCACCAGGACCTAGATTGCCTTTACCTGAACCATCGAAGCTGATTTTATACCAACCAAGAGGAGGAGAGTACCAAAAAACCCCTTCCCTATTTGATTTATCTTTTTTCAAAGGCTTATAAATATCAAATGTAAGTTTCGATTGGTCACCCACCCCAACATCATAATCAGAGACCCTCACATATCTTAGGATATTAGAATCCATAATTGCTTGCATAAAATTCTCCCTAATGGCTGAAACAATTTTGAAAAATAAGGAGATTGAGGGGAGAGCTGCATCCTTAAAATTTTTGTTGTTCCTCTCCTTCCACAAACCCCATACAACATGAGGGAGCATGAGGGACCGAAGTAGCATTAAGGATGGATTAGTAGAGGGCACCTGCCACTAGAGCCAGAGCTCCCAAACTGATGAAGGGAAGATCCATTCCACTCTCTAGATGTTAGAAAGTGAGACCACACCTCCAGAGAAAAGTTGAAACCAATAAATAGGTGAGAATAGTCCTTTGCATCCTTCTCACACAAATAGCATCTATTAGGCATGGAGAAGCCTCTTTCCTACAAATTATTAAAGGTTAATATTTTGTCTTGCACCATTAACCGTAAGAACATATTAATTTTTGGAATCAACTTAGACAACCAAACAAGACCACAAGGAGGCCTTGGCCCCACAATATTATTGAGGGATTTAAAAGTTGAAGCCATAGAATAATGTCCTTGTGGAAGCATCCTCCAAACCACCTTGTCCCATTGAGGAGAAATGAGGATATGAAATTGAGACAACACTCTATAAAGAACCTCCAGCTCCTGGAACTCCTCATGAATCCTTCTCCACTCACCATTCACAATATAATCAACAACATGAGCCCCAAATTCCCAGATATACAGATCCCTTAGGGGATCTACCCAATCAACATCTCATAGAGGACCATGAGGAAACCACCAATCATCCCAAAAAAGAAAGAGCCAGAAGGAGGAGAGAATTCATCCCTAAGGAAATCCCTGAATTTATCCACACCAGCAAGATACTTAGAAGCAAGAATCATTGACCAATCCTTATCACCATAGAGAAGAAACCACAATTATTTAGCAACAAGAGAAGAGTTGAATATTTTAATCCTACATAGACCTAAACCACCTTGGCCTTTCAATTAACACGCCTCCTCCCACGACACCAAACTCATTCTTTTCTTTTCCTCCACTTTAGACCATAAAAACCTTTTCTAAATACTTTTGATCTTTTTTCAAAAAAATTACGGCATCTAGAAAAGACTAAGAGCATACACTGGGAGATTTGGCAATGTGGAATTAATCAAAACCAATTTTCCAACCTGACTAAGAATAGATCCTTTCCAACCTTCCAACTTAGCGTTAAACTTGTCAATTTAACTATTCCAGAAGGAATCAAGAATCAAATTAGCTTCAAGAGGCAAGTTGAGATAGATGGAAGGAACAGCGCAAATCGAACACTAAAGAATACTTGCAATTCTTTGCATCCTTCTCTCCGGGGTGTTGAGGAAAAAAAGTGTTCTCTTAGGAAGACTCACCAATTTCCTCGAGGCAGCCTCATACTTTTGAAAGACCATTTTTATTGCTTTAGGTTCCACAACAGATGCCTCTCCAATAATCATCGTATCATCAACAAATTGTGTATGTGAACAAGGAGGAGAAGACAACATAGGCTACAACCCATTTAAAGAACCCAAAGAAACTTTGTGTTACAAAGATCTCCCCAAGGCTTCTACCAAAATTATGAATAGGAAGGGTGAAATTGGATCACCTTGTCTCACCCCCTAGACCTCTTAAAGAAATTCGAAGGAGAGTCATTAACCAACACAGAAAAGGACACCATTGAGGTGAGGTTCTGAATCAACTTAACAAATTTATCAGAAAAACCAAAAGTGCAAAGGACCTTGATCAAAAAATGCCAATTCATGTGATCATAAGCTTTCACAAGATCAAGTTTTAACAAAAAACCAGCCCTCTTATTAACCATTAGCGAGCGAATATTTTCATGTACAATAATAATAGGGTCAAGAATTTTCCTGCCAAAAACAAAACCACATTGATGTAGAGAAATAATCAAAGGAAGAACCCTTTGCAACCTTAAAGCCAAGGCCTTGGAAAAAATCTTGTAAATAGAATTGCAAAGGTGGATGGGCCTAAACTCATTGAAGGTCGAGGCACCAATAATTTTTCGAATCAACATAATGAAAGTGGAATTTAAATCCTTCAACAAATTATGACTACTAAGAAGCTCCTTGGTAGCATCCACCACATCCTTGGAGATAATTGTCCAAAATTCTTAGAAGAAGAACATAGGAAGACCGCTAGGCCTAGGCACCTTATTCCCAACAGAAGAGAAGATCACTTTCTTAACTTCCTCCATAGAAGGGATACCACACAGGATTCTATTAAGGTCATCAGTCACAATTCTAGGAATAACATGCAACGCCTAACCTTCATCCTCTAGAAATGGAACAAAATTATCAAATAAGAGATTAGCAAAGTAGGTAGTAGTCGCTTGATGAATCTCCCCATCATTCTCAATTAGCACCATCTTTACGAATACACTTAATACAATTGGAGGCTCGATGCTTCAAGGTGGTAATATGGAAGAATTTAGTGTTCTTGTTGTGAACATCTAAATTTGACCACTTATATTTGACAAAATTTACCCTTTTCATCTAAATATCCTTTTATCCATATTAGTTAAATAATGTTACTATTATTTAATTAATACCCCTAAAGTCTTCCAAATCCCTAAGGTATCTAGTTAAATAATTAAATACCTTACCCCTTTATCTCTTTCTTCCAAGGAATTAAATAAATAACCCACTTATTTAATTCTCTTTATGTCTCATCCACACTTAATCCTAATTCATCTCCTAATCCCGTAATTAGAGATGTGACACATCCCTAATCCATGATTAGGATGTGTCACATTCTCCAACTTTTGCAAGTTGGCTCCTAATCATCATTAGCCACCTAACCCTCTTCTAATCCTTCATCAGTACTCTAATCAACCGCCTTTAGTCAACTCTTCCCACATCCCAATGGAATTTTTAATTCCATTTTATTCTTCCAACACTCTTAATGGAATTTTTAATTCCATTTACAATCCCCATTTCCTTTCCAATGGAATTTTAACTTCCATCTATTTATCCCATGCATTTCTCTTCCCCATAACCTCTCATAGGTCACATCAGTCACATGGGACAAGGACCTCCTTTAAGAGGACCTTGTCTTATCCATAGGGTAGTTCCAATCATGTGAATTTAAAATTCACATTTATTTCTCCAACAAATTCTCCCATCCCCATGGTGACAAGAGAGGACTTTCTAAAATTTCCCACTTGTCACCATCAGCCTCATATGGGGACAAAGATTTCGGTTTTGAGGAAATCCTCTCCAATCCCAAGGTACTTGCAAGTACCTCCACCTCACATGTCATTTTCCATGTCACTTGTCCTCTTTCCACCTCATATTCTACATGGCAAGCTGTGAGTACTTTTGAGTCCTCAACTCACCATATCCCTCCATCTTGTCCATGATGGCTTAATCCTAGCCATCCATTCTTCTTTAAATCAAGAGGCTTGGTCTCAAGTTAAGGGGGTTAGACAAGAGATTAGAGACAAGAGTTATTTCATCTTTGCATTCACTCTCTAGCATTCAATCCATTAGCACATTTAGCATTTGTAGCCATTTGAAGCCATTATTGCATCCAACTACCATCTTCATCACAATACTCACCTCCATTATTGCATGCATTTTCCATCAAAGGAGAATACAACCAAACATCATCAAAGGGAAAACCAACTTATCAATCCAAGCAAGGTATAGATTTCCTTTTCTTTATTGTTTTGTTTGGATTCAACTTAGGCTAATCTTGAGTGTTTGTTTATGTTTTTCTCTTTTGCATTCTATTTTGTTTTGCATTCTAGGTAGATAAAACACTTGCACATAATTGTCTCCATAATTGAGCCAAACCGCATGCAACCTCTATTTCTAGAACTCGTCCTCCCTAACCACTATATTATTAAGTTGGGACAAATGCAAACTCTCCTCATTCGCCAGATTAGCATTGTAACCTGACACTTGAATATTTTTCGGCAAGAGATCCAAATCCTCCTTGATACGAAACTTCTCCTAGAAGATGTGCCCAAAGTAAGACTTATTCCAATTCCTCACATTAGCCTTCACCAATGCCAACTTCTTAGCAATTTTGTACATATCCATCCCATCAAATTGAATATCCCACCAAGAGGCAAGATTAACTTTGAAATTTGGATGAGACATCCACGGTTTTTCAAAACTAAAGGGGAAGGAACGCCTTCTACAACCCAACTCAGCAGATAAAGAAATGGAGAAATGATCTGACCCCAGCCTTGTGAGAGTAGAGAGGGAGAAATAAAAATGAACCAACCATTCAAACGAAAGAAGGGCCCTATCCAACTTAACCTAAATCAGTGCATCACTAATCCTCTTATTAGACCAACTGTAAGAAGCCCCATCAAGGTCAACATCAAATAAGGAATTTCTATTGATAAAAGACATCAAATCAAATATACTCCCATCATCCACCTAATATCCTCCCATTTTTTCGACACAACTCAAGGAAGTATTAAAGTCACCCATAACAAGTCAGTGATCAGAGGAGAAATCAACTTTGAAGGAATTTAGATTCCCCCAAAACCTTTTATGAGAACTTTTGACATTAGGAGCATAGATGTTGGAGGAAACCCAACAAGAATCATCCCTAATATGATGAAAGAAAGTAGAAATATGGTTAGGAACCCCAAATATGGCCTTTCCAACCACCACTTTCATATTCCAAAATGTGCCCCCCCCCCGAAGCACCTTCCGCATCAAAACCATGAAGGCCACACTCTTTAAAGAAAATTTTCTTTAAACACTCTAGCCTCTCAATAGGCATTTTGGTTTCTTGAATCAAAATCACATCTGATATATGATCCTTCACTAGGTTAGCAAGTAGATCTTGCTTATGAGGGTTTTTCAACTCTCTGATATTTCATGAGAGAATCTTCATGGGGGATTCAGAGATGAACTCTTAGGTCACATCTCAAACAAAGTTTTCTGAGAGCTATCAACAATATCTTATTCTCCCTATTCTGTTGCAAAGAGGATCTCCTCCTACCCCTTGGCTCTTACCCACAATCAACTTTTAGATGATTCCTGGTAGCAACCCTATGAGGACATGGGTTTTCTTCTTGTTCCTAGTTTTGACAAGCGCAAAAGGAGACTCCTTTACCAAAAAAGAGCCCCCCATCTCATCCCCAATGAAAGAAGAGGTGAAAAACACATTTGAAATAATAGGGGACACCACAACCATGAAAGAATCCTTCAACATAAAAGACTCCAACTCCTTGCAAACTTCCTCAACACTTTTGGAAACCTCAACTTCACTAGAGGGATTGACCTCATCATTAGAAAACAACTCCCCTTCTTCCAAGGTGGACTCTTCCCTTATAAGGGATTGACCCTTTACCAAGTCCTTCTAAGAAGAGGCCACATAAGAAATAGTAGCCTCATCCCCTAAACACCCTCCTCCTTGCTTGAGATATTTTCCTTATCCATCACACTTGAGGAATGATTCATCGGAACAACTCTTCCCTCCTCCTTGCATAGCCCCTCATTCATTTTTTTTTTCTTTCCAATCCTTAAGAGGTTGAGTAGTAATAGGCTTAGGTGTCTTGGAAGGGCACTGTTTTTCCCAATGACCAACTTTATTGCAATGAAAACAAGCAAACAAGATAGATTCATATTCAATCAACTAATTTCAATCTCCCAACTTAGAGTTAATCAACACCTTCTCAGGTAGGTCCATAGACTGGTCAACAATCACACACAAATGCACATAGACCAACCTTTACTAAGAGGCAGTCATCTCGTCTAAGCATAGAATCTTTCCAAACATGTTAGCAATACCTATAAAAACTTGTTCATCCCAAAACTCCAAAGACAAGGCCAGAAGCCTTATCCAGATAGATGTAGAAGAAAAGGAACAAGAACTAGGGCTAAAACTAACCTCCCACTTTTTTAGGACCAACAAAGACTTACCAATCATCCAAGTCCCACTAGTAATAACACTCACCATGTCCTCCTTATAGGTGAAGGAAAAAGAGAAGAAACCCTTGGCCATCACCACCACCTCCACCTAACCTTTCAGCCTCCATCTCTTAGAAACAAGATTACAGACCAGCTCAACATTTGAACGAGAACCCATAAATTTTCCTATCAAGGATAAGTCCATTGATTCCAAATGTTTCTCAATAACATGGTCAAGAATAGACATCAAGTACTCCCCAGTCGTTGGGTTTTCCAAAAAGCTAACTGGAGGAGAAGTACTCTTCCCTTTAGGCTTAGAACCAAAAATATTAGACCAACTAGGTCCATTTGAAAAGACCCCCACTTGCTTTTGTCCTTCCCCAACAACAACATTCGCAGGAATCTCCAGACATAGAGAAGAGGACAGGCTCACATTATGAGGACTCAAAAAGGCCCCCACACAAGTCTTGGAGTGAAGACCATCCCTAGAGCTCAAAGAGTCCAGAACAAAATACACGAAAGAGGACCCACCATCATTACCAACAACACCATTGCAGGTTGACAGTTTTGCACCATCAACAACAGCAACATCACACCTACTACCATTACCACCTGGGGGAGAACCAGTATTTCCCGACTTCAAGGAATTTTGAAAAAATGTCAAACCACCAGAAGAGAGCTCCATAGTGACACAAAGATTGTTTCAACTACCTGATATTGGCAATTTTTATATAAATCAATGTTCACTTTAGAAGCCAACATTTTTAATTATATTTTACCTCTATTAATAGCATGCAACAAATTTCCCAATGACATCAAGGCTATTGGACAATGAGCTAAACCTATTTTCAAGCATGAGACAATTTTCCCAATGAAATATGGACTAGCAATTCCACTTAAAAGAAATCATGTCGGCTAATAATATTTAATTATATATATCATAATTTTTGTATGACAACTATCCATTCAAAAGTGCCAATTTTAAATATTAAGATATTTTAATATACATAAAATTATATAGAAACCAAATGCATTTATCATCATTATCTTATATAAGTTTTGATATAATATGTCAAAAAAATATCTTTGATGTGATACAATTTTTTTAAACATTTGATTATATTTTTTTGAGAAAGATGCCTACATACAGCAACCATACAATTATCAAATTTAGGCCCTTCGTACATTGCACTTCCCTAGCAAGATAATACCTAATTCATTTGAATCTCACTTATTTTTATTGATATAAGGAAGCAAAATAAAGATCTATTAACATAGTCTTAACTCCCTCATAAAATTATGAGCAAAATTATATTAGTACAAATAAAATAGGTCATAAGAAATCACAACTCATAAAAAATCAACACATGTTTAATATGAGTACCAATTATCACAACTTAGTCCATTGATTTGTATGTGAAAATTTTGTTTATTTTAATAGAAAGACAATACAAATTTGAAATCAAATGTCTAACCATTAAATAGTTAAATGATAGTTTATATTTAATTTATCCAAAAAAAAATGGAGAATGAGTTCGACTCGAAATCAAGAGAAATAGTACCTCAATGATAGAGCATCCTAATATACATAAGAGATCCCAAATTCAAAAATCCTAATTAATCCATCAAAATATTCACATGATATCAAAATATACTAAAATTCTCAAACATAAATTGTAACTTAAAATAGAATGTTGAAAAAAAGAACCAACCTATGGGCAGTAGGGTGGGTGTGCCTCCATGGTGGCAGAGGAAGGTGGCAGGAGATTCCATGCGGGCGACAGTACGAGAGAGAATGAAACCCAGTTGGTTGCCATGAAGGCTTGAGGTCGTGAGCTTGTCTTTTCAACAAGTTGGGAGTACAGGGAAGATAGCTAAGGCTCCCTTATCTATGAGATGGTGATGATCGTTCCTTATGGGAAGAGGAAAATTTTCCTGGTTAGGACAACTCGCACATAGGAGGTACATTTATGAGGCTGGTGAGATTTTCGTAGCTGAATTCATTTATGGATTTTTGAGCCTTTATTTTGGTTTATGCGTTCATTATTTTTGTGCGAAGTTTGTTGTTTCCTTTTTCTATCAAGTGCTTTCAAAGTGGAGATGAATGGCCAAGTCTTCTAAGTTTGTCATTGAGGTTTTTGTGTTGGGTTTGGCATGATTTGGGTTGGATACCCCCATCTCGCTTCAGTCATTGGAGAGGCAGAATTCTTTTAGAGTCATCACAAACCAATGGCTTAAGCGAATTCTGTTGAATTACAAGCCACTAGTGTTAGTGGATGTGAAGATGGTTTTAGGTTCTGGCCATTTGGAGAGTAGAGAGTATGGAAGAGACAATTTATAAGTATCCTCTCAATTTCTTGCCTCTTTGTTGGATAATTTGGTGCCAAAGGCAAAAGCAAGAAGCTTAATGCTAAAAATGTTCAAGTCAGACCTCCTTGAAGGCATGGATGAGGTTCTCTGTGTGGTGGTTGAAGGTAGAGGTTTCCCAAGGCCTTGTGACATGGAGAGGGTGAGCTCTGAGGACACAATAAAGATATACGTGTTCTTCCTGGAATTGCATGGACCTAACTTAATACGGTATGGGATGATAGTGGCGATTGTGGTGATTTTTTTGAAGAAGTTCTTTGGTTTAATGGTGGTCGACCGTGAATATTGAAAGGAGGAATTTGAAGATTTTGCAAGGTTGAACAAATTTATGTAAGCTGGGTGGTGGTTTTTTTTGGTTAACAGTTGATAGTTTTTGGTTCGTCTTTGCTTCATCAGTTTCATCTGGTTAATCGTTGTCTATATTTGAATAGGGGATTTTTTTAGTGATATTTCTTGGGGCTTATTTTTTTAATGGATAGTTGTTGTATTTGGAATTCTGGTGGAAGGGATAGTATGTTGTAAATTTGACATATCTCCTGCATAGTAGACGCATGTATTTTGATTTTCTTAATAAAATATGACTCTTACGTATCAAAAAAAAAAAGAACCAACCTTAAATTATAAAAAAATTAATGATAAAATTCTATAGTAACGAGACTCAAAATTTGCTCAAACTCGTTTAGGGTGACTCGACTTAGGACTCGAGGACTCAGGAATTGGGCTCGGCGCAGACTCGGCAAAATGAAAAAAAGTTGAAAAAACCCTAGAAATTTAGAGATTTTTAAGGATTTAAAACTTATTTCAAGCACCCTTTATTGAATACAACACAAATAAAAGAAAATTTGATCACATACACAAGTATACAACGATCACATAAGTATAAAGTACACAAATTGTAGTTGCGCTGCTAAAGGAAATAGCATACTTAGATATATAAAATTAGTCAAATGTATACAAAACTCATGGACTATGAAATATCAAAACAATAGCTATAATTCTATGACTCTATGGCATACTAGAGCCACCATCCTTCGTACAAAGGTGTCTAAGGGTCCTGGATGATAAAAAGTTACTTACATAAGGAGTAGTATGTGGTACAAAATATGAGTCCATGACATCAAATTTTCCAAACAAATATGAAATATCAATATCAAAACAATAACTACAAGTCTATGGCTCAAAGGAGTTTGCATCTTTCCTACGAAGGCATCTAATGTGGGTCCTACATGATGTAGCAATTGCAGCCATAGTCTCTGCTTGTGAATCCATGCCACCCTCACCAACATTAGTTTTGGATGTGTTTGCTCATGCTTTAGCCTCCTCCTCTTCCATGGCTATAGCCTCAACCTCTCTATCTACCCAGTCAACCCAATCAAGATCCTCATCACTAGCACAAGTATACATCGATCATATAAGTATAACTATAAACATGAATTGTAGTTGATTTGCTCAAGAAAATAGCACACTTAGATATATATTTAAAGACTCGAATGTATACATAACTCATGGAATATGAAATCCATGACATCAAATGTTTCAAACAAATATGACATAACAAAAGATTCAAAATAATAACTAGAATTATATGGCTCAAAAGAGCCTGCATCTTTCCTACAAATGTGTCTAAGATAGGTCTTGGATGATGTAGTAGCCATAATCTCAAGTATCAGGGAAATTTCCCTAATGGGGTTGAGAGGTAGTGCCCTTTGTGGGGGTTTAGGCATAGTTCCTCTAGTGGGTTCAAGGGTCAATGCCCCTTGTGGGGGTTTGGGGGTAGTTCCCCCAATGGAGTCAAGGGGCAACACCCCTTGCGGGGGTCTAGGGGTAGCGCCCCCAGTGGGGTCAAGGGGTAATGCCTCTTGCGAGGGTCTGGGGGTAGTGCCCCCAACGGGGTAAAAAGGAAGCACCCCTTGCGGGGGTTCGGGGGTAGTGCCCCTCATGGGGTCCCGGGGCAACAAACATCCATGTCATACATCATTTTGCATTCACAATAAGTTAAAAAAAAAATCATGTATTTTTTTGCACTTTTCAAACCCTGCCTATTGTTGAGTCCTATTGACAAGACTCGCCTGGACTCGGTGAGTCTGGCGAGTCTACCAGACTCGACAAGTCCAGCCAGGACTCGATAGGAATCAGTCGAGTTTGAGTCCGAGCCCCCAGGACTTGGCTAGGGTGACTTGAATCGGGACTCGTTGATTCCTGGCGAGTCTGGGCGAGTCTTGTTACAATGGAAAAAACACTCTAACATATATTAAAAAATCTTTAAAATCTAATTAATTCATTAAATAAATTACATAAAAATAATAAATAATTATCATGTTTATATAGCCAAAAATAATCTTTTACCTATAAATACAATTAATATTTAACAATAAGCCCCCAAAAATAGACCAAAGTATTAACAAGCTTGCATTTTAAGTTCATAATGAGTAAGATCATTAAAGAAACATTATTCAAAACAAAACTAGGTTAACAATATATCAACAACTTTAGAACAATATTCTATTCTAAAAAGAGAAATATTGTATAGTGGGTGAAAATTAAAGATCTGTCGAAACACTATCATCTTCCACCATAGTGTTAATGGAAGGATTTGGACTGTGAGAAGAACAATTGGTTCTGATTTCCCCTTTGTTGCCCTTCACTATGCTTTGTTGACCCATTTTTGCCATGGCCAAAGTAAATTTCTCAAAGAAGAGATCTTGATCGAGGGAAAAGTATTTGACGATTTGTTTGGTGTGAGAGTACATGTAAAGATCCCGATTAGACATGAATAGACCCTCTCGATGCTTCAAGTTCACATAATACAAGTTGTCAAATAATTTGGGTGAGTGAATGTCCAATATAGTGGCATTGGCGACGTTTGTGCTTGGAAAAGTGGCCTTCAAGTCCTTGTCAAAGCTCTTGGAGAGATTGTTTCCCTACGCAGGGTATATTCATTCATCAAAAGATGCACAATGCCCTATTCCTATGGTGTTCCCACCTATACTCATCCAACGATAAAAAAAAAAATCCAATTTATATATAGTTTATACATACAAAATGGAAAGTTATTCAAAACATATGCAAAATAATACATTTTGAATCAAAGAATATTTTATTTAATATTATTTTATCCTAATTAAGTGAGATTTGGTGGGCCTTTTTTTCCACTCCAAACAATTATCACTTAAGAACAGCTATTAAAATTTGATCCATTAACATAAAATTGAAAAATTAAATTATTATTTAAATATTGAATGTCTTGAATAACAAAAAACATGTTGACTATCTACTAAACAAAATGAGTAAATGTAGAGAACTTGAAAGAGCCACAAGGTCGATGACATCAAAGCCTTTGGAAGCAAAAATATCAATGAGGGTTGAGGCACTAGACATTGGGCTTGGAATGTTTGCAATTGTGGTTGCTTGAGTGGAAAACTTCAACTTGTCTCTTCATTCTAGAGGAACTTTGTATTTTGGTCATCTAGTCTATTATAAAAAAATGATTATACAATACAAAAGGTTAATTATCTACTTCAATATATTATAAATCTTAACGAAAATTGAAGATATAGTATCTAAATAATAGTTTATTGTTCTTGAGCAAAAAAATAGTCAAATGGATCACCTTACACTGAAAAACATGAGAATTACTATATGCATTATTAAAGAATTGAATAATTTCCACCAACAATTTCTTATTGTGAAGAGTGATCTTCCAATTTCCTTTTTGTTTGTCAAAAAGTTAAGGTAGATTGAAATAATATTTTTTTAACATCTTAAAACATGAAGGTGTATGATAGACAAGAGCTCTATTTGTAGCTATATATTATTTGATTCTCTCTATTCTCTTATTTTATTAGATGATCTTTCTTTGTTTCTCAAGGATTACCCCATACACCCAATGCAAGTTGTTGAATCATCATATTAAACATGTTGATAACATTGGTTGTTTACATTTTGGCCTACTCATGTAAAGAACTAGTACATTGACTAGGCATATAGGTGTAAGAAGAGATGTTATTGTGGAAACTATTTAAAAATGGAAGAATTTAAACAAAACCAATATGGAAGAAATCAAACAAAACCAATATTGCTTCCAAATAAAAACAAACACACAATTACAATAAAGCCAATGTTAATGATTAATATAAATTCTAAAATTATTATGTATTTTATTAAATAAAACTTACAATTAAAAATATATTTGTACATTTTTTCAAAAAAAAAAAATTAAATATGAAATTGGCTTGTATATGAAATTTGGTAGAGAGAAATAAAAATATTTAATAAAAAAGATTTTATTTAAAATATTTTATATTATAGATCATTATTCTATTCAAGTTTAGAATTTGAATTAAAACTAAGAATATTTATTTTGTAAAATTTATTCAGAAACATTTTAATTTATTCCAATAAATTTGACTTATTAAAAAACAGTTAACTTCACAAATAAAACAAAAACCACTTAAAGAATTTGCAATTTAAATTAAAATAGAGATTAAAAAAAACCTAGAAAAAGGGAAGGAAATGTCTTTTTATAGTCCACCATTGGGCAATCTATTTATGAATCTACAAGACTTATATATATGAGACTACCCCTACTCCCAATATGCAGGAGGCACCTAAGTGTGCTTTAGATCCAAGGTGTATATATCCTATCCCCTGCAGGATTTGAACTTGTGACCTCTCTTTCATAAATATAAGTTCACCATTAAACCAACTTAGAAGAAAAAAACAAACAATCTAGACATAAATCAAAGTTGCAGCTCTATCTTTACAAGTTACTTAAAATTTCTCCAACATTAAACCAACTCGGAAAAAAAAAATTATACATAAATGAAAGTTGTGGCTCTCTCTTTACAAACTCATTAAAAATAATTCAAAATATGTTTAAATTACTTAAAATAGTAATAATGTATTTACCCCTGAGACAGAGTCACGAACTGCCAGAGCAATGATATCTATGTAGGATATGATGGCAATGTGGGCCTTGTCCACATGCTCTTTAATGTTGTTTATTATTTCAAAATATTTTTGCCACAACGTTAAATATGGAGTGAAATATTGCTCACTTGGCATGTTGGCTGATCCATCCAGTAGAATCGAAGTGTCATAGCCCTGTGCAACACATTTCAACATTTAACACCAACCCAACAAACTAACAAATAAACAAACACAACGAAACAAATAAATTAGTTAAAACCCACAACCTAAACAAAATAGTCATGAAAGTGAAGATGTAGCAGCCCAGTGGCCAGAGTATTATCCTTGTTTAAATAAAAATTGATTCATTTGTGGACAATGGATTCTAGTTTGGGGTAGGTGCTCTTGTAAAACATCCATGAAAGCTCTTTTACCACAGGAAGGTCTACATCTAAAGGCTGCTTACACGAACTCATTTGATTGCAAAATCCGACAAAATTTTTTGATGAAAGCTATATAATCAAAGGTATCATCAGGTACTTGTGCAAAATTTTCATTTTTTAAAAATTTTATACTCGATGTTCATCAAAATATTGAGGAACCTTATTTTTCATCGAAGTTTCGATGAAGATTTTTCACCGAAATTTTGAAAAACTTGCAAAGTTAAATTGTGGCCAACATAAATAAAAATGAGCTCAACTATTTAATGCGACAGTGTTTTGCTTGACGATTTTCTTGGGAAAAATTAAAAAAAAACTCAAGAAGATTTTGCCAGGTTCAGGGTAGTCATTGTCTTTTTCCAGAATTCATTTGTGAAGTCATATTTGTACTTCCAAGTTTGAAAATCATATTTTAAAGCAACATCTCATTAGATTTCATTTTTAGTCTTGTGCATTTTCAGAATTTCATTTCCAGATTTTAGACCTGACTTCACAAATTCATTATAAGGGAATTATTTATAACTGATGGAAAATTCTTGATGGATTTGAACAAAGATTATATTTGCAAGGTTTCAATTTTAACCCTAATGATCAATTTTCAATAGATTTGGGATCCATAACTAGATAATATCAAAGCCATGGGGATAGCTACAGAGTGAAATAGTTGTCAAGATTCAGGCCTAAAGGGTTGAACAAAGAATTGGGAATGTTTGATAGTGGATAGCTAGAGCCATTTAGCTATGATATTTTTGAAGACTACTTCATAAAGATGTATTTTTCCCTTTGCCAAGTTTCATAAATAGATTTTAGACCTTAGATACCAGTGTGTAATAAAAGAAGTTATGGTATATTTGTTACCTGAAGTTCTTGAATTCATCTTGAATCTATACAAATGTATTTGTTTTTTATTTGAACAAGAAAGAAAGAAAGCAACCAATTTATAAATATTGTGAGATATTTAGAGCAACAAACTAAAAAATGAAAAAATGAAGGTCAAGGCCTCTCTATTTTTCTCAATTCACTTAAACTTTTTAGATGTTTCCAAACATCTAGCAAGCTATAACTATCATGCAAATTATATTATTTCTATTTGTTTTGTACTTTGGAATAGTTTACAAGATGAAATTGTTTCCTCATGTAGAAGTATAAGCTAACAAATTCCTTCAGATGTTGGTACAGGAATCAAAAGATGAACCTGTCAAATTGGAAACCAAACCTTTTCTAGTAAGAAGAGTTGATTTTGACATGAATGGCATGTTGTAACAACTTTATTAAGTAATACAATTTATTTAGTTATTTGACAATTTGGTGATTTGTGTGTAGATATGCCACCATATGAAATTGAGTGGAAAAGAGCACTCCTTACCTTATCAAGTAATATCTAGGTAAGATGTTATAAAAAATAACTTTTACACTTTTAGTGAAGCTGGTCAACCTACTCGTGCTTTTCCATGCTTAATTTTTTCCTTTTGGACTGAGCTACTTATGATAAATTTTTAACTTTCCTTGCAACTTGTGTATTACCATCTCAAGTTTTTAACTGGTTAAACAAAATATCTTATAAAGGATATAAAATTCCTCAGTACTTTAGATTGTCCTTTATGTTAAGGGAGGCATCTAACTATTGTTTATATAATTCAACATTATTTGAGAGTAAGCATATTTAATCTCTATGTGGTAGATTTAGACACTAAAAGAAATTATTTGCCCTTATTAGTAAAAATAAATCAAAAAACATAAAAGTGCATCACATCTCTATTGAAAGTGATCCCATATCCTTTGTCATACTTGCCCTCTAGCAACTTGACTATCCTTTATCTTTTAGGTTATGCATGAGTTTATTCATTTGATTTCAATGGCCTTGCATAACACTTGAAGAAATTAATTGTGGTAGCTCCTTGAGATATTGTCCATGCACTCCTTAATACACTTGTAGGTTTTCCTCTTTTGAAACTTTGTGAGATGGAAATATTTATTAGTTTTCCATACTACTATGAAGAAAATGAACCCTTGACAAGATTTATGATGTTTTAAAATCCCTCTTGACTGCTCAGTTACTTTTATTTATGTATCTTTTAAAGTTCGTCATACTACCCTATCACTATTATTATTAATTTTAATGCCCCCTTCATGGTTATGGCATGCACTAATCATTGTTTATTTGAATAGTCATGACTATGATCTCCTTTTGGGAATCTATAGTAAAGTGTCATGCCTTTCTTTGAAGTCCATTTCTTTAAATCTTTTCTATTTGCTCATTGCTCCTTACCTCTATAATATCCCTGTATTGCATATACATAATAATAAAAATTATGGTGATAACTAGTGGACATGGGTATAACATCAAGCATCATACAAATGTAGTTTATAACTGCATATAATACCCCGAGATACTAATATTGTAGCACTAGTCAAAGAAACATCATCAAACTATATTTGTTAATCAAATAAAATGAAAAATAAAATATATTAAAATATAAAACATTGATCTTTTCTATCTACTCCATTGTAAATAATAAAGACTTCCAACACTCAAATTTGAAAGAAATTTCTACATTCTTTATTATCTACACTGGAGTAGATAGAAAAGATCATTGTTTTATATTTTATTATATTTTATTTTACAAATAGCATTGGATAGTTTACTGTCCAATACACTATCAAACATAATGATTGTACCCTATGAATATATAGGTTATCAATATTTAATCAATTCACATGAAAAATCATACTGACCAATAGTATCAATGAAAGTTTGATACTATATAACAATGACTAGTCTCAGATTGATGACATTTCAAGACCAATGCATGAATATCATTTGGGCCTCATGGCAATGAACATTGTTTTCATTCAGCCATGATATAATGTTCTTATAGGAAGCACAATACTAGTATGATTGAATGTATCAGAGGAAATAGGAGTTAGAGCAGATAAAAAGAAAACAAAAATATTGTAGTGTAACCTTATTATTATATAAATAGACAAAAGAATAGTAAGAGTAGGAACCCCAAATATCATGTTCACTGTCTATGTGAATATGTGTGGAATAGAGTGACCCCTTATCTATTTAAATTGTTGATAAGGTTACAATTTATTCTTATTATCCTTTTCATTGTATAAGCTCTAACCAATTTTTAATGTTTAGTTTAAAAGTCAAGATAGTATTCCATACTGATTCTATGTCAATAGGAGGGAGGAAGTTGTATATGGATTCTAGAATAAACATTGTAACCAAAGACATGAATTACATGGATGGAAGAAAATTCAATACAAATGGCAATAGAATTGACATATAAAACCAGAGGATGGTCCTATGATATTTTGAAGCACTATTCTAATGGTGAAGTCAATTTAGATAGAGGCTCTCTTTATAAGTAGATGGAAGTGTACGAGACATTTGAAGTTGCTTGTGAGAACAAGATTTAGCTTAACCTACAAAACTAGGCAAATGAAGTGTTGTCCTTACAAAACAATTTTGTCGAGAGTGTGGAAGTGAAGGTCTATACAAGATTGTTTCTATGTATTGTATTCAACATAAATATGTTAGGATCGGTCTCAACAATCATTTCAGTCTTTCAAACTAATATCATCCTTATTTAGCCATACACTAATTTTTGTCAAATGGATGTAATCATTAAGGAAGACCCTTTCATTATTCCCTTAATGGATTGAACTTTCAAAGAGGCCATCTAATGGTGTTGCCTATTGATATCCAAAGCAGGGATGTGAATAAGACTGATGACTATGCAGGCTATATTGTAGATAAAATTCATAGATCTTTTAACTTTATCAAGGCATATAATAGGGTGGTCCACTTCAAATGAAACTCTTTATTATGCCATACTATTTTATTTCCATAATTCATTTGTGAAGTCGGATTTGTACTTCCAAGTTTAAAAATCATATTTTAAAGCAACATCTCATCAGATTTCATTTTTAGACTTCTGCATTTTTAGAATTTCATTTCCAAATTTTGATGTGCTAGTTCAATATTCTGATTTTAGGAGTCTAATAGTTGGAAATCATAGTAAAATCAGAATTTAATAATTTCTGGAATTAGCATTTTAAAGTGTTTTTTGGGGTCATTAACTTCATACTATCTTCTCTTTTGCAGGGGTGGTTGCATGCCAAATTTTTTTGGTGTAAAATATCAGAATTATTAGATTTTGTTACCTATCTATGATTAAAAATTATTGGAGTGTGAGTTTGATATTTTTTGAAGATCTAAATATTCAAGCTTGGTAAAGAAAAATCATGTCAGATAATATTAGTCCAAAAAAAAATGAAGAGTCACTTGATAGATTGTGGGCTAGATTGAAAAGGAAGGGAGATGGGAAATGTTATTGTCCTTGTAATAATTACAAGGGCTTAAAGACGAGAAGACTTTTAATCACAACAACTGAGAAAAATTGTAGGCAACATGGTCATGTTGAAGGGGGGCATGATTATCGTCCATTGGTAAGTTGTTCATTATATGTGTTTATATTAATTGAATTTGTAAATGTTTATATTGTTTTAACATTTTATATATTGAAAAAAAATCACTTGATCATGATCATGGTTTATTTGTGTCTATCATTATTATAAAGCTGGGGCGCCCTCGGGCACATGATATGGATTATCATGGACCAGAGAATGTGGTTTTGCAAGCGGAGGAACATGGAGCTGTGAATATCGAAGATGAAGTTAATGATCCTATGGAAGAAGATGATCGTACAAATACATTGATCCATGATACATTTAGTGGCACAACTGATCATGTTGATCGAGATGACTTTGATGATGTTCATGATTTACCTATACTTGAGAAGGCATATGAGCCCCTTTATGAAGGCTCCCAAACAACTCCTCTCTGATGTATTGTTGCTGGTGAACTTGAAGGTTATGAATGGTTTATCCAACATAGCAATCTCACGGATGTTAAGGTATGTCATATATGTCATCTTTTTCATCTATTTTAATTGTTGTTAGTTCATCACTAGTAAATAAAGGATGATTGATTGGTAAATTAATATTCTTTATATTAACAAATTATTTTTTGTTGTAGATTGATTGGTAAATTTTTGTTACCACCATCAAATATTTTACCTTGGTCATACCAAGATTTATCTAGCATTATGAAAGATATTGGAATGGAGTATCAAGCAATAGATGCATGTCCCAATGATCATATTATATATCATAAACAACATGAATTTGCAACAGAATGCTCGAAATGTCATATCAGTAGATATCGAACAGATCAACTAACAAAAAAGGTGTCTCACAAGGTTCTTTGTTATATTCCCATTATTCCACATATGCAACAATTATTTAGGTGCGAAAGCTTAATGCAATTTATGGATTACCATGCACGAAATAGAACTGGAGATGGCATTCTTTGAATGCTTGTGGATGGTTCTGCATTTAGGGACATGGAGGAAAAATGGCCACACTTTAAAGAAGAACCTCATAATCTCAGGCTTTCATTGGCAGCAGACGGTGTCAATCCATTTAGAGAGCTAAGATCTATTTACTCGGTGTGGCCTATTTTTGTTATCAACAATAACATTCCTCCATGGATGTCAATAAAGAGGAAGCACATAATGTTGGCAATAATTGTTCCAAGTATTTGTTTACATCAATTGTTTTTAACATAGTAGCATCTCATTTGTCTTATTTGTTGCATAATGACTTATATTTTTTTCATTTAATAGTCATGCACATTAATTTATATATATTGCAGTAAAATGGTTATAATAATTATGTAATGTTTATGTTCATTCAACTAGGTAAGTACCAAGTTAAAGATATGAATGTATATATCGAGCCTCTTATCGATAAGTTACTAAAGTTATGGAATGGCATTACTATGTATGATGTATCTAGACCAATAGGACAAAGACAATTTCATTTCCATGCAATGTTTGTATGGACAGTTCATGATGCCCCAGGGCTAACACATTTTTGTGGTATGTTATAACGTTTGACTGCATGACTTTAACGATATTTAATTTTATGAAGTAGATATCATGCATGTTTTTTAAATAATCTATTCATTATATATAATTATAAAAATTGACATATTTAATCCAATTATATATGATTTGCGGTTCTTCAAACAAAGGGAAAATTTGCATGTCCAATTTGTGGTCCAAAGATGAAATCTCGTCATTCAACAAGTTTAGGAAAGCAGGTGTTTGATGAGTATAGGAACTTCCTCCACAAAAATAATAAGTATCGAACTACTGAAAAATATATTTTCAATGAGAAAGAAGAGACTACATCAAAACCACGAAGAATGACACCTCGCCTATGGAAGTTGGAATATAATAGAATTAATTGTCAAGGTTATACATCAGATCAAATTGTTTATCTATCATAAATGATATGTTTTGAATTTATATTTTTATATTATGTTGTGTTTACTCATGTTGTAATTGACAATGATTTTCGTTGTTAATTTGTTTAACTTATATGCTTCATGAAGGTCGTCAAGGAATTAATGGTCGACTTCCACAAGGATTGAAAATTTATCCTAAACCATTTAGTAGGTTTCCCTACAATGAGCAGCTACAAATTGTGCATTTGTTTGATACAATGCATATCGGAAAGAATATGACAGAAACGTTATGGAAAATATTGGATGGAAGGTATGACAAATAAAAAATTGTCAAAATTTGTAGTGACATTAAAGAAGCCAATCATGCAATGAAAAATTTCATTCAATTAAATAGCGATGGAGACAAAATTAATATAAGTGTCCTTCCTTGGTTATTAACGGAGCAGCAAAGCAATGCTATAAAAGAAGTCATACGAAAAATTTGATTTCCCATAGGATTTGTTGCGAACATAAACAATATCATAACAAAGAAAGGTGAATTTGGGTTAGGGATGAAAATGCATGATTGGCATACCTTCATTAAGGTAATTATTTTGGTATATTATATATATATTTGTATACTACATGTATTTTTCAGTGTATTATGTTTACTACTTTTGGAAAAATAATGAAAAGATCATTTTATAATTGTTACAGTACGATCTACCTCTATCTCTCCGAAAAAACTTCAACAACAATGTCAAGCAAGTTATATATGATCTTGGAAAATACATGAGGTAAGTAGTGATATTTGTTCAATTCATTAGATAGATCTTCTAATTGCCATTTATTTTACTTGTTATGTACTATATTGTATATTTTTGTTAAATCTCGTTAATATATTTCTGCCTTGAATCACTTGCAGATGGTTGTCATCTAAAGGAATCCATAAAGAAGATATAAATTATTGGAAGAGAAAATTCCTTGTCTAACATGTGAAATGCAAAAGTGTCTACCTTCAAAATTTTTCAATGCACAAGAACACTACCTCATACACCAAGTTAAGGAGATTGAATTGTGTGGACCTGTACACAGAAGGTCAATGTGGATGGTTGAGAGGCACTTGAAATTTTTGAAGGCTTTGGTTAGATGAAGAGAACATCCTGAGGGTTCTATGGTGGAGGGATATATGGTATACCAAACCATGGTGTACATTACTGAATATCTTCCTAAGATTGCAGCAAAGATCCATGTAGATCGCATTTGGGATCCCAACTCCATTAACAAATTCGAAGGGGAGTACCTGATGGGGAAAGGTAGATTGAGGAAAGTGACAAGTAATTATAAGATGGTCATGGAGATTAATTAAAATACATTTTACATTTGGTTTTTATGTATATTGTACTTATTTAATTATTAATCTTCAATATACATCAATTATAAATTAAGGTCGTATACCGTGGTAATTAACTAATTATACGTTGTTTGTGAATTTCAAATTTTTTTGATATAGTTGGTCGAGAGTGGGATGCACTACATTTGTACATCGCAAAAAATATTGATTGGATGACAGTATGGATTGAACGATGTCAACAATCTGGTCGAGCATTAACATGGGAAGGTGTGGCTTCATTGGTTAAAGAAGCTCATCATAATGGATATTCCAATGTTACGCCAAGGGAAATTGATTTAGCATATGGTTTAAGAGATAAAAAGGTACGTATAAATATATTAATCACCCATATTATTTAAAAAAATTCAATTATATTGATGTATATATATTTTAAGATTTTTTTCTTTGCATACATTCGGCCAAGAATAAATATGTTTATCAGCTGACGATATTGCAATAAGTTTTACATTTTTGACATATTATAGGTGAAACACCACAAGGCTATGTGGTGCAATGGTCGTAAATTTTGAATCAAAAATTTGGATGACACGAAGAAAACTTGTGATTCTAGGATAACTATAGTCTTTCAGGTGACTAATGTTTTGTCTAGAAGCGACATACATCCAAAAGTCTCAGAAAATCAATACTATGGGATTTTGGATGATATACTTGAGTGTGACTTTAAGTCCTTCAAATTAGTTATGTTCATCGTCCTATGGTATAGGCTACTATTGAATGAAAATGATCACAAGAGAATTGTTATTGAACATGGTAATGGATTTACTATGGTTAATACAAGGTATTTGGAGCGAGCTAGAAATGAGCCCTATGTTCTTCCAAGCCAATGTGAGCAGGTATTTTACTCAGAGGTTCTAGGTAAACCGGGTTGGTCATATGTTGTTATACATGATCCAAGAGGAAGGCCGGTAAATTTTAATGTGGTGGAAGAAGAATATACTGAAGAACTAGAAGATGATGTAGATGATGATCAGGATCAACAGTTAGTTGATGATGTGCCAAATGAAGATGTCGAAGAGGATGAACTAGATTATGATGATGTACGAGTTAATGTTCATGAAGATGATATCCGTGTGGATGATGACATTATCAAAACTGATATCAATGATGATGATGATGATATGACCAATCCTTACAATGTCGAATATGGATCGGATGATACAGACAAAGAGTTGGATGAAGAAGAAGATCAATGACATTGAAATGTATGAGTTATGTGATTGTATTATCTATTTGATATTAATTTCTTGATAGAATTATATTTGACTTATGTGGTTACATAATTAATTCATGATGTACTTTTTAATGTTTAATTTTAATTCATGATGCTACAACTATTGTAGCTCTCCTAGAAATTTCCATATGATCATAATGAATAGTGTTTTGGGAAATTTCATGAAAGATGACACATTGATCGTAGTAGTGAAATAATTGAAAAGTCGTTTAAATTTTTTAGACCAATCACCCTTCACAATGTCATTTTTAGGATCATCTCCAATTTGATTACTAAGACACATAAGGTAGGATTTGATTGACGTATCTTGGATGAACATTGTGGCTTTGTGTAATATGAGAAAATTTTGGATGGGGTAGTGGTGCAGGAGCACCTACACCTCATAAATTGATCATTGTAAAGTTTTTTGATGGTTGAGGATTTAAAATACAAGCTCTTGACATTCCAAAATTTGTGTTTTTCTTGAAAATTTATGTATTTTTCCTATTTTGTAGTACTATATGGTCACATACAACCATATTTTGATGTGAAATGAATTCCATGTCATAAAGATATGTGTTATCATTGATTTGAATCTGATTTGAGGGCTTAAGGTGTTCATTTGAGTTAGAAAGCTTCATTTCTTTGCATACAGCCTGGTTACCCTATTTTTGAGGGTTTTGTAGTCCAAACATGATATAAAGGGCCTCTTACACTTTTTCTGATTACTGTAGCTTGTGTAAGAGGCCCCATGGATACTGTTGTAATTTTAGGATGCATGAATAGGGCGTAGGATGAGAAATAAAGAAGGTATAGCTTTTGTCCTCAAGAGTTTTGTGAAGAAAAGCATGTGAAATGAGAGGTTCAAGCCTAGGTTTCAACAAAATATGTATGGGAGATTTGATTTTATGAATTTTAATCCATGTATAGACCTAATGGGTTGTGTCTAAGTTGGTTTTGAGGTTTGGGAGGTTGTGGAAGTATGAGATTCAATAAATCCTCGCGATTTTGGTCTAAAACAAGGGTTTTTAGTTTTGGCAAGAATTTGGATCAACAAGTGGAATATTTTTGTGGATTTGGAGGCTGTTAGATCTCAAAAACATAGGTAAGAATACCTCAAGAGGTTTCCAATATTTTGATATGTTTTAGGGTAACAAACAAGGTCAAATGATTTGAACCTTCTTCTCTTTAGGTGTTGCCAAACCTAGGTGGGTCTACATTTCCAAACTGAGCAGACTTAAGTGATGTGATTTTTTTTACAACAATCTATTCACAATGGAAATCTTATAGTGAACATATACAATCCTAATAAAGTTTATGTGTAATATTAGAATATGTTCATTTAATAGATGTAAAAAATAAAATGGACAAACAACTTTGCCAATTTAACTATATGTATATATAACTTTAAGTTACTTTTATTTTAACTAAAAGTACTGAAGTTACAACATACAAATTAAATGATATTTATGATTAAATATATCTCCCAGAATCCTTTTTGTTCCAATTTGAAAATAATTCTATATTATAGAATACATTTTTTAAAATTTTAAGATGAAAATAGCTAGGAAAAATCAAACAAATATCTTTATGAAAGAAGTTTATTGGTGTGAAATTAAATATGATTTGTATTCCAATGTAAAAATTACAAAGAATGGAAACAATTCTTTCAACACATAAACTATTATGTAGTAGTCAATTAAAATGATCTAAATAGTCTAATAATTTGACCATTAGCATATAGAAATTTCTATACAATTGTAGATCTCTTCCATTTCAAAAACACAAAAAAATATTTGATAGATAATCAAATATCTTTCATTTCTACCGTGACTTATTTATCCTAGAGGAACTAGTATATAGTATACAAAGAAAACCAACAAACCCACAACTGCCCCTATTTTGAAATAGTTTAGTTTTCTCCCCTTCTTGATCTCCCTAATATTGTCTAATTATTTTAAAGAGACCAAGGGTCATAACACAACTTTATTCATCCCACTAAATAGCTTGGTTAATGAAACTTGACAAATAAAATAAAATAATTGCTACATTTGGGATTGAAATTTGTTTACAACAATCTATTCACAATGGCAATCTTACAGTGAATAGATATAATCCTAATAAAGTGTATGTGTAATATTAGAATATGTTCAGTTAACATATGTAAAAAATAAAATAGATAAACTAAAAGATGAAAGCGTGAGACCAGTGCCTTGTTGGGTGTATGAAGTCTAATGAAGATCTAGAAAAGTGTAATCTATGATGGAAATAATTCAAACTGTTTGGCACACAGATGTAGTTAATAACTTGTATAAACATGCAAGTAAATGATTGACAAACTCTACTTGAGATAAAATGACAATCCTAGTATTTTGATTCTTCTTATTGATCCAATTAATACTCTTTGGTTAGTGTGATTGACTAGAAGGGTTTAATATTTACTGGAAAGAACCAAATAATCACATCACACAAATACATAAAATGTTTATCAGTAAACTAAATATATGCTTGATATATCAATTTAAACAACAGAAAAGCATCAAAATGGAGACAACCAGATAACTATATAATTCCACAAATAGTTGATACCAAGATTAAGCCACAAGTTCAAACATCTTCATTAACTTCATCAAAATTCATACATGCATTTGAGTCTTCTAAAGGAAAGTTTCATTGCAAACTATCTACTATATCTTTCTCCTATCCACCTATATATGTTTTACATTATGAAACAAATATAAATATATCAAAATTGTGAAAGGACACGTCCTTTCAGAAATGTATTTTTCTTAACAACAATAACAAACTAGAAATTATGCTCTATTAAGCCATAAATATATGTTTGATAGATAATCTCGATAAGTTGGCCGCTCATGTGTATCAACATCCACCAGCACATTCCTTATGGCTATCTCCATTTCGAACATCTTCTCATTTTGTTCACATGCCTCCTCCATTGTTAAATCATTTCCTGTGGTTGCCTTCAAAATTGTTTATTTCCCCTCCATCTTCTAATAGCATTGGTACTCCCTTTTTTGTGACATTGATCACCCCCTACTCATCACCTTGCAATTCATCATGGAAGTCTTTATGTTTTTTGATAAAATGGTTTCCACTATCAATAGCTATGTTATCAAGAGCATCCCTTTGGTTTATTTCCTATAACTTCTCTCGGATCATGCCATATATCCTCTTATGTTCTTGTAGTGCACTAAAATTGTGTGAATGTGTTCCCCAGAGCTTACTCAACCAAGTCATTAAATTGGTCTGACTCTTCCTTATTATTGTAGTGAGTGCATCACATTTACCTTGTGAGTACGCATTTGATTCTTCCCACTGGTCTCTTGTCTAGGAACTTTCACCATGATTCAATTGCTTTGTGGATCCTAGCATGATTCCCATCATGTCCTTCAAGTGATCATTTTGTCTGAGTAGTCTCTCGTTATTAATCTTATACATTTCTTTTTCCTTGATTAGCTTTTGGATTTGGACTTTATTTAATTTGGTCACATTAATGCCAATTTTTGTTGTAGCTATTGGATCAACCTCACCAACTTTCAATGTGATTACATGTCCAAAATATTTTTCAGTATCGATTACAACAGATTTCTTGTGTGGAGGATACAGGGACCATATCATAAGTGATCCCTCATCTGGGTTATACTTAGATCCTGCATAAATCTTTGTTACCCCCTCAGGAGTGATTTTATGTGTGGTGTTACTATTCTTCAGAAAACTATCAAAAACCAAAGCAGAGTTTAAATCCAACCCAGGAAAGATCATTACACCTACATCTTCTAATATTTCCCTTCCTTTGTTAGGGGACATGCTCTTCATTTTTTCTTCCACACTTGATTTTAAATTATTCAGCAGTTGTTCCTCATTACTTGGTGTAATATTATCCACTGATTCCCTTATTCATTTTCCTTTTAATTTGTACAAAAAGGTTTTAATGAATTCATCATCAGCCACAAATGATTTATATTATATTTGCCTTGTGTCGGTATCTGCACTTTCTTCAACATCTGGTTCCTTGGGAACATACTTGTAGTCTTGAGTTCTCAATCTGAATTTTTATCAATTATACTACTAGGGCTACCATCACCAGATGCCTCTTCACCAAAAGATAATAGTTATGTATCTTGCAATCCCCTGTTATACTCATCAAGAACTCTCTTCCTCTGATTCCAAATTCTTGATCAAGTCATCATAAAGATAGGGTATGTGATTGTATCCTCCCAAGTTCATTTTATTTTTGCAAAATCAATATGCCCTTCTAGATCAAATACTTTTCGCAATGGACCCTTCTTCATGTTATATTGCATAAATTTGTTGAGAACCATGTCAAATCCATCCCTTGCTAATATAGTGAAATCACCAAAGCATAATGTACTAGGCATAAATGCCTCCTTTCTAAAAAAACTCAGATTCATAACATCTGAAAAGTCCAATTGCCTAGCAATCTCCAAATATGCAATCTTATCAGGCACCGTCTTGGACAGAATGAAGGGTCCATCTTCAAATCCATATACTCTTATCATGGTCGCATCTTCTAGACACCACCAGTCTCCCCAATTGTGGTTGATAGGTCCATTGAAATCCTTAGGCCTTAAAAACCTTTTTATTTCATCAAAAAATCAGTATTAACAATGATGATTGTAAAATCTGTACAATGGTTTCACAAAAAACTCTTCAAAATGTAGATAACAAGAATTAGAAAATCTACAATCCCAGGTGGTAGTCCAGAGTTGTACTAGTAAAAATCTTCCTTCCTTATCAAATTGTACAACCCTCAATTTTTCAGGACACATCTGCAATTCTTGTCCATAATAAAGTATCATATGCATTAGGATTGAATAAGCATCCAAGTGCAAGATAGGAGCTCCACTTTTTAATGCCATCACTCATGAATCAAGTACTTTAAAGATGTGTGAAGCATTATAAAAAAACCTTGAATTGTGACATTGGATGCCTGCTGCAATTAACATGGGTACATTTGACATGTGCTAAGGGGCCTCCATTCCCAACACTTGACACACTAAAAAATATGTGTACCTCATGTAGGGTTCAAACAAATCAACATGGAATGGGGGACCATCATTGTCATTCAGTGGAACTAAAACACCATCTTTCTTAGACTTGTGTAGTGGCAAGCTCCAACCCTTGTACAAAGTATCCATCCTCCAGAATTCCTTTTCTAGCTCTTCAAATATAATTTTTTCACCACACACTCCCTCTAGGTTAAAAACCTCATAGATGGCAGCTTCAGATACATGTATAAACGGTTTTCTTGATGGATCACAAATAGCTTTACATTTTGGATTATAATAGGCAGCTAACATCTTCACCAATTCTACATTTACAAATTCATTGGGGCAGACTAGTTTCCCTAGGTTTAACTTCCAAGGATTGCACACTGAGCTGGTTCGTATCGATTCCTTCGTTAGTAATGAAAAATAAATAGCTCATATCCCTGAATTGGGGTCCATATGTCTCGTATATGTTTGCATTTATCCTCTAAATATTCCACTTCTACCCTAAGTTGTGCAGATCACTTGGCCTTAGGTCCTGAGCCGGAAAATTGATCAATTAAGTCCTGGTTTAACTTCCTCTCAGCTACCCTTAGTTCCTTCTCTGCTTCAATTTTTTTATTGTTTCCTCTAGGGTTATTACTCACTCTGTTTCCTACCTTTTTCTTTTCTTGAGCTAGTGCTTTCCATTTTATGAATCACAAAACAATAAATTTAATTGTAAGGAACTTACAAGTTTATTTAGAATTCTTTGACCGCAAGATCATTTGGCCCTCCGTCTGTTCCTCTGCTGCTAACTTTGCAAAATTCGCCTTCAATTACTTTTCTCAATTCAGGAAAAAACATCAAAACTATAGACATATAAATTTAATCACTTCCATATGATCAAAATCATCTACTCTATTCATCTATTTCATTAATAGTGATTAAATAATATTTAATCATTATTTCATTTTTTGCCTAAGGTTCCTAAAGTATGTAATTAAATAAATTAAATACTTTACCTTACACATTTTCTTCTCTAGATTAAATAAATGAGACAATTTATTTAATTTAGTCATTTGACCTATTTGGATTAAAACTAATTTTGAATTCCTTTTTTTCTCTCTCCTTGTCACATTCTCCATAACCCTCTTTTAATCCGGATTAAATTTATTAATCTTTGATTAGGATATGCACCACTTAATCAAGATTAGTGTCACATCTTCCATAATCTCCCACTTTCCTCTAATCTCTCATTAATTATCATAATCTTGTGTTTGGACTACTTTAATCAAAGTCATCAGCCACATTTGGCATACCTTTTTTGGTCAACCTTTCCACTTGCTTTTCTTGGCCTTGACTCTCTTTCCCATGTGAATTTTTAATTCACATTTATTCACCCAAGGCTCCTCTCTTCCCCATGTGAATTTTTAATTCACTTTTATCTTTCCAAAGTCTACCCTATCCCCATGCAAAGTTCTAGAAGGCTTGACTTGTCACTTTACATGTGCCAAAGACTTCTAGAACCTTTGACTTGTCACATCACCCACATGTTACAAATCTCCAGCTTTTTGGAGACCCTCCTTTATCCAATAAACTCTCTTAAACATGTGAATTTTTAATTCACATTTATTTCTCCAACCACTTCCCCTTTTCCCATGGAGATTTTTGAGGAATTCTAAAATTACTCAAATGTCTCTTTCATTCTCATTCTTACCATCCCCCAAGGTACCTATAAGGTATTTGTCCTTCATCCACATCATGTACTTCTCTTCCACCTCATTTCCACATCATCCCACCCCAAGACATCTCACATTCCACATGTCAAGATGTGAGGGCTTGTGAGTCCTCAACTCACCATAGCCCTTCATCTTGATCTTGTTGGATCAATCTCAACCATTGAATTCTCTAGACAATTCAAATTATCCTATAAATTCTCCTTCATTTCTCTCATTTTAAAAATCAATCTTTCGCTATCAAAACTCATACAAAATTGCCATTTGAGCTCTCATCCTCCATAGCTTTTAGCATCTCGTCATTATCATATCTCCATCCATCTTGCATATCACTTTGCATGTTTAATTTAGCTTGTCATCCAAGGAGCACACAAATCTCCAAAGATCAAGGGCCAACCGAGGAGGAAGCAACATGAAGGTATAATCAATCAATTAATTTATCTTGCTTTCATGTTTATCTTTCCTAAAGCTAATCATTGAGGTGTCCTCTTTGTGTTATTTCCCCTTATTGCATCATTAATTATTTAGCATCTCACATTAGAGCCATAGCATTTTAGCAGATCACATTTCTAGCATGCCCAGTGGGACCCACAAATGGGTCTCTTTGCTTTACGTTTGCTATTGTTTAATTTTTTTGTAGGTTTAGGTCACAGATTTGCCCCACAGAGGGGCCGGTACGCCCTCCTATTTAGACATTTTCTGATAGTTTTCTACAGAGGGGCGGATACGCCCTTCTGTTCCAACTTTTTCTGACAATTTTCTACAAAAGTGCGGATACGCCCTCCTCTTCTGACGTTTTTTGATAGTTTTCTATAGAAGTGCGGATACGCCCTCCTATTCCGATGTTATCTAACTATTTTCTGCAGAGAGGCGGATTTGCCCTCCTGTTTCAACATTTTCTAACAATTTTTTGCAGAAGTGCAGATACACCCTCCTGTTTCAATGTTTTCTGATAGTTTTCTGCAAAAGTGTGGATATGCCCTCCTGTTCCGACGTTTTCTAACTATTTTCTGCAGAGGGGCAGATTTTTTCTCCTGTTCCGATGTTTTCTAACAGTTTTCACTGTAAAAGTGTAGATACACCCTCCTGTTCTGATGTTTTCTGACAGTTTTCACTGTAGAAGTGTGGATACGCCCTCTTGTTTTGACGTTTTCTAACATTTTTCACTGCAAAAGTGTGAATAGGCCCTCCTATTATGACGTTTTATAACTGTTTTTTGCAAAGGGACACATTTTCCCTCCTACTCTGACATTTTCTAACATTTTTCTGCAGAGGGGCAGATTTTCCCTCATATTCCGACATTTCTAACAGTTTTCATTGCAGAAGTGCAGATACGCCCTCCTGTTCTGACGTTTTTGATAGTTTTTAGTAGAGGGGTGGATTTTCTCTCTCGTTCCTATGTTTTTGACAGTTTTCTACAAAGGGGTGGATATGCCCTCTTGCTCCAGCATTTTTCACTGCATAGGGGCGGATTTGCCCTAATCAGCACGTTCGGGAAGGTAAAAAAGTTACATTTTAGCTTCATTTTTGCCTCTATTTTTTTTTGTTTGGAGTTCTAACCCTCTAACCCTGTTTTTTGGTGGGTGAAGTTTGATTTCTTACTGATACTTTGCAGTATTTTTGCTGAAATTCACAAGGGAAAAAAGATAAAACAACTAACATTTGCTTGCAGGGCCTTTATTTTATTCGAATTTTAAAGTTTTCCTTACTATTTTATCTATTTACTTAGTATAATTAGGAGGAAGTAATAGTTGTTGTTTGTTGTGTCTATTTTTCTTTGTGTTACCCTAAGGGGGCATTAGTTTTTTTTCTTCTTCCTCTTCCACTTTGTGCGGACCGGGGGGGTAGTTGGAAATGATTAGTGTCTTCTTCTTAGAGGAACTTGCATGGGGATTTCATCACCCCAAGGGATGATCCCAACCACGCGTACCAGTGGGGTATACAAAGGAGGGAGAGCCAAAGTTGTACCCCAATCCAGTTGCATCGTAATTGGCGAAACATCGAAGCTAGGGTGATACCTAGATACACGTAAAGAGTTGGTCCGAGCCTTTCAGTATCTCACTGAGGTTCCCAACTCACGCTTGTGATGGACTGGTGTTCACGGTTGTGCCTCACGTACCGAGCGTATACCAAGGACTCCCTAGAAACTTTGTTCATCCTAGAGTAAGACCTTTTTTGGCCATACCCCTTAACACTAATCATAGGATTATGCTTGTTCAAAGTGTCTTTCTCTGAAAAACCAGTAAACTTTGATAAGTCGGCCTCATTCAATCATTTCAAGTCCTTTCCATAATCTCATCATCCAAACCAAGTCACTATTTTTTTGTAGAGGGGTGAACTTGCCCCCTGTTCTGATATTTTCCACCGCAAAGGGGTGGATTTGCCCCCTTGTTTCAGCATTTTTCACTGCAGAAGTGTAGATACGTCCCCCTGTTTCAACATTTTTCACTACAGAAGTGCGGATACACACTTCTAGTTCACTATTTGACTGCAAAAGGGCAGATATGCCCTCCTGAACGGACAGTTTCATTCATTTGACCATTCCAAACCTCTATTTAACCACTCTGAGTCTCCATTTGACCGTTTGATCATCCTAAACACTCATTTAACCAATCCAAACATCCATTTGACCATTCCAAGCCTCCATTTAACCTTTCTAAACGTTCATTTATCACATTCACATTGATCATTTCATAATTTGGGAAACCCATTCTACCATCTTACCATGTGACCTAAATATTTGCACTTTCCAAAAAGATCATTTCAACAACGCATCTTCCATTTGCATTCATCATCATCTCTCAACACAAAATCCCTTAAACCTTGTTTTAAGAGTTATCTCCTGAATTGACCAAGGTGTTAAGTTTGATCATTATCCTACATATCAATCATTGTCTTCAACCTAATCAATCTTCTTCTATCTTGAGGTGGATTTGTGTTGTAAGTCAATATCATTGGCCCAAATCAATCCCCTTCTATCGCGAGGCGGATTCGGTGTCGTGATCATTGATTTAGCCAGTTTAATCTGATCAACCACTGTATTAAGTCACCTAGGGTGATTTCCAAATTGGGTTTAGGACCCTTTCCATCAACCAATCCTAATTCATCATCCAATCCAAAAAAAACTTATCTTATCATATCTTCTGATCCAATCCCAATCTAAGCTCCAATTCGATTCTAATTTGAGATTTTATTCAATCCCAATCTGATCTTTCATCCAATCCCCATATGAGCTTCCAATACATCCTAGTTCTCTATCCATCATCTATTCTTTCCTACTAATCTGTATCTATCATGAATCTTTATCCCCCTCTCACAGGACCAATAATAGTAGTCAAGGGGAATCCTAATTGTGTTGATGACGATAATTAAAATCTTGTTGATCATGAATATTGTTATATAGATTCCCTTAATGCTATCATTGCTAGAAAGCTCTCTCCAATCATCTCCCAAAATCCCACTACTTTTTCAAACTATCCCACCATGCCTTCATTTGCATCTAATAACGGTCCTTATGCTACCCTTGACAAGGTATATCCAACATCCTCACCATCAACATATTCATCATGTCCTCCCTTTCAACCTCTATCCTACCCAACCTCCATATTCTCCTCTCCTTATCATCATCAACAATCCCAATACCTCTACCTTAATCCCACATTCCAATCTTCCCATCCTAATCCCACACCCACACCTTCCTATCACAATCCCCCATCCCAATATTCCTCCTATCCTAATCCACCATATCAATCCTCTTATCCTAATCCACCATCCCTATCCTTCTATACCAACTCACCATACATTTCTTCCTATGGTGGTTCACCACCTCAATCTTCTTGTTCTAATCCAACATCCACACCTTCCTATCGCAATCTCCCATCCCAACACCCTTACATTAATTCCACATCTTCCCAATCTAATCCAACATCTAGATCCTCCTACATCACTATCCCTTTCACTACATTATATCTTAATCCTCCATCTAAACATAACCTACCTAGTCCTCCAACCACTCATCTAATCATAATCCTCCATCTCATCCTAGTTCTACATCTAATCCTCATCCACCCATCCACTCATCTGATCCTCCAATCCCTAACCCTAATCCTCCATCTCCTAATATTCCTCCATCCAATCCCATCCCCACATCTAATCCTAATCCACCAATTCCTAATCCTAATCCTCCATCCATTCCCATCACTCCACCTAATCCTACATCCCTTCCAAATGTCGCCCAAGGACTCATCATAGAAGAGACACCATGCCCTCCCATTCTATCATGTATTGTCACTAGTGATGAGGCCCTCCTCCATCCAACACCTATCCCTCCCATCAACATTCCTGACACCATCCAAATGGTTGAGCTAGTCAAACCCATCGAATCCATTCAATCCCCATCTTCTACTACTAGATCCACCCAATCCATTGAAGACATCCAATCCCCTCCTCCTAGTCCTAATATTCATAAACTTCAATCCAATTACCTTCATGAATCGTCCATCCTCTTATCTCCCCCAATTGAGGAGTCCCTCCAACACTCTTCCATCATCATACATCCCCCACAAGATGAGCCATGCCAAGAGCTTGATCCAAAGAATACAAGCATATCCCCTCCTCCAAATCAAGATCCTACCATCCCATCCACTACATCCCAAGATCATAATCCCCCATCCATCCCATCTCATGATTCCTATCCTCAACCAAGTCATGATCCTATCCTCCCATCCACCCCATCTCAAGATCACACTAGCTCATCCACTTCATCCCTTGATCCCCCTTTCATTCAAGATCCAATCACTCCATCTCACAAGCCCTTCTCATCCACTACCATAAATCTAGATCCCATCATACTCCCTAATTCCTCTCTTGATCCCTTATCGCTCATTCCTCCTGATGTGGCTATCCCCTCATCTCCATCGCATGATCCTCCATCGCCCATTCCAATGCCACTTTTGTATCACCTTGGTCACATTACACTTATCTATGGTGGCCTTCTTATAGAAGCAAAACAACGTGTATGCACACCCTACCTCTTCCACCTACTAGTGTGCTCGCATCATGCTTCCAAGAGAATACACATCCTACCATAAATCACATGCTACAGAACATGGACTATCAAGGAAAAGGTTTAGGCCTTCATGAGCAAGGTACTTTAGATCCCATCCAAGTCAAAGAACATCCAGGCACACATGGTCTTGGATATATCTCCCAAAACTCGCACTCCAAAGATGTTGGTACAACCTCTGTACATCCTAAACGATCCTCTTCTAAAGGCACAAGAGATACTTTCCATCGTTCTACCAAGTCATTTGCCACTATCCCCCCTCCTCCATCATATTACCTAAAAACAACCATCCATATTCCTCTATGATCCTCTCAATCCATTTTGGGTCCTTATGTCCCTCCATCCATCATTGCTCATCCTTCATCTACGATGGGTTCTTATAGCCCTCCATCAAACCCCACACATCTTCCATATACACAATCCATTATGGGTCCTTATATCCCAAAATCACCCCCTCCATCTTATCCTATTCATCCTTTCATTCATCCATCCCCTCTCCCTCATACACAACATTAAAATCCTACCTTTATAACTCATAATCAGGATCAACAAAGACACATACTTACACATTCTCCATCTACACATAATCCCTATAACCCTACCTCCATCACTCCACATCATCCATCTCCTCACACCTATTCCCTTTCTACTAAACGCACTTTGGATGCCAAAGCAAAAATGTATGAATCCAAACATCCACATGAATCTAAAGCTCCTCATGTCCCCTTCAAAAGACATGTTGAAGAAAATAAAAATCAAGTCCAAAATCCAAATCAATCCAAAAGGCCACAAAGGCCCACCAAAGAAAAAATAAAAACCATGTGGATCCCAAAGAAAAAAGGTGTCATACCTTTAATTGAAAATTCCATAATGACATCCAAAGTTTCTATTCCCCCATAAAATCATTCACCTCCTCCATCTCCTAAATCTATTTTGGGTCCCTACATCCCAAAAATCACTATCCCAACTCCTCCATTATCGCCACCCTCTCCATCCATTCCTCCACCTATATTTTCACATCCACCACATGTGCCAATGTTGGTCCTGAACACCTTCCCCTATCACACATCCACTCCATCATTCCATCCATACACTTTTCAACACCCCATCCACTATCCCCCCTATCTCCCCCGTCCAATCCCTTTGATTCATCCTCTTGCATTATCCATTTCTTCTACAAAGGTTGTACCGACATCTACTGGTCACTTTACACATGGGATCTTATTGCCTCATATGGAACTTGATGCTTGAGTCCTTCATCCATATCCTTATCAACTATCCTCTAAAATCTGCATATCCATATCCCTATCTTTATCCATCTTCGTCCACAACCTAGTCCAAAAAATCAGAAAAATACAAAAAAAATAGTAAAGAGAAAATCATTCGTCCAATGGTGAAAACTTGGAAAACAAGTGCCTTGGATAAGTACCATGATGAAAACCTGACAAACAGGTGTCATGTGTAAATCCCCCATCCGATTTCCTTCCACAATTGGGGACAACTTCCACCTACGCATTCCTTTCCTCCATCTCCTACATCTTCCTATCTTCCGCATCCTATCCATCCTATCCCATTCACATCCCAGTCCCTCCATCTTCCTTGTGATCTTGATAAAGATAGGGGAACATATATGTACATTCTTTGGACATCTATTGGCATATTTTCCCCTCATCCACTATCATTTTCCTTATCCTCCCCATCTACTTTTCTGGTCCATACTTATTATCTGCATCCATCTACCTTCATCATCCATATATCATGTTAATCCCCATATCCCTTCCACCCATCTTGCTACCCCTCTCGCCTCATCACACATGATAGGTCTAGAGTGGGGGCATCTCCTTATTTGCAATAGAGTCTTTGAAGACATCATCCATCCATCCCTCCAGATAATCCTTTCCATCTCCCCATCCCTCCCATCCTTATATCCTCCATCTACCAAATCCTTATCTTCCTATACTCTCATCCACTAGCCCTTTTTTTCCCTTCCATCATTATCAACCCATCCCTCTATCTAAACATCCTACCCATATCGCTAGCCTTATCTTCCTGTCCATCTTCCCCAATCCTTATCCCTCTATCTACCTATTCTAACATCTTTCTATTTCTCCAACTTTATCAATCCATCCATTTCTCTATATTTTCCTCCCCTCTCATAATCCCTTGTCATTAGTATCTAGCTATAGGCTACCCCCATGCAATCCAATGCCATCGATCCTACTATCTCCTCACTTTTCATCCCTCATCCATCCATCCTCTCACCCTCCCAAATCATCTTCTAATAATCTAGATCACTATCCCATTTCTAAGCTTCGCATAACCCACATCCTACACATATCCACCATCCCATCCACACAGCCTATCTCGGCTCATCATATCACCATCCTTGATGTGTCTTCTCATCACAGTCATCAAGGTTGATCATTTGATCTACCCCCGGTGTTCTATCTTTTATCTGGCTTGCAATCTTCCATTGTCTGTCTTTGGCCTTGTATTGAACTACGTTTTCCCTGCACTTTCATGTAGGCAAGGCTAAATCATTTTGTCTACCCCTAGGGTATATTTCATCTCTTTCACCATCCACCATTGGTTTTCATTTTCCTCTTTCCACTTTTATCCCTATTCTTTTATCGAACTACGAGCGTTTTGTGCTTTCATGTAGGCAAGGTTGACCTTTGATCAACCCTCGAGCCCCTAGGTCTTTAGGGTTTTGTTGTCTTGTGCCTTATCGTCCTATCATCCTATCATCTCTTCATGTCATTAAGTATGTTTGTATCCTAGCTAGTGCTTATAGAACAAACTCATTCATATCACAAGATCCAATCAGTTTCCAGTATCCTGTGTCATGTTGATCAACCCATATATCCTCCATCTTTGGTGTCAATAGGATGTATCCTTCCTAATAGACCGCATCAACCCCATCCATCCTCTTGATCCTATGGAAAATGAAATTTGAAATTGATTATGATCTTTTGATGCTTTTGAATTTTTTTTATCATTTGAGCTCTCTATCATCACTTTTCATGGTCACCTTGATCTATCATATTATGGTGTGTTTTGACTAGTAAACATAGGGGCATATATTGATCTCTTTTTTATGTTTTTGTCTTCTTGGTTGTCCTCGTAGTACTCACCAAGACCCCTATGGTCTTGCATTATGCTGGGACATCCTTTTGTGTTGTGGTTATCCCAATACCTAGCCCAACCAATGTCTTCGTGACTTTGGGGTGTTGGAATAGCCTTCTTGTCTATTGTGTTTTTTTTATGCATTGGACACTAGTCCATCTTGGTTTACATACCCTGACGTCCAGTGTCTTATGCTATAGCAAAAATTAGTGCTCTAAGGATGGCAAATTGCATTAGGATTGCATTTCATTTTCCATTCCATCATCTTGCATATCTCCCCCATCCTCATCCATTCAAATAATCTAATCACACTCTTGGTCTTAGCCTTGCTAAAAGCCTTGATCCAATCATCATCATCATCATTATCATCTATGGGATGTATCCTTCCCTATCCTTGTGTTGTTCTGGGATGTATCCTTCCCTCATCAATAACACTCTCATTGGGATGAATCCTTCCCTATCCTTTGATATTATCTTGGGATGTATCATTCCCTTGTCAAACAACACTCATCCTCTTCCTCATCTGGATGTATCCTTCCCTATCCTTGTGTTGTTTTGGGATATATCGTTCCCTCATCCACAACACTCCATCAACCATCCACCCAACCTGGCTTGTTGCTTGACTGGGGCAAAATCATATTTATCCTAGAATCCATTTGTGCTCACCTTTAACTCCCATCTCTTATCATCATTTCTTATCCATCACTTTACATCATCATCTTTATATCCCCTTTCATCATCTCATCTCTCATCATTTCCCCCATCCCTTCCTCCTTCATCCATCTCCTGCCCTACATCGGGGCGGACTAGCCCTCGGCCGCGGGGTAGACCCGCCCTATGCCAGAGCAGACCACCCAACCTTGGGGTGAACCTACCCCACCCCATGTCGGGGTGGATCCGTCCTTCTGCAGTGGGGAAAATCCACCCCTCTGCAAACCTCCAACCCATTTTTTTTTCCATCCCGAGGCCGCCATTTGCAAACTATGGGTCGAATTGAATTTGTTCAAAAGCCATACTTGCTTAATTTTTCATGCTCTTTCCAACCATACCTTTTGTTTCTTCCTATCAAGAAGTCATCTGGGACCCCTCTCTTTTCCCTCCCTTTTTAAGGGGTATTTTTTTACTTCTTATTTACCTTTTTTTCCTCGAACTAATCCCTTCCCTTCTCGAGGCTACCATTTGCAAACCGTTTGTCCATTTGACTTCGTTCAAAAGAAAAAATTGCCTAATTTTTCACGCTGTTTCCAACCATGCCCTCTATTTCTTCCTATCGAGGGGTTGCTTGGGACCCCTCTCTTTTCCCCCATCACCCTCTCGAGGGGGAATACCCTTCCTATTTATCCATTTTCCCTGCCATAGTCAACCCCTTCTAGGATTGGGGCATCTTGATTCATTCCCCTGCTAATTGGATAGCTTGGGTCCTCCTTCCCACGCTGGGGCATCATCTTCCAGTTACTTCCTCTTAGAGTCATCTGCACTTTATTTTCTTTGAAGAATGATTATTCTAATGGTACTTCGAAGAGGGGAAAAATATAGACATCTAAATTTGATCACTTCCATATGATCAAAATCATCTACTCTATTCATCTATTTCATTAATAGTGATTAAATAATTTATTTAATCATTATTTCATTTTCTGCCTAAGGTTCCTAAAGTATGTAATTAAATAAATTAAATACTTTACCTTACACATTTTATTCTCTAAATTAACTAAATGGGAAAAATTATTTAATTTAGTCATTTGACCTATTTGGATCAAAACTAATTTTGAATTCCTCTTTTTCTCTCTCCTTGTCACATTCTCCATAACCCTTTTTTAATTTAGATTAAATTAATTAATCTATGATTAGGATGTGCACCACTTAATCAAGATTAGTGTCACATCCTCCATAATCTCCCACTTGCCTCTAATCTCACATTAATTATCATAATCTTGCTTTTGCACAACCTTAATCAAAATCATTAGCCACATTTGGCATACCTTTTCTAGTCAACCTTTCCACTTGCCTTTCTTGGCCTTGACTCTCTTTCCCATGTGAATTTTTAATTCACATTTATTCACCCAAAGCTCCTCTCTTCTCCATGTGAATTTTTAATTCACTTTTATCTTTCCAAATTCTACCCTATCCCCATGCAAAGTTCTAGAAGGCTTGACTTGTCACTTTACATTTGCCAAGGACTTCTAGAACCTTTGACTTGTCACATCACCCACATGTAAAAAATCTCCATCTTTTTGGAGACCCTCTTTTATCCAATAGACTCTCCTAAACATGTGAAATTTTAATTCATATTTATTTCTCCAACCAATTCCCCTTTTCCCATGGAGATTTTTGAGGAATTCTAAAACTCCTCAAATGTCTCTTTCATTCTCATTTGGGGACAAGAAGTTCTTTTTTGAGAAAATATTCCCATCCCCCAAGGTACCTACAAGGTACTTGTCCTTCATCCACCTCATGTACTTCTCTTCCACATCATCCCACCCCAATACATCTCACATTCCACATGTCAAGATGTGAGGGCTTGTGAGTCCTCAACTCACCATAGCCCTTCATCTTGATCTTGTTGGATCAGTCTCAACCGTTGAGTTCTCTAGAGAATTCAAATTGTCCTATAAATACCCCCTCATTTCTCTCATTTTAAAAATCAATCTTTTGCTATCAAAACTCTTACAAAATTATCATTTGAGCTCTCATCATTATCATATCTCTATCCATCTTGCATATCACTTTGCATATTTAATTTATCTTGTCATCAAAGGAGCACACAAATCTCCAAAGATCAAGGGCCAACCAAGGAAGAAGCAGCATGAAGGTATAATCAATCAATTTATTTGATCTTGCTTTCATGTTTATCTTTCCTTAGGCTAATCATTGAGGTGTCCTCTTTGTGTTATTTCCCCTTATTGCATCATTAATTATTTAGCATCTCACATTAGGACATAACATTTTAGGAGATCACAAAAACATTTGGTAGTAATACTGTCTTTAATGTCCTTGCTTTGAACACAGGCATAGCTAATCTTTGAAATTACCCACTGTCACATCAACTGTTCTATCAGCAAGACAATGGAAACTTTGGGCGATCCTTTTATTCAGGCTTGACTAATGTTCATTAAGCATTCTTTTTGTCGTGCAGATATTACGCCGATATCACATAATCTATCCATCTTATTCATATAAATGTCACCAAGGGTCACCCCGATGACTATCTTGATCTGTTTGTGTCTTCATCAGTAAGACATGGTGTATCGCTAAGACATTCAGTAATTTTTCTGATGTTATAAGTCTCCCTGATGATTATTCCTTCGATCTCAAGTATGTCTCCAAGACTCCTATTGTTGTAATCTTATCAGCGTGACATAGTGTGTTGGGCAGACATTTTGAACGCATTTTGATAGTATTTGTCTTGGCAATAGGGTGAACCCACAAAAGTGGTTTACAATTCGAGTGATGAAGGAAAACTTCCAAAAACCTCACCCATGCAAAAAAAAATCGTTTTGAGGGGTTCGATCGAACTCAATGTTCGAACGAACCTGCCTGGTTCAACCGAACCACTTTGCATTTGGGAACCCGCATTTCCCATTGTGGAAAGGGGGTTCGATCGAACCTTGGTTCGACTGAACAAGGGTTCGAGCAAACCCATTAGGTTCAATCGAACCCCCCTTTTCCCACATTCCCACCCTCTAACACAAAAAGACTCCATATTTTCGCCCTTCAAAGCTCGGGTTGAGGATGAAAATGGAGGAGAAGTCACAAACCCAACTGGAAGATGGTAGTCCATAAAACAAGCTATCCAACGAATATAATTTTAAAATGTTTTGGTTTTATTATGTATGTGTTTTTTTAGTTTTATTAAACATAGGTTTTTCACTAAAAATCAAGCTCTCTATTTTGCACATGTGGAAAAATAGCAAATTATCAAAATAAAAAATTTAAAATAATGTTTGTATTGGGTATTGATGTCCTTGATCCATTAAAAAATAAAATTGAATTTCGATTCATATAGAAAAAGTTATGTTGTATACAGTCCGCCTATGTTTGAATTGCAATTGGTTTAACTTCAAAACTTGATTAAGGAAAAAATATTCAATAAAAAACTATGAGACCAAATGAAAGTGCTAGATATCGTAGTTACAAATCTAAATTCGAAAAAATTAGAATTTTATCCTTCATACAAAAAAATTATGTTGTATACGGTGAGCGTCACTTTTTAAAAATGTTGTTTTCTCAAAAAAAATAGTTTTCGTGGGAGATGGAAATAAAAGTGCAATCTGATTCCAAAAATTTTTAAAAAATATATTTTTAGCATCTACAAACAAAATTTGATGAGACTCTAGTTTGCATCATCTTCAAATTCCTCATGGTTTAGCCGCTATAGGTGCCTGAATATGAAGATTTAGTTAAAAATAATAATTGCAGTGTCCAGTTTGGCCAAAAATTGTAAACCAGTATTGTGGGAACACCCAATAGTATGTTTCTTTGTTTTTTCGGTAAGACAAGATGAGTGTTTCGGCAATGATATTTCATTGGTGAGACAAATGCACTCGGGTTGACTCAGGGATCTTACTCCGATGGTGTTGGTCTGGCCGATACAACTCCTTGTGCTTTGATTGGTGAGACAAGACAGGTTTCTTGCCGATGGAACTTCATCGGTGATACCTATATGCTCAGTATGACCTTTTCATTTCACCCCGATGGAACTTGTCTTGCCGATGATATGGGTTATTTGAATACTAGATTTTGGAGTTTTTTCATGATATCAAATGGTCAAGAATGATGTGATCATATGTGACTATGATGGATTATACTCAATTCACAAAATCTTCAACACATTTGGTAGTAATACTGCCATTAATGTCCTAGCTTTGAACATGAGCATAGTTGATCTTCGAATTTACCCACTGTCACATCAAATGTTCTATCGACAAGATAATTGAAACTTTGGTCGATCCTTTTATTTAGGCTTGACTAACATTCATTAAACATTCTTTTTGTCGGGGAGACATTATGCCAATATCACATAATCTATCCATATACTTCATATAAATGTTGCCAAGAGTCACCCTGATGACTATCTTGATCTGTTTGTAACTTCATCAACAAGACATGGTGTATCGCTAAGACATTTAGTAATTTTCCCAATGTTATAAGTCTCCCTGATGATTATTCCTTCGATCTCAAGTATGTCGCCAAGACTCCTGTTGATGTAATCTTATTGGCATGATATAGTGGGTTGGGAGGACATTTTGAACTCATTCCGATAGTGTTTGTCTTGGTGATAGTATGTTTCTTGTTTTTGTCAGCAAGACAAGATGAGTATTTCGGCAATGATATTTCATCGACGAGACAAATGCACTCGGGTTGACTCAGGGATCTTACTCCGATGGTGTTGGTCTGGCTAATACAACTCCTTGTGCTTTGATCGATGAGACAAGAGAGGTTTCTTGCCGATGGAACTTCATCAGTGAGACCTATATGCTCGGTATGACCTTTTCATTTCACCCTAGTGGAACTTGTCTTGTTGATGATATGGGTTATTTGAATACTAGATTTTGGAGGTTTTTCATGATATCAAATGGTCAAGAATGATGTGATCATATGTGACTATGATGGATTATACTCAAGATAAGGTTTTCTTTAGGGAATCAACGAGTGTAAAATCATTGTAAAGGCTATTTGTTTTGTGATGAATGTTCTACTATGGGCCTCTAGCCTATCCTAGGTGTTTGTAGTAGTTTTTTTAATTCTTTTTTATCATTTTTTCAATGTTCTATACAATGGCCAAGTTTCTGTTTGCAATCTGCTTTAAGTTGGTCATTAAAAAGAGATATATGGTTTGTTTCCTTATAGAAAAAATGCATTTAAAACATTCATGTGTTTTTCATTTAAAATAATGACATTTGGTAATAATAAGAAGGAAGTGTGAAGTTTGAAAAGTCATATTTTCCAAAAAAAAAAAAAATTAAACAATTAAATAAGTTTGATGCATAAGAGGATTCAATAAGTTGTTTAGAACAGTAAAATGGTGTCAATGTTTGTGACAAGGAAAAATTAATTGGAGAGTAGTTCAAAATTGGTTACAAGGTTTGAAAGGGATGTTAGAGTGATAAGGTTGACATTAAACTTTTGAAATATTTTTAGTTCATATTTTTAAGATAAAGATTATTTTAAACAAAAAAAATTGTTTTAAATTTCATACTTGGAAAACAAAAATGCAAATGCAATAAATGAATAATAGAGAATCATGCATGGGAACAAAACACCACCTACAAATGCAAATAATTTATTGGAATGACATAAAACAAATGATAAAGTCAAATATATTATTGGTCTTTCCCTTTCTGACATTAAATTTTATTATATAGATTTAGATAAATCATCATAGGAAATTTGGGATAATTTCAATAAAATATTTGGAGCAAAAGTAATTAATGTGAATTTTTCTCCCAAAACTTCAACTATTTAGATTCAAAATGAGAGATATAATCACTATGTCTAATCACATAAGAAATTTGAGATCTCTCATTAGACAATTGGTAGAAGTCAAGGCTCTATTAGATGATGAAGATGCTAAGGATATTTTGTTAAATAGTTTGAAAATACAACAATTTTATTTCTATGCTTAGTCCAATAACTTCTCAAACACAAGAAGATGTGATTTTGGCCCTATTAGGAGAAGAAAAAAGAACAATGGAAAAGATTTAAAAGTTGATTCTCAACATGAGAATGTATTATACTCATGAGGTAATAATAATTAAAAAATAAAAATGAATGTTATTATTGTAAGAAAAAGGATCCACGGTGTGGACTTGTATAATTTGAGCCAATGATGTTCTTGAGGGAGAACTTAAAGAAAAATCAAATGATGTTAGCTTAGCCTATATATATTTGTTTGTTTCAATCAACATGTTTTGTTGTGTGGAATGTAAAACTTAAGGGAGGGAGTTGGAATATTAAGATTAACATTGATAAATTCACCTTACTAACTTGTTTATTTTTGTTATTAAATAATTAGTTATATTCTTGTAAGATAGTAGTTCAAATGGGAAGGTATATTTGAAAGGCTTTGTAAAATCCATATTGTAATATATCCCAAATGAATTGTATGATATAATTATTATTTTTGAGATTTTTTATGTGCAGATATAAGTTCTCTTGACTTTTCCAATATATTTTCTATGCTCTATTAGCCATGATTTGATGATTAATTTTCCACTTTCGACACTACTTCTTACTAACTTTGCCATCCAAATTTGGCTATTAGACTAAATATTTCATATAGGTGCATTTTAATTTTCTTACTATCACCTTTGGCTGAATTTTTAAATTGGTTCAACCATGCAAAAAGTGTGGTTACTTTTAATTATTTCCACTTAAATGTTGGTTATATTTTTCTAATTTTCTTTCCATTTAGCTAGTCACAATTTCATACTAGCATTAGTACTTGAAAATGGCAGTTTACTTCTACTTAAAACTTGTGGTAATTTCATTAATCTCTTGCTACCTCTGGTGTTGAATTGGACTAGTTATGTCATCTAGGATTTGTTCCTCAATTTTTTTAACTTTTTTCAAAAAAATGTTATGATGGTTATACAACTTGTATTACCATGAATGGACATAAATTTGAGGATTTTAGGTGTTTTCATTCAATTTTTCATGTTTTCCCCTTAGCTCCTACTTTATATGTGTTTTTTATGGAAGCCTTTGCATATCTTTTGGCTAATAGTATTTCATGGAACCTTATTAAAGGTGCTACTTTTCCTAACTCTATAGCCCAACTATTCAATGGTCATTTTTCTAATGACTCCTTTCTCACTCTCTTGGAGGAAAAACGTGGCATTATTTAGGATATTCAATGCCTAGATATTTTCTAGAAAGCTTTAAGGTCAAATATATAGTGGCATAAAACTCAATTTTATAGGAAATCCTTCTTAGCCAAGCCCAATTAGTTCAATTACTATGGATAGAAGGGGGTTGATCACAAGGAAGTGTTGAGATTCCTAAGCATCTATTTTTCCTTTTAGGTTTCTCCTTCCTATTTAAGGAAACATATCATTTCTAGAGCTGAGAAAAATTATCATATTAAATTATGAAGCCCCTTTATTTGGCAAGGATATTCCATGTGTGTTCAAAAATTCTTGTTGCACACATTTCCATTACTCATCTTGCTAAGAACCAAATGCAAATCCTCATATTTGAAGATTGAAAAAATCAAAAGGTATATTTTATGGCCTCCCTTTAACCAAGGAAAATGGTTTCACAAAGTATCCTAGGATTTTTATTATTTCCCTCATGACTATAATAGGCTTGGCTTGCTTTATATTCACTACTCTAAATGGCACCATAATTTTAAATTTAATTAACATACTTTAAAACCTAACGAAACCAGGTTGTAGCTCATCAAATTGGAGAAGTGAAAGGTCAATACCAACACTAACGAAGAGATTGGAGGAGTGAAAACAAGGTCAATACCAGCGCCAAGGAAGAGTTTGGAGTTAAAACAAGGTCAATACTAGCGTCGACGAAGAGTTTGGAGGAGTGAAAACAAGGTCAATAATAGCATCGAGGAAAAGTATGGAGGAGTGAAAAAAAGGTCAATACCAGTGTCGAGGATGAGGTTGAGGGCACTCAGGGAAAATCGACGACCAAGGGACAATGAGTATTTTAAGTTTGACACCCCCATTCTCTTTAATCTACAAATTGCATGCTTATTTTCCAAAGATCTTCTTGTACATTGGCACCCCCATTCTCGTAAAATGGTATAAGATAAGACAAAAAAAATAAAATAGCTTAGTCTTTCACATTTTTATCAACCAGTCTCACATCTTGGAAAAAATCCCATAATATACCCACATCTTGGTTGTTGGTGGGAACATGTTATTCTTTTTTGTATGACCTACCTTAAATATTATGTCCACAAAGTTGCTAAAAACATAAAACAATAAGAAAAAAATTGAAGGTACAACTAAAAAGGGGTTATTTCCTTTTGGCCTCCTCCACATCTTATATTTCAACATAGCATGGAATTATGCTTACATAACATTAACTCAAAAAAATGGAAGTTTATAGGGGAAAAGGAGACCAATTATATGCTAGGCTAAGCTAGATCTAATGAATGGAAATAGAGGCATACAATTCTTCTTTAATACCTCCACCACAAACATATGCAAGGAAAGGTCTCCTCCCTTCTTGGTAGTGATAACCTCCTCCACACACAACCCTTAAAAATTATGAATAGAGGAATATAACCTTTGAAGAACTCAAAGTTTATTCTCTCCTCCTTGATGCAATTAGTCAATTTATCCTTACAAACATTTATAATTATTACTAGAGGCACATAGACCAATTATTTATAATAGAATAATTTGATCATACTTTTCTACTAATGGAATTATGAGAAAACCTTAGGTTAAATGAATAATTCCTAGATAATTTATTTAAATCATGTCCAACCATATAAGAGAAGACCATTGCTACGTGTACTTGGATACCATGGAGAAAGGTTCTTTGGGATCTTTCATCAATCAAGGTATTGTTAAATTTTAACACCTAAAAGTGAGAATGAAGAATCTTTCCTAGGATGGTGGCCAATTATGCTTCTTAACACCTTGATTACAAAATATTTGTCTATATCATTGCCATCACAATTAAACCTATTGCTTGAGATATAGTCATACAGATAAACGAATTGGCTTTCTTGATAGTAGATACATTCTAGACAATTCAATCCCTACATCAGAGATTGTTGAATGGGCCCAACAAACTACTCATGATTCCCTTACTATTAATTTAAAAGTTTGACAAGGCATATGATTGCATCAAATGTCCTTTCATTTATAAAAGGCTCAAATGGATTTATTTTTAACCCTAAATTATATCACACATTCAAAATTACAAAATACCAGTTGAATGAAGAACCTTCATTTGAAGGTGATGTCATCATGACCTTTGAATGAAGAACCTTCATTCAAAATTGATGCCATGTCAAGACTTTCAAATGAAGGTATTTTTTATTTTAAATATTTCATGTCCAAAATGCTTTATAAAAGGAACCTTTACATGAAGGACCTTCAAATGAAGACCTTAATTCAAAGGTCCTTCATTAGAAGATCCTTCATATGAAGGTTCCTTTAATGCCATCCCATTATAGCTCTTAGAGTTGTTAGAGATATTTTTGTTTCGAAGTAGAGATTGGACCATCAAATAGTTTCACCATGACTCTACCAAGATATTCATCAAATTGATAAACCCTGACTTAACAACCACAAATTCACAAGAAAATTGCCCCTATCAGCCCTAGGGCATCAATTCAATGCCAAGTTTCTTACTTTAACAGACCCCTAAATGCAATGAACCTCTATCATACCATGTTGCACACCAATCCACCAAGTCACAGTTCCAAGACATTCGGTGGATTGGTGGATGTCATTTCTATTTAGCCCTCAAACCCTTACATAGGCAAAACAGGGCAGTCCCTGTATTTGATTGTTTCCTCCCACAAAACAGTGATTGAGCACTTCAAAACAAATGCAAATGAAAGGGAACACATATATTTATCTACACAAATGATCTCAAAGAATTTCAATCTTGTACGGATCCATACAACACAAAAGAACTTCAAAAAAATAGTAAAAACACAGAAAATTGCTTCAAGAACGTGGTATTTGATATGAAATTATGGTATCAACTCCTCCAACAATTGCAATGGGATGAGAATACAACATGATACAAGTGGGATAATAAATGCATCATTTGAAGCATCAAACCAATATGCAAAGATGAAAGAAAGGGCTAACCCCTTAAACTGAAAAAGTTTATTTTAACTTTAAGTTTGTTGGGTAGCCAATTATTTTAAGTTATCAAATCCTACCATCATACATAATCAAAATGTTGTTTCAAATGACTATGAGCACTAACTTTAACTATTTGAAGATGTTTAAACCTTGTCATAGAGAACTAGAACATTGATGGGACCACTCATCCTACCTTAAAAAATACCAAAAGTCTCCTAGCAATTAGACATAGGAAGATTTAAGATGACTTAAACAGAATTTTATTGCCAAAGAATAAACTTATGATGACTTTACCAGGCCTAGTACACACTCCCTCCCTGTTAACCACTTAGACATATGGAAATTAAATGTAAATTTTCTGCTATTTTTAGTCATGTAGGTGTCCAATAAACCACTTGTTGGTGTTTCCCTTCAATTTTATTTACTTGGATGAAGAGAAAAAGTCCTTTGATTACAAATAGAGAATACATTTGAGGCCTTGGTTGTGTAATTGGTGGACCATAGTCACATTTAACACTTGTTACAAAGTTTGGGAGTTCAAACGTTAAGTAGAGTTGATTTGTGATGGACACATTTGGATGGTAGTAACAATAACTTGCAATCTATCAAGACTTGATTACCTTATAACCTGTCAAATTCTAGCGATCAAATGATAGATTAATCATAATGTCACCTTGGGATCACATCACCATGAAAGAACTTCATCCAACATCCTTATGAGTGCAACTATCACCTAATAGGTATTTTTCAGATCCATCTTCCTTGAGCGAGGGAAATTTAGGAAGAGAAGAGGAAAGCAAGACATGTAGTAGGTCTAAAAGAGGGAGATCAACTAGAGGTCAAAAGATTAGAATAAAATTTTGTAAACGCATGGATTTTTTTCTTGTTGAAGGGGGGTTCATGTTCTTATGATGATGAGAGCATAGGCGACATTGAGGTGCCCTTGAGGTACAATCATCTACGAAAATAGTGGGTACCCAAGGAACTTCCTCTAATAAACATTGATTTTTGTGTCAACGATAGGATATATCGCATAGCACCATCATCATTACATGGTTTGGGCCTATTTTGCATGGATGGCATAAAGGTATGTTACGAAAAAGTTACTAAATTGATGGAGTATGTTGGACCCTATTACAATTTCAAAGATTGGATGCAACTGGTTCGATATACATGAAGTATGCATAGGTATGCACTGCCAGCAAATTATATGTAGCTAAAAGATAAGGATCACAATAAAGGAGTGGCTAGGTACATTGATAGAAGGCCAAAAGCATTAGGGAATATTGTAGGGTTTATACATAGGAAATGACTTGGGTCAACAAATAAGCAACCCAATTGCATATTTGAGGTGCGAGAGGGAAAGCGTGTATTCATATGTGCGATAAAATCAATAACTACAGGGGAAGAGTTGCTAATCGATTACAATTTGAATCACTTAAATACAAACACAGTTACTATGGGGGTGGTATGTACTGTATACCATTTTACCCAATCTCCAGTTAATGACTCCAATATACCATTTTATTATTATTATTATTATTTTCGTAAGTCTATTGTTTCATTTCGGTAATATTTTTTTATATTTAATTTTTTTCACAGTGGGACATTGATCATATGGGGAAGGCTCTGCCCCAGAGCACAGATCGTGATCCATCTTCAAGCACTTCTACCTAATAGGTTTACCTCATTGTAATTGTACAAATTAGATACGAGCAAAAAAATTTATTATTATGTTTTTTTCATGAGTTTATTGGGTTAATTTCGATAATATTTTTAATATTCTTGCTGCAGTCGGCTAATTAGGGAAAGGCACCAGTGGTAGAGGAGAGCATCCATATGGAGGTGCAGTCACTATTATGTGATGATGACATCGTATTTACCGCAAACCCTGTGGATATGATGAGGAAGGCCCAAAAAAAATGCAATGAAGAAATCCTTAAGTTTGTATTCATAGTGCCTCAAACAAATGAGATAAGAGAAAGGGTTAAAATATTGACTGAGAGAGCACAAAACTTGCAAGTAAGTTTTCATGAGATCTTTAATTATAACATAAGTTCATTCATGGTTTTATATTTTGTACTCTTTTATGTCATGAACTAAAATATGTGTTGTTTTTACAAGATTATTTGCGTCTTCATGATGTTGTTGGCCATGATCAGGGTATTGCAAGTGTTTCTTAGGGAGTAGGGGTTGGTACAAGTGCCAATCTTGATCTTCCTACGCATACATCACATCATCTGACCCCATCATCCGTGCCTATATTATCGACTGAAATGTTGGCAACACATACCATGCAGGCATCCAATAGTGCACCCTCTGGCAACAAACACATGCCAGAACATGTGTCAGGATATGTACCTAGGGATGCAGAGGCCACTAGTACTGGTGATTTTTTAGTAGCATTTCTTGGATCTTCCCGTATTACTAGTACGGGAACATTTCCGGTCACATTTGTGGTAACCGAGGATTTTGTTCCCATAAAGATAGAGAAGGTCCCAGGTAGTTTAAAATGTTTTAATTATTATTATATATAATCCAATTGAAATTTACTTATTGATCACTCTTTATAGACTAATGATCCCATGATCATTTTGTAGGAAATGATATTTTTTATAAACATCTAAGTAATATTACATTGGAGCTCTTCGGGCCCACCATTCGTACATGGTGGAATGCCCAAAATCAAGATTTAAAAGATGAGCTCATTAACCGTTTAGCTATGTTGTTCAGTGATAAAACATTCAACCGAACCAAAGTCCTTAAGAAATCTGGTACCTATCTAAAGTATGTGAGGGACCAATATAGGTCACATTTAGAGAAGAACAGAAAGTACGAGTGTCCCCCCATGATTCTGGAGAGGGAGTGGAAGGACCTGGTGTCAGATGGAAAGGAGAAGGTTGAAATGAAAAAAGGAAAGACACCACCAGGCCAAGGAAGGTATGTGATACTATCAATAATGTAATTATATACTAATTACTCTTTCTTTATACATAATCTAACGTATTTCAAATTTTTCATAGGTTGCCTGACACATCGAAGGCAACAAAGGCAAGACTAGAAAAACACAGGCAGGACAAACTTGGCTCTGGTGGTTATATGAAATTAGCTGCACAAGTTGTAAGTATCAATAAATGAAATATTGCATCCAAATAATAAATTGCAAATAATTTTTGTTTTATCACACCATAGAAGAAAATTTCATGATCTTATGCAAAAATGAAGGGTTCTGAATTCAACAAAGTGCCCACAGAAGAGGAACTAAAATTTGCCTTCTAACAAGGCTATGGAGCCCTAGCTGAACACCTAAGAGTCTTGACTAGGCAAACACAATCTTCCACTGCATCCAACATGTAGGTAAATAAACACAATAAAGTTTATTTAAAATTGAATACTTGTGCAATCTATTCAATATTAATTTACACCGTAAAGTAATAATGTGCCTATTTGTTTTAAATAGACAAGCAATGATAATACTGCACATGACATTGGAATGTAGTCTGGTGAGGGTGGAGCACAACCTGCATATGAAGGCCATGGTGTGCATCTTGGTACTAGATGTATTCATGTGCTATACAAAACGTGGTATGGATTAATACAATTAAACATTTTTAATTGAATTTGGTGTATTAATTAATGTAACCTTTCGTGTTTCAACTTTAGAGCATGTAGAGCATGATCAACATGTTCTCCATGATCAGGCTAGACAAGATTAGGAACATTATGTGGCCCCATTAGGTATAGAGGACCACTCTAATGTTCTTTTAAACATATTTAATTGCAATTGGTGTATTAATTAATGTAACCGTTTGTGTTTCAACTCCAGATCAGGATTTAGAGGGTGTTCAGCATTTTGAGCATGAGGCTATAAGACAACATCGAGAAAATGATGTGACCCCATCAGGTAAAGAGCACCACTCTAATGTTCTTTTAATTAATGAAATACTTGTAACAATAATAATAAAACATATCAATTTAACATTTCTTTGCTATTGCAGCATACCCCCCCTTGCAATGGCGTCCATGTTGTGAGTACACAACTAGACACACAGCAAGATCATGAGCAGAGCTTAAAACAACTAAAGGAGGGACAAATGATTTAGAAAACGATACTCCACTTCAGTTGTTTTTAGCTGCAAAAAAGAAACAAAAAATAAAGTGATTGTAATCATTTTATGACAACCATATTTTTGATAATATGTAAAAACTAAAAAAATGATATGTTATATGTTAATGAATGAATGCGAATATGTTAATGAATGAATTTTATATGTTATTAATGGATGAATGAATGAACGTTATATGTTATTAATGGATGAATGAATGAATGTGAAATGTTATTAATGCAGGATGAATGAATGAATGTTATATGTTATTAATAGATAAATGAATGATTAATGTTATATGATCAGGTATGGGGAATTGAGACTGATGTGAGGAGGGGGGAGGGGCCAAATGAGCTTCTTCCTTCACGTGGTTGGCCCTGTTAGGTAGAGAATATTAAACTATTATCGAAACAAAGAGAAGCTCAATAAGGTAATGCACTTTTCAATATAAGAAATGCATCATTTGAAGCATCAAACCAATATGCAAAGATGAAAGAAAGTGCTAACTTTTCACTATGAACATTGTGTTGTGTGTGGATTTGGTTTCAAAGCTCTATTTCTTTTGTTTTTAGTGGTCTCTAAAATTTGACTTTTGTGTATAACAGGTTAGTGGAAAATTTGATAGCTCTGAAGGGTTTAGAGGCTCGATTGAGATAGATACACAGATATTCGGATCTTGTTGTTGATGGGAAGCTTCCACTTAACCATGAAATTTTGTACCATCTGTAGGTATGCAAAAATTTCTCTACTTACATTCATTCAAGTTACTGTAATATAATATCTGACAAAAATCTACTTTTCATTATACTTAGATGGATTTTCATGCCTTGTTCTAAAGCACATGTTTTAGAATAGGTGAGAAGGATGTTGGAAAGGGTTAAGGAATTTGGCTTTACACCTTCCAATTGCATAGTTTACTTCATTCATCCAACATATTGTCAATGCATATCACAATTGTTGGAATCATAACCTATAATTACAGAACTAGTAAAATTAAAATATGTAAGTCTCAAATATGGCATTACATATCTTTCTATGAATTTTTGAAAGAAAATATCAAAATGGAGAAGTATTAACAAAATAATTTGCATTATTTCTAAGAGATCAGGAATTTTTTTGCAGAGTTATCTTGAATATATTTAAGATAAAAGTAACTTATAGAGATTGAAGCAGAATATCGATAGTCTAAAATCACCAGTCAACACATCTTAGTAGTATCTCAATTCAAGAGAACTAGGTCCACTATCCATTAGCCAGTAAAACAAATAAAATTAATTTATAAGATTATTATGTTCTCATAGGGTTGATTGGTTGCTTGTTTATTTTTTATTGTCAGGAAGTCACCAATAGACACTTGGTAAATTCTCGCCTTCTCTTGCCTTGTGGCCAAAGAGTTTTTGCAGAAGGCATCAAAGTAACCTTCAAGATTGACAATGGCAATGAGTACAAGGTCAGTATAACTTAATTCTAATTGGATATGATTTTATTTGTTCAAGACCAATTTAGATTCATTTTCTGCTCACACTACTTTTATTTACATTTATGTTTTGCTAATATCCATTTTCCTTTACATTCATATTCTTCTATACATATTGTGTTTACAATAATTTTTTCCTTAATTTAATCTAGGGGAGAGGACCCAATACCTGAGCATGTTTCAATAGTTGTGATAGTAGTGGTTTACACAGTGCCCAACCCTAATTATTTGATTCTTCTTACTGATCCAATTAATACTATCCAGTTACTGTGATTGATTATAAGGATTTAATCTTTACTTGATTGTGATAAACTTAGATTTTAGGGCTTGTCTTATAGGTGCTTGTTTAGATGGGTGAGGATTGTTTCTTGTGCTAAAAATATTTTTATTTGTTAATGCTAAACTTACATAGCTAAATCAAGGGGTAGAGGTTGTCCTCTTCAAATGGAATAAGAAGGAGAGTCACAAGTTGGAGATTAGTCACATCTGTAAGTTTTGTGTGTAGCTGCATTGTATGGAATTATTTTTCTTGGGTATTACTTAAATTTAAAATTTTGATTATCTAGTAAAATTCATGTTTCCATAGAGGGTTTGGAGCCTTTATCTCACAATTCAGATTGCTTGTGTCATTGTGTTTTTCTATTCAATATGATATGTATCTCAAGGAGGATATGGATTTGGTTCTTCATACCATCAACTTAATGAAGAGGAGCCTTAATGTCATGTTGTTAGGATTTACTATGAAGATAATCCAAAGTTTTTCATTGTTGCTCGAGGCCATATTGCAGTGCTTTCTCTAGGAAGCCCACATGATCCCCATCAGGTATCTTCTTTTTGTAGTCTCTAAATTTCTTAGAAGAAATCAACAGCCAGTTTGTCTAAATGTGGCTCCTTGTTTACACATTAATATCTCTTTTGGCAGAAATGGATCAAAGTGGATTCATGGGGTCTTAAAGAGAAGGCTCTCAAACATGGAGATCAAGAGTGGGACCAAGTAAAACTGTTCATAATCATGGTCTTATTGTTTTATTAACTGTCTAAGAGCTAAGTATCCAGGATAACATTATGTATTTTTCTATAGAATTTCTAGAGAGAATAATTTTGGGTTTGCAATCCTTATTTTTAGTACACTAGCTAAGTATCCAAGACGCACTATGGGTACTTTTTCTCACCAAATTGCTCATTTTCCACAAAATTAGATTCTAGTGTGTAGTTTAATATTCACTAGTTTGATTTTTTCTTTTTTAGCAAAATTATAATCCAGTTTGTAGGTTGTGCTTGTTGTGCAAATTTGTAAGATGAGTTTTTTGTATTTAGTTGCATAGTACTTTCCTTTTTCAATATAATTTTATGCAATGGATTTCAAATATTAGGATTAGGTTACTAGTTTCTCTTTGATTAATAATTTAAAATTTTATTCATTGTCCTTTACAATGTATATGACTATCTTGCAAACTATCCTCTTGTATTCATGACTTTCTTTCAAATTATCAAAGGATGATTGTGTCTTGATTAAAACCTTTGTTTGATGGCTATCCTTCATATGAATGTCTCAATATTCTCTTTCACAACTTTATGTTACTTCACTATTCTGTCATACCTCTAATTTTTTGCAATAGTGTCTTCAACCTCTCTGTAATTCCCATGATGAACTGTGTGTTACTGTGTCAGCACTTCCTTGACCATGAGAATGGGAGACAAAGCAATTGAGATTCCATTTAGTAAATTTGTGTACATTTGCAGAAACTTTAGCCTTCAATACCTCATCACCATTACACTCTTGAAGGAACTCTCACAAACTTATACTATCTATCCAACTTTGAGTCATTCATTGTCCTTTCAATACTATGCTTTCTACTTTCCATTATCAAAATTTGTCTTCAGAGCTTATTTAATATTGTTCATTTGGCTTGACTTTGGCCTCTAGACTTGTCTATCATAGTTCTCAGACCATCATTATATATTTATTTCCCTCTTCATCGTAGTTGATTATCTTCAACGAAGTTTCATACCATTGCCTTAGTATAGTCTGTCATTTTGATATGAAGTAAAGGGCACTATGATATTCATCAAGACTACTATCAAAACCTTTTCACTATCACTAATGGGTCTGATTGTACTCTTGATGGTAGCCATGCAATTGTACTTCACTTGACAGTAACCTTCTTCTCTTGCTTTGATGTCAACACAACATTATACTTTTAAGGGTTACCATCTCTATGCTCAATCCACTGTTTAGCTATCATTCCTCTAGAACATGTCCTTATATCTTTCATTGTTGAAGTGATTGTCCTTACACATTGGTATGACTATCTTTTAAAATTTGAGAATACATTCTTTATGATAGTAAACCTTCCTATAGAATCATAAATTCTATTCTTCATGTGCTCTATGGTGAATATTTTTTGTCTTAACAGATCTATGATTTGTCATTCACTGTCCATGACAATCCCCTTGATCTCATGACTCATCATAGGTTTTATATTTTTCTCCAATTGTTGATCATCAAAATCAAATGTGGCCATCATAATATCATCCATAGCCTCCATATTGTACAATTATTCATTGCTCATTTCTCATACATAGTAACCAAATAATGCAGACCTAGAGCTTGGACTGCAGATGTATGCAAAACATGATAAATCCCTACCTCTGTAAGCCTAATTAAACACAACAACTGACATGTTGTTTGATATTTTAAACAGTCATATGACTGTCCTTTTTCTACCTTGTAAACACTTACTCAATGCATACAATAATTTATTGAAATGCAAAGTTGAATGGCCTCTTAACTCTTGACACTAATGTCATTGCATTTGTCAAAACAGGGTTAAGCATATTCTGATCTAAATTTTCATAATGAAGTCTTTCAATCTATCCTTTATATTTGAGCATTGATGAAAAACCATCTTGTCTTTTACTACCCCTTTTAAATGCTCATGGTCTTGGCACATCAACTTTCTCTCTTTGATTGACCTATCCTTATGTCCTGTCATTATCCCTATGGGTGCACTTTGGAGCCTCCTACTACTTTTAAATATCACCCAGAGTCACCCCGATAATTATTTTTATCCATTCGTATCTTCATCGACAAGAGATCATGTATCGCTAGGATATTCTGCAGTTTCCCCGACATGGTGAGTCTCCCTGATGATTATTCTTTCGATCTCAAGTATGTCACCAAGACTCCTGCTGATGTAATCTTATCGGTGTGACATGGTGGGTCAGGTAGACATTCACAACTTACTCCGATGGTATATGTCTTGTCGATATGCTTCCGTCGTGCTTCATCGATGAGACAAGATGAGTATCTCGCCGATGAAGCTTCATCACTGAGACCACAAGCCAGTCCTCCCGATATATCTTCTTAGGCAATTTTGATTGTTGTAACAGTCTTGATCTTTCATCGATATGCCTACATTTGAACAAATGTTTTTTTTTTTAAATTGCATTGTTTCGTTGAATTTTCAACAAACCTCCAAAAGCGTCCGAAAAATTTGCAATACATTCAACAAAACTTTCATCGTAATGACTTTTCTATTTCGTCACAATTTTGACAAACTGTTGTCGTTATTCATTCGATCTCAAGTATGTCGCCAAGACTCCTGTTGATGTAATCTTATCGGCGTAACATAGCGGGTTGGGTAGAAATTTAGAACTTACTTTGATGGTATATGTCTTGCCTATATACTTCCATCATGCTTCATCGATGAGACAAGATGAGTATCTCGCCGATGAAACTTCATCGTTGAGACCACAGGCCCATCCTCCCAATATATCTTCTCAGGCAATTTTGATCATTGTTAAAGTCTTGATCTCTCACTGATATTTTCAATACGTCGAAACCTTCGTAGTAATTGCGATGAACTTCTGTTATTGATCTGACGCTTTGGCAAAGGAATGCAACTTGTGTTCTGGCTACTGTTCTATTAGAGTAAAGGTCTTAACTTAATTATATTGATTAAGTTACCTTTATTCCCTTCTTAAGATTTCACGTTAGTTTGCATAATGTGAAATTTAATAATTATATTAATTATTAAATGTTTTCCTATTAGGGCTTCTATTAAGGTTTTTCCTATTAGGGTTTTATTAGCATTTTCATGATCCCCTTTTTATAAGAATTGATCTCATTGTATTTCATATCAATTCATTCTCTCATTCTCTCTGATATATACATTTTCAGTTTTCAGAGAACCCTTGCTTGTTTGTCTCCATCTCTTCTTTTGTGACAGGTTATTTGCATGTAGGTGATCTTTGGGGTTTGTTAAGTTGTATTTTCTCAACTCCTACATGGTATCAAAGCTTCACACCTACTGCTTCCTGTTCTTGTTTTGAAGATTTTTGGAGCTTCAAGGGTTTGGAGTTTGTTTTTCTTGATCCAGGGCATACCTGCAATTTTGAAGCATTTTCAGCTCAAACGGACCTTGCCATTGCGTCTGCAGCGGTCCAAAACCCCTAAATCGACTGTTCATTCATCCATTTTGGACAAAGTCGAAATTTGAGGCAAAAAAAATTTTGCAGTACGGTCGTTGCCTGCCTCGTAATTTTATTTTTTTTCGTAAAAAAATATATTTATTTTTTCTGTGAATTTTTTTTTCATTGTAAAATTTTTGTTTTATCAAAAAAGAATTTTTTTTTATTCATAGTTTTAGTTGTCATTGACCATTGGTGCACTGACTCTAATTTTTCCATAGGACAAGTATTCAAGGGTATCACTATTTCTACCACTATTTAGGTTTTTTTGTGATTCCTCATACCACCCTCCATGGTCAGATGTGGTACCTGCAAGAGTGGTAACGCCTCAATCTTTGGTGCATGCAGGTCCCACACCTTTTAGATGACTTTTTTTTTTAAATCATCCTTTGTATAATTTTTTATTGATTTTTTATTTCCAAACATTTTTTTTCAAAATAAGCCTAA